>CM040238.1:288042398-288733940 GCA_022545495.1 Chrysanthemum lavandulifolium | reverse complement strand
ACAAACTATGCATGCATATACTAGAAACAATTATCTGAAAGCAATGTAAACATAAACAAAACAATTAAGGAATCATAACTAGGCTAGCACCAGAGGTGCTTAGCCGCTCATATTAACTAAAAAAATCGATTCAATGTTTTACATTACGAAATACATGAATTGAAAGTAAAGAAATGATAAAATGCTAATGCTTATCGTAGGAGAGTGATTTCTCCCTTGGATATGGCTCCGTATGCTCCCTAAGATCTGCTTTCAACCTTCTACCCATGTTCTCGGAATTGGTGTATGAAGTGGATGAATAGAAATGATGGAATTTGGGTGGTATTTATAGGCCAGATCTGGTTACGGCGTAACTTAAGTTAAGAGTTACGCCGTAACATCCATTTCTTCGTAATTTGCTCTGGAAAAGATGGTTACGGCGTAACATCAGGAATGAGTTACGCCGTATCTTCAATAAATCGTGGTTACGCCGTAATTGTGGAATTAGTTACGGCGTAGCTTGCAGCGGAGCGGAACCTCATTTGACCTAATTAGTTACGATGTAATCCTAGGAGGGAGTTACGCCGTAATCTTCCATTTAGTTGGTTTTCTGAGCCACGCTTCTGTTACGGCGTAATGTGAGAGAGGAGTTATGTCGTAACATCTTCAAAATGAGCATACTATCATATCTCTTCAATAAGCTCTACAAATCCGCGTCTCATTATCTCCAATGCTCGTAATTTACCTGAAAGTGAAATATAAAGGAATACAAACGTAAATCTGTATAAATGATATAAAATACGAGCATTATCGGGGGAAATTGACACTTAATATTCAGGACTACTTTTATGTTATCATCTATACTTTCTATCCATCCATACGATTTCATATAACATCGAATCTAAAGTTTTTGAAACTAAATTAAAATCGGCAAAACTATTCAAACCCCCCGCCCTCCTTCTAGTTTTCCCCAAACACTAATTTCAATATTCTAATAATGTCACATGAGTAGTATAATATTCAAATTAGTGTTTAATCAAAGTGATTTTTAATGCAAATTTGAGTAACCAAAAAAAAATTGTTGGGTTTAATCTCATCTAGATCAAATTAGGATAGATGGTGGAGGTTGATCCCTTGATTTGTAAGATAAATTTGGTATGTAAATAATCTTAAGTCAAATTAGATATAACTAGTTAATAACTTCGTGTATACATGGAGCTTTCAACACTCAATTTGATTTTATAATAGTAATATGGAGTATATTAATGAATAATGTTTCTTTTAATTCATAGTACATGTAGCATTTACTAAATTTACACATTATAGAAAATTATGTAACATAAGAAAATTGGATTCTAAAATACAACATCAACATAACTTATTAAAATACCTACCTTTTAAACTTATTCATTTGAAAAGGAAATTAAGAATTTTTAATTGTTTTGTTTCATGAATCATCTAATGATATGCATTTAGGCCCAATATCCTTTCGTGTATTGTGGTTCTTTTTAGTATATTCTTTGAATTATTGCAGTTTTATGATTATAAAATTACCAATGAGCACGAGTTTGTTAAATAATATACACCAGAAAAGAAGACCGTGGAAGTCTATTAATTCTTCCGTCACTAATATAAAACAAGCAGTCACTATAAGAATTAAAAACTCTATAGCAAATTGATCGATTGATGTGTGATGGGTTTTTATATTAGACGGAAGGTGGCTTGAGAAGAGGAAGTCGTAGAAGTTGAAGGCACAGGGAAATGATAATTGTCTAATGAAAACTAAATAGTGAAAGAAGGCCGTTGAAGCCTATTAATTTTTCCGTCACTAATATAAAACAAGTGGTCACTATAAGAATTAAAAACTCTATAACAAATTGATTGATTGGTGATGGGTTTTTTATTGGACGGAAGGTGGCTTGAGAAGAGGAAGTCGTAGAAGTTGAATTCACAAGGGAAATGATAATTGTAAAAATAACAAAATGTAAAAAATTGTCGAACAAAGACTTTGGATGCTAAATAAATTGTTATGGTTGAATCTGTTGATGATTATTTTAACAAAAATACGAAAAGTAAATTCATTTATATAAATAAAGATGTCATTGAAATTTAAAAGAAAATACATTTAAGTTTTTGAACTTTTTTTTTTCTATTAGGGACTGAACTTACATGAAGAGTATTTTTTTATAACTTCGGTGTTAATTGGAATGATTTGAACGCATATTTTTTGATTGGTTAAGTAACATAAATATCATGTTTTTTCAAGCTTAGTGATGTGTATGTAATTTTATAAGTTTAGTAACTCAAATGTCTTGTTTCATAACATTAATAACACAAGTGATCAAAATGAAATCTTGTTATTTGATGCAAACTTTTTTTTTTAAAAGTTTAATGAAATTTTTGTTTATTCTTTCTAGCTTTGTGTTTTTCCTTTCCCCTTATAGTCGGGTGTTTTAATAAAAGCCATGCCTTTAAAAAAGGATAAATTTGTCTATTCACAATTATTGCTTCCTCATGTGCATGCTCAAGCGGTGCCTATTTGGACTTTTCATAATAATAAATAAGTTAGAGGCTATGTTTCCTATAGATAATTAATCGGTTACATATTTCGTACGCATACAAAGTTTTGACATAAATTTTACATAATGTGTTTTAGAGTAGGGATCCGGAAGAAGTAAATTAAAATAAGAAGTGGTGAGAAGTGACCAAAAGCACGCATTTGAGATGCAACGACTTGCATTAGATGCATTTCTATTCATATAGATGCTACATCTTGATTTTCAAAGTTAATTTGATGTATAGATGGTGTAAATTGATTTTCATGATTTTGGCACACATAGAGGAACAAAAAATAAGAGAAATCATGAAATGCATCTAATATACGTATATGCATCTGATTAAAAGCTATAAAACACACTATTGTGCGTTATAATGCATCTAAGATTATAGGGATGCATCTAATTTAGGTTGGTGCATCTCGGATTTGCGGTTATAGTTCTTCTTATTCCTTCTTATTTTAAGTAATCTTCTTATTTGATCCTAACTCATGTGTTTTAGTATATGTTATAATATGTTTAAATTTTAATTATTTCTAAACAAAAAGTGTATGATTTTAATATAATCTAAATTTCTCTCTTGGCATGCTAAAGTTTGTCTAGTGCATACAAGAAGGTTTTGTTAAATCAAATTTATCTCCAACATTAATCAAAATCTTTTAGATTTATATTGTTATAATAGTGATGTGTTAGACGTATATTTGTAGCCTATGAGATTTTTACTCGGTTAATTAGTTTAACTTATATTATTACTTATTTCCAGAATAATTTTCATGAGTTACATATTGCAATTATGATTATTAAATGATAAAAAATTATTCACTCAGACATGATATCAAAGCTTTGATTCTAACACTAATTCAAATTATTATTATTGTTAGTCGACCGTTAACCCCACCACAAACCGTCCGATTTTTAATTATTGTTTTTGTTTTACAAGTCCCCATCACTTGTTAGCAGAAAGATTGTTTTCTTTTTCCTTTTTGGTTTACACGTCCCCATCACAAGGAGTGGTGTATATAATTTATTTGTTTTGTCCAATCGAACAAGTCACTTCGAAGACGTTGGTACATTGTTGTTTATTTTCTTGACGAGCGTGCAGAATAAAGGGATTTAATTTGGTTTATGGGTTTTGATATTAGCGGCACCTAATAACATACAACAATCACAAGTGTTAGCTTTGATAGTAGGAGTACTGTTGGTAGGGTCGAGTTGACTTGACTTGGCCCAAACCCGATAAGGATTTTAAAGTCGGGTTTAGTTGACCTGAACTTGATAACATGAAAAACTTTTTCAAGGCGTTTTTTTACTAATTATTTTAGCACACATAAACGCTAATAATATTGCTTAGATTGTTTTTTAGTCTTAATATATAATATTGATACAGTTAATACATCAATCTCTCATTAAGTTTACTATAGGAATTAAAGTGCAAAACGAATATCATAGCTACATACCACCATACACATCATTGACTAAGGACATAATCTATCACGTTTTTTTCTATATTATATCTATCTAGTCTTTGCATGACTAACAATGGATGTCAGCTATTGTTGACCCGGACTTTTCATAATAATATTTAAATTAGAGGCTACTTTCCTATAGATATTAATGTTAAACTTTCGATTTACAATTCGAAATGCCCTTCTTATTATTACTATTATGGAATAATGGTCTCTAGTTTAAAACAACAAACAAGATTCGCACAAACTTAATTTTGATTTGTACCTAACATTTAGTGTGCAGATCACCTCACACTAATGACTAACACTAGTACAAACGAGGCTTTCCCCTGGGACATTTTTGGCTTTCATCGGCGCCTTGTCCTCGAGGAAACTTATTCCACAACAACTCGTCGGTCAACGGTCGTCGGGCTACACATTGAACAAAGCTTTTACTGGAATTAATTAGAAAACAATAATAGAATTACTTTTTTAGGAAGCGCTTAAAGTTGTACTACACATTTAAAGTATTATCCAAAAGTGACATTTGTTTCTCAAGTATAAATAAAGACAAGTGACCCTTCAATTTATAGAGAAAAACATGCAAAAGCAAGTAATGGCTTCTTCAAAGCTTTTACTTTTATCTCTAGCTCTACTACTCGTTGTTCTCTCATATGTACCAAACTTTACTTCTGCTTCTTTGGAGGAAGCAAATGCTCTTCAAAAATGGAAAGGAAGCCTTAAAATCCCAAACAACTCTCAAATTGTATCTTCTTGGACACCCCTTCCAACGAATAGTGCTAGTGTATCCACTTTGTGTTCTTCTTGGTTTGGAATTTCTTGCAACGCTGATGGGAACATTAACAAGTTGAACCTCTCGACGTCTGAGTTAAAAGGTACACTTAACCGGTTCCCGTTCTCTACTCTAGGCAATCTTACCCATTTTGATCTTAGTGTAAACAATTTCTTTGGTCCCATCCACCAAAAATCAGACTCCTGTCCAAACTTGTCTATCTTGATTTTTCAACCAATCGGTTTTCTGGTGTAATTCCACCTACCATTTGGAATTTGAACTCTCTCACTCAATTATGTGTGGGCACAAATCAAATCTCTGGACCCATTCCAAATGAATTAGGGAATATGAAGTCTCTAACTCATTTACAATTGGACAATAATCAACTCAATGGTTCAATCCCTTCATCGTTGGGTGATTTGGAGTCTTTGAATATCCTTTATTTGTGGGAAAATCAACTCTCTGGACCCATTCCAATTGAATTAGGGAATTTGAACTCTCTCACTGAATTATCTTTGAGCAGAAATCAACTTAACGGTTCTATTCCTTCATCGTTGGGTGATTTGGAGTCTTTGAATGTCCTTTATTTATGGAAAAATCAACTCTCTGGGCCCATTCCAATTGAATTAGGGAACTTGAACTCTCTCACGGAATTATCTTTGAGCAGAAATCAACTTAACGGTTCTATTCCTTCATCATTAGGTGATTTGAAGTCTTTGAAACAGCTTTTTCTGTTCAAAAACAAACTCTCTGGACCCATTCCAATTGAATTAGGGAATATGAAGTCTCTAACTAACTTAGATTTGGCGAAAATCGACTCAATGGTTCAATTCCTTCATCATTGGGTGACTTGACATCTTTGAATATCCTTTATTTGTGGGGAAATCAACTCTCTGGACCCATTCCAATTGAATTAGGGAATATGAAGTCTCTCACTGACTTATATTTGAGCCAAAATCAACTATCTGGGCCCATTCCTACTGAATTAGGGAATATGAAGTCTCTCACTAATTTATCTTTGAGCCAAAATCAACTTAACGGTTGTATTCCATTATCGTTGGGTGAGTTGACGTCTTTGAAACTCCTTCATTTGTGGCAAAATCAGCTATGTGGGCCCATTCCTTCTGAATTAGGGAATTTGAAGTCTCTGACTGAATTAAAATTGAGCCGAAATCAACTCAATGGTTCAATTCCTTCAGCATTAAAAAACCTGAGAAGCCTTCAGCTTCTGTCTATCAGTGACAACAAGTTATCTGGTCCTATACCACAAGTAATCGGAAGTCTACAATTGTTTCAGCTATTTCTGAGCACAAATCAGTTGTCTGGCCAAATTCCAAAGGAGTTTGGGGAGATGAAAAGTTTGTTAAATTTAAACTTGAGTGATAACAAACTTTCAGGTATTATACCTCAACAGCTTGGATCACTGCATGGCCTACTTACTCTTGACCTATCCAAAAATAGGTTAAACGGGTCATTACAAAGATATATTGGTGATTGGTTACAAATCAATCACATAAATCTTAGTAATAACAAGCTCAGCGGAAAGATCCCATCGGAGATCGGTAAACTAAGTCAACTCAATGTTCTTGATTTATCTTGGAATTCACTCACTGAAGAGATACCATCAGAAATTGGAAGTCTAAAAAGTCTCGTAATGATGAATCTTTCTCACAATAAGCTATCTGGTGCTATTCCTAATAGTTTCAGTAACTTTCAAGAGGGATTGATATCGACCTGTCTTACAATGAGTTCACAGGTCCGGTTCCCCCTTATGCTGTCTTTCTAAATGTCTCTGGAGAAGCATTACAAGGGAATGATGGTATGTGTGGAAATGTTACAGGTTTGAAACTTTGTGAAAATCAGAAGATTATGAAAAAAAATCATCATTTTCATCATAAGCTCATCCTTGTAATCACGGTCCCACTTTTGCGGCTCTATTACTTGGTTTATGCATGTGTGTCCTCATCGTTTATCGACGTAGAAAGAGAATTTCTCCACAGGAACAATCAGGCGAAGAAGGTGGCAAGTTTTTCTCAATAACAAGTTTTGATGGACAGGCGATGTATGATGAAATCATCAAGGCAACAAATGATTTTGATGATGCATATTGTATTGGGATCGGAGGATACGGTACTGTGTATAAAGCTGAATTACAACCCAACAATTTAGTAGCCGTCAAGAAACTCCATTCATCATCTGAGAATGACGATCAAGGCTTCCTAAATGAGGTACGAGCACTAACAAACATAAGGCACGAAACATAGTTAAACTCTATGGATACTGCCCATGCTCGTCACTCATTTTGATTTCTGAATATCTTGAGAAGGGAAGTCTAAAATCACTCTTAAGTAGCGATATCACAGCAAAGGAAATGGATTGGCTGAATAGGGTAAGAATTGTTAGGGCTGTAGCGAATGGCTTGGCTTATAGGCATCATGATTGCACACCACCTATAATTCATAGAGACATTTCTGCAGCTAATATCCTTCTCGATTCTGATTATGTGGCACATATCTCGGATTTTGGAACAGCAAAGCTTTTAAAGTTGGATTCATCCAATTGGACTGCGGTTGTAGGCACCTATGGCTATATTGGGCCAGGTAACTACCATATATTTTAAAGTTATCTATACGTACTTTTTCTCAAGTTTCAGATTTTTCTATGTTACATTTAGTCATGATCTGATATAACAATTTTATTTGGATTCTCCTGTTTCCTTCCATTTAGAGCTTGCTTATACGATGGTGGCGACAGAGAAATGCGATGTGTATAGTTTTGGAGTTGTTGCACTAGAAGTGATTATGGGAAAGCATCCTGGAGAACTTATATCATGTCTACCAACAATGTCTACTGATGATCTATTGCTAGGCAATGTAGGAGATAGACAGTTCATGACCATCACCTCTAGTTGAGAAACTTGCTCATACAATTTTGAATGTCTCACGGGCATGTTTGAACCACAACCCACAGGAAAGGCCAACAATGCACCAAGTCAAAGATTTATTGTCAGTGGATGATCGACTTTGGATGAAGATGCGTGTATCGGTAACTTAATGCTTGAACGATTTTGTATGATGTCTAGTCATAAGTCATAAAGTTTAAGGAACTTTTTATGTATTTTTCTTTTCCTGAATTATGTTGTAGATTGTTACTACTATTAAATAAGGAAATAATCTATATCAATGAAGATTGCTACCTTTCTAGAATAATACAGTTACATGTATTATGGATCTTTTCGGTAAAGTCTTTAGATTATTCCTGTTTGACAATTAAAAAATTACCAATGGAACAAGTTTATCTAATAGTAATATACACTGGGAAATTTGCATGATGTCTGGTTGTAAGTCATAAAGATTTATCTCCACACTATATATTAGAGGCTTGTGGAATCGTCATTTTTATATTAAAATAACGAATAGATGCCATGATTAAATATATGATGTATTTTTATTGTTTGATTGCTTTTATGATTTTCCACAATAGGTTTCCATGATTATTTCTAAGTGATAGGCGTTTTTTAATTTAGTAACTATAATCATGTACATCTTGTGTTCGATAAAATGCTTGAATGAATTTCTTTGTGTAGACATGGAGATACATAATTCATGAAGTCTGCATGTTTCAAGAGTCTGTGTTTATTAGTAATTGGTATAAATTCATGAACTTAGTTAACAACGTGTAAAGTATGTGGTTGTTGAGGCTACCGGGATAGCATGTAGGAGGACCAAATGTGGCGGTTTTCACTTCTGCAGCCCATTCTCTACCTTATACATGTTATGTACTGATTGTACTCTCACTGGTAGAGTTAGTAGACTGATTATCTAACTGAAAGTGAAAGTCTCAGAACTAATATAATACGTGCAATGTATATAGATATTGGCAGTTCTTCTATCATGTTGTTGTTGGCACTGAGATGATGATTAATGTATTGAGGATGACTTTATGCATGGTATTAGATACATATACTTTCTCTTCTGGATATTGAAAATCATCTACTTTGTAATTCTCAATAACTAGATCAAAGAATTGTTGAGGTTATGAAACATGATATACAATAATAACATGTATGACACCACAGAGTACACAGAGGAAGACTTAGGAATATAATAGCAATTAATTAACTGAAAACATAAATGCGTAACATACCTCTTGCAATTGGTTAGATCTCTTCAATAAAGATGATGAAATGGTTTAAAGAGTTATCCCTTACCGTTTTACAACTCAAACCAAATTGGTGTAAGAATAATGTCTTACCACCACAGTTTTGTACACACAAATTAACCACGAATCAAGAGATTGATAGATCTAACACAAACCCTTGTTTTATAAGAAAAACAAAACCAAAACACCCTTTGGAGGGGGGTTCGGCCGGCTATGCAAAAGAAAGAGAGAGGAGAGATATAGGGTTAATTCAATGCACAAAAGTTAACCATAAACCTTCACCCTAGGTCTTGTATATATAGTGATAGAATAACTTAGGGAAAAAGTTAGGGCGCCACCCCACTAATTTTGATTGGCTCACGCGTGAGGTAGGGAAGAAAAGGAGACGAACGGCGAGGGAGGTAGCCATTTGGTTTTTGTACATTTTTAGGCCCAATGAGATGTTTTTATTATTAATTATTTGATTTGTGAGTGTGTGTGAGGTATTTTGTATTGGATACTAACTTATTAATCCATGAAAGTCAAGATCAGTGTAGTATTTATGTATGTATATAAGTTAAAGGGTCTAGTGTGTCAAAAGTAAAGTTTATAACCGAAATACAGTTAAAAACGGTTATGGTAGTTTAGTGAACCGTTGTGTTTGTTTGTTGTGTCTGTTGATGGGTTATAAATACCCATAAAACCCAAGTCTGTACTTAACGATTGTTATATATCAAATAAACTTAGTATACCTTTTATATTCGATTGTTCATAGAAGATTAGACTAACGGTTGGCATCGAGCCAAACTATTCAAACCAAGTGAGCGAAATAGATTGATTGTGGAATCAATCAAGAGAAGAAGAGACCGTCGCATACCGGTCAATCAAGAAGAAGAGGAAAAGACCGATTGATTCGGTGGAATCAATCAAGTAAGAAAGACGATTCGATTAAAGACTATCGAATCAGATAACTAAAAAAGAAAAGAGAAATAAGACATACCGGTTGTGCGAAGAAGAAAGACCGCCGCCGTATTGTTTGCCGAAGAAGAAAAAACAACCGCCACCGTGTATGGTTGCCGGAAAAGAAAAAGAAACCGATTAACCACCATCACCATTTTGATTAGAACAAAACCAGAAGAGGCATCATTTACAGGGCTTTGCCCTAACTGTGTGTAGAAGAAGGAAGGAAGTAGAAGCAGAAGGGAATTTGGGGAAAAAAAGGAAGCGGTCTTTTTATTTGGGAACAGAAAAACGTACGCCACTTACAAAAGCCCACAACTGAAAAGGCCCAAGAAAATTCAGGTTTTATTATTCTTAATACTTGTTTTTTCTATTAATAGAATAGATTTCTTCCATTACAATTCTCGTTAGAAAAGTTAGAATTGCTTGAGAGTTATTGTGATTAGGCGGAAAATTTAAGTTCATTGTTTATTAAGATTATATTGGTTTTAGAAGTTGCATATTACTATTGTGGGTTAGAAAGAAGAATTTAGGTCGACTATTATTAGAATTATATTGGTATTAGATGAAAACCAAATCGAAAGATATGACGGGAGATAAAAATGAAAACAGAGTTGTTTTCACCACATCGTTACCATCATATCAATGCCCAGTTTTAAGCAATACACATTATACATTATGGGCATTAAGAATGAAAAAGATATTAACGGCAAATGGAGTATGGGATTTAGTAGAAGGAGTAAGTACATCAAAGGAGATTGATGTAAAAAAGGATAGTTCGACGTCAGCATACCTATTTCAAGGGTTACCAGAAGATTTGCAAATGCAAGTTGCGGGATGTGAAACAGCAAAAGAAATTTGGGAAAGAGTCCAGATTTATTGGGACAAAAGATGTACAACAAGCACACTCGCAACAACTTAAATCAGAATTTGAGAGACTTGTGATGAAAGAAGATGAATCAATAGATTCATTTGCTGGGAGGTTGATGAGTATTATTACAAAGGCTGCTACATGTGGATTGACGTTTGATGAACAAACAAAAGTACAGAAATTACTAAATGCAGTGCCAGATAAGTTTGTACCAGTAGTAGCAACCATTGAAATGGTTGTTGATTTTAAGAAAGCAAAATTTGAGGAGATTATTGGGAAACTTAAGACTTATGAAGAAAGGCTTAAGTTTAGAAAAGGAAGTGAGGAAGATAATAGTGAGAAATTGTTGTTCACAAGTCAAGGGAATAATAGAAATTATGAACGCAACTATGGAAATGATAGACGAGGAGGTCGTAATCAGACACGAGGAAGAGGCCAAGGAAGATTCACGAGAGATAGTAAGAATGGAGATAGTTATGATAGAAACAAGAGAAACCATGGAGATCAAAACTACCATAGAGAGACTTTAGAGAAATAGAGTGCTATAATTGTCATGAGTTTGGACACTTTGCCGCAAATTGTCCAAAACCAAACCGTAGAGAAGAAAAAGCAAACCTAGTGTTTGAAGATGACAAACCAAAGACTATTGATGGTTACAAGCAAAGATGAAAATGAGATAACATCCTTAAAGGAAGAACTCAGAAGGAAAGGAATTGTCATTGAGAAGGATAAAATTCCAAAAGGAAGATTAGAAGATATACAATCGAGATAGAAATTGATTTGAAGGGTAAATTAGAGTTTTGGAAGTTTGAAATGCTTCAAGAGTTAGAGATTGAAAAACAAGAGTTTGAGAAGAAAATAAGAAATAGAGATGGCATTTGAGAAACAAATGCGAGATAGAGTTAGAGAACCTCAAGAAGTTGAGAGATTGCACAAGCAAAGAGATGAAAGAGTTAAATCTGACAAGAGAATTGTTTGAGAAAGAGAACCATGAAGTTGTTACAAATGAGAAACATCTAGAAGAACAAAGAGTTGACAAAGGCGTATGCAAGAAGCATCAAGAGACGCCATCAAGAGTTCCAAAGGAAAGCTAGATTGAGAAAGACATTAAATCATGCAACAAGAAAGTTGAACCAGAAGATTGTGATACGAGAAACACTCGAGACGCAGGATTATGAAATGATACAAATGAAGGAAGATAGTGACAAAGGAGACAAAGATGATTGAGATGAGATTGAATACAAGGAAGAAAGAAGTCAAATCAAGGAGGAATTCAAAACATAGTTCGCGTTGAAGATCAAGACAAAGGAAGTGGAAATAAGCCAAAGTTCAAAGATAAAGATAAAGGAGCTTGAAGATATCAAGGCATGGATTAATAAATTAGGGAGGAGTATTGGATACTAACTTATTAATCCATGAAAGTCAAGATTAGTGTAGTATTTATGTATGTATATAAGTTAAAGGGTCTAGTGTGTCAAAAGTAAAGTTTATAACCGAAATATAGTTAAAAACAGTTATGGTAGTTTAGTGAACCGTTGTGTCTACATTTGTTGTGTCGGTTGATGGGTTATAAATACCCATAAAACCCAAGTGCATTTAACGATTGTTATATATCAAATAAACTTAGTATACATTTTATATTCGATTGTTCATAGAAGATTAGACTAACAGTTGGCATCAGAGCCAAACTATTCAAACCAGTGAGAACGAAATAGATTGATTCAGGGAATCAATCAAGAGAAGAAGAGACCGTGCGCATACCGGTCAATCAAGAAGAAGAGGAAAAGACCGATTGATTCAGGGAATCAATCAAGTGAGAAACACGATTCGATTAAAGACTATCGAATCAGATAACTAAAAAAGAAAAGAGAAATAAGACATACCGGTTGTGCGAAGAAGAGAGACCGCCGCCGTATTGTTTGCCGAAGAAGAAAAAACAACCGCCACCGTGTATGGTTCTTGGGAAGAAAAAGAAACCGATTAACCACCATCACCATTTTGATTAGAACAAAACCGGAAGAGGCATAATTTTGGGGCTTTACCCTAAGCGTGTGTGAAGAAGGAAGGAAGTAGAAGCGAAGGGAATTTGGGGAAAAAAGGAAGCGGTCTTTTATTTGGGAACAGAAAAACGTCGCCACTTACAAAAGCCCACAACCGAAAAGGCCCAAGAAAATTAAGGGTTTTATTATTCTTAATACTTGTTTTTTCTATTAATAGAATAGATTTCTTCCATTACAATTCTCGTTAGAAAAGTTAGAATTGCTTGAGAGTTATTGTGATTAGCGGAAAATTTAAGTTCATTGCTTATTAAGATTATATTGGTTTTAGAAGTTGCATATTACTATTGTGGGTTAGAAAGAAGAATTTAGGTCGACTATTATTAGAATTATATTGGTATTAGAAGAAAACCAAATCGAAAGATATGACGGGAGATAAAAATGAAAACAGAGTTGTTTTCACCACATCGTTACCATCATATCAATGCCCAGTTTTAAGCAATACAAATTATACATTATGGACATTAAGAATGAAAAAGATATTAACGGCAAATGGAGTTTGGGATTTAGTAGAAGAGCAAGTACATCAAAGGAGATTGATGTAAAAAGGATAGTTCGACGTCGACATACCTATTTCAAGGGTTACGGAAGATTTGCAAATGTAAGTTGCGGGATGTGAAACAAAGAAAAGAAATTTGGGAAAGAGTCCATTTATTGGGACAAAAGATGTACAACAAGCACACTGCAACAACTTAAATCGAATTTGAGAGACTTGTGATGAAAGAAGATGAATCAATAGATTCATTTCTTTGGGAGGTTGATGAGTATTATTACAAAGGTGCTACATGTGGATTGACGTTTGATGAACAAACAAAAGTACGGAAATTACTAAATGCGGTGCGGATAAATTTGTACGATGAGTAGCAACCATTGAAATGGTTGTTGATTTTAAGAAAGCAAAATTAGAGGAGATTATTGGGAAACTTAAGACTTATGAAGAAAGGCTTTAGAAAAGGAAGTGAGGAAGATAATAGTGAGAAATTGTTGTTCACAAGTCAAGGAATAATAGAAATTATGACGCAACTATGGAAATGATAGACGAGGAGGTCGTAATCAGACACGACGAAGAGACCAAGGAAGATTCACGAGAGATAGTAAGAATGGAGATAGTTATGATAGAAACAAGAGAAACCATGGAGATCAAAACTACCATAGGAGAGACTTTAGAGAAATAGAGTGCTATAATTGTCATGAGTTTGGACACTTTGCTGCAAATTGTCCAAAACCAAACCTTAGAGAAGAAAAAGCAAACCTAGTGTTTGAAGATGACGAACCAGCACTATTGATGGTTACAAGCAAAGATGAAAATGAGATAGCATCCTTAAAGGAAGAACTCAGAAGGAAAGGAATTGTCATTGAGAAGGATGAAATTCCAAAAGGAATATTAGAAGATATATAGTCATAGATAGAAATTGATTTGAAGGGTAAATTAGAGTTTTGGAAGTTTGAAATGCTTCAAGAGTTAGAGATTGAAAACAAGAGTTTGAGAAGAAAATAAGAAATAGAGATGGCATTTGAGAAACAAATGCGAGATAGAGTTAGAGAACACGAAGAAGTTGAGAGATTGCACAAGCAAAGAGATGAAAGAGTTAAATCTGACAAGAGAATTGTTTGAGAAGAGAACCATGAAGTTGTTTCAAATGAGAAACATCTAGAAGAACAAAGAGTTGACAAAGGCGTATGCAAGAAGCATCAAGAGACGCCATCAAGAGTTCCAAAGGAAAGCCAGATTGAGAAAGACATTAAATCATGCAACAAGAAAGTTGAACCAGAAGATTGTGATACGAGAAACAGAATACTCGAGACGCAAGATTATGAAATGATACAAATGAAGGAAGATAGTGACAAAGGAGACAAAGGAGATTGAGATGAGATTGAATACAAGGAAGAAAGAAGTCAAATAAAGGAGGAAATTCAAAACATAGTTCGCGTTGAAGATCAAGACAAAGAAAGTGGAAATAAGCCAAAGTTCAAAGATAAAGATAAAGGAGCTTGAAGATATCGAAGGCATGGATTAATAAATTAGGGAGGAGTATTGGATACTAACTTATTAATCCATGAAAGTCAAGATTAGTGTAGTATTTATGTATGTATATAAGTTAAAGGGTCTAGTGTGTCAAAAGTAAAGTTTATAACCGAAATATAGTTAAAAGCGGTTATAGTAGTTTAGTGAACCGTTGTGTATGTTTGTTGTGTCGGTTGATGGGTTATAAATACCCATAAAACCCAAGTCCATACTTAACGAATGTTATATATCAAATAAACTTAGTATACCTTTTATATTCGATTGTTCATAGAAGATTAGACTAACAGTTGGCATCGAGCCAAACTATTCAAACCAAGTGAGAACGCACTACAACAAAAGTGGCTTTTAGGACCCTTTGTGTGGGACGGTATGATAATGGAGTCCTAAAAAGCATTTAATAGGACATATGAGCGTTTAGGGTCCTTTTAAATATTTGCTACTTAGGCGATGTCCTAAAAGGTATATAATAGGATGGTCGATGATTTGGGGTCCTATTATCATATAACTTAATATGACACTTAAAATATGGGTCCTAATAAATTACCTTTATAAGGCGTTTATTCATTATGGTTGTATTATAATAAACCATAATAGGACACGTGAGTTTTGAGTCATAAGACATCGATTAGTTAAAGCGCTTATTCACAAAAAGTTTTATTTAGCAAAATTTAATAGGACCTTTGACACGTCGGTATTATAACGTTAACCTTTATAGGACGCTTATGTACAATGGTTTTATAACATCATTTTTTAAAGCGATTTTTTGCAAAAGTTTTATTATAACAAAACTTAATAGGACCCTTAAAGGATGCATATTAATTATGGTTTTATTACAATACACCATAATAGGACACTTGATATATAAGTCATAAAACATTAATTATTTAAAACGCTTATTCATAAGCGTATTATTAAAACATAACTTAATATGACGATTGACACTTGGGTCCCATAGATTGATACACCATCATAAGACACTTGATATTTGAGTCATAAAACATCGGTTTTATGGAACACTTATTCGCAAACGTTTTTTATAAGAAAAGTGAATAGGACCCTTGACAATAGCGTCTTATAACGTTAACCTTTATATAACGCTTATTCATAATGGTTTGTTTATGATACACCACAATATGGCACATCTTTTAGAGTCGTAAAACATCCGCTTTTATAACGCTTATTCGGTTTATAGAACGCTTAATTGCAAAAGTTTTATTTGAACACAAATTAACGGGACCCTTGACAACTGTGTCTTTTAACATTAACCTTTATAGTACGCTTATTTGTTGTGGTTTTATTATCCTACGCCATAATAGAACACTCCTTTATTTGAGTCATAAAACATCGGTTTTTAGAGCGCTTATTTACAAAAGTTTTATTTAAACATTAGTTAGTATGACACTTGATACTTGGGTATCAAAACTTGATACACCATAATAGGACACTTGATATTTGAGTCGTAAAAGATCGGTTTATGAAACGCTTATTCACAAAAGTTTTATTTAAACATTAGTTTTATGCCATGTAGGATTTCCACTAAATCCTTATTATAATAATACTTCCCTATTATTTTTCCCCAATTATAAACCCTAAATAAATAAAAACATAAAATGTCTTCCTCCTCAAATAGAAGTAATCGGCCACCACCACCACACATTGTGAACACCGTAATTAAGCGGACTTGAGGACAATTGATTTCCCTTTAAGGCGTTTTCTTGGATGTGGTTGCGAAGTGATAACCATTTGAAGCTCAAAATCATCACCTATGTCAAGTGTGAAGATGAGTTAAGCTCAAAATCATCTTGGGTGATTACTTTCCACCTAATTGGAAATTCAAAGGATTAACAAAGTCGAAGCCAAAAGTCAAAAGGCAAGAAGTCAAAAGGCAAAATGTTGAACAAGTTGAAGAAGTTCACGGTAAAAGGATACAAGTGTTAGGTCTTGCTAACAATGTTACTTGGGATGCAATAAAAAGAAGACATTTGGAGTCAAAAACCATCGGGATAATGTGTTATCTGTCTTTGTATTGTTATATGTCTCAATATTTTGGAAGTTATGTATGGGTTATCTGTCTTTGTATTGTCCTTATCTATCAATGATAATGGTTAATTTGGTGCATTATTCTTGTACTATACTAAGCCGAGTGCACTCACAAAATAAACTAGGCTTGATTAAAAACAAAAATGGTGAGTGCGGGGCATCTCGGTCCTAATGGGTGATTAGCGGACCAAATTAAAGCAACAAGATAAGATCTAGAATCCCAATTAAGCTCGAATTCTCTAGTCGGTGGTACAAGCTACTAAAGGAAACAAAAAGCATAAGAGAAACAACGGTGAATAAGCGAAATTAAGCTCTTAATATGGGCATTTGAGCCAAACGGTGATAAGCCATATTGACCCGTTTGACCCATTTGAGCCAAACACCCTTAAGCGAGGTTGTATAAGAAAGAGTTATACAAAAGAATGTAATGAGGATTGTCATTGATTCTTAACAACTAATTTTACATAAAAGCAGGGACTATTATTATTTAGCTAATTGAAATCATTAAGCTTCTTCAATTGGATCTTCTTCATCGGCAATAACTAAGTCATTGTTGTCCACAACGGTTCCATCGAAACCACCTCTAACCAATTCAATATCCATTGTTTCGTCATGTTGAGGACACATAAATGAGTCACCCCGCAAATGTGTTTCCACGTCATCAAGACTTGTTTGTTCATCCATGTCATAAACATGTGCGGGCGCTGTCTTGATCACAACTTGCCATCCTTTGTCAACACTATCTCGCAACGTAAAATACTTGATGTGCTTGAGAAGCTAGTATAAAAGGCTCGTTATGAGCCTTCAATCCTTCAAAATTCAATAGAGTAAACCCGTTGTCATCTTCTTTTTCCTTGAACCATTGAAATCCAATCACAATCGAACAAAACTACTTTCTTGTCAATACCATACTCCAACTCAATTATATCATTCAAAACCCGTAGTAAGCTACATCTCCGCGATAGGATTGTTATCGTAGCACTTTCGAGTGCTTGTTTGTCATGGCACGAAGAGTAACCCCACTATTATGTGTTTTCCTATTATGTTCTACATCTTTTGTGTGAAATCGGAAACCATTTATGATAAATCCCTTATATTTTTCACATACTCGGATGGACCACTTGCCAAGCACCTTAGACTTTCGTGATTACGTGATCCCCTATAGCATGTAGCTCCTCAACACGAAATAAGGCAAGATGTGTTAATTGTTTTGTTATTAGTAGGTCGAAAATGCTATGTCATTATAATTATTTTCAAAAGTAATAAACACGTGTATATGCCTTACATGATCTTGAAACCACGACTCAAAAGTGTCACTATGTAAGCGTTGAATGTCACGCTTACGTTTTCTCCGATTTTGATGATGAACCAACGCCGGATGTTCACTGCGGTGTTAACGAGATGATAATGATGATAACAACGACAACTATTAATCGTATAATATAATTTATGAAACTCACAACTAATATAATTACTTACGTTCGAAATTCATCAACTTCACTACAATTGAACAACACATATGAATGTGCTTTAGCCAAAATGTCAAGTTCCATCATTTCTACCTTTGTAGCACCAATCGGTCGACCCGCCATAGAAAAGATAGGTAAAACATCCTCATAACCATCGTCATCATTATTTCGACTTGTCTTATTATACGGTCTCAACATCCTTTGGATAAGTACAATGAACAAAACGACACACACTCTTGACTAGATATCCATACGCAATGGAACCCTCCGGGTTATTCTGTTTCATACGTAAGATTTTAATGTAGCTAAATACGAGATATCAAAACCAATAATTTTAGATTCAATAATATTTGTTAATAAAGGTATTTACTATAATAGTAATGTGCACCTCTCGATTGGATACATCCAACGGTAATGAACTCATCCTCTAATCGGCCTCACAAGCAAGATGAACCGAAAGATGAACCATGACATCAAAGAATGATGGCGGAAAAATCCTTTCTAAATCACAAAGTATTTTTCCAATCTCGGTTTCCATTTGAACCAAATCATTTGGATTAAGAACCTTTGCATAATTGTTTATAGTAACGACATAGCTTCATCACGGTATAGCGCGCGTGCTTAGGCAACACATTTCGCAAGGCAATGGGAAGCAAGCTGCTGCATCAAAATATGGCAATCATGACTTTTAAGTCCAAAGCAGTTTTGAGGTTTTAACTCTACGCATCTTGATATATTAGTGCATAACCATCTGGAACTTTCACCTTCTTAAGCACACGACAAAAATATCTTTCTCTTTTTATCCATTGAGAAACAAGCGGTGGCAAATAAACTTTGTTGTTATCTTGAACTATAGGATGAAGTTCACGTCTAATGCCCATTTCTTGTAAATCTAGGCGTGCTTTAATATGATCCTTGGTCTTCCCATCTAGATTCATTAGCGTTCCAAAGACACCATCACAAACATTCTTCTCAATATGCATTACATCTAGATTATGGCGTAGCAAGTTATCTTTCGAGACGGTAACTCAAAAAATACTTTTCTTCTTCCAATTAAAAGGTAAATCTGGGTTGCTCTTCACAAGTTTTCCAAATTTAACTTCAAAACCATCTAACTCATCAAGTACTTCTTGTCTGTTAAGCCACGGGGTTGCTGTCTCGTTCTTACGTGCCATCAAAAGAGTTTGTATCTCTTCTAAAAGCATGATCGGTGAGGCAAATATCGACGATGTCCCATAAAACATTGTTTTTGCCATGACTCAAGCGTGTTGATTTTGTATGTTTATGGCGGTTAGGACATGCAAGTTTACCTTTGGTGCTCCATCCGGATAAATTGGCATAAGCGGGAAAGTCAGCGATCGTCCATAACAAACAAGCACGCATCCGAAAGTTACTTTTGTTGATGCATCATAAGTGTCTACTCTTTACGATCCCACAACTCCTTTAGCTCAAGAACTAACGGTTCCATATAGACATCTATATTATTCCGAGCGGATGGGCGGTATAAGTAACGTTAGAAAGAAATAAGGTTTCGCATGCACATCCAAGGAGGTAGATTATATGGCGTCAAAACAACGAGGCCATGTACTATGAGAAACACTCATTGTTCCAAAAGGGTTAAACCCATCACTCGCTAAACCAAGCGACATTACGAGATTCTTTGGCAAACTTATCATACTTAAAATCAAATGCTTTCCATGCCGGGAATCTGCGGGATGTCTCAAGTAACCATCTTTCGTGCGACTCTCTTCATGCCATCTCATGGAGGCGGTGTTTTAGATGACATAAATAACATTTGCAATCGTGGTAAGAGCGGAAAATGACGCAACACCTTTGCTCCAATCTTCTTACTTGTATCGGTTGTGGTTGACTCATCGCACAATCATCTTCACTTGCTTTATACCTTGACGTATGGCATATATCACATTCATTTTATTAATGTTTTCTTTCGATCTGACATACAATCATTAGGACATGCATCAATTTTATCATAACTAAGTCCCAACTCTCGAATTATCTTCCTTAGTTCATACAATGACTTTGGTATAGAAGCATCGGGAAGGCTTCCTCATTGTATCTAGCATCTTCTTGAAACCATTATCACTACATTTCCCAACACACTTACCATGAAATAGTCTAATGATAAAAGAAAGAGCGATAACTTACACCCGGGATATAGTGGTTTCTTTGCCTCTCCCAACACTTTATAAAATTTTTTCGCCTTTAGGTTTGGCATACTCATACTTTCGGTTTGTGTTCCCATGTCATCGGTTAGTGTGTCATCACCAAACCGATGGAAGGCATCATTCACCAACCCTTGCATGTCATCTTGACATCCAACATTGGAGCATCACTTGATTTGGGCCGAAAGGTGGAATTGTATAACCTTTCATAAACCCGACACATAACGGATGTGTTGTAGCCTCCGTCCGATCTACCCATATCGATTACCACAATCAATACATGGACATGAAATCATCCATTTTACCCTCATTATAGAAAATATGATCAAGAAAGTCGTCAAGACCTTTTTATATTCAATGGTAAATCTAGGTAAAGACATCCAACTCGTATCCATCTTAAACCTAATTCAATTAACCACGAAAACCACATATAATTGCAACAAAAGAAAGGGAGCCTAATTCAATTAACCACATATGTTGTTTCATAAAAATTAGCAAAAGCGATTAGGGTTTCATTTATGAGGTATTACACGGTCTTGATGATGGTGGTGATTCTGTTGGCAATTTTGGATGGTGGAAATGATGTGGTTGGATCTTAAAATTAGAAATACTTTTACAATTTATTTTAAGCTATTTCTTAATTAATTGCCTAATTATTACTTCAAAGCTAGACAAACTAATTTATATCTAAAATTAAAAATTAAAAGTCAAAATTGCATAAGTAATTAGCGGACTCATGACAATTGATTTCCCTTTAAGGCGTTTTTTGGATCGTTGACTATTATAATGTAAGTTTTCTTGGATCGTTGAGTATTATAATGCGTTTTCTTGGATGCGTTGATATTAGTGATGTTTGTTGTTTGTACCATATAGGGTTCAAAATGTAAGACATTTCTTGGCTAGATCTGAGTTGCCTAATGACTATTACAAACAAGAGGTTTTAATTTGATTCAAAAGGAAAACGTTTGAAAGAAGACAAGTATGGAAAAATAAGAGATTTGGAAAGGAGATTGAGTTTCAAAAATAAACTATGGAGAAGCAAATGTTTTCTTTGCAATTGGAGTTGAAAGAAAGCAAGTCTAGTGTGGTTCTTTTAAGAAAATTGTTATTGTTTTGTGTTTCGTTATTCTTTGTTATGTTGTCAAAAATTGTGTAATGAAATGCTTGTTATGTAGGTTTGATGTAATGACCTTTTGTTTAATGAAATGCTTGTTATGGGATATATGTGTGGATGCATTTACGATTGTTGATGTTTCTTTGAGATAGTAATGGATGCATTTCTGTTGTTATCAAAGAAGTTGAAGCTAAATGGGAATTGAAGTTGCAGAGAATGAGTAGTTAATAAGCTCTTAATATGGGCATTTGAGCCAAACGGTGATAAGCCATATTGACCCGTTTGACCCATTTGAGCCAAACACCCTTAGCGAGATAAGCTAAAGGAATAATAAGTTACAAATAAGCTACAATAAGCTAAATAAGCTGTAACTACATGAGTAGTAACTAGATTAAGCTAAACACTACCAGATAAGCTAAAGGAATAAGCTATAGACCAGAATAATCACTTGATCAAATATCACAGGCCAAACAGGCCAAAACCAACAACCTTGCAGCCCTTGTGGGTCCCACTAGGGTTGACAGGGATCCAAACTGAGACTTGATATGAAAAGGTGACTTATTGAGGTTTCTAAAAAGCTACTACTAAAGGTTTGGGTCCCACAGATAAGCACTTGATGAGGGCTTGAACTTGGGTGGTCAACACTGATCACTCAGTGTATGGGTGGAATTGGACAAACAAAAAGCTATATGAGACCTATCTAATAAGCTCAAAAGTTTGAAATAAGCCACGAACATTATAGATGAGCTTATTGGATTTCAAAAACCAATAAGCTCAC
The DNA here is from genome assembly GCA_022545495.1 of Chrysanthemum lavandulifolium. Classification (NCBI taxonomy): domain Eukaryota; kingdom Viridiplantae; phylum Streptophyta; class Magnoliopsida; order Asterales; family Asteraceae; genus Chrysanthemum; species Chrysanthemum lavandulifolium. Next base: position 288,711,530 of record CM040238.1, on the reverse strand, counting down.
CGTGTGGCCCACTAATGAAGAAGCTAAGGCACATGGAAAGTTGGGGTTTGGTGATGCCACAGTGCGAGGCAATGGTTATGCATGCCACTTTCAACTATCACATAAGCGAGAGAAAAATCATAAAAATAAGCTAGCGTGGGATTCAAAAGCTTAGATGGGAATCTCAACACAAAATTCACAAAAATTCTCCCAAGATCCGAGTTTCGACTAACATACCATTTTGACTTTTGATTTTGAACTTAAACTTTGACTTTAATGAAACTTGTTTGATCCGTATGCACTAATTATGATTATTTAAGCTATGATAACACTAATTTAAGATACATGAACAAGATTTAGACCAAGTGGGTGAGATTTGATCCTCGCATGTCCCAACGATTGAATTGTGAGAGTGAAGGTACTTTGATTTTGACTTTCTCTAGTTCAAACATTGGTTTTATTGTTTTACTAGTTCTAATATCACCTAAAGGTCATAGTGTGCGAGATAAACAAGTGAAAAGGCAACTACCACAGTTGAAACAACACAGAACCAAACACCCTTAATAAGCGAGTTAACAAATTTAAAAGGCGAATGATCAATCTAAATCATAATCTTGATACATAAGCTTGTACTAGGCTAAATTAAACACATATAAACAAAAGCAACCAACATTTAACAATAACAACTAACAATCACAGATTATCAACATAAGCAACATAAACATATGGATTATCATCAAAACACATAACAAAACAAGCGGCCATTAAACATAAATATGCACATACCATTGAAATATTAACCATAATAAGTTATCCTAAACCATTGTTCGAAACCATTGTTCACAAACCATCCCTTCACCCTAAATACATAACAAGTTTTCATCAAAATAATTACATAACCCAACAACATGAGACCATCGACACAAAAACCACAAAAGACCCAACAACTACCTTCATTCTTCATCATACTTCTCCGAATCTTAATGGTCTCCTTCTTCAATGTTATCAACCTCGAAAATCGCGACAACACTTGCAAGAGATTCAACCAATCGCCTCTCAATGAGTGGACTTCATGCATTGAATCATAAACATCCTCAATGCCATTTCTTCATCGGTATTCAAAGAAAACACCTCGAATTGGTGCATTCTCGTATCCACTTGCATTCTCATGTCGTCTCGACGGCGGCGCAACATTCTCATGTTGACCTCATTCGTAGGTATCTCATTAATATTGAGAAAAATGAAACAATCATGAAGCTTTTCGGACCACAAAGATCTTTCGGTTCCTTCAAGTATGGAGTGGCGAGACATTTTCAATTAGGGTTGTATATGTGAAAAGTTATGAGCGAAAATAGGATATGGATGAACCGAAAAATAAAAATAAAACCAACATATATATAAAGGGTAGATGCATGAGCCGAAAAAATTAAGAGTATTATTGAGAAATAAAATAATTAAAACAAGTAATGATGACAAATGAAGAGAATGAGAAAATCAAAGGTCTAGAAATACTTACGAGTTCCCATAATATTGATGATTATTATTTTAATTGGGATGACTCAAAGTGTAACCAATTCGGTTTGAGTTTGAAGCAGTTGTAACAAGGAAGGAACTAGTAACTCGGTGTTGAGTATAAATATATTTCGGGTCGGGTTCGGGTCGACCCATCTAACCGTTTATTAATCAGGGTAGGTTCGGGTTGTGAATAAATTAATTGGGTCGGGTTTGGGTCGACCCATCTAACCCGTTTAAGCTTTTTTTCTAAATGTGGCAACTTTTGTATCAAAAAAGGTTGAGTGTGTCAACCAAAACCCGTTTAACCTTTTCAACCCGTGAATTTCAAAAGATCACGCCCATCTTTATAAATGGTTATAATTTGAATATTATTTTAAAATATTCATGATTATTATTTTCAAATTGAATGAAACCAAACTAACCGAACAACCCGACAAGTACACTTGGGTCATATGAACCGGTGATATTGCCTTGTTGTCGACCTTGATGAACCTTAATGACGAATCTTCATTTGAGCTAAAGTATATGTTTGGCCACTATGTTATCTGCGGGGAGTATGGATGCATCCTATATCATTATCTCTGATTCTTGGATTATCATTATATGATATGATATGTTATGTTTACGGGCTCGTGTTGGATTCTTGTCCTATCTATGACTTCATGCGAAGCAATACATTCAATCATAATAGTCGGCACTTTATGATCACCTCGCGTATATTGGCCTCGCAAATGCCTAGGACAATTCCTCCGTTCAATATGTGTAGAATATAGGCTACAAAGCATCCCGAATGTGGCGTCATGGGAAGTCGACTTACGTAAAAACTCTTGACGATATAAATGAGCGACCGCATCCGTTGAGAGTTATTCATATTAGCTTTTTCAAAGTTAATATTTCATAAACTTTACGTTTTACCAAATCAATCCGAATCCAAAGCAACACCCACCTACCAAGCGGGCCCTTAGTTGATAACCCGAGCAACGACCGGGTAATACTCTAGTTCTTTTTAGTTTCAAATACAATAAAATACCTATATATACCTATATATTATATATATACAATAATACAATACTTTTCATATATCTTGTATACTAGGTAGTATTAATTAATTTACTTATACATCAAATTATACCCTATCACCGATTCATCCCTTGGACCGATTACAACCTACAAGGTGGTCGACCGCCCGACTCTTGATTCGCGATTTTAATTTGCAACATTGGATATGAACCTTTTGATATGACACTCTGATTATGATATGATATCTGACTCCCAGTTTCAAACCCGAGCCATTTCATTATTATTCATATGGTTCCATGCATGTCCGTCTCATTGATGCACCAATGGCATATATGACTCTAGTGTGGTTTACTGTCCTACATCTCACTTTATCTTTCGGGTCAACTAGATGCGGATACGCTTTAACAAACGTAGACCACGTAGGATAAATCCCGTCTGTAAGAAAATAGCAACATTTTAAATAACGCCCGCGTAAAAGAAATGAACTATCTGGAGCCGCTCCATTTCGGGCAGTAAGATACAACAGAGAATGATTACTTCAACACATTGATAATGTTGTTTGACCCGGGAAGTCGGAAAAACGAATGCCAAATCTACTTCATTTTTAGTTTCACATACAATAAAATACTTATATATTACATATATACAATAATATAATACATTTCATATACTATATACTACTATTAGTTAATTTAATTATAAATCTAATTATAATCTTAAAATTAGGGGAAAACTTACACACCCACCACGTTCACATAAACCCGCTTAAAATTTTTGGGGAAAATTTCAGATTCATAAATAACTTTTGGCGCTGCGAAAATCAAGCATATCTTTTCGGAATTCAAGTATTTGATTCGATTTTATTAATGGAAATCGTTTTTCACAGACGGTTAAAATCTCAATTTTGGTTTAGGGTTGTATGTGGGAAGCAAAACAAGGATTGTGGGTTTTCACTTTTGAATGAAGATCTGACTCAACAGGTAATGCAAACCTCTCTTGTTGTTATTATTATTGTTGTTATTATTATTATTATTATTATTATTATTATTATTATTATTATTATTATTATTATTATTATTATTATTATTATTATTATTATTATTATTATTATTATTATTATTATTATTATTATTATTATTATTATTATTATTATTATTATTATTATTATTATTATTATTATTGTTATTATCAACATTATACATTGTTAGTGTGGGAAATGGTTGGTTCGGTATGTGTTTGGTTGACCTCTTGTGATGAGTCTCATATGTGATCATAAGTCTTGCTTATTTGTGATGGGGTACAAGTTGTATTTAAGTTGCTCTGTTTAATTTAAATGAATGTTGGTATACTGTGTAAAGTTGGGTCAAAGGATTTGGGTAGTGATAGTGATAGTGATTTGATATCGGTTTCTAGCTAATGTATTTCATTACGTAACATGTAATGAATCTTGATTTGATTTCGATTTTGTTGTTCTCAAACGACTATTGTTCTTTGCAATCTCATAATAATTTTATTTGTTTTGTGCACCGTTATGGAAAATAACAGGATGCAACGCCAAATCACCACGAAATACGAATGATTATGAAATGTCCGGAAGGACAAGGATTCAAGAAAACCAACAGAGATTACAAGCTTTGGGAGTGAAAAATATTGCTAAGTCTTTGACAAGTCTAGTAGAGAGTGACAAAAGAAAGAAAAGAAAAAGAAACCAACGGATACCGGTGAGAAAGATCAGATTATATATGCGGTTCGGACTTCCATCTTAATCTTGAGGAAGATAACCCGGAAGAAGCGGCTACACAAACAAATAAAAGGTACGAATAATAAATTTGGCTACTATATTTTCTTTATGTTTGTTTTCTAACAATTCTACTTGCATGAAACAGAATCGAAAATACATTGCTCCACAGTCCATGACTAGATATAAAAATTTAGCAAAAAGCGAATGAGTGCTCGAATGTCTCCGGTTGGCTAACATCTTGAATCTCAATCGCAAAAGGGACAACAGATTGATACGGGGAGGCAATACGTAGTAAGTGCAGAGTCCGACCAAGTCCAAAAGAGAAATGATCAACCAAATTACATCACAGAGAGGAGATTAAGCGCAAGCGAGAGAAACTTAGTTGCAATTGACAACGATCAAGACCACGGGGCGTGACTTGAGATCGATGGTAACTATACATAAATTTCAAATACTATATATATGATATTAAATTACTATTAAGTGTATATTCGATTAAGCTTTTCGGTGCTTACTTGTTTTTTTTTCTTGTTTTTTGTTTTTTTTTTTATTTTTTTTAAGATTTTAATATAGATAACAATGAAGACCTTTATGATGTTGAAAATGATGATATCGAAGACATACCTATGAATGAAGATATTGAACAACAAGCTACTTCAGAAGATGATGTAGATAAAGACATGGATGATTTGGAGAATGAGGATGATTTGGAGAATGAGCATGATTTGGAGTTTGTGAATGATTTAACAAAACGGCGATGATCTACTCGGAGAAGAGATTCAAGTGAGCATTACGAAAATGAAGAAAACCATGTAGTTACACAAGCTCGAAATGAAACAGTTAACATGGTCTACTTGATTGCATCGTTTTAAAAATCATATATCATATATTGTGTCATATAAGAAGAATATATAATAAAGTTAAATTAAAACAAGACAAAATACAACGCTAAGATATTGCCTCCATTTGAATTATTTAGTATTTTAAATGTATACGTATCTATTGTAAATCATGTTCACTTTTTGTAGTTCGGATTGTAAGCAAAAGAAAGAGAGGACCAACACGTATGGCAAAAGTTTGGGCCCAAGAAAAGGGATAGAATTCCTATTTTAGTTAATGAACACGGACAACCTATTAACGACAAAAGTAGTCATCGACTCATTTCATGGGAACACTTTCAAGGAGTGGAAAGTATTGTCCGATTTATAAACCATGGAATAAAGTTGGCCTTGAAAAAAAAGCTTTGCTTGAACTCTTAAAGGTACACAATGTTAAATTTGTATGTTAATGAATAAAGTATTTGTTTTCTAATGTGAGCTATTACATTTTTAGACAAAATTTGATATTCGGAAGTCGGAGAAAAATGGATATTGCAATCATTTGGGCGAAGGTGAAGCGGAGGCAAGAGTTAAGGAACACTACCATGATCCGTCTTTGTCGGTTAAGCAACAAATAAGATCTAGGCCAAAGCAAGTGCAAAATAAACAATGGAAGAAGCTTGTGAAGTATTGGAATCTGAGAAAACACTAAGGTGTGAAATACTATTTCACTTTAAATAACATTAATTAATTTCCCATTATGATATTTTACTTTCATCTGCGAGTTTAAGTGAAAAAAACAAAGCGAATCGGGCAAAAAGAAGATGATCCAAAGAACCGGTAAAAAGTTATGCTCATAAAGGAAGAGTTAAAGGTAAGTGTATGGAGAAAGTGGGATTGTTAATGTATCCTGTGGATATCCTTTGTTAATATTCATTTTCTTTTATTCATACGAGACATATTTGGGACGAGATCCAACTCGATTGGATCTTTTTAGTCATGCTTCTCCATAGATGGAAATACCAAAATGATGACACCGCAAAAGCGATTGTAAGTAATATGCTTTTGTGTTTGCAAAAGTGTATTAATAGCATAAGTTAAACACAATATGCTTTTTTTGTAATACATGCTTTTACTATATGTTGTTCATGTTTATATAAAATGCGAGGATGATATGAAACAACTTAGTGATAATCGCCCGGGGTTCGATTGATAATCTGGACGGATGATATTTTTTCTGATTATGGGTAAAGATCGAAATGGTGATGCGGGCATGTATGGTCTAGGTGTTCGTAACCTTTGTTTGGGGTGTAATACCAAGTCGTTTAGCATGTCATAGAAAACAACGAATTGAAGTCTAGAAATGGAGAACTTACTAGTGAAAATGAAAAGTTCTGAGCCCGGTTATCGAGAGAAGAATGGGTCGAAGGATAGTTCCATTGTTCCACCTCTTACATCACAAGATTCTCTGTTGTAACCAATGAACCTCCACGCTTACGGGTATGTTTGTATTATAAATCGTTCCTTTCTAGTTGTTATAGCTTATTTTATCTTTGATAGCTAATGAACCTAGGCTACAAGCTTATGTATCGATATTATGATTTAGATTGCTCATTTGCCTTTTAAATTTGTTAACTTTCGGTTATTAAGGGTGTTTGGTTACGTGTTGTTTCAACTGTGGTAGTTGCATTTTCACTTGTTTATCTCGCACACTATGACCTCTAGGTGATATTAGAACTAGTAAAACTATAAAACCAATGTTTGAACTAGAAAGTCAAAATCAAATTACCTTCACTCTCACGGTCCTTTGTTGGGACATGTGAGGATCAAATCTCACCCACTTGGTCTAAATCTTGTTCATGTATCTTAAATTAGTGTTATCATAGCTTAAATAATCATAATTAGTGCATACGGATCAAACAAGTTTCATTAAAGTCAAAGTTTAAGTTCAAAATCAAAAGTCAAAATGGTATGTTAGTCGAAACTCGGATCTTGGGAGAATTTTGTGAATTTTGTGTTGAGATTCAAGTCTTGAGATTTTACATGTTGAAATTCCCATCTAAGCTTTTGAATCCCAGTTAGCTTATTTTATGATTTTTCTCCGGCTTAGGTGATAGTTCAAAGTGGCTGCAGGGCTAACCATTGCCTGCACCGGGCATCGACTCCACACTGCGATATTACAGCGATCAATTTTGACCTCCTTTGTATACCCAGCCTCCATACCGCGATATTACATCTGTTTAACCTAATACATGTGTCTTGACTATAAATTGATAAATGTTTGTTGGCGAAATCTAGGTCGGGATGAAGTTTTCCTTAAAAGCATTCTAAACTCAACCGAGGCTGTAGCAAAAGGATGGGTGAGGAGCTTGAACCCAAATGATATAGTTGGTGGTACAGAGATTGGGCGAGGATGGTGTGAGGTAAGCGTTCAAGTACCAACAAAAGAGATGAAGTGTTGGTGAGACCCTATGGGTTATTTGCCACAATTGAAGGCGTGTTGGTGCAACCATAGCATGGCCTTGTCCCTTTATCTCGGTATGTCTTTGTTAATCTTGTGATACCAATAATTTTACTAACATGGAGCTTAATGCTTATACATGGGTGTTTATTTGTAGGTGGTCCGTGAGGATTGAGAGAGATGATGCATGATGACCACGGACTAAGCTTCTTGTTGCGTTAATTTATTGTTTAATGTTAATGAGACTTTATGTTAGATTCTGTCTACCTTATTTATGTTTAGTGATTTTGTTATGACAATTGCTAATTTGAAATACAATTTCGTTTTATTCATTTAATATTTAGTTGATGTTTTATTCATATCGTAATAATAGAGTGTGCATGGTGAAAATAGCGTCTATCATATGACTTGTCCGGACTTTGAAAATAGCGTCCTATCCTATTAAACTTATTAACCGTCCTAACAATTAACTTAACATTGTAAAAGTGTCCTAATATGTTGTTATTAGGGCGTTATTTAGGTTGTTAATAGACATTTTATCGACCAAAAATTGGTTTCATAATCTTCTTTGAGATATTAGAACCCTTTTCTTGGTGCTAAAATAGCTATAATGGTATATGATAAGCGTCCTAACAATTATCTTTTAAATGCGCTTGTATGTGTATCAAAAGATTAAAATTAGGTAACAACGTTTTACAACATTGTAAAAGTGTCCTAATATGTTGTTATTAGGGCGTTATTTGGTTGTTCATAGACATATTATCGACCATAAATTTGGTTTCATAATCGTATTTGGGATATTAGGACCCTTTTCTTGGTGTTAAAGTAACTATAATGGTATATGATAACCGTCCTAAAATTAACATTAAAGGGCGCTTGTATGTGTATCAAAAGATTAAAAGTAGGTTACCACATGTTAGAACATTGGAAAAGTGTCCTAATATGTTTTTATTAGGGCGTTATTTGTGTTGTTTATAGACCTAAAATGCAACCATAAAATTGGTATCATAATCTTATTTGAGTTATTAGTACCCTTTTCTTGGTTGCTAAAATAGCTATGATGTTACATCATAAGCGTCCTAACAATACTTTTAAGGGCGTTTTATGTGTCTCAAAAGATTAAAAGTAGGTAATCACATGTTAAAACATTGTAAAAGTGTCCTAATATGGTTTTATTAGGACGCTATTTGTGTTGTTCATAGACATATAATACGACCATAAAATTGGTTTCATAAGGGTTAGGGCGCTTTGGACCTATTACAACCGCCTTACATGAAACGCTTTCATCCTTGGTCCTATTAAATGAAAGGTCCTAAAAGTACCATTTATGGCGCTTATGGGGTCCTAAAAGCCACTTTTCTTGTAGTGCGAAGAAGAGAGACCGCCACCGTATTTTTTTCGAAGAAGAAAAACAACCGCCACCGTGTATGGTTGCTTGGGAAAAGAAAAAGAAACCATTTTAACCACCATCACCATTTCGATTAGAACAAAACCGGAAGAGGCATCATTTACGTGGCTTTGCCCTAGCTGTGTGTGAAGAAGGAAGGAAGTAGAAGCGAAGGGAATTTGGGGAAAAAGGAACCGGTCTTTTATTTGGGAGCAGAAAAACGTACGCCACTTACAAAAGCCCACAACTGAAAAGGCCCAAGAGAATTACAGGTTTTATTATTCTTAATACTTGTTTTTTTCTATTAATAGAATAGATTTCTTCCATTACAATTCTCGTTAGAAAAAGTTAGAATTGTTTGAGAGTTATTGTGATTAGGCGGAAAATTTAAGTTCGACTGTTTATTAAGATTATATTGGTTTTAGAAGTTGCATATTACTATTGTGGGTTAGAAAGAAGAATTTAGGGTCGACTATTATTAGAATTATATTGGTATTAGAAGAAAACCAAATCGAAAGATATGACGGGAGATAAAAATGAAAACAAAGTTGTTTTCACCACATCGTTACCATCATATCAATGCCCAGTTTTAAGCAATACAAATTATACATTATGGGCATTAAGAATGAAAAAGATATTAACGGCAAATGGAGTATGGGATTTAGTAGAAGGAGTAAGTACATCAAAGGAGATTGAGGTAAAAAAGGATAGTTCGGCGTCAGCATACCTATTTCAAGGTTACCAGAAGATTTGCAAATGCAAGTTGCGGGATGTGAAACAGCAAAAGAAATTTGGGAAAGAGTCTAGATTTATTGGGACAGAAGATGTACAACAAGCACACTCGCAACAACTTAAATCAGAATTTGAGAGACTTGTGATGAAAGAAGATGAATCAATAGATTCATTTGCTGGGAGGTTGATGAGTATTATTATAAAGGCTGCTACATGTGGATTGACGTTTGATGAACAAACAAAAGTACGGAAATTACTAAATGCAGTGCCAAATAAGTTTGTACCAGTAGTAGCAACCATTGAAATGGTTGTTGATTTTAAGAAAGCAAAATTAGAGGAGATTATTGGGAAACTTAAGACTTATGAAGAAAGGCTTAAGTTTAGAAAAAAGTGAGGAAGATAATAGTGAGAAATTGTTGTTCACAAGTCAAGGGAATAATAGAAATTATGAACGCAACTATGGAAATGATAGACGAGGAGGTCGTAATCAGACACGAGGAAGAGGCCAAGGAAGATTCACGAGAGATAGTAAGAATGGAGATAGTTATGATAGAAACAAGAGAAACCATGGAGATCAAAACTACCATAGGAAAGACTTTAGAGAAATAGAGTGCTATAATTGTCATGAGTTTTGACACTTTGCTGCAAATTGTCCAAAACCAAACCGTTGAGAAGAAAAAGCAAACCTAGTGTTTGAAGATGAAGAACCAGCACTATTGATGGTTACAAGCAAAGATGAAAATGAGATAGCATCCTTAAAGGAAGAACTCAGAAGGAAAGGAATTGTCATTGAGAAGGATGAAAATCCAAAAGGAAGATTAGAAGATATATAGTCATAGATAGAAATTGATTTGAAGGGTAAATTAGAGTTTTGGAAGTTTGAAATGCTTCAAGAGTTAGAGATTGAAAAACAAGAGTTTGAGAAGAAAATAAGAAATAGAGAGATGGCATTTGAGAAACAAATGCAGATAGAGTTAGAGAACCTTAAGAAGTTGAGAGATTGCACAAGCAAAGAGATGAAAGAGTTAAATTCAGCAAGAGAATTGTTTGAGAAAGAGAACCATGAAGTTGTTTCAAATGAGAAACATCTAGAAGAACAAAGAGTTGACAAAGGCGTATGCAAGAAGCATCAAGAGATGCCATCAAGAGTTCCAAAGGAAAGCCAGATTGAGAAAGAAATTAAATCATGCAACAAGAAAGTTGAACCAGAAGATTGTGATACGAGAAACAGATTACTCGAGACGCAAGATTATGAAATGATACAAATGAAGGAAGATAGTGACAAAGGAGACAAAGATGATTGAGATGAGATTGAATACAAGGAAGAAAGAAGTCAAATAAAGAAGGAAATTCAAAACATAGTTCGCGTTGAAGATCAAGACAAAGAAAGTGGAAATAAGCCAAAGTTCAAAGATAAAGATAAAGGAGCTTGAAGATATCGAAGGCATGGATTAATAAATTAGGGAGGAGTATTGGATACTAACTTATTAATCCATGAAAGTCAAGATTAGTGTAGTATTTATGTATGTATATAAGTTAAAGGGTCTAGTGTGTCAAAAGTAAAGTTTATAACCGAAATATAGTTAAAAACGGTTATGGTAGTTTAGTGAACCGTTGTATCTGTTTGTTGTGTCGGTTGATGGGTTATAAATACCCATAAAACCCAAGTCTGTACTTAACGATTGTTATATATCAAATAAACTTAGTATACCTTTTATATTCGATTGTTCATAGAAGATTAGACTAACAGTTGGCATAGCCAAACTATTCAAACCAGTGAGAACGAAATAGATTGATTCAGGGAATCAATCAAGAGAAGAAGAGACCGTGCGCATACCGGTCAATCAAGAAGAAGAGGAAAAGACCGATTGATCGGGGAATCAATCAAGTGAGAAACACGATTCGATTAAAGACTATCGAATCGGATAACTAAAAAGAAAAGAGAAATAAGACATACCGGTTGTGCGAAGAGAGACCGCCGCCGTATTTTTTTGAAGAAGAAAAACAACCGCCACCGTGTATGGTTCTTGGGAAAAGAAAAAGAAACCGATTAACCACCATCACCATTTTGATTAGAACAAAACCGGAAGAGGCATCATTTGGGGCTTTGCCCTAGCTGTGTGTAGAAGAAGGAAGGAAGTAGAAGCGAGGGAATTTGGGGAAAAAAGGAAGCGGTCTTTTATTTGGGAATGAAAAACGACGCCACTTACAAAAGCCCACAACTGAAAAGGCCCAAGAAAATTACAGGTTTTATTATTATTAATACTTGTTTTTTTCTATTAATAGAATAGATTTCTTCCATTCCAATTCTCGTTAGAAAAAGTTAGAATTGTTTGAGAGTTATTGTGATTAGGCGGAAAATTTAAGTTTGACTGTTTATTAAGATTATATTGGTTTTAGAAGTTGCATATTACTATTGTGGGTTAGAAAGAAGAATTTAAGGTCGACTATTATTAGAATTATATTGGTATTAGAAGAAAACCAAATCGAAAGATATGACGGGAGATAAAAATGAAAACAGAGTTGTTTTCACCACATCGTTACCATCATATCAATGCCCAGTTTTAAGCAATACAAATTATACATTATGGGCATTAAGAATGAAAAGATATTAACGGCAAATGGGTATGGGATTTAGTAGAAGGAGTAAGTACATCAAAGGAGATTGATGTAAAAAGGATAGTTCAAGGCGTCAAGATACCTATTTCAAGGGTTACCAGAAGATTTGCAAATGCAAGTTGCGGGATGTGAAACAGCAATAGAAATTTGGGAAAGAGTTCAGATTTATTGGGACAGAAGATGTACAACAAGCACACTCGCAACAACTTAAATCAGAATTTGAGAGACTTGTGATGAAAGAAGATGAATCAATATATTCATTTGCTGGGAGGTTGATGAGTATTATTACAAAGGCTGCTACATGTGGATTGACGTTTGATGAACAAACAAAAGTACGGAAATTACTAAATGCAGTGCCAGATAAGTTTGTACTAGTAGTAGCAACCATTGAAATGGTTGTTGATTTTAAGAAAGCAAAATTAGAGGAGATTGTTGGGAAACTTAAGACTTATGAAGAAAGGCTTAAGTTTAGAAAAGGAAGTGAGGAAGATAATAGTGAGAAATTGTTGTTCACAAGTCAAGGGAATAATAGAAATTATGAACGCAACTATGGAAATGATAGATGAGGAGGTCGTAATCAGACACGAGGAAGAGGCCAAGGAAGATTCACGAGAGATAGTAAGAATGGAGATAGTTATGATAGAAACAAGAGAAACCATGGAGATCAAAACTACCATAGGAGAGACTTTAGAGAAATAGAGTGCTATAATTGTCATGAGTTTGGACACTTTGCTGCAAATTGTCCAAAACCAAACCGTAGAGAAGAAAAAGCAAACCTAGTGTTTGAAGATGACAAACCAGCACTATTGATGGTTACAAGCAAAGATGAAAATGAGATAACATCCTTAAAGGAAGAACTCAGAAGGAAAGGAATTGTCATTGAGAAGTTTGAAATGCTTCAAGAGTTAGAGATTGAAAAACAAGAGTTTGAGAAGAAAATAAGAAATAGAGAGATGGCATTTGAGAAACAAATGCAGATAGAGTTAGAGAACCTCAAGAAGTTGAGAGATTGCACAAGCAAAGAGATGAAAGAGTTAAAGACAGCAAGAGAATTGTTTGAGAAAGAGAACCATGAAGTTGTTTCAAATGAGAAACATCTAGAAGAACAAAGAGTTGACAAAGGCGTATGCAAGAAGCATCAAGAGACGCCATCAAGAGTTCCAAAGGAAAGCCAGATTGAGAAAGACATTAAATCATGCAACAAGAAAGTTGAACCAGAAGATTGTGATACGAGAAACAGATTACTGGAGACGCAGGATTATGAAATGATACAAATGAAGGAAGATAGTGACAAAGGAGACAAAGATGATTGAGATGCGATTGAATACAAGGAAGAAAGAAGTCAAATCAAGGAGGAAATTCAAAACATAGTTCGCGTTGAAGATCAAGACAAAGGAAGTGGAAATAAGCCAAAGTTCAAAGATAAAGATAAAGGAGCTTGAAGATATCGAAGGCATGGATTAATAAATTAGGGAGGAGTATTGGATACTAACTTATCAATCCATGAAAGTCAAGATTAGTGTAGTATTTATGTATGTATATATGTTAAAGGGTCTAGTGTGTCAAAAGTAAAGTTTATAACCGAAATATAGTTAAAAACGGTTATGGTAGTTTAGTGAACCGTTGTGTCTGTTTGTGGTGTCGGTTGATGGGTTATAAATACCCATAAAACCCAAGTCTGTACTTAACGATTGTTATATTTCAAATAAACTTAGTATACCTTTTATATTCGATTGTTCATAGAAGATTAGACTAACATTTTGTGGGGTATGTTTGTATAAAGTGGTATTTTTATGTAAGGTGAGGGGAGTGTTGACTATTGTGGGTGAAAGGTGAGAGGGAGCGAGGGGAAGTGAATGGTGATGTGGTGCTAAGGTAGAAGGTGATGGAAGATGACCACTAGTCTAAGTGAAGTTGTGGACGAAGCGAAAAATTAATACTTTACCGCCAAAAAAGAACTTCTCTAATTACACTGACTAAGAAGATGGGGCACCACTTGGTGGAGCTTCCTTGCTATCTCCTTTCCCCCCTGCACTTTAAGAAAAGCATTGGCTTCCAATGTGGATGTTTTCAGCTCTTCCAAAAAGGTATCATGATGCCTATATATTATGAGAACTGGCGCACTAACGTTAGGTATTTAAGTATGTTCATTTGAATTTGAATATGACATATGCTTCAATGTCTATGCTTTACAGTGAATGTTGCTGGCTTTAGTTGCTCATGCCAATGATCTAAGTGAAGCGATAGACTAAAAATTCTCGCATCTCCTGCTAGAATGGATAGGAATTGTTTTATTACCTTATGCCTTGGATTTGATCACTATATATCTGATTAATACGAAAAGTGATATTATACGTTTCATGCATTACTCTCTTTCAAGATGAATATGTTCGATGGATAGTTGCAAGCCAAAGAAACCTTCTTGGAGTCATGGAGGCCTTACCATATGCTAAACACCCTTTGTGTTTTCTTTGTATCTGCCGCTCCACGCTTGCAGCCCACATACTACTCTATTTCTTCCTCCATAAAGTAAGTACATTCAGTAGGTCTCATGCTATCTAATTGGATCTATAAAACCAACTTCATTAACCACCACCATCCTTTCCATCATCATTCCTCCGCCTATCTCCAGTAACCCTAGCCGATAGCAACACCATGTCAGGAACACTACAATAACCACCATGGATTATATTTATTCTTTTTCTCAGATCTAGAATTGGAGGTCTTGTTCAATTCATACCAGTGGTGGTCGCATGATCGTGTTAGTTAAGGAATTAATGAATGTTATGTTATATTTAAGTTTCTTATACAAAATGATATGCAGTCATGTATGTTATATTGCTTTTTAATAGGTGTATTGATTTTATCTCCACACAATATATATCCACACAATAATGACATGGCACAATTAAAGCCACATCGCCCAGAAGAAGTCCATGTTAATTCCACATAAGAGCAAGGGGTACCGTAACGATTCACTCTCGCCACTCCTACGTGGCAAGCTCGCCGGCTCGTTTCGTCCCTCGCCACCACACCATGCAAGCTCGCCATTGGTGTTTTCGCCATTGCAACGAAGAGGAAGAAGACAAAGAGAAAAGAATATAACCGTTGTTTTAAACGGTTCAATTTAAAAAAAAAAAAAAAAAAAAAAAACTTTTATTTTTAAAATTAAAACTTTACCCACTCGTATAAATAATACCCCATTTTTATAAAATCATCCACACTCTTTTCTTTCAAATCATTCACACACTACTCTTTCAAATCTTTACATCTTAAGCAAAAAAAACATGGGTGGTTCAAATTCAGATTCCGATATTGATTATTTACAAGATATCGAGATGATTCTGAAAGTTGCAGGTTATGGGCAATCGTTGCCAGAAGAGGAAGCTGAAAGTTCACGCACCCGTAATTACATCTACTGTGAGCGTGAAGTTGCTGAAGAACGTTTGATATCCGACTATTTTTCTGATTGTCCAAAATATCCGAACTACTATTTTAGGCGTCGATTTCGTATGAGCCATAAACTATTCTTAGAAATAGTACAAGGCATTGAAAATCATATTCAAACTGTTGATCCTCTTCCACCGCATTTTGATTTCTTTAGAGTCCGACCTGATGCTACGGGTGTAATGAGTATGAGTGTTATTATGAAATGCACATCCGCCATACGCCAATTGGCCTACGGCACCGCACCTGATACATTTGATGAATATTTGCAAATGGGGTCACACACGGCACGCGATTGTCTAGATTTTTTTACTATGTGTGTAATTGAATTGTTTATGCCCGAGTTTTTAAGAAAGCCTAATTTGAATAATATTCAAAATTTATATAACGCACATAACACGGTCCATGGGTTTCTGGGAATGCTTGGGAGCATTGGTTGTATGCACTTGGAATGGAAAAACTGTCACGTTGAGTGGCAAGGGCAATTTCATAGAGGTGATAAAAAAATATCCAACTATTATGCTTGAAGCGGTTGCGTCATACGATTTATGGATTTGGCATGCATTTTTTGGGGTAGCGGGTGCGAATAATGATTTAACTGTTTCGAATAATTCACCGTTATTCGACGACCTTCTTGATGACATCGCCCCCAAGGTTCCGTTTGCAATATTTGAACACGGGTATTACCTAGGTGACGGGATTTACCCAGCTTGGTCATCTTTTGTCAAATCATTCTCGACTGCATATTCGGAGAAAAATGCCTTGTTTAAACAAAAATAAGAAAGTGCTCGCAAAGACGTTGGAAGAGCTTTCGGGGTCCTCCAAGGACGTTGGCATATTATAAGCCAATCGGCGCGTGCTTGAACTATCAACAAGCTACAAAGAGTCATGTACACGTGCATCATATTGCATAACATGATTTTGAAAGATCAAAAGTTTGTGATATCAGAAATGAACGATATTTATGTTTGTCCGCGAGCAAATATACAATGGACATGGGTTGAGCGATGCGCTATACAACGGAAGAATGCCAAAGAACTGCGTGATAAAGCAACGCACGCAAGACTTCAACGAAATATCATTGAGCATGTTTGACAACTACATCAGCAACAACAAGATTAGTTTAAATTTCATATGTTTTTTTATTTCACAGTGTATTTTAAATTTCGTATGTTTTTATTTTTTTTTTACTATTGTATATTGTATTTTTATTTTAAATGAATGAAATGAATTTAATTGTGTTTGGAAAATATTGAAAAGAAATAAAATGAGGGTGGGTGGGGCCCAAATGAAGAGGTTTGAGTTAGTTGTGATTAGGGGTATTTTTAAGTGAGTGTGTTGGAGTGATGTGGAGGTGATGTGGCACAAGTGGGGCCCAAATGAAGAGGCATGGGTTCACCACCATACCCCATGCTCTAAGAAAAGAAAAGAAGAAAGAAAAAAAAAAAAAAAAAAAAAGTGTGATGGCTTTGTTTGGATGGTAATGAAGAAGACAACGTCTAAACCACAAATGATTAAACAAGAAATTCATAATCATGTACATCATGTCTTCGATAAAATGCTTGGATAAATTTCTTTGGTAGACTTGGAGATACGAGAGTGTATGTGTGTTTTATAAGTGGTTGATGAGGCTACTTAGATAGCACGTAGGAGGAGGACAAAATGTGGTTGTTTTAACTTCTGTAGCCCATTCTCTACCTTAGACAGGTTAAGTATCTATGATGGTGCAAAACTTGTGAAGTATGCCATTGATTTTCAAGTCAACAAATACAAGTGCTGATTTGAATACAGTAACTGAGTAACAATACATATTTTTAGCCTATAAATATATTGACAATAAAAACATATACTGTGCTGATTTGAACTGCTGCATGTCAACTAGTATATTGAACTCCGTGTGACTATCAATGCAATCTAGGTCCAGATGGCAGGCGAAGGGACGCCGATGAACGGCCTGAGCTATGCAGAGGAACAGTTGAATTCGTTGCGACAAGGGAATTCCTGGTTCATGTGAATATGATCTATAGCTTCATTTTGCCTTCTCTAAACGTTTATACTATCTTTACAAAATTTTGTTATATTTTTCCAGGTACGTGAGCCAATGCCTGCTGTATTCTTTTTTCTCATTGATGTATCAATGAATGCCTTGCAAACTGGTGCAACAGTGGGAGCTTGCAGCGCTATCAGCCAAGTCATTGCTGATCTTCCAGTAAGTTCATGTTAATTGTGGTTAGAGGTGAAAATGGATGCGACGGATAATGGGTCTATACTGGCATAATATTAGATATGGGTCGGGTTGGATTCACCTGGTTTTTGACCAGTTTTTAATCCTTTTTTCTTTATGAATAAATAGTGTTCCTAATTAGATTACAAAAATTAGATTATTTCAGATTGTCAACTATAATATAATTGAATTTGCAGAGTACCAGGTGAACCTTTATCTAATTTGCATTTTTCTACCTCTTAGTTGAGATTCAACCATTTTGATTTTATCGTACCAAATTTGCATTTTTCTACCTCTTAGTTGAGATTCAACCATTTTTCTACCTCTCTGTCGATGTGTTCATCACTACAAAAGCTATAAATGCTTAACGTACTTTCCCCAAAAACTCATTATGCTCTATGTACTTCAAATATTGTCATTATACATAACCATTTTCATTTTAATTGGTTATGTCTCATCGTTAATATAGGCACTTGTTGAACGGGTTAAAAGTTGACCCATCAGAACGCATACAACCTCAATCCTCTTGTTCGAGATAGAATAAAACAGATAAAAGGCAACTTTTGCTAGCGGGTCGACTTACTCATATCGACCCATACTAAAATCACAGTTTCAACCTGGACTTGTAACCAAAACATGCGACCGGCAAACTTTGTACTTTTGCTTACTAGGTATGCAACGACAGGATGAAGTAAACATACTCGAGGAGAATCCATTGAAAAGCATTAATTCACCTACAAGCACAAGGTGTCGTATCGCCATCGTGAGCTGGGAATCCTAGAAGCCAAAACAGAACATGACGATGCCATTGTAAAACATGTATAAGACAAAATGTGGATTACTCGCAATATCACATAAACCGATCAAACTTTAGTTATAATCAATAAAGTGTCAGTCCATTATACTTATGTACTTTCGTGAAAACTCATTATGCTTTCTCAACTTTTTATTGTCATTATACATAAAAAGTAATTAAGCATAATGAGTCGAAAATGGAAACAACGTTAAGTATAATGACAATAAAAAAAGTTGAGAAAGCATAATGAGTTTTCACGAGAAGTACATAGAGTATTTTTGGCTTTTTTCCTAATATTATAGGTATTGATATTCAGGCACACAAAAAGTCTAATGATATTGGCCTTCATGTATAGAGTTTTGTGCAACTGTGTCATCATCTGGACAGCTTATTCTTCCTGAGGTACTCAAGTTGTTGCCTCTATACACTCTCGGTCTGTTTTCTTCTTTATATTAAAGGCATTCTAAGTAGTGGTGGCATTGGATACCAACCAGGACCAATAATCCAAACATCTAAATCAGTTTGGCCAGAGACTGTTCATTGAAAATGAGAGCCACTAGAGGTGGCAATTTCAGCGCATTCGTTTATTACCTCAAATTTGATCGAAGGGGAATGTATCATATGTGTTGAAAGTCCCCTTAAGGTTTTTTTATAATGTATACAACCTCATAAATTACCTTTTTTAAAGGATTAAGATAATAATCTTGGTAATCATAATCATTTCTTCAACAATCTTTGTAAGTTTAAAAATGAAGAGCAAAAAGTGTTTATGGGTCATCTTGGCCGGTTTCATGCTAAAGATGACCTATTTTGACTTGTTCTTTTTTCACCCGGTCATCTTGCCAGCTCTAGTGAAAATATAACGAATCCAAAGATTCTTTCGATTTGCCCACCCCCTAGATATGCATGTTTTGGTTTAATATTGCATAAGATACGCACATGTAATTTATGTTAGTTTTCACAGGTTCCATAGTTTCCCGGATCGAATTATAAACACAAGATTAACGAGTATTGATTCTTTGGATTTCACAATATAATAACGATTATGTTGTATTGAATTGATTGATCATATTGAATGATTACAACTGATATATTCCTAACATCTATTTATACATAATGAATCGGTACTAATGAACAAGAGAATACCGATTCACATAAAGTAATCGACACTATGCTTCTAAACGTTATAACCTTTCTAAACGGTTATATTTTGTTTGGTTTTGACCCAACCCATACATAGTTCCAGTATTTACAAATTAAACTTCCTTTTTTAGGTTTCTTCAAACTTATGTGATGATCACAAAGTCATCACTTCCTGATGTGCTTGCCCCTTGATCTTGATCAGCCACTTGATCACCATCCGTATCATTATTGTTTCTGTTAGAGTTAGTAAAACCCATTAGTGTATTACAGCCCAGCCCATCAGCCCATTAGGGTTATTAGATAGCTTAGCTAATATCCTGTATAAATAGAGTAGTGTATCCTCTGTAAAGATTAAGCAATACAATATTATTTCACATTTACTTACATGGTTTCAGAGCTAAGTTATCAAAAGTCAGAAAATTAGGGTTCGTTTGTGTTTGAACCAAGGGAGTTCATTCGACAAACAATTAGAGGCAGAAGATTAGGGCTGGTTTGTATCTCACCTACTTCTCCAGTGTGTCTGGTTCTTTAGTTTTCAGTTTATTGATTCTGGTCATTTTGGTTTTGTGATTTAAACCAAGTTTGGGGTTTTGGTTTATTACTTTGTTAAGGAACATTTTTTTTTTTGATTTTTTGGTTTGGTTAAATATGACTGGAAATCATAAGAATGATGATAATACGTCTGGTAGTGGGTTTACTGCTGATGTACTTCCAGTGGTAACACAAATTACTGATAATAAACTTGATGGCTCCAACTTTTTTGAATGGAGCAAAACTGTTCGTATTTATTTACGTAGCATTGGAAAGGCCTCTCATCTTAAAGATGATCCTCCCACAGATGTTACTAAGGATCAATGGTTTCAAAATGATGCTCGATTGTTTTTACAGATAAGAAACTCTATTGAATCATCCGTTATTCCCTTAATTAATCATTGTGAGTATGTAAAGGAATTGATTGAGTATTTGGATTTCTTGTATTCCGGACAAAAGAACATATCTCGAATTTACAGTGTATGCAAGGCTTTTCACCGTGGAGAGCAACAAGACCAATCACTTACTGCTTATGTTATGGGCTTTAAGAGAATGTATGAGGAGTTGAATACTCTTCTTCCTATTAGTGCTGATGTGAAAAGATGCGTGACAAAGGAACAAATAAGTCGTAATGAGTTTCTTGACCGGCCTTCGACCAGAATTTGATTCTTTAAGATCTCAGTTCTTGAATGAGTCTGACATTCCATCTCTTCAAGATACATTTGCTCGAGTTCTTCGCAATGAGACAGTTGAACCTTCTCACGTTTCACCCTAATAGTGCTCTTATTAGTCGTGGTGGTTCTCGAGGTGGATTTAGAGGTGGTTCTCGTGGTGGTTCTCGAGGTGGTTCGCGGGGTGGTTATAATGATCGAGTTGTTGATTCAGGGGGTTCGAGTTCCGATAATATTGAATGCTACTACTGTCATGAGATCGGGCATACTACACATACTTGCAAGAAACTCTTGGCCAAGAAGAAAGGTCCCACCGCAAATATTGCTTCTTCCGCGTCTGATAATACTGTTACTATTTCGGCTGAGGAGTATGCTCGTCTTAAGGGATCTGTGAACTCTATCGCCGAGATAGGTAATACTAGTAATCGTTTTTATCTTCTTCCACCGATGGATCATTGATTCGGTGGTTCGAATAACATGATGTAATCGCTGTTACTTTCTAATTTTAGTACTCATACCCCTCTTCCCATGTCACAATTGCCGATGGGACTACAACTCGAGTACTCGGTTCTGGCACCGCTAACCCTACCCCAACCATATCATTATCTTCAGTTCTGTATTTGCCAAATTTTCAGTTTAACCTGTTATCTGTCAGTAAAATTACACGTGGTTCCAATTGCAGTGTCTCATTCTTTCCCAATTATTGTTATTTTCAGGATCTGACGACCAAGAAGATTATTGGTAAAGGATGGGAGTCTGATGGCCTATACATACTTGAAACCAAACCACCACCACGTTCCTTAGCTTGCTCCCGCTCATCCCCTATTGATATGCATCGCCGATTAGGTCATCCTTCTCTTCAGAGTCTAAAGAAGTTATGTCCAGAGTTTTCTCATTTGTCGTCTTTAAATTGCGAGTCATGTGAATTTGCCAAACATCAACGTGTTCATTTAAGTCCTAGAGTCAATAAGCGGGCTACGTCCCCATTTGAGTTGGTTCATTCTGATGTTTGGGGGCCGTGTTCAGTTACATCTAAATGCGGTTTTAAGTACTTTGTTACATTTGTTGATGATTATTCTCGTGTTACTTGGCTTTATTTGATGAAAATCGCTCAAGTATTCACACATTTTTCTTCCTTTGTTACTGAAATAAAAACACAGTTTAATGTCATGGTTCAAACATTGCGTAGTGATAATGCTAAAGAATATATTTCAGAAACATTTCGGTCATATATGCTTCAACATGGCATTCTACATGAATCCTCTTGTGTTGATACACCTGCTCAAAATGGGGTTGCCGAACGCAAGAATCGTCATCTTTTAGAAGTTGCTAGGGCACTTCTATTTCAGATGACAGTTCCTAAACCATTTTGGGCTGATGCTATCTCCACGGCATGTTTTCTCATTAATCGCATGCCTTCTGTTGTATTGAATGGTGATATTCCATATTCCATTCTTTTTCCTAGTAAATCTGTGTTTCCTGTTGAACCTAGGATCTTTGGGAGTACGTGTTTTGTTCGGGACACTAGACCACATCTAACAAAGTTGGACCCAAAGTCTCTTAAGTGTGTCTTTCTTGGATACTCTCGTCTTCAAAAGGGCTATAATTGTTTCTCTCCAACACTTAATCGATATGTTGTCTCTCGAGATGTCACCTTTTATGAAGACTTACCATTTTATCCCGTGTCCAACTCTAATAATCACGAGGAATATGATGATATGTTAGTCTATCGCTCACAAGTTCCTAGTGATACATTTGTCCCTTCAGTTAATGCAGCACCTCGGTTTGATAAAGTATACCATCGACGAAATCGCCCTACATCAGACTCCATTCCTGTACCACCTTCTTCGTTGGCAGATCCTCTTAGTGGTGCACATAGTAATGCACATGATGATCCTCCTAGTGGTGTACCTAGTCATGCACAAGATGATACACCTAATGAAGCTGATTTAGATTTACCTATTGCTCTTCGGAAAGGTAAACGTAGTTGCACCTACCCTATTGCGTCATTTGTTTCTTATGATAAGTTATCTACTTCCTCTCGTTCCTTTGTTGCAAATTTAGACTCTATATCAATTCGAATATTGGTGAAGCACTCGCTCATTCTGGATGGCGTGCT
This sequence comes from Chrysanthemum lavandulifolium, assembly GCA_022545495.1. Lineage (NCBI taxonomy): Eukaryota > Viridiplantae > Streptophyta > Magnoliopsida > Asterales > Asteraceae > Chrysanthemum > Chrysanthemum lavandulifolium. The sequence goes on along the minus strand of CM040238.1, from coordinate 288,688,327 downwards.
GCTATGATTGAGGAAATGAATGCTCTCGAGCATAATGGAACTTGGGAATTAGTAGATTTACCTACCGAAAAGAGGGCAATTGGGTGTAAATGGGTGTTTACGGTGAAAATGAATCCTGATGGTTCTATTGCTCGATTAAAGGCACGTCTAGTAGCAAAAGGTTATGCCCAAACATATGGAGTTGATTACGAGGAAACTTTTTCACCTGTTGCCAAATTATCATCAGTTAGATTGTTGATTTCCTTGGCTGCCAATTATGATTGGGCACTTCATCAACTTGATGTTAAAAACGCCTTCCTACATGGTGATTTACAAGAGGAAGTCTATATGAAGCAACCTCCGGGGTTTGTTGCTCAGGGGGAATCTAGAAGAGTGTGTAGACTGAAGAAGGCTTTGTATGGCTTAAAACAGTCTCCTCGTGCATGGTTTGGAAAATTCAGCAATTCGTTGATTAAGTTTGGTTTACAAAGAAGTGCCTATGATCATTCTGTGTTTTATAGATCATCTAATGTTGGTTGCATCTTACTTGTAGTTTACGTGGATGATATAGTGGTTACGGGCAATGATATAACTGGAATTGAGAAATTAAAATCATTTCTTGGAACTTGCTTTCAAACGAAGGATCTAGGATCATTGAAATATTTTTTGGGGATTGAGGTATCACGCAACAGTAAAGGTATTTTTCTCTCTCAAAGGAAGTATTGTCTAGACTTATTAGATGATGCTGGACAAATTGAGGCAAGAACTTGCAGTGAGCCTATGATACCAAAACTAAAGTTAAGAACTCATGATGGAAAATTGCTAGAGAGGCCAGAGAAGTATAGGCGGATAGTTGGGAAGCTAAACTACCTCACTATAACGCGTCCTGATATTGCCTTTCCTGTAAGTATTGTATGTCAGTTTATGTCTGCTCCTAGAACTTCGCATTGGGATGCTGTTACTCAGATTTTGCGGTATTTAAAAGGTACAACAGGACAGGGTATTTTATATGCCAATCATGGTCATCATACAATTGAAGGGTTCACAGATTCTAATTACGCAGGATGTCCTAATAGCTCGAGATCTACAACTGGGTATTGTGTTTTTGTTGGTGGAAATCTTGTCTCTTGGAGGAGTAAGAAGCAGAACGTTGTGTCAAAGTCAAGTTCAGAAGCCGAATATAGAGCTATGGCCCAAACTACATGTGAAATTGTGTGGATGCGTAATTTACTTGGTGAGATTGGGTTTCCTCAATCCAACCCAACGACGATGTGGTGTGACAACCAGGCTGCTATTTACATTGCAAACAATCCGGTGTTTCATGAGAGAACCAAACATATAGAAGTCGATTGTCACTTTACTCGAGAAGCTAGAAGATGGGACGATTACAACTCCTCATGTTAGAACAGAGAGTCAATTAGCAGATGTATTTACGAAAGCATTACCTGGTAGTCAAGTTAAATTCATTTGTAACAAGCTGGGCATGATGAATATATATGCTCCAGCTTGAGGGGGAATGTTAGAGTTAGTAAAACCCATTAGTGTATTACAGCCCAGCCCATCAGCCCATTAGGGTTATTAGATAGCTTAGCTAATATCCTGTATAAATAGAGTAGTGTATCCTCTGTAAAGAATAAGCAATACAATATTATTTCACATTTACTTACAGTTTCCTTCTAAGGTTATACCAAAACGAGTTTTATTTCCTTGAAAAATCTCACGGCCTTCAGATGTGTTTTCTCTCACAACTCCTAGCCAGTTACTCGACCCATCACTCTCTTGTGGGATCCTTTTATTGGCATGATCACAACCATCTTTAACCGTCTTGCTTTTCACAGGTTCTTCATGGCACCCCGGCCTAAAAGTTGTATTATAGTAACACTTGACCATATCAATGGTTTGTTTTTAAAAATTCTTAAAGTCTTCCTCATGTGTTTCGGTTAGTCCGGTTGAGGGCTCCGATTAGGGTTCTTCCCCTAATCCTAATTGAGTGCAGGTGATGGTGTTTCCGATGAAGCTTGTCTTCTTCGGTGATATGGGTGTGTGTTTAGCACTTTTCCCTCTTCTGGTTCTTTTACTGGGTTGAGAGCTCCGATTAAGGTTCTTCCCTAATCCTTTGATCTTCTTGATAAAAAAAACTTGAATCACGGCTTGTAATCTTGCAACCCACTCCGATACCACTATAGATTGCATGGACTCCTTCTCATGTTGCTTGATTCTCCAACGAAGAACCTGTTTGTTGATCACCATATTGGATCGTTACTTCTTACAGAAAGTCATGTGTTTATAGAAGGTTTGGGACAGAAGCAGTTTGGCAGAAAGATACACAAGACAATATAAGGAACTGAGTATTGTTATTATTGATTGAATTGATGTTTGATTACAGGACTTTGACATATATATATACTGTTTGAAACGTTGCCTTCAATATCAAAGGGACACGACGTTTTAGAAAGTATACGTCACAACTTTTGGACGTTGTAACCTAACTTAAACGGTTTATACCATTTTCTAATAAACCCTGCCCATGTACAATTCATATTATACAGACTTTACATTACTACATAATAAAATAAATAAATACTAGTAGGTCCTCTAACTATTATTAACATAACTGATATATCATTAGTTCGAACATTTTCCCCCCTAATGATATAATCAGGTGGTTCTTGAACTTCAAGAGGCTTCACTTCTAATGATGGCAAGGCCATCATCTTCTGTCTTGATTTTAATAGCTTTGTTGTTTGAGGCATGCTTGTTTGCTACATCCATACCTGCAATAGTTGTGCTAACTTGATCAACAAATCCATTTGCTTGATCCTTAAAAGTACCCATTCCAGCGGTGTACTTGTTCGACTTCATGTCATCTTCTTGATCTTCAAAAGTACCCATTCCTTCGGTGTACTTGTTCGGCATCATGTCTTTAGCAAACTCGTAGTAGATATGTGGGAGTAGCAAGTAGTCTTCAAAGACCTTCTTGAGATCTTCATCTTCATAACTTGGAAATCCATAGTACATTGCAATTTCCTTCCATTCACCTGCTTGTGATATTTTTTCATAGCCTCCACAATTGTTAACATGTTTATAAAAATCAAATAAGCAGGATTCAACATTCGATAATTTTGGTGGGAGTTTCCCTTCCAAATTCTTTCCTACTTTTGTCTTGTGAAACCATTCAAGCGTATCATTGAACTCTCTTGTGAACACCTCCTTATGTTTGTATGATACCTTATCTATATTCATCAATTCCATGAATTGTATGAATTCTTTAATCGTCTGAACCTTAAGAGACACCATTTCTCCATTAACTTCAATCTGATCATGGCCACTTAGACCATCTTCAATACATTCACTTTGACTCTTTTTCTCTATTTTACCATTAATGGGATCGAACATGTTAGTGATGTTGCACTTGTCACCCATTATTTCGACTTCAAAACCTTGAAGTATCAACTGCTTCATGCTTAAAACATTTATATTTATTTCGGGTACACAAGAGACATAGGGAATTGTGTAACTAGTGTCTTCGGTTGTTAATTCAATGCCACCAATACCATGTATGTAAAGTAAATTGGACTTGTGTTCCTCAACAAAGAAACACTCAGTTGTTTTGTAAAAGAGATGTCTAGATGGTGACATATGTTTTGAGATAGATGAATTAACATACCAGAATTCATTCCAACAACCATTTTCAGTTCCTAATACCAAGTAGTCTCCAGAAATCACGATTATTTGTCGATAAACATGGGTATAGGGTTCAAGTGGCTTGAGTTTTCCAACGGTATGTGGGTGATTTTCTGCAGCAGATTCTGTATCATCTTCTTCTATGATCTTGGATTTCCCTTTTTTCTTCCATAACCGACAATTATTGACAAAGTGTCCTTGTTCTTTGCACGTGTATCATCTTATATTCATCAATCTTTTTGCCTTGTTTCGCTTCTATTGTTTCGATTCCATAATTTCAATCTTTTTGTTGGTTGCATGCAATTTCTTCAAACGTATGTTCTTCAATTTGTGTTTCCCATGAGCCTTCGTCATTCCTTTGATTACACCACTATTAGTTTTCACAGGTTCCATAGTTTCAGGATTGAATTACAAACACAAGATTAACAAGTATTGATTCTTTGGATATCACAACATAATAACAATTATGTTGTATTGAATTGATTGATCATATTGAATGATTACCACTCATATTTGTTACAGATTCCTAACATCTATACATAATGAATCGTTACTAATGAACAAGAGAATAATGATTCACATAAAGTAATCGACACTATGCTTCTAAACGTTATAACCTTTCTAAACGGTTATAGTTTGTTTGGTTTTGACCCAGCCCATACATAGTTTCAGTATTTAAAGATATACATAATAAATATACACTTATGTACCCTAATCTTTAATTCTATAACATTAATGGTCCAACAATTTACCTCCTTTATTTCTTGATTGCAGCTTTAATTAAAAGTATTGGACTACAAAGTGATGGGCGTATAGATGACATGTCATTTTGGATCAACTATGTCACCTCACTTTCTGTTCAATTAGCAATCCCGATTGTGTATCCCAGAATGATAAGTGTTCATGATATTGACTCAAAGATATATGTTAATACAAATAAACCATAAAAACATTTGTTCATTTTAGCGATCTCGTTATGTTTTGTTGATAACAAATATAAAGTTATCATAAGTAAAATTATAAGAATACATGTTGTTTTGCAAAGTATATACATTTGGTCATTTACATAAAATGTTGTAATAAATAAATTGTTGTAATATAATATGTAATAGGATGGGTAATATCCAAGACCCATGACCCATACCCATGGAGCTAATTCATAACCCATGACCCATCGCATGACATCATTGAAATCATGTTAGGTATTATCCATGACCCATGACCCAAAGTCCATGACCCATGACCCAATACCCATGACCCATTGTCTAGATACATTATATCTTGTTGGGTACCCATGACCCAAAGTTCATGACCTATGGCTCATAACCCATAACCCGGTTTGCAACCCAAAATCCAGACTGTTCTGACCTAGACTGCCGGATCCCTAGTTTTGCACTGGCCGGATCCCTTGGGTGAGGGATCCGCCGGAACCGTGGGACAGAAGGCTTTTTGTTCCTATAAATAGTGATCCATTTCTTCATTGTTTCTCACCCTTCTTCTTACAACTCTCTCATATATTATTTTACTCTCCTAACCTCTGATCATTTGATCATTCTAGTAGTTCTTTTATCTTTTGTTGTGATTCTCATATAGGCCATTCACAAAGGCGAGATCACGCTATACTACAAGTCATCCAAGTAAAGGGTCCTTGGTTGATTTGTTCATCCACATGATTTATGTAGCAAGATCTTGTAATTCATTTCACATAGTTGTTGTGTAATAGTTGTGTAAAGGTTCAGTTCTACCTCATGGAAGAACTCGGTATTTAGCTTTGTACTGGAAAAAGTGTAAGTGACGTTGTGAGGCTTTTCCGCCAAGTTAAAGGAGCTGGTTGACATAGTGCTTGAACTCTCGAGTGGGGAACTCGGGGAGTGGAGTAGGGCAAGGAAGGTGTCCTTGTAGCCAAGACACTATAAATCACTTGAGCCGCTGCTTTCTATCCTTTTACATTACTTGCTTTCTTTACCTACTTTACTTATTGCTTCATACTATTTATCCATCCACACAAACTCGCATAAGATCAAATCTAAATCTTTGAAACTTATATTAAAATTGGTAAAACTATTCAACCCCTCCCCCCTTCTAGTTTTTCACAATTGGTATCAAAGCGAGGTTTACAAAAGTTTTAAAGTAAATTGTATTTTAAAAACTTTTCGATCACAATGAGTTTTGAAAATTATAGAGAAGGGAAATCTATGCAACGACCTCCGCTACTTGAAACTAATAGTTTTATTTATTGGAAAAATAGATTTGAAACTTATGTAAAATCAAAAGATATTGATCTTTGGTATTATTGTTGAAGGTGATTTTCAAGCAACTGTTAAAGATGATAAAACCGGCAATGAAGAAAACATTTCTCATGATCGTCTCACCGACGACCAAAAGAAAAAGCTTTCTAAAAATAGTGAGGCAAAAATGGTTTTATACAATGCCTTACCTAAAAAGGAATTTAAAAGAATTTATATGCATAAAACCGCTAAAGAAATTTGGAATTCTTTGGTTGTAACACACCAAGGAAATCAACAAGTTAAAAACAACAAAATTGATTTATTTGTTCAACAATATGAATAATTTTCAATATTAGATGAGGATAGTAATGAGAATTCTTTTGGTAACTTTAACACTATTATTACTTCATTACAAGCACTTGATGAGTCTTTTTCTAGTCGTAATCATATCAAGATATTTCTAAGAGCGCTTCCATCAAAGTGGAGACCGAAGGTGACGACCATTGAAGAATCCAAAGACTTGTCAATCCTCACTCTCGATGAAATCATAGGCAACCTAAAAGTCTATGAGCTCGTACTCGCTAAAGACTCTGAGGTCTCAAAAGAAAAGAAAGAGAAACATAAATCCCTTGCTTTAAAGGCAAAGAAAGTCTCCAGTGATGAAAAAACCTCATCTTCGAAAAGTGAGGACGAAGAGTATGCAATGGCGGTACGCGACTTCAAGAAGTTCTTTCGAAGAAAAGGAAGATATGTCAAGCAACCTTATGACGACAAGAAAGGGTTGTGGAAAAGCAAATACGACAAGTGAAGGATGAACGCAAGTGTTTCAAACGCGGAGATCCAAATCACTTCATTAATAAGTGTCCCAAACGTGATGAACAAAAGGCGTTCGTGAGTGGTTCATAGGGAATGAGTGAGGAAGAGAATGAAGAAATTTGTCTCATGGCAAAATGTGACAACTCGTAAATTCCTCGATGCGTCATAATTGGAGAAACATCGATTTGAACGATCGTTTAATTTAATTTGATATACGAGTCGTATTTTATATCGTTTTTATTGGAATTAATATTTTAAAAACAATGGCGTAACTCTCGAGTCACGAATCCATCTTTTACTAGTCAAAACAAGCCTCGACCCTAATATAACGAGAATTTTATAAAGTTTCATTTAGGGTCCTTGTGATGGTTTCATAACGCTCCCCTCACTTTCAATGGTACAAGAGTAATCCCTCCTTGTAGTATATATACTCCCACCCTCACCACTTCCCACATTTCTTCCACTCTCACTCTCTCTCTACAAAAACACACACAATAACTCTCCCTCTCTCTCTTTAAATTATCCGGCCACCCATTTAGGGTTCCGGCGCCGTCAAGTTTTCCGGCCAATATTCCGGCGACCACCCACCAACACACCACCTACCCCATCTTGTAGATCGGGTTATGGTAATTCTATTTCTGCAAACAACGCACCCTCAAACCTCACGACGCGCCCTAAATCTAATTATTTAGATTCAAAACTTCTAGGGTTTTGAGGTAAAACGTTTTAGAGGTTCCAAGTTTGGTTGATACGAGTTGTACTCGTATAGAGATGCCATCACAACCTCGTTCCCTGATAAGGTTTTAAAATGTACCTTTTTGAGGGGTCGTTTAAGCCCTTATTTGATCACTTTTGTATCCGTTATTACTTAATATCGTTCCTTTTTATTTTTAGGTCTCTTGAGGGCAAATTGTTGGAATGGCACTTACTTGGACGAAAAGGCTACGATATACGAAGAAAATGGCCAAAGTCAAGAATTGAGACACTCAAGTCTTTGAAATACAAGGGGACGGTCGGGTGTTACCTGTGACGCCATCGTGCACATTTTGTGGCTCAAGAGCCAAATTGCTTAATATCAAGTGACGGCTTGGTTTTAAAAGAGTAGGCGTCACAACTCGAGGCCCTAGATTTGATCCAGACGGCGCCGAAGATGAAGCCGACGGCATCACAACCATAAGATCACGCCGTCACAATCGCAACACGCGCGCAAGTAGGCGATCATGTTTTGGCCATAACTTTTGCATACGAACTCGGATTTAGGTAATTCAAAAGCCCACGACGAACGAGAAAATCTACATTTGGTGAAAAAAAGTCATCGCGACGCCATCACTCTTTAGGTGTGACGCTGTCGCTCTTTGCCGACGTAAAATCGCCTATAAATATAACATTATAACTTCACTTTTGGTAGGCTCTAAACCCTAACTCCGATTCCAGGGTTTAGATAGGTGTTTTTCCAGCAACTTTGAATGTTTCAATCACTCCAAAAACATCTTGTGATGGTTTGTTGATTATATCTTAATCCATATATTCAATTTATCATTATGTCTATCCTATGTTTGATTGATTGTGTGTATGCTTGCATGTTCTCCATGTCCGGCTAATTTACTTGTGTGTTTGCTTAAGGAATATGAAACTTAATTATTGAATATTGATTGGTTGTCTCTTATCTTAATTGTTAATGATCTAGTAATGCGATAGGTCATTCGTTGTGTAATTAATGCTTGATTGATCTTTATGAACCTTAGACTATAACACTTAGAGCAGTTGTAGGCTAAACCATCCAAAGAGTGCCTTAGAGTTAGAGTTTATAATTCCTAGAGGTTTTTGTAGACGAGACCCTTTGGTAAGTTCAAATAGTTAGGGACAAAGGCATACCCTACGACTTTAGACATACAACTCGATTAAGAATAAGGACGTGACAATTCAACCATGAATAGGAGATAATTAAGGAGTAATAAAACCTAAGTAAACACATCTTTAAACCATCATACGAGGACACAACAATAGACATAGACTACCCTTAGCTTAGTTAATTAGATAAGTAGAGTAATCGGTAGAAATACCAACCCCCAAATCTAAACCCCGAGATTCGTACCTTTCCATTTCATAAAATATAAAAATACAAAATAATCATCCTCACCTTTAGACTTAAATCGACACACACTTCACCCCTAACGACACTATTCCCTAGAGAACGATATCAATACCCGTGGCTTACCCTAATACTACACTACAACGATTAGGTTCACGCCTAGGGTGTTATAAAACTTGCTCAAGAAAAGGAAGTTCCTTTGACCCCGAACGACGCGTGTAGCGTTATCAAGTTTTTGGCGCGCCGGGAATAGTTATTGTTTAGGCTTGATTTATATCTCGTTTAGGTCTACTCACAAGATTCCTATCAAGTGAGATTTTTTCTTTTATTAGCTTCCTTGTAGTCTATCCCCCTTCTTTGTGTTTGTGTTCGTAAAACCCTTTTCATTTGTCGCTATGGCAAGTGAAATTGCATTTGCATCATTAACAAATGAGGAACAATTGAATTTCGCAGATTGGATTGGTTTTTATTGTTCTAATGACTTTGTGAGTAAACTTAGAGATATCCAAAAGGAGATGGGTGTAAGGTTGGATGGATTTTATATATTCGGTACTTGTGTGGCTTCTATTCAACAATCGTTGTCAGGATCAACTCCTTTTAGTGACACCATCTGGAGAATTTTTTAGAAAAGCCTCCTATGCATAAACCTTCAGCTGGTACAACTTGAGGAAATGGATAAAGCACGTGAGGAATCCTTTAGGCAAATAGAACATAGTAGTCAAGTTTTTGAGAATAATTCTTATGAATCGGACCAAGAATTTGAAATGGCTAAAGAAGGATTTGAGATGCTTAGGAGTGTATTTGGGTAAGATCATACTAAAACACATGATGAACATTTAGGAGATCTAGATATAATGGAGAATAAGATGGAAACTCCAAGGCCACAAGCCCGACTATCACTTGAGGAACACACATCGCCTATAACTTACCCGGAAGAAATAGAAGAGACTATAGGAACCCCGATTGATATAGAACCTTTGGACCAAACGCCACTAGAGAATGTAGGTTTAGATGCTTGTTGTCATGACCTCTCTCTTAGTCCTAGGGAAGTTCCTAATTTTGATGAACCAGAGCCTCAACTAAAAACCTTACCCAATTTTCCGTCTTTAGATGTGAATCTTGGAATTGAATTAGGCCTCAATCTACCAATCAAAATAAATAATCCGGGTAGTTGCTTGATAAAGGTGGTAGACTCTAGTCCATGTAGAGTGAAAGCTAATATAGGAGTAACTCATGACCTTACACACTTATATCACCCATTCATGGTTGATAACAAGAAACATTATGGGTTTAAACCGGGTTTATTAGGTCAAGATGGATCCTTAACTAAGAATCTTTTGAAGTTGATAGAAGATGATCCATTTTAGAGAGAAATTTGATTCACCCACTATATCAATAGACTTAGGTAAGGTTATAATGAATGGAGTACACCTTTGAGCATATAAACCACCCATCACCCTCTCCTCACGTAGCAAATTTCCACCCTAAGGGTGTGTATCGCTACTATCACCCGCACTTAAACTTAAGTGTAGGGAAAACCTCCCATTTATCCGTTAAATAAGGGTAGAGTCAAGCTCGTGACTCGAACAAAAACAAGCGCTTCTTGGGAGGCAACCCATGTGTATTTGTTTTTCATTTTTAATTGTGTGTTGTATATCTTTTATTGATTTTTTATTCTCATGTTTGAATTTGTAAAAATGATTTATTTTGTCTTTAACCTCGTCTGAATTACATATAAAGGCATTTTACATAAGGGATAAGTGTAGGGAGGATTACACACATTTTCAACGAACGTGAACATGAGAATTACAGTTATTTAAAAGATATACATGTGTGTTTGTTTGAGTCAAATGCTTGTATCGAGTCATAATAGATGTTTTGCAGGAAATATTTCCGATTCTAAAGATGTAAATTTTCCGAATTTTTCCGTAAAATCGCAGACCGTTTTTGTCGGGATAACCGACGGCGTCAGATCGCAACCGACGGCGTCCGAAGGAGCGTAAACAACTCGATTACTTTTTCTCGCTTTTTGTGCTACTTATAAATTTCTTTGGAATTTTCCGGTCTTAATTTTCTAGAAAATCTGCAAACATCCATTCCACAAGCATTATATCTTATTTAAGTCTGGAATTACATCTTGTTGTGATTTTTCTTTGTTCGGTTTGATGCTTTGGGTTGTTTGCTTTCTTCAAGTGTGCAGGTTTTATTTATCAAGAAGAAAATACATAAGATTGGAAGGAGCTTTTCACGCATACATTCTTCTTGGAAAGGATTTAACCACCACTTTACACGGATCCTACCAAGCTACTCGGGGAGTATTAGTTTTTTCGCTTTTAATCACCTTCTATTATCATAACTTTGATATTTTTCGGGAACATTGGGGACAATGTTCGTTTAAGTGTAGGAGAGAAAATAAACGGAACTTTGAAACTATGCTTATCCTTGATTATTTGCTTTGTCCAATTGTATTTGTGTAATAAACCATGAGAAAATGTCGGTTAGGGTAATTTTTTAACCAAATTAAAAAAATTTCATGACATATAGGAGTGGGCCATTAGTCTTAACAAAAGTGTCTCACGGATAGGAAGTTACATGACTAGCACAAAAAACCCTTTACCACCTAAATTCCACCCAAAATGTGAGGATCGCCCTTAGATTAGTAGGAATTAAAGCATTCATCTTTAATGCTTAGAGTGTGAACCGGTAGTATATTAGATTCTAGAACTCGTTTTGTGATGCATTCCTAGATCGCTAGTAAGACTACACTTGTGTAGTTAGGAATAACTAAATGATAAGAGGCATTAGGATAACCCTTGTTTGATACCCGTAATATAATTGCTTCTTCCACATCGGTTGAGTAATTCCCCCACACCCTTTGCATTGTACTAATCTTTAGTACACGATACCCCTAGTTAACCCTCGAGCCTATCCTTTTCACGGTTCTCGTGATGTTTCGGTTTTCCGAATATCAATGAAGAGCATTGTTTACACCCCACCCCAAATGTACACCCAAATCGCCTTAGCCTACCCTGTATGCACTCACTTTTAGTGCATCATTGTTATCACCCTAAACCCTTAGTCCAATTATTTAGTTGCTTGCATGAGTTGCTAAGTCGAGGCATATCCTTTGTACACAGTTTTGGGACGATTGGGACTCATGGGAAAAGTTAAAGTTTATGAAATGACTGGAAGGGAACGTTAAATTCCCTTATTTGCATAATAACGTACCCCAAGTGTTTTGATCTTTTCAATTCGGGTTAGATTAGTGTTAGAGTAATAAAAACTCAAGTGTAGGGATGTGCCTATAAATCCCTATCATTTTGATGTTACCGTAGAGGATGGTAGAGTAAAAGTGTATTGAAAAAAAAAAAAAAAAAAAAAAATAGAAAAAAAGGAAAAGAAAAATAGAGTAAAAAAAAAACCACATACGGGCTACCATCCTACATCTATCCTTTAAATTTATGTTTGTTTGTTTCAGTTATCTAGATTTTAGAGTGTCGAGTCTTGGCTTAGCAACGCCATTCTTTGTATGCTTGTAACATAGAGATTTTTGACTTGCCACCACTAAATAGCCTATCCCACCAAACCCTTTGTTTCCCTACCGTAAGCCTAACATTACAACCCTTTAAAAGACCTCTTTGATAGTCTTTCCTAGGTGCTTACGCCAAAGCGATGGAGGTTTGATCTATTCTCAAGCCTATGGTAATCTATGTACTAGGACCGGTTAATGAGTGTTTATCTTCCATTTCCATCTTGTTATATTTCATATACACCTGAGAGATGAGAGTATCCAAACACCCCATGTGAGGTGCTAGTATGTAATTTTCGATGCTTGTTATGACTTTATGGGGCTTATATATGTTGTGGATTGTTTTAAACCAATGCTTCATGACCCCTAACTTATAAATTAATTGGCTAAAGGCACATTTGCTTGAGGACAAGCAAATACCAAGTGTAGGATATTTGATAAGGCTTTAAATGTACCTTTTGAGGGTCGTTTAAGCCCTTATTTGATCACTTTTGTATCCGTTATTAATTAATATTGTTCATTTTCATTTTTAGGTCTCTTGAAGGCAAATTCTTTGGAATGACACTTATTTGGACGAAAAGCGCCGATATACTGAATAAAATGGCCAAAGTCAAGAATCGAGACACTCAAGCTCTTTGAAATACAAGGGGACGGCGTCGGTGTTACTCGTGACGCCGTCGTGCACATTTTGTGACTTTCGGTAGCCAAATTGCTTAATATCAAGTGACGACTTCAGTTTTAAAAGAGTAGGGTCACAACTCGAAGCCCTAGATTTGATCCGCACGGCGTCGAAGATGAAGCCGACGGCGTCACAACCATAAGGTGACGCCACAAGCTACAACACTGCGCCAAGTAGGCGATCTTGTTTTAGCCATAACTTTTGCATACGAACTCGAATTTAGGTGATATAAAAGCCCACGCGACCGAACGAGAAAATCTACAGTTTGGTGAAAAAAAGTCATCGCGACGCAGTCACTCTTTAGGTGTGACACCGTCGCTCTTTGCCGACAGAAAATCTTCCTATAAATATAACATTATAACTTCACTTTTTGTAGGCTCTAAACCCTAACTCCGATTCTAGGGTTTAGATAGGTGTTTTTCCAGCAACTTTGAAGGTTTCAATCACTCCAAAAACATCTTGTGATGGTTTTTTGATTATATCTTAATCCATATATTCAATTTATCCTTATGTCTATCCTATGTTTGATTGATTGTGTGTATGCTTGCATGTTCTCCATGTCCGGTTAATTTACTTGTGTGTTTGCTTAGGGAATATGAAATTTAATTATTGATTTTGATTGGTTGTCTCTTATCTTAATTGTTAATGATCTAGTAATGCGATAGGTCATTCGTTGTGTAATTAATGCTTGATTGATCTTTATGAACCTTAGACTATAACACTTAGAGCAGTTCTAGGCTAAATCATCCAAAGAGTGCCTTAGAGTTAGAGTTTATAATTCATAGAGGTTTTTGTAGACGAGATCCTTTGGTAAGTTCAAAGAGTTAGTGACAAACGCATACCCTACGACTTTAGACACACAACGCGATTAAGAATAAGGGCGTGACAATTCAACCATCAATAGGAGATAATTAAGGAGTAATAAAACCTAAGTAAACACATCTTTAAACCATCATACGATCACACAACAATAGACATAGACTACCCTTAGCTTAGTTAATTAGATAAGTAGAGTAATCGGTAGAAATACCAACCCCCAAATCCAAACCCCGAGATTCGTACCTTTCCATTTCATAAAATACACTTCAGCCTAACGACACTATTCCCCTAGAAAACGATATCAATACCCGTGGCTTACCCTAATACTACACTACAACGATTAGGTTCACTGCCTAGGGTGTTATAAAACTTGCTCGAAGAAAAGGAAGATCGTTTGACCCCGAACAACTCATAAATTCCTCGATGCGTCATAATTGGAGAAACATCGATTTGAGCAATCGTTTGATTTAATTTGAGATACTAGTAGTATTTTATATCGTTTTTATTGGAATTAATATTTTAAAAACAATGGCGTAACTCTCGAGTCACGAATCCCTTGTTTACTAGTCAAAACGAGCCCCAAACCTAATATAACGAGAATTTTATAAAGTTTCATTTAGGGTCCTTGTGATGGTTTCATAACGCTCCCCTCACTTTCAATGGTAGAAGAGTAATCCCTCCTTGTAGTATATATACTCCCACCCTCACCACTTCCCTCATTTCTTCCACTCTCACTCTCTCTACAAAAACACACATAATAACTCTCCCTCTCTCTCTCTAAATTATCCGGCCACCCATTTAGGGTTCCAGCGCTGTCAAGTTTTCTGGCCAATATTCCGGCGACCACCCACCAACACACCACCTACCCCATCTCGTAGATCGGGTTATGGTGATACTATTTTTGCAAACAACGCACCCTCAAACCTCACGACGCGCCCTAAATCTAATTATTTAGATTCGAAATTTCTAGGGTTTTGAGGTAAAACATTTTAAAGGTTACAAGCTTGGTTGATACGAGTTGTACTCGTATAGAGATGCCATCACAACCTCGTTTCCTCTCTTTTCTCTCACGGTAAAACGCAATCACTTCTCATGAATATTTATTTTCTTTTGGATTCGTACATATGCTATGTGTATCGTTTTTGTGGGTACAAAACATTAAACAAAATAAAGGTGATACGAATTGGGTTTTAAAGACGTTAAGGAAACGCATTTTGAATAATACAAATCTGATTTTAAACATTATTTTGATTATTCGTGTGGTAAAATAGTATAAGAAAAATGGTGTCGTGAGTACTAGGGTCTCGGGTTTGGATTTGTGTTTCGGTGTAGCAGTGTCAAAAGAGGGTGACTGGACTCGTCTTTTAACCGTGTCGTGGTAGTGATCATGCGCGAGTTTGGTTTTCGTATTGTGTGTTTGAAGATGGGTTTCTGATTATTTCTTTAGTTTGGATGAAACAAGGGTCAAAATGGTGATGGTAGTATATTTCTTTAGTCGGTAATAAGACAACGTCAAGGTTGCTTTTCTTGTGTTGCGTACGGGTCAAAGCAGAAAAAGGTTACACCCAAAGGGTGTTTGTTGATTCTTGTGTTCTCGGGTCAGACCCGTTTGGTATACGAGTTGGGTCGGGTTTGACCAAATGGTCACTTGGTGTTGATTTTTCTTGGTATATAATTGGGAATAAGATATAAGTTGAAGTGGTTGTGAGTTCAATTCAATTAGACTAAATAATTGTTATAAGTCATAAACAGGGTTAACATGGATTATTGAAGCAAGTAAAGTAGTAACCGGTGTAGAAAATGGGACGATTAAAAAGGGTATACATTTAACATGGCTACAAATAACAAATTAACTAGTGGACATATTAGAACTAACGGTCATTATAACGGGATATCGGAACTAATGAATTGGTGAAATAATATAAGTTTAACGGTTAACTAGTAATTAGTCAATGTGTAAACTTGGAAAATGTAACGAATTAATTATACATCGATAATGGGATAGAACCATCGTGATACTAGATAATAGACTTGATTTAATAAGTACTTATAAAAATGGTGTGGTAATATTAAAGGAACTAAGCTACGTAATTAATAATTCATATCGATATTTTGTATACGTTATAGGAATCAATTACGGGTTATAAATTTGGAATAACATTTATTATGCGAGTTATATTGGTATCGAATTATATTTTGTTAAACGTTTTGACTTAAATGGGTCTAAATATTTTATCATCACATATTAACTAATAACAAGATAATTAGATATAGTATATCTTATCAATGAATACGGTTTTGTTTAATTATAAATCTTTATGAACTACGATAATAAATCATGTCTTATAAATATAAAATACCTTTTATAAACTTGTTTGGAAATATTATTTTGATAATATAACTTATTGAAGTCGTATTGATTTGGATACGTTGAAATAAACGAACGTGTCATTTATAGTACACTACTTTATATACCTTATATGAAGTACTTTCTTGTAAACTTGTATAATTATGAATAGCGATTGAGAAACCTTTATTAATTGAGCGATAAATGGAAACTTGTCTTTTGTTATTAAACATGACGTTTGGGGATTATTGGGTAAATTGCCGAACTTATCAATTAACCTATTTATGTTACATAAATAGTTGTGGTCACTTCCTCGTCTTTGACTAGCTTGAGTATTGTCGGTATTTCTTAATTTGGTCGATGTCTTTTCCTGTTTGGAGTGAGTTATGGTCTGTATGTCTCGATTATGTCGATGTCTTCTTTTCCTTCGCGTGAGTTGCACATCGCGTCTATGTTTCTTACCACCAAACGAAACATTAAAACTGAACTTTTGAGATAATGATTATGAACTTTTGGGAACGATAATGTACTTTTGAAAGTAGCGACGTGAATGATCCACGAAAACTACGACACATTACTTTTATTGACTTCTTTATCATTTGAGCGGTATTTTAAGAGTAATCGTATACGCATTAGGTTGCGTCACTTCTACTTTATTGTACTCGTCGTACATTCTTCTGGATGCCATGGAGATTAGCTTTAGATGTCAGTCGTGTCAATAGTGAATAGTGCATTGCTGTAGCTAAGGTGAGTTTCATAGCCCCACTTTTATCTACGTTTTAAACTATATTGGGGTGAGAATCATGCTACTATTTTTGGACCGTGAAAACTATTTGGATTTGCTTATATGCTTGTTGTTTAGATAGATGTGCGGTAGTTGTTGCCTTAGACTAGGTAGCAATCCTAATTGCTATAACTGTTGCCTAGCTAAGAATAGACTTCTACCTCGACCTAGTTCAGGGGTTGGCAATTGTTCTAGATTTTGCCACGACAGTGTTGGACTAGAGTCGTTGGGCCCGAGTAGTCCTTGGATGCGGGACATGTTTATGGTTGGTGATCCGAGTAGGATCGGTATTTATCTATCTTAGGTCTTGCATAGCAAATCAACTCCTACTGGTCTACTATGATTTTATTGAACTTAAACCTATGAACTCACCAGCGTAAGCTGACCTTTTAGCATGATTTCTCAGGAATTTTAGAGGTGTTTGGAATACGTGATCAGTGAAATCTTGGCAAGAAGGCGGGGTGCAAGGATCATTTCTGACTCTGATAAAATTTGGGGACCTATCTTATTAAATTATGTTTTGGGCCTAATATTTACACTTTTGAACTAAAAGTTTTGAATAACAAATTTTGGGATTGGCTTTGAATGATAAATGACTATCTTTTTGCAATACTTTTGTGCGATACCAATCCAATAGTAACGCCTCGAAAACTTGATTAAGTCTTCCGCTGTACCGAGATTTGGGGGTGTTACACAAAAAATCCAACGAGGTATTGTTGATCCCGGTTGAGCAATTGATAAAATTGGTTGAACTAGATAAATCTAACTCAAACAAAGTATAGCAAGCTGTCTTGTAACAAAGCTTGAACACTATGCGGAATTTAATGTTTAATGACAAAGAGAATACTTAACATAATTTGTTTCTCATAAAACACTTCAATATATTAATATGAATACTCAAAAGTATTAGGGTTACAAAACCTTGAAGTGATCGACTCTAGAATTACTCGTACTCTAAATCTATCCTAGGACATCCTTTTAAAGGCTAAGGAGTCCTATTAGATTTACAATAATTTTCTCTACAATATACATCTTATAGAATCTTTTCTATAATTATCTAACCGACTATATAAAATTTAATAAACAGTACTAACTATTTGTACTGGCAGTTTGTACTGCTAGTATATTCTTCTCGCAGTCCAACAGTTAAGTCTAACAGTAATAACACTTAACCTTGGCAGTACAAACTTTCTTTGCTAAATTCCCAACAATCCTCCCCTAAATTTGTGATTCTTTGCAAATCAGCAAGTTTCTTGAATAAGTCTTGTTCTTAATGATGTTGGGGAATTTTACAAACACCTACTTGCTTGGTTTGCTTGGTGTCTGAGCTTGAATGAAGATCTTGTTCACCAAATTTCTTGCCATTTCATTATCTTCTTCAGTCTTCAACCTTGAAGATAACATTGATATCAATGTCTTCATTCTAAGTGGATACTCCTTCTCCACCAGCTTAAACCAATCATGTATGGTTGTATAGACATGATGTACACCAGATGATCCATATAGAATCCAAGTAGTTTCTGGAACTGCAGAATCTTGACTCCAAAGTCTGTCAGAAGGATCAGGCTCAAACAATCTTTCCAGCTCTACCCAAAACTCATGCTCCTTTTCATCAGGATCTTCTTTATGATTTCACTTCTGCTGTACCAGTTCCCATAATCTCACCAGATAATCTCTATCAAAAGATTTGCACATATCTGCAAATGTCTTGTACATCTCCACAATGTCTCCAACTCTGATGATCTTCCAAGCTTTTCCAAATCTGTCACTATAAATTTCCCAGTCAATTATTGGATGCTTGGTCTGTAAAGCTTCTACATGCATGCCCTCATCAGTTTGTATGATCATTAAATCTTTCAATGCTTCATCCTTTAAATATTTCTCTATTACAAATGAACTTCCTTCTATCTTCTGCTTCTTTGATGTTTCAGACTCCAGTATTAAACATGCCCTCTTTGTTCTAACAGTTGGTTCTTTTGTTCCTACCGGTCTGAAATCTTGAATTCTTCTATAAGCTCTAACATGCATTTCTTGTATTTCATCAAAATTCTTTCCCTTCAGCTAAAAAATCTTTCTTGTAATCTTGATGTTTCAAATAGATCTTCATGTTTCTCATTAACTGTCCTTTTGTTGCAGGTTTGACTATTTTATTTGTCTCTGCTTTTCTCTCATCTTGTTCAGTAAGTCTTGAATAGCATCTTTTTTCTCTACTTCTTCTTCATCATACATTTGAGCAAGTAATCTATCTAATTCTTCAACAGATAGTTCAGCTGACTTTTTCAACTTTTGCTCTTCAAGAAATCTTACTACCTCATGTTCTTGCACTTCTTTTGCATAATCATCATCAAAAACCATCTGTGCAGTAATCTTTTTCTTCTTTTGAACAGGTTCATCTTCAAGCAGAATACCTTTGCCTTTGTCAACCCTAGCAGTACCTTCTTCTGGACTAGCAGTTTCTACTGCCTTCTTTGTACTAGTAGCAGTATCTGTGACATCCTCTTGAATTTCAATCACCTCTGTTGGAGCTTCATGATCAACTGGTTCTATTTCTTGTAAATAATCACCCATATCGTGATATCTGGAATACCACCACTCTCAAAGCTCAATGTCCTCCCTTGAGTTTCAGCATCTATTTTCCTCCTCCGTTTGTAAAATTCTCCAATATATTATGGATCACTTGAACTAGTAGAATCCACAATGTTAGCCTTCGTGGGAGCTTGCAATGCTTTAACCTTGAGCTTTAACCTTTTCACCTTCTTAACCAGGGTAGAGTAGACTGTTGCATATAACTTCTTTGTAGCTTTCAAGTCTTTCTCCAAAATCTCCACCTTGGTTGTCAACTGGGTACACAATGCCATCAATTCTTTTAGTGATTTGCTGCCCTCAGCACTTCCAGATGTGTTACCTTCTGAGAGAGGTGCATCATGAGGCATAAACTCAATATTAAACTTAGTTGGACCAGGAGGAACACTAAAGCCACCCATAGTATCCAGTTGGCTTGGGTTTCCATCTGTTGTATCCAATCTGTTAGGACTAGAAACATTCGATGTTGCCATGGTTGGGGTCTTATTGATGTTACTACTGCCCTGTGCTGCATCTAAGCTAGACACAGTAATGGTAGTCCCTTCCACTCTGCCAAAGGTTGTCTCATTAACTCCTGGGGTCTGAGTAGGAATACTAGGATGAGAGGCTATAGTATCATGTCTGTGTTTTCTCCTATAGGTGTGTGTTACAGGTGGTGTATAGGTGACATTTGGAACCATAATTGGTGTGTGTTGGGACCCAGCTGAGATTGCGATCCTTCAACCTGCACCTACACAATCATATTAGGAAATAAAGGAACTACCACCCCATTGAACAACCTTGATGCCATAGACATATTTTCAAAATTTTTTTGTTGCAAACAACGTGTTGGAAAAATTTCTTCATGGGTGAGTAGCTTGCTTTTCATCAAAATAATTTCAATAAATCTTGGGTACATAAGAAATTTTATTTTGGAATGCACATTCTTCACCATATTTGCAAAAATAAGTTTAGAGAAATTGTAAGTCCTTCCAGTTGATAAACAGATGAGAGCAATAGCAATATTGCTACTGAATTGCTCCCAAGTGGTTTTCTTAGGACTTATACAGTGAAGAAGTGTATGTATTAAAAACCTCCATTGTGAGGAGAAATAGCCTTTTTGAAAAGTCAGTTTTTGATTTGCTGTATCATATCCCATTCTGGATAGGTGTTGAAAAATCTTAGTATTTGGTAAGTCAAAAATTCCATCCTCATCTTCTAATCGGAGATGTCTCCTCAAAGAAGATTCAGATATCCTAATCTTCTTACCATCTACCTTAGCTTTTAACTGTTTGTCCCCCTATTCGAATGTTTTGACACTAGCAGTCTGCCAAAACTGTTGAATATGGGAGACATAGATTGTGGGGTTTGTGATAAGAGCATACCTTATGTATGAGTGGTTTAGAAAATCTACTATCTGATGAAATTGTTCACTACCTTCAGGCTTTACCAAAAACGCAACCTGATTGTGAGATTTGACGAAATCCAAATCGTCCATGATAAAAGTTTTGTTATACTGCTGGGTTTTGATCGTTTCAGGTTTAATTAACAGTTGGTACTGGCAATTGAGATTTTATTAGGGTTTGAGAGAGTTGCGTATGTGATAATCTTGCTGTTAATAAAACAAATAAGAATATGAAAAGTGAATAATTATCACAAGAAACAACCCGATAAATATAACTTAGATAGATAAAAATCCCCAACGGCTAGTAAAAATGGTTTTAACCGCACAGTACCAACGGCTACTCAGCAGTACAAAAATTTTACGCTAGCAGTAAAAACTTTACACTATCAGTACAAACTTTTTGACAAAAATTTTATCTCAGTTTTGTCGAAGCAAGATCTTTGTTCCAATACTGAAACTCTGGAAGACAAAGTAGCACATAAATCCAAGACATCATGAAGTTGCACATCATCCTTAGCACATCCTACTGCAGAAACCATGATCGCGACTAACTCTGTTTGAAACCCGCATGAGAAAACAGAGTCATGATGAGTATATATACTGGTAGGGTTATAATTATCTATAGAAAGAGAAAAAGTTTAAAGTTGAGAAATATAATTATCACCCCATAAAATATGGTAACAGATTTAACGACCAGAATTAAGAACCAGACTTAACCATGTAGCTACTAGCTTTAACTAACAGAACTAAAATCCTATTAAATATGTTAACTAACTATACATACTATACAACTAACCTCGGGTTTACCATACCAATGTTATCCACCAAGAAACTGAACCTAGGTCCATCAAATGCTTTGGTCAATAGGTCAGCCACATTATTGTCTATATGAATCTTTTCCAACCTTATGAGACCTTTTCAAAACAATCCCTTATGAAGTGATGCCTAATCTCTATGTGTTTGTTCTTAGAATGATAGACTGGGTTCTTAACAATACAGATAGTTCTTTCATTATCAATGTTGATTATGGTGTTCATGAAGTTTAACCCATAATCCAACATCTGATTTTGGATTCAAAGCACTTGTCTACAGCAATTTGCAGCAGCCACATATTCAGCTTCATTTGTGGAGGCAGCCACAATTTTCTGCTTCTTACATTGCCAAGAGATCAACCTTCTTCCAAGAAATTGACAACCTCCTGTTGTAGATTTCCTGTCCATACTAGCCCCAGCATAATGACTATTAGAAAAAGCTTTTAGGTCAAAAGATGACTCTCTAGGATACCATAAGCCCAAATTAGGTTTGCCCTTAAGATATCTCAAAATTCTCTTCACAGCATGAAGATGTGAAGTCTTTGGAGTAACCTAAAAACAAGAACAAACACACACAACATACATAATACCAGGCGTAAAGGCTGTTAGATACATCAAAGATCTAATCATGGATCTGTACAATTTGACATCCACATCAGCAGCCTACTCATCTTTTGTCAATGGCACCTTGGTCTTCATGGGTGTAACAACAGATTTCACATTTACCAGATCAAACTTCTTTAACATTTCAGCAACATACTTGTCCTAAGAAATAAATAATCCATCTGACCTTTGTTTGACCTGTAGTCCTTAGAAAGAAGGTGAGCTCTCCCATAGAGCTCATCTGAAATCTACTTTTCATCAAAGCCTCAAAATCTTCACACCAAGATCGTCTTGTAGAGCCAAAAATGATATCGTCAACATACACCTGCACAAGCATGATATCCTTTTTATTCTTTTTAATAAATAAGATCTTGTCAATGGTGCCCCTTCTGTATCCATTCTGCTCAAAGAAGGTGGAAAGTGTAGCATACCAAGCTTTGGGAGCTTGATAAAGTCCATACAATGCTTTGATGACTTTATAAACCTTCCCAGGATGAGCTGGATCAACAAAACCAGGAGGTTGAGCAACATAAACCTCCTCATCAATAGTGTCATATAGAAATGCACTCTTAACATCCATTTGATAGACTACAAACCCCATATATGATGCATAGGCCAAAAATAACCTGATGGCTTCAATTCTAGCCACAGGAGCAAAAACCTCATCATAGTCTATCCTTTCCTCCTGTCTATACCCATGAGCTACCAATCTAGCCTTATTTTTAACAACCACACCTCTTTCATCCTTTTTATTTCTGAAGACCCACGTTGTACCTATTACCTTAGCCCAATTTGGTAGATCTACAAGAACCCATACCTTCTGCAATTCAAATTGCAATAACTCTTATTGCATGGCTTCTATCCAACTTTCATTAGTTAAGGCTTTAACAACAGTTAAGGGTTCCTCCTGAGATAAGAAGTAAGCAAACATACAATGATGATAATCTTTGTGGTTGTTTCTTTGCTGCTGTTGAATATGACCAATTAATGCATGAGATCCAGAAAATTTTTGAACTTTGCTCCTTGTCTGAACAGCTGATGTAGGATCACCAATTATATTAGCTTTAGGATGAGCTTTGTGAATCCTAAGAGTAGGAGTAGGACTGACATTAATTTCAAGAGACAAATTATTGAAGTCAGTTACCACACCATTTTCATCATAAGAAGCTTCCTCAAAAATTCCTTCAGCAGGTTTATCATAAACATTCAGTTCTGGCATTGCTGATTCATAGCAATCATCATCAACATTGCTAGACTTAGCAGATGCACTACCAGTATTATTGAAGTTAGTACTGGTGGGCATAACATTAGGTACTGATGAACCAGACTTGCCAAAACAAACAGATCCATTACAAGTATTAACAGTATTAATACTGGTAGCCTTAGCATCTAAATATCTTTTGAATGCCAGAGTGTCATCTGAATCCTAGTTGGGTCGCTTGACTGTTGAACTGTTGTAGACATAACCATTTGCTCATCTTCCTCCTCAGAAGCTTGAGAATAAGTACCTGCATTGTTAGTGACTTCAGAGGACCCTGCATTTCGGTTAACTTGATTGTCCAGAGACACAGGAATATAGTTCATAGAATCAGATAGGTAGTCAATATCAAACATCCACCTATATCCTACTATCTTTTCATTTGGCTTTTCCTCAAGAAAATTTACATACAGAGTTACTTGTATTCTCTTACTCACTAAATTATTACCATATAGGCCTTACTATTTAGTGAATAACCAACTAAAAAACCCTCATATGATTTGCCATCAAATTTCCCAAGCACACTAAGGGTATCAAGAATTGTAACATGGCACCCAAAAGGCCTTATATGGCTAACAATAGGCTTATACCCAAAAATAAGCTCATAAGGAGTCTTGAGCTGAGGTTTGGTCACTCTTACTCTATTAAATATATATGAAGCACAACTAACTACTTCAGCCCAAAAGGTAGTAGGCAAGATTGAGTCAGCTAAATAGGTTCTAGCTGCCGCAATAAGGGTTCTGTTCATTCTTTCAGCAACTCCATTCAGCTGAGGAATCCTAGCACTACTGTATTCCTGCTTTATCCCTTTGTCCCTACAGAATTCAATCATACTTCTATTCTTAAATTCATTGGCATTATATGATCTAATAATCTTAACCTTACGGTCAAGCAGGTTCTCTATCTGCCTAATGAATGTCTGAAGGATGCCAGAAGTCTCATCCTTGGTAGATAAAAAGAAAACCCAACAGTATATGGTACAATCATCAGTAATGACAAGACAAAAGGATACATGATTTATACTTTTTACAAAGGTTAGTAAAAAAAGGTCAATATGCAAGGTATGCAATGGGGCAGTAATAGCTCTTTCTAACTTGGCCTTGCATGATGCTCTGTGTTGCTTTCCCTTATGACAAGCAACACAAGAGTGGTCATTCGTGAAAACCTTGGAAGGTAGACCTCTAACAAGGTTTCCGCTCACAAGTTTATTTAGATTCTTAAAATTTATATGACCAACCTTTTATGTCATAATTTAGACTCATCAATAGTGGCCTTTGCAATCAAACAGGCAAAACCTTTAGCAGGTTCAAGTGTCTTCATGTCAAAACTGTACATGTTGTGTTGTCTTGGGACCCTAAGAAGAATCGATTTTCATCAGGCATCTTAAAGTCCAAGTCAACACAAAACATTCAATCTCGATAAAAAGAACCTTATCTTCGCTTATCACGATTTGTGATATTGAAAACAAATTAAAATGGCCCAGTTCTTTTACAAAGGACACACTATCAAATTCTAAATTACAAACCTTTATTCTACCTTTTCCTGTGATGTAGCCTTTAATACCTCCAAAAGTAACCGAACTACCTTTGATATCTTCAAATTCATCCAAGTAGTCCTTGTTACCAGTCATATGCCCAGAACATCCGCTGTCAAAGATTCCTCTATCTCCCATGTTCAAATAAGGATGTTCCTGCACAGAAAAGAGAAATTGGTTTCTCTTGGGGACCCAGGCCTGTAGAGGTTTGGGTCTACCTATGGACCTTTAAATTTATCGGCATTAAAAGCGGTCCACTATTATACTTGAAGTTTGGTTTGGTGCATCTCCAAGTATAACTCGCCAAGGCTTAACATTCCTTCAATTTCCTTGTAGCATAAGATTGAAACATTTGAACCGCATATTGAGTCATTGGTCTTCTTACAGGTGAGTGAGAACCATAATGAAGTCTTTGATTAAAATGGTTCACCTGTTGTTTTCAAAACTTGGGACTGGGTGAAGGACTGGTAGGTTTTGATTTAGCATTCATATACTCAGAATTAACTTTAGCTTGGCCAGACTTAACATGACCAGTATTAACTCTAAACATATTACCAGTATTAAAGTTTTGCCTACCAGTACTAACTTGTACACCAGTACCCACCCTTCGTCTAACATAATTAACATAATTACTTCTAGTATTAACAGGTACTGGTCTAGTAACAAACTTATTAGCATGGTTAATCCTGTTCATATTATTCCACATTGGTTTAACAGAAATATTTTCAGTGTGTACAACCGTTTTCTTTCTTAACTCAGCCTCCTTAGCCATTTTTTTTCATGATAGTCACAGTCTCTAATTAAATGACTTAGGCTTCCACATACAAACCAAATCTTTTTAGTGAAAGAGTATCCATCCCCAAACTCTTTCTTCATTAACCCATTCCATTCTTTTCTGTCAATTTTAGGTGTCTCAAGTTTAGTCTGTTGCCTAGGAGTTTGGACAAAACTAGGTTTAACTGTTTCTGGTTTAGACACAAAATGACAGGCTCAGTTTTTTTTGGGTAAAGGGGAGTAATCCTGCACCCTGGTAAATAGATTAACCAAAGAAACATTTAAGTACAATGGATATGAGTGAAATCCCATATCTCAGCCCGTTACATAGGCATAAAGCTTACATAACAAGATACTTCCTATTTTCTAAACAAGAAAACAAACCACTACTCAAATGATAACATAGGACAAAACGAAAGAAAATTACTTCCTAGGACCTTGAAGCTTGGTGCCATACATGGCATTAAAGGCATCCAAATTCCGTGGAAGATCATAAACCTGCTTCGCATAGTCATCATAATCATCATACTCATCTTCAAACTCTTGGCCACCACCACCGAACAGATTAGCAGACTCATCAAATGGGTTAGAAACCACCTCATCAATAGAATCAGAAACCACGATATCTCCCACTTTAGAAAAAGGATTAACTCTCTTAGTAGAAGAGGCGGGCGGATTACAAGAATCACTAGTATTAGGAGCCACATCTGACTCCATCTCTTTCAAATCACTCACAAGGGGTACTTGTGATGCAGTACCTGTCTTAGTAGACTTATCTTCATTAACTTCCATTGTATGATCAGAATCGACATCCTTGTTGGTGTCATTAGAAGGACTACCAAACGCATCCGTATATTCCTTATTAAGGGCATCAAACTGGTTAGATGTAGAAATCTTTGTTCCACTCAAACTAGCCACATCAGAAGCACTCTTTTTAGTGACTTCCACTTTCTTAGGTTCAGGAGGAGTCTTTTTGGGTTGATATTGAAACTGCTTATCCACAACAGGTTTAGTAAACCCTCCTTGACCTGGAAAAGTAGACCCACCTTGCTTTCCCTTCTTTTTGTTATTAACCGTCTTGAAACCATCATTAACACGCTTAGTAGGCTGAGTAGGAGGTTCAAAAACTTTAGGACATTCAATAAGAGTATGACCAAAATCTTACATTTATCACAATGAGGTGGTTTCCACTCATATTCAACCCGTATCTTCTCAATAGTCGAAACCGACCCATCGGTAAAGGTATCTCAACAAATGAAGACTTTCCTAAGCATCTCATCCGACTTCACTTCAATCATGCATCTAGCAAAACTACTACCCTACCAGTCCTTGCACATTTGGCTAGTGAAAGCATATAACCTTTTAGTGCCTTTCAATGTGGCAAGGAAACTAAGGCCATCATCGAGAAAACATGGCAAGAGGAACATCATGGAATTTAACCCACACCGGATGTTGGTCAAATCCTCTTTAAGTAAGTTGGTGTTCAATGTCCACGGTTTAAGAATAATAGGTACATTTCTAATAAACCAAGGACCGTTTTCAAGAACATCATCAACACCTTTCTTGAATTGAACTTAAAAAGAAGAACCCTTTGCATTCATCATTACCTTTTGTATACCAAACTTAGCCCACGCATTGCGTACAAAGTAATCAACAACGGAAAAGCAAGTCGTTGACCAAGGAAATACCCATACAAAGTATTCCTAAACCTAGAGTTCACCTCTTCAACCACTTTCATCGGGACAAAAGATCCACACCATTAGCTTTCTTATTACACTCCAACCTACGAAAGTTTGGCGTGTTTTCTTAGGTTCGAGAAGTAACACCAAGATATGATGTAGAAGGTTGTTTGGGCGAGACACACCAACCTTCTCAATACCAATAGCCCCATGTGCATTCATTATCAACCTTATCATTAACATTAATAGGACTACTAGTAGCATTACCATTTGAGCGATAGGAATACTCGTAACTTGAGGAGGTTTGAATAATAACCAATAGCGAAGCATCTCCTCTAGCTCCTTCTCGTGATGCGGCACCTTAAGATGCTCAAATGGATTAGCCCCGTAGTAGTAGCATCCATCGTCACGTGGTTTTAATGGTTGCCCATCGTCACCCACAAGAACAAGTTTTCCTCAAATATTTGTTTTCAATAGCACAATTTTCAATAAAGTATCATGACCCTCAGGTGTGTCATGATTAGGTGCATCATGACTAGGGCTAGAACCAAGTGGAACTGGATCCACTTGTCCATCAGTACGAGAAAGACTCCTCTCGTTAATCGGAGGAGGGCAAGCATCCATGTCGTCAACAAGAATAGATGAATTAATGTTCTTCTCTCCCATATTCGACATCAAAACAATCAAACCTCTTTACACAAGTGATCGCAAAAAGATTAAACCCTAGTTTTAACAACTAGGGTTTTTAAGCCATGAACTCACACCAACTAAACCCTGATTTGATGATGTACCAGTCAAAAAAATGACATGCTCAGTTTGTTTTGGCACATAAGTCTCATAATTTAAAATTGGTTGAGAGATACTTATGGGTTCAAACTTAAGTTTTAGAGAACATTCAGAGATACTTCCAGTGGGTCCTTCACTATCATTAGATTGACAGGAAGAGTACTCACTGGTCTTATCTTCTGAGACACTGGTTTCAGAACTTTTCTCACAGAATCCTTTACTGTCATTGGATTGAAAGTTAGTAAATTCAATGGAATAGTCTTGAGAAGCAAGAGTCTCGGGGTTCTTCCATTTGCTATAGTCAAATAAGGACTCATCATATTCTTTTTCAGGTTTAGGAGTATAATCATAATTAATTGGTGGTGGAACTCCATTGTTGTTGTCAGTTTTAGAAAATCTATGATATATAGGTTTACCTTCAAAGTCACCTTTTGAATTAACAAAAACATTTTCCATCACCTCTTCCTCATATTCTAAAACCTCTTTATCTGATTTTATCCCATACCCTAAACCAATTTTACTTGTTGAGCTCATTCCTGAATTTACTAGCTTCCACAGATTTTTATTACTATTTCGCCATGAGTCAACTATCTTTTGAGCATAAAGTTACCTCACTGTTGGAGCTTATGGCCATGAGAGCATGATTGACCTCTGTCCCCTCAGTAGGATGCTCTTCCCAGTTAATCACACTAGCGTCCAAAGTTAGCAGCCCCATCTGACTCTTTTCTTCCTTCTCAGCATGCCTAGGATAGAAGGAATCCCTTTTCTTTTCTTTATTGGCCTCCTTTACTCTACATTCCTTAGCAAAGTAACCCCTTTCTTGACACCTGTAGCACTTAAGCTTTGACTTGTCAAATCCTACTGGTCTCTTTCCATCAAAACGAACTTGTCTACCAGTTTTCTTGAAGAATTTCTTCATCATTAAGGCAATCATGGCACATTGCCAGTTTATATCCATTTCCTCCATCTCCTCATCTTCAATCTGGTCCAAGTCTTCATTTAGAATGTTTTCAGATTGATTAGAAAATAGTGAGTAGATGATCTTATGAGCAAAACCAGCAGCCTCATCCTTTTCCTTTACACCAGAAGAAACTGTATAGCTACCAAAATCAAAACGACTACCAGACTTAACTTTGGTTTTAGTGCTCTTGCCTTGAGAGATAAAAACAACATTGTTGTCACTTGAAGAAGCTCTTGAATTCCCATTGATGTCTTGTTCGTAAACTCTAAAATTATCATACAAGTCATCTATTGACAGAGTGTCAATATCTTCCTTAGTTCTCATGATCATTGCTAGATTTGACCATTCATTGGGCAATGATCTGAGAAACTTCATATTTGCATCTTCATTAGATACTTGACATCCATGTGCTTCTAACTGTGATAGGAGTTGTTGGAATCTGTCATAGCCTTTCTCTAGGCCTTCAGAACTATCAATGGTAAACGATTTAAACTGTTGTTTATAAACAGCTTTTTGCATTTTCTTGGAGTTAGCATTTCCTCCAAATCTGGTTCTAATAGCCTCCCATATCTCATTAGCGTCATCCATACTGTGGAACCTTCTGAGATGTTCCTTTGGTATGGCCATCAATAAGAGAGTTCTTGCCTTTCTTTCTTTCTCTACAGTAAGTATATCTGCAGCAGAGATTGGTGGCAGAATCCTGACTATGCCATCTTTACCTTTGGAAATTCTCTTCTTTGAATTCCCATTCTGGATCACTTTCCAGACCTCATTATCTACATATTCCAGATAATGTTCCATCTCTATGGCCCAGATGTCGTACTCTTCCTTTTTCAGAATAGGAAGTTTGAGGTTGGAGATAGTTGTTGTTGCAGGAATTTGTTGTTGTTTCTTAGATCCTGCTTCTGATGCTTCAGTTTCATGGTCAGAAGCCTCTTCATAACTAAGATGATTTGAGAAGTCATCATGATGAGACATTCTTTAGGATTTTTATGTGAGATGAGATGAGTGTTATTGGTGAGTTTTGTTTCTTTAATTCAGAGTCCTTCAGCAGGCTCTGATACCATTTGTAGGTCCAAAAGTTTATGGATCCAAGTAGCCTTGAACGACTAATAGTAAACTTGAATAAATCTAAATTACTATATGAAGAACTCTTTGCAAAAGCTTAATGTGTTAATGCGGAATCTTAACACACACAGTATGAGGAACACAAGAATAACGAACTTCATATTTTCTATTAATTTGCTCAAAGGATAATGCTACAACTCGTACCTTAACCTAATACCTTAGGGATCCTTTTATACACCAAGGAAACCCTAATTGACTAACAAACTTGTAGAAGGTTAAAGATATCTTTTCCTAAGATATCTCTACGTGTACATATCTATTCCTAATTTTATTCTAATAAACTATTTATAAACAGACTTAACTATCGACTATTTGTTCTGCCAAACTTAACATCATTAGTACTGGCAGACTTAACTACCAACAGACTTAATTCTGGTCTACCAGACTTAACTACTAACGCTACCAGAATTAACACTAAACAGAATTAAACATACTTAAATCTGTTTTACAAAATATAATTCCCAACAATAACAATCTCTTATAAAATGATGTCTTATCTCAATATGTTTTGTTTTCAATGAAAAACAGAATTTTTTATAATACACATTGTACTGCTATTGTCAATATAAAGCTTCGTGTTCATAAAATTTACCCGTAGTCCAGTAACTGATTTTGTATCCATAGCACTTGACCACATGAACTTGAACCAGCAATGTACTCTGCTTCAGTAGTAGAATTTGCCACCACTATTTGTTTCTTTGATAAGGTTTTAAAAGGTACCTTTTTTAGGGGTCGTTTAAGCCCTTATTTGATCACTTTTATATCCGTTATTACTTAATATCGTTCCTTTTCACTTTTTAGGTCTCTTGAAGGCAAATTGCTGGAATGGCACTTATTTTGACGAAAAGGCGGATATCTGAAGAAAATGGCCAAAGTCGAAATCGAGACACTCAAGTCTTTGAAATACAAGGGGACGGCGTCATCGCTTAATCTATGACGCCGTCGAGCACTTCAATGACGGGACGGTAGCCAAATTACTTATTTTCAAGTGACGGTGTCGGGCTTTAAAAGAGTAGGCCGTCGCAACTCGTGACGGCCTAGATTTGATCCAGACGGCGTCCGGAGCTGAAGGGACGGCGTCACAAGTACAAGGTGACGCCGTCGCAAAACCAACGTAGCCAAGACGAAACCCTAATGACGGCGACCCGACGGCATCACAAATCATAAGGTGACACCGTCGCAATTGTAATCTTATATATAGAATCCGAATTTTTCAGTTTTAGTGTGTAGTCTTTTGGAGTAAAAACCTAAACCGAACCAAGGCTGTCTTGTACAGTATTTTAGGATTCCAAACCCTATCTTACATCAAGATAAGTGTTTTACTTCATTAATTCAATTATGTCTTCAATTACTTGTGTGTATGCTTGCATGTTCTCCATGTCCTGCTAATTTACTTATGTGTTTGTTTAGGGAATATGAAACTTAATTATTGAATATTGATTGGTTGTCTCTTATCTTAATTGTTAATGATCTAGTAATGCGATAGGTCATTCGTTGTGTAATTAATGCTTGATTGATCTTTGTGAACCTTAGACTATAACATTTAGAAGCGGTTGTAGGCTAAACCATCCAAAAGTGCCTTAGAGTTAGAGTTTATAATTCCTAGAGGTTTTGTAGGCGAGACCCTTTGGTAAGTTCAAAGAGTTGGGACAAACGCATACCCTACGACTTTAGACACACAACGCGATTAAGAATAAGGACGTGACAATTCAACCGTCAATAGGAGATAATTAAGGAGTAATAAAACCTAAGTAAACACATCTTTAAACTCATCATACGAGCACACAATAATTAGACATAGACTACATACACCTTAGATTAGATAATTAGAAGTAGAGTAATCGGTAGAAATACCAACCCCAAATCCAAACCCCGAGATTCGTACCTTTCCTTTCCTAAAAATTATAAAAAAGATAAAAATAATCTTCCTCAACCCCAACCTTAGCGTAGTAACTTCTCACTAGCATTCCTATTCCCTAGAGAACGATATCAATTCCGTGGCTTACCCTAATACTACACTACAACGATTAGGTTCACCGCCTGGGGTGTTGAAAAACTTGCTCGACGAAAAGGAAGTTCCTTTGACCCCGAACGACGCGTGTAGCGTTATCAAGTTTTTGGCGCCATTGCGGGAATAGAATAGCTAGTTAGTAGTCCACCTCGTTTAGGTTTCTTTGCTTGATTCCTATCAAGCAAACTTTTTTTTCTCATTTTTAGATTCCTCGTAGTCTATCCCCCTTCTTTGTGTTTGTGTTCGTAAAACCCTTTTCATTTGTTGCTATGGCAAGTGAAGTTGCATTTGAATCATTAACAAATGAGGAACAATTGAATTTCGCAAGTCGGGTTGGTTTTCATTGTTCTGATGAATTTGTGAGTGATCTTAAAGATATCCAAAAGGAGATGGGTGTAAGGTTGGATGGATTTGATATATTATGTACTTGTGTGGCTTATATTCAACAATCGTTGTTAGGATCAACTCCTTTTAGTGACACCATCTGGAGAATTTTTCAGAAAAGCCTCCTATGCATAAACCTTCAGCTAGTACAACTTCAGGAAATGGATAAAGCGCGTGAGGAATCCTTTAGGCAAATTGAACATAGTAGTCAAGTTTTTTAGAACAATTCTTATGAATCGGACCAAGAATTTGAAATGGCCAAAGAAGGATTTGAGATGCTTAGGAGTGTATTTGGGTTAGATCATACTAAAACACATGATGAACATTTAGGAGAACTAGATATAATGGAGAATAAGATGGAAACTCCAAGGCCACAAGCCCGACTATCACTTGAGGAACACACATCGCCTATAACTTACCCGGAAGAAGTAGAAGAGACTATAGGAACCCCGATTGATATAGAACCTTTGGACCAAACGCCACTAGAGAATGTAGGTTTAGATGCTTGTTGTCATGACCTCTCTTAGTCCTAGGGAAGTTCCTAATTTTGATGAACCGAGCCTCAACTAAAACCTTACCCAATTTTCCGTCTTTAGATGTGAATCTTGGAATTGAATTAGGCCCCAATCCACCCATCAAAATAAATAATCCGGGTAGTTGCTTGATAAAGGTGGTAGACTCTAGTCCATGTAGAGTGAAAGCTAATATAGGAGTAACTCATGACCTTACACACTTATATCACCCATTCATGGTTGATAACAAGAAACATTATGGGTTAAAACCGGGTTTATTAGGTCAAGATGGATCCATTTTTAGGAGAGAAATTTGATTCACCCACTATATCAATAGACTTAGGTAAGGTTATAATGAATGGAGTACACTCCTTTGAGCATATAAACCACCCATCACCCTCTCCTCACGTAGCAAATTCCCACCCTAAGGGTGTGTATCGCTACTATCACCCGCACTTAAACTTAAGTGTAGGGAAAACCTCCCCTTTATCCGTTAAATAAGGGTAGAGTCAAGCTCGTGACTCGAACAAAACAAGCGCTTCTTGGGAGGCAACCCATGTGTATTTGTTTTCATTTTAATTGTGTGTCGATATCTTTTATTGATTGTTTATTCTCATGTTTGAATTTGTAAAATTATTTATTTTGTCTTTAACCTCGTCTTAATTACATATAAAGGTATTTTACATAAGGGATAAGTGTAGGGAGGATTACACACGTTTTAAACGAACGTGTACATGAGAATTACAATTATTTAAAAGATATACATGTGTGTTTGTTCGAGTCAAATGCTTGTATCGAGTCATAATGGATGTTTTGCGGAAATTTTTCCAGATTCTAAAGATGTAAATTTTCCGGAAAATCGCAGACCGCTTTTTGTCGAGGATAACCGACGTCAGATCGCAACTGACGGCGTCGGGAAGGAGTAGAAACAATCGATTACTTTTTCTCGTTTTTCGTGCTACTTATAAATTTCTTTGGAATTTTCGTGTCCTAATTTTCTAGAAAATCTGCAAACATCCATTCCACAAGCATTATATCTTATTTAAGTCTGGAATTACATCCGGTTGTGATTTTCTTTGTTCGGTTTGATGCGTTGGGTTGTTTGTTTTCTTCAAGTGTGCGTGTTTTATTTATCAAGAAGAAGATACATAAGATTGGAAGGAGCTTTTCACGCATACATTCTTCTTGGAAAGGATTTAACCACCACTTTACACGGATCCTACCGAGCTAATCGGGGAGTATTAGTTTCTTTCATTTTAATCACCTTCTATTATCATAACTTTGATACTTTTGGGAACATTGGGGACAATGTTCGGTCTAAGTGTAGGGAGGGAAAATAAAGCGGGAACTTTGAAACTATGCTTATCCATGATTATTTGCTTTGTCCAATTGTATTTGTGTAATAAACCATGAGAAAATGTCGGTTAGGGTAATTTTGGCACCAAATTTAAAATTTTTCATGACATATAGGAGTGGGCCATTAGTCTTAACAAAAGCGTCTCACGGATAGGAAGTTACATGACTAGCATAAAAAACCCTTTACCACCTAAATTCCACCCAAAATGTGAGGATCGCCCTTAGATTAGTAGGAATTAAAGCATGCATCTTTAATGCTTAGAGTGTGAACCGGTAGTATATTAGATTCTAGAACTTGTTTTGTGATGCATTCCGAGATCGCTAGTAAGACTACACTTGTGTAGTTAGGAATAACTAAATGATAAGAGGCATTAGGATAACCTTGTTTGATACCGTAATATAATTACTTCTTCCACATCGGTTGAGTAATTCCCACACCCTTGCGTTGTACTCATCTTTAGTACACGATACCCCTAGTTAACCCCTCAGAGCCTATCCTTTTTGCATTTCTCGTGATGTTTCGGATTTCCAGAATATCAATGAAGAGCATTGTTTACACCCCACCCCCAAATGTACACCCAAATCGCGTTAGCCTACCTTGTATGCACTCACTCTTATTGCATTATCGTTATCACCCTAAACCCTTAGTTCAATTATCTAGTTGCTTGCATGAGTTGCTAAGTCGAGTCATATCCTTTGTACATAGTTTTGGGGCGATTGGGACTCATGGGAAAAGTTAAAGTTTATGAAATGACTGGAAGGGAACGTTAAATTCCCTTATTTGCGTAATAACGTACCCCAAGTGTTTTGATCTTTTCAATTCGGGTCAAATTAGTGTTAGAGTAATAAAAACTCAAGTGTATGGATGTGCCGATAAATCCCTATCATTTTGATGTTACCGTAGAGGATGGTAGAGTAAAAGTGTATGAAAAAAATAATAAAAAATAAATAAAAAAAAAATCGAAAAAAAATAAATAGAAAAAGAAAAAAATAGAGTAAAAAAAAAAAAAAACATACGGGCTACCATCCTACATCTATCCTTTAAATTTATGTTTGTTTGTTTCAGTTATCTAGAGTTTAGAGTGTCGATTCTTGGCTTAGCAACGCCATTCTTCGTATGCTTGTAACATAGAGATTTTTGACTTGCCACCACTAAATAGCCTATCCCACCAAACCCTTTGTTTCCCTACCGTAAGCCTAACGTTACAACCCTTTAAAAGACCTCTTTGATAGTCTTTCCTAGGTGCTTACGCCAAAGCGATGGAGGTTTGATCTATTCTCAAGCCTATGGTAATCTATGTACTAGGACCGGTTAATGAGTGTTTATCTTCCATTTCCAACTTGTTATATTTCATATACACCCGAGAGATGAGAGTATCCAAACACCCCATGTGAGGTGCTAGTATGTAACTCGTGCTTGTTATGACTTTATTGGGCTTATATGTGTTGTGGACTGTTTTAAATCAATGCTTCATGACCCCTAACTTATAAATTAATTGGCTAAAAGCACATTTGCTTGAGGACAAACAAATACCAAGTGTAAGGATATTTGATAAGGTTTTAAATGTACCTTTTGAGGGTCGTTTAAGCCCTTATTTGATCACATTTATATCCGTTATTACTTAATATCGCCTTTTACTTTTAGGTCTCTTGAAGGCAAATTCTTGGAATGACAATTATTTGGACGAAAAGGCGGATATCTGAAGAAAATGGCCAAAGTCGAAATCGAGACACTCAAGCTCTTGAAATACAAGGGGACGGTCCATCGCTTAATCA
The DNA here is from genome assembly GCA_022545495.1 of Chrysanthemum lavandulifolium. Lineage (NCBI taxonomy): Eukaryota > Viridiplantae > Streptophyta > Magnoliopsida > Asterales > Asteraceae > Chrysanthemum > Chrysanthemum lavandulifolium. Next base: position 288,651,829 of record CM040238.1, on the reverse strand, counting down.
TGACGCCGCTTGAGCACTTCGCAATGGGACAGTAGCCAAATTGCTTATTTTCAAGTGACGGTGTCGGGCTTTAAAAGAGTAGGCCGTCGAACTCGACGGCCTAGATTTGATCCGAACAGACGCCGAGATCGAAGGGGACGGCGTCACAAGCACAAGGTGACACCGTTGTAAGACTAACATGGCCAAGACGAAACCCTAGTGACGGCGACAGACGGCGTCACAAATCATAAGGTGACGCCATCGCAATTGTAATCTTATATATAGAATCCAATTTTTCAGCTTTTAGTGTGTAGTCTTTTGGAGTAAAACCTAAACCAACCAAGGCTGTCTTGTACAGATTTTAGGGTTCCAAACCCTATCTTACATCAAGATAAGTGTTTTACTTCATTAATTCAATTATGTCTTCAATTACTTGTGTGTATGTTGCATGTTCTCCATGTCCGCTAATTTACTTATGTGTTTGCTTAGGAATATGAAACTTAATTATTGAATATTGATTGGTTGTCTTTATCTTAATTGTTAATGATCTAGTAATGCGATAGGTCATTCGTTGTGTAATTAATGCTTGATTGATCTTTGTGAACCTTAGACTATAACATTTAGAGCGGTTGTAGGCTAAACCATCCAAGAGTGCCTTAGAGTTAGAGTTTATAATTCCTAGAGGTTTTGTAGACGAGACCCTTTGGTAAGTTCAAAGAGTTAGGGAAAAATGCATACCCTACGACTTTAGACACACAACGCGATTAAGAATAAGGACGTGACAATTCAACCATCAATAGCAGATAATTAAGGAGTAATAAAACCTAAGTAAACACATCTTTAAACTATCATACGAGCACACAATAATTAGACATAGACTACATACACCTTAGATTAGATAATTAGAGAAGTAGAGTAATCGGTAGAAATACCAACCCCCAAATCCAAACCCCGAGATTCGTACCTTTCCTTTCCTAAAAAATTATAAAAAAAAGATAAAAAAATAATCTTTCTCAACCCCAACCTTAGCGTAGTAACTTCTCACTAGAATTCCTATTCCCCTAGAGAACGATATCAATTCCCGTGGCTTACCTTAATACTACACTACAACGATTAGGTTCACTGCCTAGGGTGTTGAAAAACTTGCTCGACGAAAAGGAAGTTCCTTTGACCCCGAACGACGCTTGTAGCGTTATCATTCTTACACTGCCATGAAATCAAACTATGTCCAAGATACTGACATCCTCCAATAGTTGATTTCCTATCCAAACATGCTCCAGCATAATCACTATCTGAGTATGCCATCAGGTCAAAGGATGAATCTTTAGGATACCAAAGGCCCAACCTAGGTTGACTCCTTAAGTACCTAAAAATCCTCTTGACCGAATTCATGTGAGACATCTTGGGAGACACTTGAAATCTGGCACAGGAACACATATCAAACTTAATGTCTGGTCTTGAAGCTGTTAGATACTTTAAAGACCCAATCATGGACCTGTAGAGATGTATATCAACCTCTTCACCATCTTCATCTTTAACCAGAGGCTTTTTTGAATCCATAGTAGTCTTAGCAGGCTTCACATCATTAAACCCAAACTTCTTCAAGATATCAGTCACATACTTCTCCTGACTGATGAAAATGCCTTCATGTTTCTGTTTGACTTGAAAACCTTAGAAGAAAGTTAGTTCACCCATGGAACTCATTTGGAACCTGGTGTGCATTAGCTTCTCAAACTCATCACATAACACCTTATTTGTTGAACAAAAAATAATGTCATCATTGATAAGGATTTAAAACGTACACTTTTAAGGGGTCATTTAAGCCCTTAATCATCCACTTTTATATCTGTTACTCCTTAATTTCGTTCATTTTCTCTTTTTAGGTCTCTTGGAAGCAAAATGTTGGAATGATGCATTTTTGGACAAAAAGGAGGGAATATGTGAAGAAAATGGCTAAGTCAAGATCAAGACACTCAAGCTGCTGAAATAACACCTGACGGTGTCCCAAACAGAGGGCGACACCGTCCCTATTTTGTGACGACTCAGGAGCGAATTTGCTATTTTACACCTGACGGCTTTAGGCTTTGAAGAGTAAGGGCGTCACGAATACTTTTCTTCTCAGACAGCCTAGATCCAGACCCAGACGACGTTAATGTTGAAGACTGAAGGCGTCACAGCCACAACGTGACGCCGTCCCAATGTTGACTTGGCCAAGATGAAACCCTAATGGCGGTGATCTGACGGCGTCCCACCTATAAGGCGACGACGTCGCACATGTAAAATTATATATAGAAATCGAATTTTCAGACTTTTGAGAGGTAGACTTGTGGAGTAAAAACCTAAAACGATTGTAGTCCAGTTTGGACAGTATTTTAGGGTTCTCATACCTAATTTTACATCGAGTTAAGTTATTTATTCCCTTGATTTCATTATGTCTTCGATTGAATGTATGTATTATTGCATGTTTAACATATCCGGCTAATTTACTTGTGTGTTTGCTTAGATCTATGAAACCTAGTTATTAATTATTGATTGGTTGTCTCTTATCTTAATTATAATTGGCTTAGGAGTGCTTAAAGCCATCGTTGTGTTTTTAATACTTTATTAATATTTGTGAACATTAGTTTATAATTACTAGTGGAATTGTAGGCTAAACATCCGAAGATAACCTTAGTGTTAAGTTTATGAATCCTAGAGATTTCAGAGTCATTAACCTTAAGGTAGTCTCAAAGAGTTAGGGATAAAAGCACACCCTAAACCCCTAAAAAACACAATGTGTTAAGAATAAGGACGTGACAATTCAACCACCAATAAAAAGATAACTAGGGAGTAATAGTATCTAGGTAAACACATCTTTAATCATCATACGAGCACAATTCAAAAAGACATAGACTACCCATAGTTTAGATAATTAGATAGTAGAGTAATCGGTAGAAGTACCAACCCCCAAATCCAAACCCCGAGATTTTACCCTTATCTTTATAACAAATATAGAAAGATAAAAAAATAATCTTCCTTAACCTCAACCTTAGGGTAGTAATTTCTCACTAGCATTCCTATTCCCCTAGAGAACGATATCAATACATTAGGCTTACCCAATACTACACTACAACGATTAGCTTCATTGCCTAGGGTGTTGAAAAACTTGCTCGACGAAAAGGAAGTTTCCTTTGACCCCGAAGGCCTTGTACGCGCATCAAGTTTTTTGCGCCACTGCCGGGGAATAGAATAGCTAGTTAGATTTTTATCTCGCTTAGGTTCCCTTGCTTGATTCCTATCAAGTAAGATTTTTTCTCATTTTTAGCTTCCTCGTAGTCTATCCCTCTTCATCGTGACCTTTGTTAGTAATCCCATCACTTTTCATCATGGAAGGTGATAACCCGCCACCACTCAGTGATCCACCAATCAATGACCCGCCAAGAGCCCGTACTCTTGGTGAATACTCCAAACCAAGCCACCGAGGCTATAGGAACACCATTGAGCTCCCTGATCAAGCTCAACCTACGGCCATGCGATCCGACACCATCCGGTTGGTGCAGAACGGATGTGTATTCCATGGACTTCGTTCCGAAGATCCTAATCAGCATCTTAAGGATTTTCTTAAAATAGTCGATTCCATCGAGCTTGATGCTACTACTCGGGAGACCACGCGCTTGCATCTCTTCCAATTCTTTCTACGGGACCAATCTAGTAATTCGCTTGCGCGACTTCCCGCCGGCTCCATCTCAAGTTGGGATGATCTCACTACTCGTTTTCTTGCCGAATTTTTCACACCGGGGATAACTACTAAGCTTAGGAATGAAATCTTGATGTTCCAACAACGTCAAGGTGAATCTCTCTATGAAGCATGGACTCGATTCAAGGACTTGCTCCATAAAGTCCCTCATCACGGCATTAATCTTTGGCTTCAAGTCCAAATCTTTTACGATCATGTCAACTTCTCAACTAAGCAATCCATCGACCAAGCGGCCGGTGGTAAACTTAGTGATCTCACCGCAGAAGAATCGTGGGGTACAATAGAGGACCTTGCCCTCTATGACAACGAAAGTTGGAATGACCCCCGTGAGTTGCCCAAAACCGTCAAGGCAATCTTCTTGCCTCCCATTGACTCACAAACTTCCGATCGTAGGATGCTCGAGCTTGAAGATCAAGTCAAATTCCTAATGAGCTCTTACGAAAATCCTAAATCTTCACACCAAGTGAACAAAATCACTTTACCTTGTGAGTTATGTAGTGGTCCCCATGACACTCATGATTGCACAAGACTCCCCGAACAAGCTTTTGAGGACTACGCCTCCATGCTTACCGATGGAGCAGGAGATAAGTGGTACACTTTCAAGCCCGAACAAAACAACTTAGGAAATTACTACAACCCCTCATGGAGAAATCAACCTAACCTTAAGTGGAGCCAAAATTCAAACCCACCCCAAAGCTCATCTAGTCCACCCAATAGGTTCAACCCTCCAAATACCGAGAATTCCATTAGTCTTGAGGAAATTGTGTCGAGATTCATGTCATCTCAAGAAACTCGATTGACTAAGCTTGAAGCCGATTTCAAGCATTGACAAGGCGAGATGACAAACAAGGTCGACGCCCTCTTAAAAGCCTTCAATGACCGTGAAATTGGAGCACTACCAAGTGACACTATAAAGAACCCAAAAGTGAATTCGATTTCATCGACTTCATGTTCTTGTTCACCTTGGGAGAGTGCACATCCATGCCCTTCACACCCGAAAGTTCATCCGGTTAACACCATCAACACGGGTTTCAAGTGATCCCTCATGAAGTACCAAGGACCCGAACCATTGGTCCAACCAAATCTTGAGAAACCCGTCAACCAAGAACCCAAACCTAATCTAGAGGAGGAGTACAAGGAACTCCACGAAGAAAAACCGGTTCTTGAAGTCTTGGCTCATGCACCCTATTATAATGATTTAAAAGAAAAATATAAGCAAGAACTAAAGCTAGGAGAACGTGGGTCCGCATTTGTGAAAAATAAGTTACCTAAGAAGTTAGATGATCCCGGGCTATTCATTCTTCCGTGTAGGCTTGGAAACTCCAAACCTTTTGACACCTTAGCCGACTTAGGATCAAGCATCAATCTTCTTCCATTGTCCCTCCATAGAAGCCTTAACCTAGGTAAGATACAACCAACGGAAACCATCTTAGGTCTAGCGGACGGTAGTATGGCATATCCGGTAGGAATAATAAAAGACATGGTAGTACATGTAGGTGAATTGACTCTTTTAGCAGATTTTCATGTGCTAGACATGAACAAAGATCGAACATTTGCTTGAGGACAAGCAAATACCAATTGTAGGGATATTTGATAAGGATTTAAAACGTACACTTTTAAGGGGTCATTTAAGCCTTTAGTCATCCACTTTTATATCCGTTACTCCTTAATTTCGTTCCTTTTCACTTTTTAGGTCTCTTGGAAGCAAAATGCTGGAATGATGCATTTTTGGACGCAAAGGAGGGAATATGTGAAGAAAATGGCTAAGTCAAGATCAAGACACTCAAGTTGTCGAAATAACACCGACGACGTCCCAAAGCAGGCGGCCGCCGTCCCTATTTTGTGACGACTACGGAGCGAATTTGCTATTTTACACCGACGCGTCGAGCTTTGAAGAGTAAGGCGTCACGAAGACTTTTCTTCTCGACGGCCTAGATCCGCACCCGCATTAAGTCAATGTCAAGACTGACAGCGTCACAGCCACAATGTGACGTCGTCCCAATGTTGACTTGGCCAAGACGAAACACTAATGGTGGCGATCTGACGGCGTCCCGCCTATAAGGTGACGCCGTCGCACATGTAAAATTATATATAGAAATCAAATTTTCAGAATTTTTGAGAGGTAGACTTGTGGAGTAAAAAACTAAAACGATTGTAGTCCAGTTTGGACAGTATTTTAGGGTTCTCATACCCTATTTTACATCGAGATAAGTTATTTATTCCCTTGATTTCATTATGTCTTCGATTGAATGTGTGTATGCTTGCATGTTTAACATGTCTGGCTAATTTACTTATGTTTTTGCTTAGATCTATGAAACATAGTTATTAATTATTGATTGGTTGTCTCTTATCTTAATTATAATTGGCTTAGGAGTGCTTAAAGCCATCGTTGTGTTTTTAATGCTTGATTAATCTTTGTGAACATTAGTTTATAATTACTAGTGGAATTGTAGGCTAAACATCCGAAGTTAACCTTAGTGTTAAGTTTATGATTCCTAGAGATTTCGTAGTCATTAACCTTAAGGTAGTCTCAAATATTTAGGGATAAAGTCACACCCTACGACCTTAGAAAACACAACGCGTTAAGAATAAGGACGTGAGAATTCAACCACCAATAAAAGATAACTAGGGAGTAATAGTATCTAGGTAAACACATCTTTAATCATCATACGAGCACACTTCAAAAAGACATAAACTACCCATAGATTAGATAATTAGATAGCAAAGTAATGGGTAGAAGTACCAACCCCCAAATTCAAACCTCGAGATTTTACCATTAGCATTATAAAAAATATAAAAAATAAAAAAATAATCTTCCTCAACCTCAACCTTAGCGTAGTAATTTCTCACTAGAATTCCTATTCCCCTAGAGAACGATATCAATACCCGAGGCTTACCCAATACTACACTACAACGATTAGGCTCACCGCCTAGGGTGTTGAAAAACTTGCTCGACGAAAAGGAAGTTTCCTTTGACCCCGAACGCGCCTTGTACGCGCATCAATCATCATAAACTTGAACCAGTAAGATGTTACTTTTAGTCCTTTTTATGAACAAGGTTTTTTCAATTGTGCCTCTAACAAACCCATTGGTCAACAAATATTTGGTTAAGGTGTCATACCAAGCTCTAGGATCCTGATTTAATCCATACAGTGCCTTCTCCACTTTGTAAAATTTATCTAGAAATTCAGGATCTTCAAAACCAGGTGGTTGGGAGACATATATTTGTTCCTCAGTTGTCCCATATAGGAAAGCACTTTTCACATCCATCTGATACACTGTGAAGTTCTTGTATGAAACATAATCCAAGAACAGTCTGATAGCCTCTATTCTTGCCACTGGTGCAAACACTTTATCATAATATATGCCTTATTCTTGAGTGTATCCTTGAGCCACTAACCTTGCCTTGTTTCTGACAACAATGCCTCTTTCATCCCTTTTTGTTATCAACAAATAGAGAACACATGCAAATAATGATCTTGACCACCATGAGCCAATACCACTCTCTTAATCCAAGACTTCCAATGTTTAAAATCACCCACCAATACGCTCCATAAAAAATGGATTTAAAATAGTAGAAACTCCAACTAGCAGTAGTAGTAATGATCAATAGTAGTAAAAATCAAAAACTTCCTTTGAGTGCATGAATGTCAAATAATTAAACACATCATAAGAATAATCTTCCCCTAAAATCAATGTGTTAACCATCGTCATGATTCTTCAAATCTGTAAGCTCCTTGTAATGATTACTTGTGAAGAAAACCAAATATAACAAACTTGATGTAGAAGTAGAATAACTCAAACTTGTATCTAATATCTTGTACTAACCACGTGACTCTGAACGTATACAACTAATGTATAGGGAGACCGTAATCCCTTGACGATAACACTGAGCACAATAACGTAACTCCTTCAAGTGTTTGACAATTCTTCGTCACAATATGAATGCACAAAAATAAGAACACGCATATAAGAAACACCACTTCATCTCCAAATAAGTGATAAATACTATACTTCGTAATCAATTATTCAATAAAAAAACAAAATATGAGCCTTTTAAAACCTTTAAGAACAAATTCCAATCTCCTTATGTGTGTGAACCAAAATCCCATGTGTGTGTCGCCCAACATTCTTCATTGTCCGAGATACTAAGCACAGTTCTGTCCAATATCAGAAGATATTAGCAGTACTAATATAGTTCTCGGATAGAACTAGCAATAAAAAAAGTTTTATCATGGTTGTACAAACTGCTTGCCAATATACAGGTATTAGTACCAATACTCTTCGACTAACAATACAAACGAGACATAAGCAGTACAAAGTTATCAAGCTCATCAGTACAAACTATAAGAAACTACGAACATTACTAACATTACATAATAGTAGTATTATCATGAACCCAGAAACCAACTGTTGCTCGATTGTAAAACCTTGATATCGATCATAATATAGGTACCAACATAATGAAACGTGAACATTTTAAGGTTTTAGGGTTTGTATTAGACACTAAACATCACATAATGATTAGAATAACAATAAGGTTCTAGGTGTCCTTCATACATCAGCAGCAACCAACCACAATAAAAACGATTAAGCATCAAACCCTAAAAAAATTAAAATTCAAATTGTTACCCAGCAGCAGACTTCGACAATGAATAACTTTTTATTGGAGAATCAGATCGAAGATCCCTTTGGTGAAAAGTTAGATTGATATATATAGAACGTCCACCAAAAATTTCGTCACGATGCAACGGTTAACGAAAACGTTATCGTCGTTTGAAAACTGTCCTGCAGAAACTTTTTCGAAATGTTTTCAGATTCGAATTTATTTTCATCTTTTAGCCATTCTCGACCAAAAAAACTTGTACGATCCTAGATATCATGAGCAACCTTTCTCTGATACCATCTGTTAGATCGTTGTAGCTCGAGGTTTTTTAGACCTCATATTATCTAGGATACACAATAACGAAAGCGGAATATTTAATAAGAATTAACGTTATTGACAACAAGGTTTTTCCATATCACCACCAATTTTATTAATAATAATAAAACGTGTTATCTGAACTATAACAAGGATCAAAGACTTGATCTTGGGGGTAACTAAACTAACTCTAGTCTAGGCGTTTATACTCTACGCCCTAGACACACGCACACCTTTAATTAACTACATTATGGAAGACTTAATTATCAAACCTACACCCCATGTCCTCTTTATATACTAGAGGATTGGGGTTTACAAAATACTACGAAGGACTAAATAATAAATCTTCTTTTGCAACTGAAAACCAATTTTTTCCCTATTGCCTTCTTCCCATTAGGCAAATCCACCAAGGTCCAAACTTCTTGATGCTTGAATTGCAGCAACTCATCCTGCATAGTTTCCACCCAACTTGAATCTTGTAATGCCTTGTAAGCATTCTTGGGTTCCATCTATGACAGAAAACAAGCAAACAAGCAATTTTGCAAGTCTCTGTAGCTATTTCTCTGATGAAGGGTTTGAGCAAATAACCCTTGATTCTTCAATCCTTTGAGTTTGCTCCTTGTTTGAATAGCAGATTAAGAATCTCCTAGGATTTGATCTTTTGAGTAATCTTTATGGATTCTTGTGGTGTGTGTAGGACTTGTACAATAAGAAGACTCGATATTATGCAGATCAGCCTCTGCACTAAAACCATCCAAAACCTCATCATCAGTGTCTTCATTAATATGCTCTAGACCATGCATATTAGGATCATCTAGATAATCATCATCAGCATAAGACTTCCCATCTTTATCCACTGTGGGAAACTTAGATATGGAGAACTGCTAGGCTTAGCAGTAGAAATTGTTGGCCTATAGATAGGCGTGTCAGTAGTAACTGTTGAACTAATGACAAACGTATCAGTAGGAACTGGTGGGCTAGTGCCAGTTTCTCTTCCTCCTTTAGCAGAATTTGTTGATGCACTATCCTGAACTTCATCATCAATTTGTGGTCCTTTAGTAACCACCTTATGCACATCAGAAGGTTTAGCCCCACCTTTTGCATCACCTTTTGCTACACTTTCCAGAGGATCATCTTCTGGGCTCTTTTTCTTCAACTCTTTTAGGCATGAGAAGTTTATCCAACTTCCACTTTTCTATCAACAAAAATTCTTTTGCAGATCCATTCTTCTTGGCTTGTGTACCTGTATTAGAATTGACTTTTGTACCTCTTCCAATAATCTTCCCTCCTTTGGGGTCATTCCCAAAAGCAACATATCCACCATCTATAGCTTCAAAATCTTCCAGATTAGACATGTCACTAGTAATATGTCCAGAGTAACCACTGTCAAAAATTCCTTTATCCTTTAGCCCCATCTGTAAGTTGCCCTTCACATAAAAGAAGACAATCAGTTTCTCTTGGGGGCTGATGCGTTTCATCGGGGTTTTAAATTTATAACAAGAATTACCGGTTAACTAGGAACACATTCGGGCAAGTATACCCTAGTCAAGTTGTAGTATAGTATATGGTAAATCAAGGTCGTCCCAAGAGAATTGGTTGCACTACAAGTGTCGTTTGTTTGTTTAAGCAAGTAACAAGTAACAAGTTGATGGATATGATTGTCACGGATCAAACCAACAAGAAAATCAATATAAGAACAAGCAAGTATCAAGACATTCATCATAATTCCAATCAAACACAAAATCTCAATAATCATATCAATAACAAACATCTTAAAATAGAAAAGTAACAAGGTTTACCCAAAGTATGAATTACAATAGGCAAAGATGAAGCATTATAGCACTCCTTCAAGCCTCCAATCAACTACAATAGTTCTACCAAGCCGGAAAATGATGTCCAAACGCCTTTGACAACACATGAGCACTACTTCTGGAAATGGCAGAGGTTGGTGGTCTTTTGGGGAAGATAAGTTGGTGTAATTGGTGGAAACTCGTCCTTAAGGGTGGAGGCTTGAGTTTCACGCCTTTGGGGTGAAGATATTGAGAGTGGGTGTGTTCTCTCGGTGGAAACTCGTCCTTAAGGGTGGAGGCTTGAGTTTCACACCTTTGGTGAAGGTATTGAGAGTGGTTGTGTTCTCTCAAGTTATGGTTTGCTCTCTAGGTGGAAATTCGTCCTTAAGGGTGGAGGCTTGAATTCCACACCTAGAGAGGAGTGGTGGTGGTAGGAGAGGTGTGAGAAGATCTCTCAAGTTGTGGTGCATGAAATGAGGTAGCAAAGGCCTCTATTTATACTAGAACCAAGGCCTAGGGGTATTAAATGTATTTCTTGGTCACCAAGGAGCTTGGAAGGGACTAGAATACATGAAGGAAGGACCTAGAATCGTTTGGAACAAGTTTGGAACCTTAGTAATGGAAAAATGGCTGAAACAGGACCTCCAACCGGATCCGGTTGAGCTCCAACCGAATCGGTTGGTCTTGCTGACTAGTCTCCAACCGAACCGAATCGGTTGCGGGCCTCGACCGATCGGTTGGAGCAAAATCACGAAAAGTCATAAACGGCAAAGTTGTAGATCTTTCTCTTATCTTTCCGTGGCCGCGAACTGGGGGTAAAACGGAGTCCGTATGCAAAAGTTATGGTCAAAATGGTGAAGGTGTGTCGGGAACAACGAGTCTTCCAATATGTTTTCGTTTTAGCTTCTTTTCTTCATTTCTTTCTCGTTTCCCTTCTTGAACTTTATTCTTGAGTCTTTGGACCACTAACTTGATGACTTTATCTTCTCGAATATACTCCGCAAGTCTTTCATTTGATGGGAACTCTTCGTATTTGGAGAAATCTTCGTATTTTACTTCTTTTCCGTCTTTTCTCCACTTTCCTGCCTTGGCTCTGAATGAACTAGCAAACGCACTTTTGTGCGATTAAGCATTAAAACATATGATTATAACCAAATAACATACATAAAAGTACGGATAACGCTACTAAAAACATGCACAATTTGAGCGTTATCAAATTCCCCCACTTAAACTTTGCTTGCCCTCAAGCAAATCTAAGAAAAGAAAAATAAACTACAAACCGAAATGACAAAACGAAAAGAAAATTTAAAAATAAAAATATTTTTGGAATATATATATATATATATATATATATATATATATATATATATATATATATATATATATATATATATATATATATATATATATATATATATATATATATATATATATTTTTTTTATTTTTTTAATAAAACATATATAAAACAAGCGAAAAATGAGCGCAAACTCCCCCACACTTAAGGTTTTGCTTGCCCTCAAGCAAATCTAGAAATTAAGAAAAATAAATAACCCACATGGTGCATGAAATATGAATACAAAAATGTGATGCAAATCTACCAAGTACAAGTACAAGATAAGATTCATCGTTTTAAGCTTTAAGAGGTGAAAAATCGAGATGTTTGACAATACCTCATGGATTCTCTTGCTTGATAACATGGCTAAGCACCTCACAAAAAGGAACGGATGTATAATTCACTCAACACTCAGTTTATTTAGTGATGGATAGTATTAAGGAATAGTACACTCATATTGCTCAGTCATGATCTAAATATTACCATAGGCTTGTACAAGAAACAAAACTCCAACGACGTGGCGTAAGCACCAAGAGTAAACATCTAAAGAGGGCTTTTATTCAGGTTATAACGATAGGCTTCGGGGTAATAAAGGGTATGGATAAGGCATGGAATCATTTATAAAATTGGTGTTAAAGAAAAATAAAGTCAAGTCTAATACCCAACGTTGCTAGTTACCAAACAATCCGCAAACCCGAAAATGATTATAGTTACAAGCTTCTCTTCTTCAAATATTGATCACCAAATATATATATCACGTCTTAGCACATTGGCTAATCGATATCTCAAACATACTTCCTCTTCCTAATAACATAGCACATTGTCATCACATATATTTTTTTTTCTTTCATTTTTTTCGATGACTTATTCTTTTCTTCTTTTTTTTTTCTCTTTTTTTCATTTTTTTTCTTCACATACATCACATCTCCCCCACACTTCGTATAAGCACACACCACAAAAATACAAATAAGAAGCTGCAGTCTTCATCTTTGTCGGAATGGCACACACGAATGGCAAAGTGTGGCTAACTAATAATCATCAAAAACAAACCAACAACCAAGCAACTAGCAACCAACCATTTAGACATTGACAAGGGTAGGCTAAGGTTTAATGTGTAAAATATTTTTGTATTTTTCTGGATGCAACAAAAATGAAAAGGATGGCTCGGAGGGTGTACTAAGGGTATCTAGCGCTAAATATGAGCGCTAACAAATGGGTCCATGTGGGTGGTTAACTAACCGATGTGGTTAGCTAATATATCATTAGATGTAAACAGAAGGCCATTTGGTTTTATTCCTAAGGTTGCCTCATTATCACGCATAAACACTTATATCACACGAATGTGATCTTACTGCGGTCTGGTAATGATTTATAAGTACAAGTTCTAGAATAAATAAAATCACCGGCACACTCATAGCAAAAAAAATCCAAGCATAAAAGATGTATGCTATTAAGAAATAGGCTAAAATCCTCATAATTTAGTGGAAGGGCTATAATATGTGCTAGCAAATGACATCGATCCCAGAATGGATTGCAATATTAATCGGGACACATCTCAAGTTTTTCAAAATTACCGATTTCACCAGTGAGTTGATCCAGTTATTCTAATATATTAACCTATACGCGTGAAAACAACTAGATCACAAGGGCAAACAAGTTCACAAAATTTTCAAAATACTGGCCCAAAATTTTTGAATTTAAAAATGAGTTTCGCTTTCCTTATTTAACTTTCCCCCACACTTAAGTTAAGCATAATCCTCAATATGAAAAATAAACTTCAAAGCATGTAAGATAGGGAAAATGAAATAATAAATCCAAGAGAAACGAAACCTCCGGGCCAAAGAAATCGCGATCGAACTCAAATGATAAGATGCTAAGCAAAGGCTAGCATAAGCGTGAGATCAATCGATTTCTCTTTCAACCAAACATGTCCAATCAAGAGTGTAAGGTTCACGATCCAACCAATCCTTCCTCCAAGAGTTTATTCAATGCAAAAATAAACTAAACTACAAAACGCGTAAAATTCTAAAACTCACTTCAGAGGAATCACGGTTGCATTTAGCGTATGCAACAAGCCTTTAAACCTCTCGGTGGCCCGAGTGGACGAGTTATAGTCTCGTGAGGGTTTCCAGTGAACATACCCACAAAGTTCGAAACATTTTTATTTTTAAAACACATGTACTTATTTATTCACAATGTACCAAATTAACAAAACTTAAAATGGAAAAACCAAATAAAAGAAATGATACTCTTGCAAAAACAAAAAGACATTTAAACTTATTTAATCTAAACACAAACACACACAAAAAAAACGAAAAAATAAAAACGATTATTTTTTTTTTATTTATTTTTTAACAGATTACTCAAATTAATCGGTTACGGGTGTAACCGATCGGTTGAATGAACCAAATTTGACCAACCTTCCAACCGAACCAGTTACGGGTTGCGACCGATCGGTCGGAGGAGTTTTCTAATTTTTTTTTTTTTTTTTTTTATATATATATATTTTTTAGAGAACTAGTTTTATTTCAAAACTTTTATTGATAAAATGAAACAATGACACAAAAGGTTACGAACACAAAAATAAACACAACTAAACCAAACACATAAACTAGAAGATGACCAAAAACATAACACGACACTTAAAACAAATAAAAGAACAATCACAGAAAATGAAAATCACATAGACGCAAACACAAATAATTAGTCACGTAAAGCAAATCAAACAAGATAATCTAAAACAAGATAGTCTTATTCAAGATTAATCTGAAACTAACATAGACAATAAGAACACAAACAAAAAGAAACACAAACATGCAAGAGATCACATAAAAAACAAACACACGAAACAAGAAACACACGGATTTTTTTTTTTTTTGAGAACACACAACCGGATCCGGTTACGGGTAGTGACCGATCGGTTGTAGTGGTTTTATAAGTCTGAGGCTTCCAACCGATCCGGTTGGAGTGCCAACCGATTCGGTTGGTTGATTCAGGTGGTTTTGGTGGTTTTTTTCGCAAGCGTTTTCGAGCAACTTAGAAAGTAATCATTGAAATGAGCATTTTAGAACACATGAAACGAAATCCCAACATCAAAAACTTGATTTTGATGCCAAGATCAATTGAGCAATTATGAGAAAATGAGAGATTTTAAGAAAAAGACAAGCATTCAAGCAAACATCATGAGCAAACATCAAGAGCAATCAAATTCAACAAGCAAACAAACACAACAATACAAACGCAAGTCCCTGGCAGCGGCGCCAAAAACTTGATGGTGGCGATGCCGGAATTATCAAGCAAGCAAACAAACAATCTATCAAACATGAAAACATTCAAACGAACAAAACAAGTGCAAAACAAATCCCCGGCAGCGGCGCCAAAAACTTGATGCGTTTCATCGGGGTTTTAAATTTATAACAAGAATTACCGGTTAACTAGGAACACATTCGGGCAAGTATACCCTAGTCAAGTTGTAGTATAGTATATGGTAAATCAAGGTCGTCCCAAGAGACTTGGTTGCACTACAAGTGTCGTTTGTTTGTTTAAGCAAGTAACAAGTAACAAGTTGATGGATATGATTGTCACGGATCAAACCAACAAGAAAATCAATATAAGAACAAGCAAGTATCAAGACATTCATCATAATTCCAATCAAACACAAAATCTCAATAATCATATCAATAACAAACATCTTAAAATAGAAAAGTAACAAGGTTTACCCAAAGTATGAATTACAATAGGCAAAGATGAAGGATTATAGCACTCCTTCAAGCCTCCAATCAACTACAATAGTTCTACCAAGCCGGAAAATGATGTCCAAACGCCTTCGACAACACATGAGCACTACTTCTGGAAATGGCAGAGGTTGGTGGTCTTTTGGGGAAGATAAGTTGGTGTAATTGGTGGAAACTCGTCCTTAAGGGTGGAGGCTTGAGTTTCACGCCTTTGGGGTGAAGATATTGAGAGTGGGTGTGTTCTCTCGGTGGAAACTCGTCCTTAAGGGTGGAGGCTTGAGTTTCACACCTTTGGTGAAGGTATTGAGAGTGGTTGTGTTCTCTCAAGTTATGGTTTGCTCTCTAGGTGGAAATTCGTCCTTAAGGGTGGAGGCTTGAATTCCACACCTAGAGAGGAGTGGTGGTGGTAGGAGAGGTGTGAGAGAAGATCTCTCAAGTTGTGGTGCATGAAATGAGGTAGCAAAGGCCTCTATTTATACTAGAACCAAGGCCTAGGGGTATTAAATGTATTTCTTGGTCACCAAGGAGCTTGGAAGGGACTAGAATACATGAAGGAAGGACCTAGAATCATTTGGAACAAGTTTGGAACCTTAGTAATGGAAAAATGGCTGAAACAGAACCTCCAACCGGATCCGGTTGAGCTCCAACCGAATCGGTTGGTCTTGCTGACTAGTCTCCAACCGAATCGGTTGCGGGTCTCGACCGATCGGTTGGAGCAAAATCACGAAAAGTCATAAACGGCAAAGTTGTAGATCTTTCTCTTATCTTTCCGTGGCCGCGAACGGGGGGTAAAACGGAGTCCGTATGCAAAAGTTATGGTCAAAATGGTGAAGGTGTGTCGGGAACAACGAGTCTTCCAATATGTTTTCGTTTTAGCTTCTTTTCTTCATTTCTTTCTCGTTTCCCTTCTTGAAATTTATTCTTGAGTCTTTGGACCACTAACTTGATGACTTTATCTTCTCGAATATACTCCGCAAGTCTTTCATTTGATGGGAACTCTTCGTATTTGGAGAAATCTTCGTATTTTACTTCTTTTTCCGTCTTTTTCTCCACTTTCCTGTACTTGGCTACAAATAAACTACCAAACGCACTTTTGTATGATTAAGCATTAAAAACATATGATTATAACCAAATAACATACATAAAAGCACGGATAACGCTACTAAAAACATGCACAATTTGAGCGTTATCAGGGGCCCAAGCCATCACTGACTTGGGTCTGCCTTGTGCATCAACATAGTCAAATCGTTTTAAGTCCATCGATGTAATCAGCATTTCGGAAACATGATCTAAAACCTTTATTTTTAGTTTCCAGACCCAACAACCTGAGGCCTTTACAGCATAGAAATGATTGCCCATTATAGTGTCAGTTATCACTTTTGGCTCAGCAGTACAAACTGCTTTTGCCTAAGCAGTACAAACATCTGTACATTTTTGAAAAGACATTTGCTTATTTGGAAGAACAGTAGTAATGGATCTAGTTGCACCATGTCTCATCAATAATGTCCTTGGAACCATTTTCTTGTTATCATGAGGGTGTGTTTGTTTAGAAAACGTTTTGTGATTCACCCTGCAGTTATGGTTCCTTGAAGATTTTATGTAGTAAAAATGATAAGGATTTAAAACATACGCTTTTAGGGGTTCATTTAAGCCCTAATTCGACACATTTTATATCCATTGCCGCTTAAAATTGTTTCTTTTCACTTTTTAGGTCTTTTGGAAGCAAAATGGTGGAATGAAGCACATTTTGATGAAAAGGAGCAAAAACATGAAGATAATGGCAAAGTCAAGATCGAAGACACTCAATCCTGCCCAGCAGAACCTGACGACATCCCATCCAAAGGGCGACACCGTCCCCTTATGAAGACTTGATCAAAAAGTGCACGTGACAGCTCAGCTAAATTTCTGGTGCTAAATGCTGACGGCATAACGCCTAAATTATGGAAGGCGTCACTCACAGTTTCCACTTCAAACGTCCTAGATCCAGTTCAAACGACGTCTCAAGATAAAGACTGACTGCATCACAATTCCTACCTAATGTCGTCCCATCGATGACTTGGCCAAGACGAAACCCTAATGATGGCGACCTGATGGCGTCGCTAGCAAAAGGCGACGCCGTCGCAGTTGTAAATGTATATATAGAATTTGATTTTTCTGTATTTTAAATGGTAGAATTTTGGAGAGCAAACCCTAACTCAGTTGTAGTCCGACTTGGACAGTATTCTAGGGTCCCATACCCTATTTTACGCATCAAGATAAGTTTGTTATTCCAATTTATCATTACGTCTACCCCATGTTCAATTGATTGTGTGTATGCTTGCTTGTTTAACATGTCAAGCTAAATTACTTGTGTGTTTGCTTCGATCTATGAAACCTAGTTATTGATTGTTGTTAGGTTATTTCTTGTCTTAATTGATATAAGCTTAGGAGTGCAACTAGGCTTCGTTGTGTTTATTGCGTGAATGTGCTTTAAGACGATAGGATATTCGGGGAAGATAGTGTTGCACTTTCCGAACCCGTGTATTCTATAGGAGAGATACATTCATAGAACTAGGGAATATGCACACCCCTACGACTATTAGGAATACAACACGTTAAGATAAATGACATGACAATTCAACCGACCAATAAAAGATAACTAGGGAGTAATAGTATCTAAGTGAACACATCTTTAATCATCATACGAGCACACCTCAATTAAACATAGCAATCCGTAGTAATTAGTAAATTACATAATTAGTAGAAGTAGAAAAATCGGTAGAAGACCCACCCCTCAATCATATACCCCGAGATTTTACCATTAGTTTCTAAAAAAACCATAAAAAAGGATAAAAAAGAATCATCCTCAACCGCACCTTCTCATCATATATTTCTTACTAGCATTCCTATTCCCCTAGAGAACAATATCAATCCCCGAGGCTTACCCCGTACTACACTACAACGATTAGGTTCATTGCCTAGAGGGTTGAAAAACTTGCTCATAGAAAAAGAGGTTTTCTCGACCCCGAGCCCACGCTATCAAAAACCATTTTTCATGCAAATGTTCAAAACTACCACAGTTATAACAAGCCTTTTTAACCAATGTAAAATAATCACCTAATTTTTGAGTTATTAGGTTATTCTAGTTTCTTTTGTTACCTCTTGGCCTATTATTTTGCCTTCTAGGCATCTCTCTAGGTTTCTCATTATACTCAACTACCTTCCTAGAGATGCTGGCACCTAAAACAGGTTTTACAAACCTAACATGTTTAAAAATTTTAGGTTTTTCTTCCTTAACATGCTTAGGTGTTGAATCAACCTTTTCCTCATCACTATCTGATGTCCAATCTTCAAGAGTTGGGGCATCAAATGACTGCTTCTCAACCTTAGGTATGTCATGGTTGTTTTCACTAGACTCTCCTACTGTTGTGCTTCCTACTTCTCCTATGAAGGAGATTTCTTTCTTAGGGGGGCATAAGCACTTAAAAGTGGAGGAGCTACTTCATTATATCCTAAGCCATTACCTTTTCTCATTAAATGTATCTCAATTGATTTATTCACAAGATCATATGCATATTAAAACTTAGGTTGTGTTGTTGTTTACTTGTTTTTTTGTTATAGGTGTTCTTTGCAATTGTTTTTAATTGTTTCAGCTCTTATGATTTGTGTCAATAGCCCTAAACCCTATTCATGTCTGATTTGTTATTGCTGTGTTTTAGGTTTGTGTTTCGCTGCAATTGTGTTTGGATTATATCTGCTTGATCTGTTTGGAAGCTTGCTTGTTTTTGTAACACCTCTCATGCTTTCTTTAGATTTATTTTTACATTTTATTGATTAGGATTGTTTAGAGGTTGAGTAGTTCAAGGGATTGTTGGTTATTGGTTGAGATTAATTGGTGGTTTATTTGTGATTGAGGAGGTATAAGGAGTTTGTTTTGCTGCCTATATCTTCTTGTTTTTTGTTTTCTTGTGATGTATTTGTTGGTTTGTGTGTTTGTTTGTCTTGCTCTATGTTTCTTATTGATCTGTCATTATGGTTGATGGTCCAGAAGGTACAAAGGGTAAGGATCCAGAAGGTGGTAGTAGTGAGTTAAAGCTTGATGTCTATGACCCTTTATATCTGAACCATCAAGACAATGGTTCTCAGTTGATATCCTTCAAACTTGAAGGAACAGAGAATTACATAGTCTGGGCAGTTGTAGTGCATCTTGCTTTACAAACTAGAAATAAGCTAGGATTTATCAATGGAAAATGTGTTAAGGATCCTACTGATGCTCTATATCAGGCTCAGTGGGATAGGTGTAATTCAGTTGTGTTGTCTTGGATTCTAGGTTCTATTTCTCAAGATCTGTATAAGGCTCAAGTGTTTTCTAAAAATTTTAAAAGTGTGTGGGATGAGCTAGAAGAAACATATAATAAGTAAGATGGATCTGTAATCTATAATTTGCATCATAAGATACATACTCTAACTCAATCTGGAATGTTATTATCTGAATATTATCTTGAACTGAATGCTCTATGGAGGCAGTTTGATTGCCTGGTTGATCTGCCGACATGTACTTGTAATAGTACCCCTAAAATGAAAAAGCATTCATACCTTCTTAGACTAATGCAATTTATTATGGGGCTTGATGATGTGTTTAGTTCTATTAGAAGCTTGATTCCTACTTCTGAACCTTTACCGGATGTTAGGTCTGCTTTTGCTACCTTATCTAGGGATGAGTCACACAGGAATAGTCATGTGGCATCTAAAAATGTTAAAACTGGGTATGTTGCCTTTGCAGCCAGATCTAATGTTGGTAATACTCAAAACAATAACTGGAATTCTAATAAAAACAATAATAATAACAACAAAAGGTTTGGTAGAGTGTCAAACTTTGTTTGAAAACATTGTCACATGACTGGTCATATCATTGATAGATGTTTTGAGTTGGTAGGTTATCCACCTGGTTTTGTTAAAAAAAAAAAGGAAGTGCTAGTCAGAGTAGTGCTAATAATGTGGTTGAAAATAAGACTCATACTAGTAAGATTACCACTCATACTCTTATTTGTGATCAGTATCAGAGGTTAATGGCTTTACTTAGTGGTGCAGGTGATGCTAGCAAGGCTCATGCTAGTATTGCAGGTATTGTTATGACTTCAAATTGTGTCATAAGTTTTTCTCTTGTAGATTTTTTAATTTCAATTCCAATATAAGTACTTATAGCACTTATGTTGGTTGGATTATTGATTCAGGAGCTAGTCAACATATTACATATTGTGCAACATTTCTTTTTGATATAATGGATGTTTCTCACATAAATCTTACAGTTTTACATCCCAATGAGACTGTTGCTCTAGTTAAACAGATTGGTAGTTTTAAATTTGGAGATAACTTGATTCTTAAAGATGTGTTGGTAGTTCCTGGTTATCATGTGAGTTTATTGTCTGTTCATAAACTTTCTAAAGATAATAATGTTGTTGTTACTTTTAATGATTCAATGTGTAAAATTCATGATTTAACTCAAGGTTCTTCATGGGGACTGGTAGTGAGAAAGGAGGTCTTTATTTTCTTGATGAAGGTAAAAAAGGTTAATAATAGTAATATTAAGAGTTGTGTTATGTCAAATTCTATTTGGCATAACAGACTTGGACACCCCTCTGATCAGGTTTTAACAGTTTTAAAACATAAAATAAAATATGTTAAGATTACCAGTTCTAGTCCTTGTGAAATATGTCATAAAGCTAAGAAAATTAGAGAATCTTTCCCATTAAGTGATCATAGAACTAAGAATCTGGGTGTTATTGTTCATCTAGATGTATGGGGACCTTAGAAGGTGACCAGTTGATAACGCTACACGCGTCATTCGGGGTCAAAGGAACTTCCTTTTCGTCGAGCAAGTTTTTCAACACCCTAGGCAGTGAACCTAATCGTTGTAGTGTAGTATTAGGGTAAGCCACGGGTATTGATATCGTTCTCTAGGGGAATAGGAATGCTAGTGAGAAGTTACTACGCTAAGGTTGGGGTTGAGGAAGATTGTTTTGTATTTTTATATTTTTAGGAAATGGAAAGGTACGAATCTCGGGGTTTGAATTTGGGGGGTTGGTATTGCTACCGATTACTCTACTTATCTAATTATCTAATCTAAGGTGTATGTAGTCTATGTCTAATTATTGTGTGCTCGTATGATAGTTTAAAGATGTGTTTACTTAGGTTTTACTACTCCTTAATTATCTCCTATTGGTGGTTGAATTGTCACGTCCTCATTCCTAGTTGCGTTGTGTGTCTAAGGTTGTAGGGTATGCGTTTCTCCCTAACTCTTTGAACTTACCAAAGCGTCTCGTCTATAAAACCCACTAGGGATAATAAACTCTTACTCTAAGGCACTCTTTGGATGGTTTAGCTTATAACTACTCAAGGAGTCATATTCTAAGGTTCACAAAGATTTAATCAAGCATTAAGTACACAACGAACGACCTATCGCATTACTAGATCATTAATCAACTAAGATAAGAGACAACCAATCAATATTCAATAATTAAGTTTCATATTCCTAAGCAAACACACAAGTAAATTAGCGGACATGGAGAACATGCAAGCATACACACAAATAATCAAAGACATAATTATATTAATGAAGTAAAACACTTATCTTGGTGTAAGATAGGGTTTGGAACCCTAAAATCTTGTACAAGACAGCCTTGGTTCGGTTTAGGTTTTTACTCCAAAAGACTACACACTAAATCTTGAAAAATTCGGATTCTATATATAATATTACATATGCGCGGCGTCACCTTATGTTTTGTGGCCGTCGTGTTGCCGTCATTAGGGTTTCGTCTTAGCCACGTTAGACTTGCGACGGCGTCACCTTATGCTTGTGACGCCGTCTCTTGACTTTCGGCGCCGTCGGATTACATCTAGGCGGTGCGAGTTCTTGACGGCCTACTCTTTTATAACTTGACGTCGTCACTTGAAAATAGAAGTTTTGCTTCTTTCCGTCACAAAATCCTCCGACGGCGTCGCAATTTACACCGACGCCGTCACCTTATGTTTTCAAAGACTTTGAGTGTCTCAATTCGACTTTGGCCATTTTCTTCATATATTCGCGCCTTTTCGTCCAAATAAGTGCCATTCCAGCATTTTGCCTTCAAGATACCTAAAAGTGAAAAGGAACGATATTAAGCAATAATGGATACAAAGTGATCAAATAAGGACTTAAACGACCCTCAAAAGGTACCTTTTAAAATCTTATCAAATATCCCTACACTTGGTATTTGCTTGTCCTCAAGCAAATGTGCTTTAGCCAATTAATTTATAAGTTAGGGGTCATGAAGCATTCGT
The DNA here is from genome assembly GCA_022545495.1 of Chrysanthemum lavandulifolium. Taxonomy (NCBI): domain Eukaryota; kingdom Viridiplantae; phylum Streptophyta; class Magnoliopsida; order Asterales; family Asteraceae; genus Chrysanthemum; species Chrysanthemum lavandulifolium. Next base: position 288,629,036 of record CM040238.1, on the reverse strand, counting down.
TCAAAAGCGGTCCACAACACATATAAGCCCATAAAAGTCATAACAAGCACGAAATCACATACTAGCACCTCACATGGGGTGTTTGGAAACTCACATCTCTCTCGGGTGTATATGAAATATAACAAATTGGAAATGGAAGATAAACACTCATTAACCGGTCCTAGTACATAGATTACCATAGGCTTGAGAATAGATCAAACCTCCATCGCTTTTGCGTAAGAACCTAGGAAAGACTATCAAAGAGGTCTTTAAAGGGTTGTAATGTTAGGCTTACGGTAGGGAAACAAAGGGTTTGGTGGGATAGGCTATATAGTGGTGGCAAGTCAAAAATCTCTTATGTTACAAGCATACGAAGAATGACGTTGCTAAGCCAAGACTCGGCACTCTAAACTCTAGCTAACTGAAATAAACAAACTTAAAATTAAAGGATAGATGTAGGATGGTAGCCCGTATTTTTTTTTTTTTTTCACTCTATTTTTTTTTCTCTTTTCTCTTTTTTCGATTTTTTTTCATACACTTTTACTCTACCATCCTCTACGGTAACATCAAAATGATAGGGATTTATAGGCACATCCCTACACTTGAGTTTTATTACTCCAACACTAATTTGACCCGAATTGAAAAGATCAAGACACTTGGGGTACATTATTACGCAAACAAAGGGAATCAATTTAACGTTCCCTTCCGTCATTTCATAAACTTTAACTTTTCCCATGAATCCCAATCGTCCCAAAATGTATACAAAGGATATGACTCGACTTAGCAACTCATGCAAGCAACTAGATAATTGAACTAAGGGTTTAAGGTGATAACAATAATGCACTAAAAGTGAGTGCATACATGGTAGGCTAAGGCGATTTGGGTGTATATTTGGGGTGGGGTGTAAACAATGCTCTTCATTGATATTCGGAAAACCGAAACATCACGAGAACCGCGAAAAGGATAGGCTCGAGGGGTTAACTAGGGTATCGTGTACTAAAGGTGAGTACAACGCAAAGGGTGTGGGGGAATTACTCAACCGATGTGGAAGAAGTAATTATATTACGGGTATCAAACAAGGGTTATCCTAATGCCTCTTATCATTTAGTTATTCCTAACTACACAAGTGTAGTCTTACTAGCGATCTTGGGGTGCATCACAAAACAAGTTCTAGAATCTAATATACTACCGGTTCACTCTCTAAGCATTAAAGATGAATGCTTTTAATTCCTACTAATCTAAGGGCGATCCTCACATTTTGGGTGGAATTTAGGTGGTAAAGGCTTTTTGTGCTAGTCATGCAACTTCCTATTCGTGAGACGCTTTTGTTAAGACTAATGGCCCACTCCTATATGTCATGAAAAATTTAAATTTGGTGCCAAAATTACCCTAACCGACATTTTCTCATGGTTTATTACACAAATACAATTGGACAAAGCAAATATTCAAGGATAAGCATAGTTTCAAAGTTCCGTTTATTTTCCTCCTACACTTAAACTGAACATTGTCCCCAATGTTCCCCGAAAGTATCAAAGTTATGATAATTAGAAGGTAATTAAAAACGAAAGAAACTAGTACTCCCCTGATTAGCTCGGTAGGATCCGTGTGTGAAGTAATGGTTAAATCCTTTCCAAGAAGAATTTATGCGTGAAAAGCTCCTTCCAATCTTATGTAACTTCTTCTTGATAAATTAAACCTGCACACTTGAAGAAACAAATGAAACCTTCACGTAAAATCGGCGGTAATAATATATATAAGACTCGATTTAAACTAGGATATAATGCTTGTGGAATGGATGTTTACAAATTTCGGAAAATTAAGACACGAAAATTCCAAAAATTTTAAGTAGCTCGAAAACGAGAAAAAGTAACTGTTGTTTTACTCCTTCCTAACGCCGTCGGTTGCGATCTCGACGTCAAAGTTATCGACAAAAAGCGGTCTGCGATTTTCGGAAAATTTACATCTTTAGAATCGGAAAATTTCGCAAAACATCCATTATGACTCGATACAAGCATTTGACTCGAACAAACACACAAATATATCTTTTAGTTAATTGTTATTCTCATGTTTACGTTTCCTTGAAAACGTGTGTAATCCTCCCTACACTTTTCCCTTATGTAAAATACCTTTATATGCCATTAAGACGAGGTTAAAAACAAAATAAAGCATTTTTACAAATTTATACATGAGAATAAACAATCAATAAAAGACATATGACACTAACAAAATAAATCATACCACATGCTAATATTCATACACATCAAATAGTTCAAAGTTTACCACAAAGTTAAGATATCCTAGATTATTACATGCCCAAATAAAAATTGTTTCAACAACCAACCATACACAACCATAAACAATCCATAAACAAATACATGAGTCACTCGGGAGGAGGTCCATAACGATAGTCATAACCACGGGGAAGATGGCCCAAATACCCATAGGGTGGATAATCCTCCTCCACCCCGGAAAGGATCGATCCGGAGATGTGGATCAAGGCGATCACGCATGGACAAATGTTGCATCGCACGATAGTGTGGTCATAGGTCCAATTAGCCCTCGATCTCTTTGTGCCATCCATGTATCCATGCGCCCATCTATGCTCCCTGGTATGCCCGCCAATCCCTCTTGGACATTTGGCGGTAAATGTCGTGAAGCTTCCGGCTCACCCCTTTGGTGTCTTTGGTATCGTGGCTCCTCATCATCATCGTCACCGCCTTGAATGGCGGGCTGAGCACGGAACCAGGCAAAACCTCTACCATAATCCATGAGGACATCCATAGCTTTCAGGGACTTAGCCTTAACGACCCTTGGTGCTGCTACCGCACTAAGATATGCGGGTACCTCCCCTGCCAAAACACCTAAAGATCGAGCTAAACGGGTGATAAGCATACCTCCATACACCGTATCCTCCATCCTTATTCCACTAGCAGTCCTCAAGTAGTCGGCCAACCAGAATGGGATGTTGCAATGCACACCCTCGGCCAATATGCAGTAAAGATAGCACAAGTCAGGCAAGGTGACACGATGACCCGTGGCATGGCGTCTGTGATAGAGAAGGTGAGGCGGCGATGAATGAGTCTAACCCTTGGATCCGGTTTGTGAAGCGAGGTACTCAAGTAGTGTAACCCCATCGACTATCGTGTTCCGAGGCGAATACCCAACATTTCGTCCTTATGGGTAATTCCAGCTGCAAATTGGGCCCAAAAAAAATCACTCTCAGCATTCTCAGATGTATATAATCCCAACCTCCAACCAAACTCAAGTGTCGACATTTCCCTCCAATCCCCTCCAAACCTAAATCGGACCCCCTGAAAATCAATGTTATCCCGACATGCATTGATACTTGGCAGATAAGATGCGTGAAATTCATGCACCAACTCGCCATATCTGGGTTCTCTAATCTTAAATGACTTTCCCATTGGGGATCGGTGAACTTTTCCCTTATAAAGCTATTTAAAACGCCCTAGCTAAATCATGCTCCTCGAGAAATGCCCAGTCCAAAACAACCCCGGAGTCAATGGTCTGATGAAGTAAATCATTGTAACGGGCTTGACATCCTTCCTCAAGGAATACTCCCCATCCAACGATTGTTTCCATAATGTTTTCCTGGGTGCCAGAAGATTGACCCCTAGTCCTCTTTACCCTTCTGCTCATCTGAAACAGAAAATCAAATAAGTGGAGAGCAAATGAGTAACATTCGCAATGCGAAAGACGACATTAGCAGATGCTCACGGCGTCGCAAAATGCACCTGACGCCGTCACTTCGACCTAATTTTGAATCCGACATTTGCGAGAGAAAAGTCCAAGTTTTTAACCATGACCCTTGACCCAAACACCCTTGTTGCAGCAACAATGGCATAATGGCTAGGTGGTTTTGATCCCTAAGCCGTTAAGGCTTCTCGCAAGGTTAACCCCATATGATAACACTATTATTCGCCTAATCTTAAGTCTTAACAAGATTTTCAAAGGTGGAATAGATCAAATTAGTTAGGGTTTGCGGATTGAAAAAGAGGGAAAAACAAAATTGAGCATGGATTAGGACAATTAAATAGACAAGGATCAACGTATATTACTTACCTTGTGGAGATTGATGTGGTAAAATGTTGAAATTGATGTGGGGAAATCGTTTTGGTGTGGTGTGAGGAGGATAAAAAATGTGTAGGGTAAAGAATGAAAGAGATGGGTTTTCAACAGAAAGCGGTTTTATTAATCCGCCTGGATCAAAGGTCTGGTTACTATTTTTGACCAAAATTTTAGTTTTTATTTTAAGATCAATTTGGCTAATCCACCCATAATCTCCATGACGGTAAGTAATGTATATGTCAAATTGTCGTTCAATTGTGATCTCATAGATTCCGAAGTCTTGGAGGTAAGGGTTCTTTGCCCCAGGTTTGAAACCAAAAGAACATTTCTTAGCATTGGGAAAGTTGGGGAGTGACACGTGCACCATTCCAATGAATATGTTTCTAGGGAGCATGCGGGGAACATCGAGACAGGAATTTAAGCAAGAGTATGATTCTTTGATGGGGGTTGTTCTACTTAGAGAAGGTTCGGGAGTCATCCCAATGTGTCCTGGTATTGCATACACCTTTTCTAGCTTTTTAGGTATATTGTTCTTTGTGATTTCTTCACGGATGCTCAACATGAAGTTGTCAGCTAGCCCTAAGAAGGTGTTGTGATTTTTTCGCACTTGAGCTTCGAGGTGTTTTATTTCCTTTTCTTGTTTGTGGACAAATGTCAACATTATGTGCTCGAATTCATCTTGCCGAGACTTTCTTGAGAGCAAAAATTCCTTGACCACGTTAACATGGGTAGTTACTCCCATTAACGCATTCACTTGTGCCTCCATATTCATAATCGCTTGTGCATGAGAATTGGGCTTGTTTTCCGGAACTATCGGAATTTCCCAACCTTCTTCTTCATACTGAGCCAGGTCCTCGATGACTTCCCAACATGCTTTATCAGTGACGTCACTCAGCCTTCCTCCGACGGCATAATCAATGGTTCGTTGAATAGAGGAACTGACGTGATCATAGAAAAGTTGGACTTGGAGCCAAAGATCAATGCCGTGATGAGGGACTTTATGAAGTAAGTCCTTGAATTGAGTCCATGCTTCGTAGAGAGATTCACCTTGACGTTGTTGGAACATCAAGATGTCATTCCTAAGCTTAGTGGTTCTCCCCGGTGGGAAAAATTGAGCAAGGAAGCGAGAGGTAAGATCATCCCAACTTGAGATGGAATCGGCGGGAAGTCGCTCAAGCCAATTACTAGCTTGGTCCGTAGAGATAATTGGAAGAGACACAGCGCGTGGTCTCCCGAGTAGTAGCATCAAGTTCGATGGAATCGACAATTTTGAAATCCTCGGATCTTGATTTGGATCTTGAACGAAGTCCGTGGAATGCACATCCGCTTTGCACCAACCGGATGGTGTCGGATCGCAGGGCGTAGTTTGGGCTTGGTCGGGAAGCTCAATGGTGTTCCTATAGCCTAAGTGGCTTGGTCTCGAGTATTCACCAAGAGTACGGGCTCTTGGCGTGTCATTTGGTGGTGGGTTGATGAGTGGTGGTTGGTTATCACCTTCCATGATGAAAAGTGATGGGATTACGAACAAAGGTCACGAAGAAGGGGGATAGAGTAAGAGAAAGCTAAGAATGAGAAAAAAGTTTACTTGATAGGAATCAAGTAAAGAAACCTAAACGAGGTGGACTACTAACTAGCTATTCTATTCCCGGCAGCGCCAAAAACTTGATAACGCTACACGCGTCATTCGGGTCAAAGGAACTTCATTTTCGTCGAGCAAGTTTTTCAACACCTAGGCGATGAACCTAATCGTTGTAGTGTAGTATTAGGGTAAGCCACGGGTATTGATATCGTTCTCTAGGGGAATAGGAATGCCAGTGAGATGTTACTACGCTAAGGTTGGGGTTGAGGAAGATTTTTTTTGTATTTTTTATATTTTTATGAAATGGAAAGGTACGAATCTCGGGGTTTGAATTTGGGGGGGGGGGGGGTTGGTATTGCTACCGATTACTCTACTTATCTAATTATCTAATCTAAGGTGTATGTAGTCTATGTCTAATTATCGTGTGCTCGTATGATAGTTTAAAGATGTGTTTACTAAGGTTTTACTACTCCTTAATTATCTCCTATTGGTGGTTGAATTGTCACGTCCTCATTCCTAGTTGCGTTGTGGGTCTAAGGTTGTAGGGTATTCATTTCTCCCTAACTCTTTGAACTTACCAAAGGGTCTCGTCTACAAAACGCACTAGGGATAATAAACTCTTATTCTAAGGCACTCTTTGGATGGTTTAGCTTACAACTACTCAAGGAGTCATATTCTAAGGTTCACAAAGATTTAATCAAGCATTAAGTACACAACGAATGACCTATCACATTACTAGATCATTAATCAACTAAGATAAGAGACAACCAATCAATATTCAATATCTAAGTTTCATATTCCCTAAGCAAACACACAAGTAAATTAGCCGGACATGGAGAACATGCAAGCATACACACAAATAATCAAAGACATAATTATATTAATGAAGTAAAACACTTATCTTGGTGTAAGATAGGGTTTGGAACCCTAAAATCTTGTACAAGACAGCCTTGGTTCGGTTTAGGTTTTTACTCCAAAAGACTACACACTAAATCTTGAAAAATTCGGATTCTATATATAATATTACATATCGCGACGGCGTCACCTTGTGTTTTGTGGCCGTCGTGTTCGTCATTAGGGTTTCGTCTTGGCCACGTTAGACTTGCGGCGGCGTCACCTTATGCTTGTGACGCCGTCCTCTTGACTTCTAACGCCGTCAGATTACATCTAGGTCGTGCGAGTTGCGACGGCCTACTCTTTTATAACTTGCGTCGTCACTTGAAAATAGGAGTTTTGGCTTCTTTCCGTCACAAAATCCTCCGACGGCGTCGCAATTTTCACGGCCTGCCGCCACCTTATGTTTTCAAGACTTTGAGTGTCTCGATTCGACTTTGGCCATTTTCTTCGTATATTCGCGCCTTTTCATCCAAATAAGTGCCATTCCAGCATTTTGCCTTCAAGAGACCTAAAAGTGAAAAGGAACGATATTAAGCAATAACGGATACAAAAGTGATCAAATAAGGTCTTATACGACCCTTCAAAAAGGTACCTTTTAAAACCTTATCACCAGTAGGGATGGGTTTAAGTATTTTCTCACTGTGGTAGATGATTACACCAGAGCTGCGTAGGTATTTTTAATGAAAAATAAAAGTGAAGTTTTTGATAATGTAGTAAGTTTTGTTAATCTCATTAAAAATCAATTTGAAAAAACTATTAAAGTTTTCAGAAGTGACAATGGTACAGAATTTGTAAATAAGAAGCTTGAAATTTTTTTCATAACAATGGCATTCTTCATCAAACTTGCCCCTACACCCCCCAGTAGAATGGTGTAGTAGAGAGAAAACATAGACATTTGTTGAATAATGCTAGAGCCCTCATGTTTCAGGGGGGTTACCTTTGAACATGTGGACTGAATCTATTCTAACTCCTACTTATTTAATCAATAGTTTACCTACTAATGTGTTATTTGGTAAAAGTCCTTTTGAAATGATATATGATGTTGAGCCTAATCTGTCAAATTTAAGGTGCTTTGGTTGCTTATGTTTTTCATTTTATGGGCACTATCACAAGTACATGTCGACAGATCAACAAGGGAATCAAACTTCCACCATAGAGCATTCACTTCATGATAATATTCAGATAATGACATTCCAGATTGAGTTATCTGGTAGAGAGAAAACATAGACATTTGTTAAACACTGCTAGAGCCCTCATGTTTCAAGGGGGTTAGCTTTGAACATGTGGACTGAATCTATTCTAACCGCTACTTATTTAATCAACAGGTTACCTACTGCTGTGTTATCTGGTAAAAGTCCTTTTGAAATTATATATGATGTTGATCCTAATCTGTTAAATTTAAGCTGCTTTGGTTGCTTATGTTTTACAGGTATTTTGAATAAGACTGATAAATTTGGTGCTAGATCTGACAAATGTGTGTTTGTTGGATATGCTTTTGATAAGAAAGGATATTAACTATTTAATATTGAACAAAATAAGTTTATTTTTTCTAGGGATGTGAAATTTTATGAAAATATTTTTCCTTTAAAAATAGTTATTTTGCTAAATAGATTGTGTTTGAAGAACATGAGTTGAATAATCTGAATTTTTATGATCAAAATAATGATAGAAGCCGAAGTAACGATGAGCCCTATGATGATAATAGAGGTAGTGCAGATAGTAGTTTCAAATCTGCACCTGATAGTAATACTCCTAGTGTTAGCACTGTAGATGAATCTGCTTTAGATAACACTCTAGATCAGTCTGATACAATAGAAGCTGCTAAACCAATAGGAACTGTTGATATAGCTGTTGAGGATATCTTAGGTAGTACTTCTAGTAGGAAGGACACTAAGTCTAAGAAGTATGCAACATAAACTAATGTTTCTGAGGGTATACAAGGTATTATTGATAGTGATGATACTTATGAGTCTGAGGGTGAGGACTTGAATTTGTTTGGGCAAATGTTTGAGTCACCAAAACCAGCTATAGGTCAAACTGTCAGAAGAACTAGTAGAATGACTGCTTTGCCATCTAAGTATAAAGATTTTGTTCTTGATAAAAAAAACACAAGTATAGTATTGATAAAGTTATGAATTATTCAAATTTAAGTATTGACAACTTTGTGTTGATAACTAGTCTTAACAAAATTCATGGGCCTACTACTTATGAGGAAGCTGTTAAAGACAACAGATGGGTAGATGCTATGAATCAAGAAATAGAAGCATTGAATAGAAATGGTACTTGGGTTATAATAGATCTACCTGCTGGTAGAAAAGCTATAGGTTACAAAGGGATATTTAAAGTTAAATATAAAGCTAATGGTGAGGTAGAAAGGTTTAAAGCAAGACTTATAGCTAAAGGGTTCAATCAAAAAGAGGGTATAGATTATGAGGAGAAATTTTCACCTGTGGTGAAAATTGTCACTATTGGATGTGTTTTGAGTATTGTTGTTAATAATAAGTGGCCAATATATCAACTAGATATAAATAATGTGTTCTTATATGGTGAATTAGAAGACGATGTATATATGTCTTTACCAGAAGGATTTTCTGATAAAGATGATAAAAAAGTGTGCAAACCGGTTAAGTCATTATATGGTTTAAAACAAGCACCAAGAAAATGGAATGAAAAATTAACATATGTGCTTAAAGAAAATGAGTTTGTTCAAAGTGCTAATGATTTCTCTATGTTTGTTAAACATAAGGAAGGTGTTACGTTGATTCTATTTGTTTATGTAGATGATATCATTATAACTGGGAATAATGTTGTAGAAATTGAAAAGTTCAAAAAGTTTTTGAGTTCAAAGTTTTTAATAAAAGACTTGGGAAAAGTTAAATATTTTTTGGGTATTGAAGTCTTGGATATTGAAATAGGATTGTGTCTAACTCAAAGGAAGTATTGTACTGAGCTCTTAACAGAGTTTGGAATGCTGGGTTGTAAACCTTGCAGTACTCCTATTGAGGTGAATCCTGACAACAAAAGACACATTTCAAAGTTTGGTGATGATCAACCTTTATCAGGTATCACTCATTATGAGAAGTTGGTAGGTAAACTGATATATGATAACATCAAATTAGCCTGATATTTTATATATCAAATTCCCGTGTTTATGGCCTCATTTGTGTTAATATGATACTTAATTCGTTCATATTCGTTCATGATTGCATTTCAAGATAAATGAGGCGTTGGAGCGGAAACGATGTGAGAAAAGGCCAAGAAATATATTTTGAAGACAAGTTACGGTGTAAGTGGTACTTTTGACTACGCCGTAACTCACATTACAAGGGCCTGAATATTCTGTGTGAAGATTACGCCATAACTATCTAATAATGTTACGGAGTAAATATGAGCTATAAAGGATACGGCGTAACCTCCTCTTAAAGTTACGCAATAATTATTATTTTGAAGGTTACATTTTAACATGGTAAATTAGTTACGCCGTAGAGATAATTACGGAGTGGATGATCATGTTCGGACGAAGAATTACGTCGTAACCCGGATATTTAGTTAAGCCGTAATTAATTACTTGGGCGTAAAGTTTTGAAATTCAAGGACCTAAGTTGCAATAAACCAAAACTTATTCTCTATATAAACCTCATTCCATTTACAAGAATTAGGCATTATTCTATGACACAATCAATTGTTAGGTTATACATTAGAGAATAAAAGGTGTGGTCCTTTATTACTTCCGCCGTACAAGACCAAAAACAAAGAGAAAGTAGCAGTTGGTGCGTGGTGTTTCAAGGGACAAAACCCGGTACTCAACTAGAGGATCGATAACATTTTATTGGCGCAATTTGTAAACACTTTTCCTAACTCTTTTTATTAATTTGGTTTCATTATTTTATTAGTTTTGATTCCAATTAAATGTTGGTCCATTGATTCTAATTGTGTCTTAATTAATTGTCTTTTAATTTATTATTTGCCAATTAATTATTTGATGTTTATTCAATTCCTTGTTTATCTATCAATTTATATGTTTGTTTTATTTGTCATTCCACTAGAAATATTTCGATATTGTGGAAACTAGGCGCTAGCCTAGTTTTGGTTATTTTATTATTAATGCTTTTACATTGATTAATTGTTTCTAGTGCATGCATGCATAGTTTGATGGTAAATACCCTAGATTCGGTAGTTTTGAATTTCGGTCGTATCTAGTTGCTTAGGAGAATTGACCAAATGACCCTAAGCCGTTAGGTAGAGTTTGGGAGGGTAAGAATTGACCAACTGACGACCCTTCCTTGCTTGTGCGAATTGACCAAATGATCACCGGTCGTTTGGATGAACTTAAGAAGTTAGGGACGAGTGTCTAAGATGCTAGCGCCTGGGAACTCATTATTTCGAATCTTGCATGTAGAGGTATTTAATGACTTGGCTTAGGGGACTAAAAACAACTGGACTTTCAAGGGTAGTAGCTTGATCTCCGGTGGAAGCCTTTGCCGATAGGTTAGGACGAACTAACTAAATGTTGTCCTAGCGACTTAAACCCCAACTTGAAGCATGAACCTAGTGATTTTTATAACCCGTGTAATGCGATAGTAAACGTCAGCTCTTAATGACTGCTATTAGATTGCCAAATGATCTCGGGTGACTTGTTCAATTTGGTGAGAATTCTAAGAGGCATAGGGTAGACAAATTGACCATCGGAGTCTACCGACTTTAGCCACGATTCATTCGTGGATGAACGCGGTTTGAGAATATCACCACTATCTTTCCCATTAGCTTGTTGCCATGAAAGCCATGCCTATTGGTCATATTGAATTCAAATCTATTTAATTTCCGCATTTCATTTCCGTTATTAGTTTAATTAATCAATCAATCAAAAATCTCTTAAAACGTGACATAGACTTAAGTTAATTTCTGATACACATAGCTCTAGGGACGACCTCGGTTTTACCGATTACTACACTACACACGACCGAGAACACTGCCCGTTAGTGCAAAAGGTAGACCATAGGTAATCAAGACTATTATAGATATTAAAACCTGGTCAGTAAAATCTGCATCAAGTTTTTGGCGCCGCTACTGGGGAGCTATTTTAGGATTTTAATTTAAGTTTTTCTTTCTCCTAATCTGCTATTTTCTTTGTTTCTTGAGTGCATTTCAGGTAATCATGGAAATGGAGTCAGATTTTGATAAAATGACATTGGAAGAATACTGGGAGTATGAGCGCGAAAAGGATAGAAAAGTTTTGAGGAATCGTCGATCTTGGAGAACTTCTACGAGATCGCCCTCCTTATAGCATTTCTTTCAATCTTCTCAACCATATACCTATGGTGATTATGTATCTCCTCAAGAGTACGATGAATTGGACATGGACAACATGACCATTCATGAATATGAATTATATACAGCCAACCGATGTCGGAAGAAGAACAGCTGGAATAATCACACTCACAGTTTCACATCCAATTTTAGTGATTATTCACATAACACTCATGATCCTGAACCTGAAGATAGAGAGTTGATGATTGCAAGAACGTTGGATGATTTGTTCAGAATTGGAGCTGAAAACCTTTAACGCATGAAACAAGACGAGACTCGTGATGAGTCTATTAATGAAGAATTCAGGGATGTGAACCTTGGAAGTAAGGACCTTCTTAACTTTCCTATTTCTCCTATTACTAATATTTTTGCTAGTGTTTGTGATCAGCATACAGATAATGTCAATGTCGACACTACTAAAAAGGAAGAGGAAGTCGAGGAGGAATGTGATGACTGGAATTTATATGACATGTGCGATATCAAGATTGAGGATGTTGAAAGGCTTAGGCAAATTCTAACACCTCCCATGCATCATGAACCTATCCCAGAGCTGGTGATGCAACCCTTGACATCACATATCACGCCTACTGATGATTGTTTTGTAGCACTAACTACCGACACAGTTTTGGACGAGCTTGCAAGGGAATTAGAAGATAATATCTTGGACACTTCAGTGGTTGACGAGGAGATATATGTAACATTTAAGCCGATTAACCAGCCACATCATGAGGTGAACCAATCATCAATGGCACCAACTAAAATAGGTAAGGTATGGAGGGAAATGACATCTCCTTTTAGGTATGATCTTAAATTATCATTTCCCCATCCTATAGCAAATTCACACCCTCATGGTGTTTATTGCTATTTTCATCCACACTTGAATTCAAGTAAGGGGACGAACACCCCTTTTCATAGTAAATAAGGGTGGAGTCAAGCTCGAGACTCGAACAAAAACAAGCGCTTCGTGAGAGGCACCCCATGCCTATCTTTTCTTTTCCATTTTATTAGTATAGTTGGGTTTTGTGTTTTTAACAATTTTTGCAGGAAATTGGAGAAGAATTCACAAGTAACTTAAACGGGGACCAGATCTGTCCATCAGTTACGACGTAACACACCACCATGGTTACGCCGTAACATATCATCAGCAGCGATTCTCTCCAAAGCATTACCGATTACGGCGTAATCTCATCCCATAGTTACGCCGTAGGTACTCTCCAGTAGCGACTGCCAGTTTTGCCATAATTTTGGCGTAACTCCTTTAATGGGTTACGACGTAACTATCCTTCAGCTCTAATTCTTTCTATAATAACACAATAACCTTGTATTAGTTTTCAAATGAACTTTGTGGGTATGTTCCCTGTAAGCCCTCACGAGACTACACTCGTCCACTTGGGACACCAAGTGGTTTAAAAGGCTTGTTGCATTCGCTAAATGCAATCGTGATTCATACGAAAGTGAGTTAGGTTTTATTTTGTTTTTATTTCTATATTTCGTGCTATTTTTGCTTTTTATACAGAATTATGCTTTTTGGTATTAGTTTTTCTTGCAGCAATACAGGTTGAAGATTTATGGAGTGATGTTCGGCTGCAAGGAAACACTTTATTTCCGACTAGTTGAGCATCGATGATGATGGAGAGTTGATGTGAAGTTAGATGTTGCTCAATGAGGCACATTTGGAGCATGTTTTTGGATATGCATCATTGATCATTTCGAGCAAATCCAGGGGAGTTTTCCGTTTCAATTCTAACACTTCTGTTTTTCGTTTATATGCTAAGTATGACCCACGTGGGGGGAAGGGATTAGACATAGACACCCGCTTGATTTTACTTGCCTTTATTTTTCTAGTTTTTGATGAAAAGTGTTTTATTAATAAAATTTTGACATGTTTTTCATTACTTAACTAGTTTAATCTAGACTGAGCACACCTACCCTATATTTTCATTGTGTGAGGATAAGCCTTTCCATTTTCCCTTATACATAATTCCATAAAATGAGGTGTCTTGGGTGGTAGTAGACTTTAGAACTTGGCCTTGCATATCTTTTCAAGACCATTATCATGAGCATTACATTGAGGTAACTTGGTGTGATCGGTGCAGTTAGGATATAAGGCAATTTTAGGATTAAACCCAAATAGCCCATATATGTATTGTGTATATTGACTTTTCACATCTATCAGTCAATCCCCCTATTAAACCTTTTTTGTTGCACGCATCCTTAGTGCAAGATACCCCTAGTGCACCCGTCAGAGCCATTCCTTTCATTTTGTTCACCCGATACAATTGTTTCGTTACACTTATCACCTAGCCTACCTTGTAGTTTCCTTATGTCCATGGTTCGGGCGCTGTTGGTTAATTTTTGTTCCACAGTTGAAAGTCACGGGTTTTGAATAAAGGGGTTGTGGAAGAAGATCGGGTTTAGCTGATAGTTGATCTCAAGTGGGGGGATACTTTTTTTCGTATCGTTTATATTCATGTATACCTTGTCTCGCAAAAAAAATTAAAAAAAAATAAAAAAAAAGGCATGCAAGCAAGTGTTTATTTATGATTAGTGTTCTCGCCTTGTTCAACTAGGCGCAGTTGTTTCGTATCCGTTTTGTCTTACGGATAAAATTAAAAACCCATGCATTTCTATCTCGCCTTTCAAATTTTAATCAATATTTGTCCAATGAGGGCATTGTACATCCCAAGTGAGGGGATGGGAGATAGAAATGGTTTATTATATAGTTTTGAGGTTGAAGTATGTGCTAAAATCACCCAAATTTAAAAAAATTTATAGCACACACTTTTTTTCATTGATGATGAAGGCCGAGTTAATGCATCCTATTTGCCTAAGTTTATGGAGATTATGAGGCACTACATTATATTTCTTATGCATTAACTCGTGTATTGGATTATTGAAGACCCCTTGACTCTTGACCCTTGTTTTTTTACTTTGGGATTGAATACGACTAGTGGTGGGGCGACTGTGGACTTAGGAATCTATTTTTTTTATGTCTTTTTGTTTACACCCATTAAATTTTTTCCCATGTCTTATCCTACCCTTAGTCATGAATCGAGTTTAGGTGAGGAAGCGAGCAATCATTGGTGTCTTAGCCATGGATTTGGTCATGTATCATTGGTTTTGTCCCTTCGCCGTAGCTCGTTTAGTAATGACAAAATAACCCCAAAGCCTTTATGTTGTGTCAACCCTTTGCCTTTTAGAATAGCTGCATCTATACGCTCTAGCGGTGGAGATTAGTATCTTTGCCAAGCCTATGATAGAATACTCGCCATGACTGAGCAGTTGAGTGATCACTCCAAAAATAAACATGTGAATTATGAGAGAGAGAGTGTGTGATTTCAATTCCCTTTTCATGAGGTGCTCGGTTTGGAATTTTCTAGCTTAGGTGATTTTTAGACTCATATCTTCCAATTAATATTGGGAGATATCTTTTTAAGAATTATTTAAATGGTCTACTTGAGGACAAGTAGAGTTCAAGTGGGGGGATATTTGATAACATCAAATTAGCCTGATATTTTAGATATCAAATTCCCGTGTTTATGGCCTCATTTGTATTAATATGGTACTTAATTCGTTCATATTCGTTCATAATTGCATTTCAGGATAAATGAGACGTTGGAGCGGAAAAGATGTGAGAAAAGGCCAAGAAATATATTCTGAAGACAAGTTACGACGTAAGTGGTACTTTTGACTACGCCGTAACTCACATTACGAGGGCCTGAGTATTCTGTGTGATGATTACGCCGTAACTATCTAATAATGTTACGGCGCAAATATGAGCCATGAAGGATACGGCGTAACCTCCTCTTAAGGTTACGCAGTAATTATTATTTTGAAGGTTACGGCGTAACATGGTAAATTAGTTACGCCGTAGAGATAATTACGGAGTGGATAACCATGTTCGGACAAAGGATTACGGCGTAACCCGGATATTTAGTTACGCCGTAATTAATTACTTGAACGCAAAGTTTTGAAATTCAGGGACCTAAGTTGCAATAAACCAAAACTTATTCTCTATATAAACCTCATTCCATTTACGAGAATGAGGCATTATTCTCTGAGACAATCAATTATTAGTTTATACATAAGAGAATAAAAGGTGTGGTCCTTTATTACTTCCACCGTCTAGTTGCTTAGGAGAATTGACCAAATGACCCTAAGCCGTTAGGTAGAGTTTGGGAGGGTAAGAATTGACCAACTGACGACCCTTCCTCGCTTATGCAAATTGACCAAATGATCACCGGTCATTTTGATGAACTTAAAAAGTTATGGATGAGTGTCTAAGATGCTAGCGCCCGGGCACTCATTATTTCGAATCTTGCGTGTAGAGGTACTTAATGACTTGGCATAGGGGACTAAAAACAACTGGACTTTCAAGGGTAGTAGCTTGATCTCCGGTGGAAGCCTTTGCCGATAGGTTAGGACGAACTGACCAAATGATGTCCTAGCGACTTAAACCACCACTTGAAGCAGGAATCTAATGACTTTTATAACCCGTGTAATGCGATAGTAAATGCCGGCTCTTAATGACTGCTATTAGATTGCCTAATGATCTCGGGTGACCTGTTCAACTTGGTGAGGATTCTAAGAATCATAGGGTAGACGAATTGACCATAGGATTCTACCGACTTTAGCCACGATTCATTCGTTGATGAACGCGGTTTGAGAATATCATCACTATCTTTCCCATTAGCTTGTTGCCATGAAAGCCATGCCTATTGATCATATTGAATTCAAGTCTATTTAATTTCCGCATTTCATTTCCGTTATTAGTTTAATTAATCAATCAATCAAAAAATCTCTTAAAACGTGACATAGACTTTAGTTAATTTCTGATACACATAGCTCTTGGGACGACCTCGGTTTTACCGAATACTACACTACACACGACCGGGTACACTGCCCGTTAGTGCTTAAGGTAGACCATATGTAATCAAGACTATTATAAATATTAAAACCTATTCAGTAAAACCTGCATCAATATACTTGACTTTAACAAGGCCAGATATATCATATGGTGTGCATTGTCTAAGTCAAGTTATGCATAAACCAATGAAGTCTCATTTGAGACTTGCTTTTAGAGTTTAAGGTACCTAAAAAGAGAACCCGGTCAGGGTATTACTTTTAAAGATAATAATGATATTGGCTTTAATATTTATGTTGATTTTGATTGGGCTAAATGTAAAGTGACTAGAAGATCTGTAACTGGTTATTCTGTGTTTATGGGTAGTAATTTGATATCATGGAAAAGTAAAAAACAAGTTGTGGTTGCTAGGTCCTCAACTGAGGTTGAGTTTAAAGCAATGTGTAAAGTATTTTTAGAGGTGATGCGGATCGCTAAAATATTAACAGATCTACAGGTTGATGTAAAGTTACCTATAGATATGTGGTGTGATAACAGTTCAGCTATGCAAATAGCTGTTAATCTAGTGCTACATGAAAGACGCAAACATTTTTAAAATGATCTTTATTTTTTAAGGGAAAAAGTTGCATTTGGTTTTATAAAACCTAAAAAGATTAAGTCTAAAGATAATATAGTAGACATGTTTACTAAAAGTCTTAGTATATCTGACCATAACAGATTTTCCAAGTGTCTTGGTCTGTTCAATGTGTTTACAGATCCTAAAGCTGATGGGGGAATGCAGGATCGCTAAAGCTTATGGGGGAGTGTTAGAAGTATAGGCTTTCCTCTCAAACACATGGGTCTCTATGTCATTTATCCAAATTTTGTGCCATAATTGTTCCTACCTAAATGCTGAAGGACTGAATTGCAAAGTTTATGAGTGTTGAAGGAGTTATATTGAAAGATGATTCTTGGAAGCTATAAAAGGTGTTTCACTTGCAGTTTTTCAGGTTTATCTCTCTATTATTATTGTGTGTTTCTGCGTATTTTCTCTTTGAGTTCTTGTTGGTATTATGATCATTTGAGAGAAGCCCTTTGTTTTATTGTAATTAATCTGTTTTAATTTTTCTTGTATTGTTAAACTAATCTCCTATTACTTTTTTGGGTAAAAGGTTAAAGACCGAGTAAATATATTACTCCAAAAAACGTTTAAGTACAAAGCATATGGGTGAATCCCATATCTCAGCCCATTACATAGGCAAAAAGCTTACATAACAAGATACTTCCTATTCTCTATATAAGAAAATAAACTACTACTCAAAATATAACATTAGACTCCTATGGATATAAAGTTACTTCCTACCAAGTTTTCTGAAAGATCGTAAACCTGATTTGCATAGTTATCATAACCATAGTCATCATAGTCATCTTCGCGATCATGACCACCACCAAATAGATTACTCGTCTCATCAAAGGTGTTCACAACCTCCTCATCATCACTATCAGAATCCACAATCTCTCTTACCTTACTGAATGGGTTAACCCACTTAGTAAACGACGTAGCCGGGAAATCCTTATTATAACGCTGATAATCAACCTTTTTAATAGGATTACCATTATCATCAATAAGAGTAGCTTCCCCATCAATAAGAAGCCTTTCAAATTCCCCAATTTTCTCAACAATGGGGGTAGGACCAGCCGCGTTAGCTACCATTGAATCACTCACAAGCGGATCTTGTGATACATTACTTATCTCGATAGACCCAACCTCATATGCTTCCATTGTATTAATAGAAACCTCTACATCAGCAGTTCATCAGAATCGATCTTATTAAGTGCAGCAAAAGGGTTAGATGTAGAAATCTTCGTCCCACTCGTACTTTCCACATTAGTGGTTGTCTTCTTCGTACTATCCACCTTCTTGGGTTTAGGAGGAGGCGCTTTAGGTTGATAAATAAATTTAGGACCCACTTTAGAAAAACCTCCCATACCTGGAACACTTGGACCACCATTCCTACCCTTATTCTTGTTAGTGACAGGTTGAAAACCATCATTAACAGTCTGTTTAGGCTAAGTAGGAAGTGGAACAGATTTAGGACAATCAATCAGCGTATGACCAAATAATTTACATGTATCACACCGAGGCAGTTTCCATTCGTATTCCACCCGAATCTTTTCAATAGTAGATCCTGTCCCATCAAGTAATGGTATCTCAACAGTGATGCTCTCCTTAAGAACCTGATCTGCTTTAACTTCAATCAAGCATCTAGCGAAACTACTTCGGCCCCATGATTCCAAGCACATTTGACTAGTATAAGAATCTAACATTTTTGGAGTACCAATCAATGTAGCTAGGAGACTGATCATCAGAAAACATAGCAAGGGGCACATCATGGAATTTAACCCATACTGGAATATTATTCAAATCCTCTTTAAGCAGATTAGTATTCAAAGTCCATGGTTTAAGAATAATTGGCACATTCCTAATCATCCACGGTCTATTTTCAAGCACATCATCAACACCTTTACGAGTGAAAAACTTAAAGAAAAAGAACCCCTTCGCATTCATCATAACCTTTTGAATACCATACTTGGCCCATGTAGTACGAACGTAATAATCAACAACCGAAAAAGCGATACGTTTACCAAGGAAGTAACCATAAAGGGTATTCTCAAATTTAGAGTTTACCTCCTTAACAACTTTCATAGGAATGGAGAGATCCACACCATTAAATTTTCTACTACACTCCAACCTACGAAAATTTGATTTGCGCTTCGTCGATTCATTAGCAGAATTCGTACCACTTGTAACACCAACATACGACATAGGTAATGTATTAAACCCAACAGATTGAATCATTGGCGTAACACCGGTTAATTTATCCTTAGGTGGAGAAACATCTACCCTTTCAGCTTTAGGAGCTAAACTAATACCATCACCACTAGGCAAATTAGCCCCCCTAGTGGTGTCCTCAACACTGTAAATTGTAGATGGGGAACGTTGCATATTCAAAATACTTGTAACACCAAGAGGCCCTGCATCCCAAAGCACTGAATCATCAATACTCGCATGTGAAACCGGCTTCACAACCTCATTGGCATTCATATCCCCTTGACAAGCAGAATCAGGAGGATTTACATCATGTGGAACCGGCTCCACATGAGGTTCATGCTGCCTACTATCCATTAAGGCATACTTATCAACGTTAGCCACACCCTCCATCAACACGACAATAAACAAACCCTAACCAAAAGAACACAATCGAAACAAGAAAAAACAACCCGAACCAAACCACGTAATCGCTACGTATTAATTAAACCCTAGTAATAAACTAGGGTTTATAAGCATAATCAACCATAGATCAACAAATGAATAACAAATATATCAATTCAGTAATAAGGATGGAATTAAAGCTACACGAATCAGCAAGTGATCAAGTAAAACCCTTAACACCAACAATTAAGGGTTTGATGTAGTCTCAAATCAGGATAAGCTTAGTGATTTACGTGCCACACAAACGTCCTAGCGATGATAAAATACACCCTAATAATATAAAAGTCCTTATCATAAAACATGACAAGAATGAATACAATAATAGTTAAACTATTATAGATTCATTAATGCTAGAGTGAGAAAGCAATAAGGTGTGAAGATTCGATTTAGGGTTTAGGGATGTTGAAGTATCGCAGAGTCGCCAATATCGCCAGACAAAGAGAGGGTTTGTTATAGGTCTAATATCTTTTTAATCTCCTATTACTTTAGCATATTGTTAATGAATAAAAAGAAAGAGCCAAGGGGTGGTTGGCTGGGTTCATTCTAAACATTTTTTGTTTTAATCTACTTTGGTTTGATAAGTTTTTACACTCGTAAACGGATGAAACAAAAAAATATCTAATAACAGAAACAGGTTAAATGGATAATGAAGTGTATTAGAGTCAAATCGGCCGTTTCTACCAGTACTTGAAAAAAGGCTCGTTTTAAACTGTTGTCCAAACCCTCCCGACCCGGCCATATCTCGATCTCTTAGTATAGAGGTACCTGGATACTTCACGAACAAAACTTCATACCCCGAAAATAGAGTACTTAATAGGCCCTTGTTTCAGCCATAATCTTTGAGCACTTACATAGGCGGTGAAGTTTTCAAAATTTTCACTAAGTGGTATCAAGTTGATCATGACAACCGTCTTTTCTAAATCTACGTTGTCTTCATTTTCTCCCATGATTCAAACTTGACTTGATTTCATTGAAAGTCCGGCAGCCATTTCAAAAGCAAGCTCAAATACTAATGGGAAAAAGGTTTAGAGTGAAACACCAAGATCGAGCTCAACTTGCGTTGGCAAAACACACTTGCATGGTGTACCAGGTGGGGTGTTCGTTAACGGATCCACGCACATTATTGTACAATCTACAAATGATGCAAAATTTGAATTGTAAGGATCGCTAGAAGTTAACCATCAGTTAAATAAAAGTCTGCTAATAGAAAAAAAACAAACTAAATTTAAAGGGTAACCTCCATAACGTTGAATGTTTAGTGGTTTTACCATTACTAAACCATAAATAGAACAGTGACTGGATGGCTACGTTATTTGATAATTTTATATACCTTCATTGGGAGGCGGAGGTGGTAATGCTTGAAGCGGCTTGGGGATTCTTAGTGAAGATCGAGAAGGAGATACTTTAGGCGGAAGAACCGGTACTTGTAAACATAAGGATGATTAAATATTAGCTATACGAACGAACTAACAAAAATAAACTTAATAAAATTCAAAAGTAGTTCTTACTTGTACTTTCTACATATGGAGACGTTGTAGGCGAAGAACTTGCAGGTGAAATAAAATTTTCAACTGGAAGCACTTTTGTGTGTCAATCAGTCAATATACACTGGGAAAAAAGACCATGAAAAATAGTATATTCTTTGAATAATAGAGTTACGTGTATTGTGGTTCTTTTGGGTATATTCTTGGAATTATTGTAGTATTATGATTAAAAACATTACCAATGATCACAAGTTTATTAAATAATATACATTGAGAAAGAAGACCGTTAAAATTTGTATATGTTAAATCCTAGATCCGGACTCAACTAGGGTATAAGCAATATTGATTGATTAGATGCACAGTGGAATAGAAATAACACAATCAACATCACTAATAAGGTTTTCTTTATTAAAACATAAAGAAACTAATACTACTACAACTACTAAACGATCTATGCGTTAATTAGACTCTCATTAGGAGATGTCTACTATGAAATAAAATGAAAGGATGAGTAAGTAACCCTAGCCGCCATCCCTCTTTATATAATAGAGGGAGGTTACAAACCCTAGCTTACTAGAAAAGCTAACTATTACATATTTGGCCCTCATTGTTTCTTCTTTCTTCATTCTTGCTCGTGGTTTTGTAATCATCAAATCTATAATTCCCAACAATCTTCCCCTATTTGATATTACAAAACAACCTGTATAAGAAACAATGCTAAAACATGTCATCACAAATAATAAGCTGCACATCATGAATCTTCTTCCCCTTTTTGTAATCATCTAATAGGGGTCTTGTGCAACTCGTAGACTCTTCCCCTCAAGTGATGCATGTTGATAGTAAGTATATAAACCATAAGCTTCCCCTTAAAATTATACTAACCATCTCATTTTATTTTATTTTATTTTTTTTTACAACTTAACAAAATAAACCAAGCATAACAGCATAGAAATCAAATCAGCAGCAGAATCCAATAGTCTACCAGTAGGAACAGAGAACCAGTAGAAACATCAACGTATGCGTCTTATATCTTGCACTATCCATGTGACTCCAAACTCAGATGAGATACAAGCAAATATGAGCATTAAGCACCTGTAATCTGTAGATCACACCCCTTCACTAACACTGAGCACTACAACGTAACTCCTTAAAGTGTTAGTAAATATGCGCATTAAGTACATTTAATCTATAGATCTCACCCTTCACTAGAATCATCAAGTCTTTGTCACATCATTAACGTACAAACAAGTTATCTCAAAAGTGTAACACCCACTTTGAGATATGATAAGACACGCACCTGATCAACCAGTAGGAACTCCAAAACAACTTGTAAAAACTGATCAGCAGTAACAATCAGCATAAACCAATACCTTCAGCAGAAACCGATCAGTAGAAATGAAACAATGAATCAGCAGAAACAGTCAATGAATGAGCAGACATTAATACATGAATCAACCAGTAGTAAATCTTTGGGTAGTCACGTGATACATATACCACCAAACTTGAAAATAACATTAGCCAACAATATGCTTGTACTCACGTAATCAGCCAACACGTGTACAAGCCAAAATGAGTGGAATATCAGCAAACTGTAATATCACGCATACAGCAAATGAGTGGGGATAAGAGTAGCAAAACAACATGTACCTCGTGGGTCCCAATACATTGCATGTGACCAAGTAAAAACTAACTCATGCCCATGTGATGTACCCATGATTAACCAATCAGTATTACTGCTGACTATTGTGTGGGACCCCAGCAGCAATGAGATTGGAATAAAAAAAATTAATCGAATACCAGTATAAGAACAGTACACCGTAGCACATAGAATCCATACACCAATCCACACTAAATCCGATCCCACATATTATTATCAGCAGTAATGAATCGTGACCATCACTACCAATATTGAGATCATTTTATTGACCCCACCTTGAATAAAAGACCAGACATATCAAATGAGCCTCCAAAAATACCCTACGTGATGCGTACACAACACATGTGGTCCACTGAAATCTTAACAACATACCAAGCCTTGTGATATAGGGATCGAATAGAAAATCAATATCCATGTATTTTGTATGTGAAAGATATTATGACCAATCAAAACATATGAAACACAGCAGTAATGAATTGATCAGTTGCGTAATAAAAATAGCGTACCAAAGGTTAATAGACTTCGACCCATCACATCATATCTGCTCTTTCGAAAACACCTTAACCGACTGCCGCCTCTTTTCTTTATTCAGATCTGCTGCAATAACCCTAATTACACGAAAACCTTATAAACCCTAGATCAAGAGCCACCCGCTCTGAAACCAATTGTTAAATCCTAGGTCCGGACTCAACTAGGGTATAAGCAATATTGATTGATTAGATGCACAGTGGAATAGAAATAACACAATCAACATCACTAATAAGGTTTTCTTTATTAAAACATAAAGAAACTAATACTACTACAACTACTAAACGCTCTATGCGTTAATTAGACTCTCATTAGGAGATGTCTACTATGAAATAAAATGAAAGGATGAGTCAGTAACCCTAGCCGCCATCCCTCTTTATATAATGTAGGAGGTTACAAACCCTAGCTTACTAGAAAAGCTAACTATTACATATTTGGCCCTCATTGTTTCTTCTTTCTTCATTCTTGCTCGTGGTTTTGTAATCATCAAATCTATAATTCCCAATAGTATATTCTTTCAATAATACAGGTTTGTGTATTTTGTTTCTTTTGGGTAAATTCTTTGAATTATTGCACTATTATGATTTAAAAAACTACCAACGAGAACAAGTTTATTAAATAATATACCTTGGGAAAGAAGATCATGAAATTCGTACATTCCTTTAATAATACAGTTACATTTATTGTGGTTCTTTTGGCTGTATTCTTTGAATTATTGCATTATTATGATTAAAAAACTACCAATGAGCACAAGTTTATTAGATCATATACACCGGGAATGAAGACCGTGGAAAGTTGTATATTCTTTTAATAATACAGTTATGTGTATTGTGCTTCTTTTGGGTATATTATTTGAATCATTGCAGTATTATGATTCAAGAACTACCAATTACCACAATTTTACTTAATAATAAACACTCGGACATATATTCTTTGAATAATACAGTTACGTGTATTGTGGTTCTTTTGGGTATATTCTTCGAATTATTACAGTATTATGATTAAAAACTACCAATGAGCACAAGTTTATTAAATAATATACACCGGGAAAGAAGACCTTTTTACCCTTTAGCTCATCAGTCACCATTAATGTTTCTTCTTCCTCATGGGATTACTATTTCACACCAGTCACCATCAATGGTTGAATAAGCTTCCAAGATACTGAGCATCATTTTGCTTTCGATGCATTTGATATTGTGTTATTAACTATTAAGATTATTAATAACAAATCTTACTTTAACATAAATTTTCGTATCTCAATTATAATCTTTTATTAGTAGGAAATTTATAGCGTAATGCTATACAGAAGACAAGATTTGTTGTTTGGTAAATCTGTAAATTTCATTAATATATATCACCATTTTACATATCTAAAAATCAAAGTTTCAATCACTGTTAAACTAACCAAAATCAAACTCAAATAAAAGATACTCAGTCAACTAGGATGATAATTGTTTCCATGAAAATGTCAAAAGGTGGAGCAGATAAAACTGTAAAAGTAATCATTGAAGATACATGAATTACAGTAATTATATTTTTGAGAGCTAAAGATTCAAGGGTATAAAAGTAATATAACTCAATAAATAATAGTTTATGATTAAAAACTATCTATTTTATATTAAAATGATTATTTGGATCTACATGAGTATTTTTAAGTTTTTGAAGGATATTGACGTAATTGTAAAATTTACAAGGATATTGATGTAATTTGGATGTTTGATATCAATGAAATT
This sequence comes from Chrysanthemum lavandulifolium, assembly GCA_022545495.1. Taxonomy (NCBI): domain Eukaryota; kingdom Viridiplantae; phylum Streptophyta; class Magnoliopsida; order Asterales; family Asteraceae; genus Chrysanthemum; species Chrysanthemum lavandulifolium. The sequence goes on along the minus strand of CM040238.1, from coordinate 288,603,669 downwards.
ATCCCTATTAAATAATATACACTGGGAAAGGAGATCGTCGAAATTCGTATATTCCTTGAATAATAGAGTTACGTGTAGTGTGGTTCTTATGGGTATATTCTTTGAATTATTGTAGCATTATGATTAAAAAACTACCAACGAGCACAAGTTTATTAAATAATATACAATGGGAAAGAAGACCATGAAAAGTCATAAATTCTTTGAATAATAAAGTTACATGTATTGTGGTTCTTTTGGGTACAGTATTATGATTAAAGAACTACCAATGAACACAATTTTATTAAATAATAAACACTCGGAAAGAAGACCGTGAAATTCGTATATTCTTTGAATAATACATTTACGTGTATTATGGTTCTTTTGGGTTTACTCTTTGAATTATTGTATTTTTATGATTAAAAAACTACCAATGAGCACAAGTTTAATAAATAATATACAATGGGAAAGAAGACCGTGGAAATATGTGTATATTCTCTGTATTATTGGAGTTCTATGAATAAAAAAATTATCAATGAGCATAAGTTTATTAAATAATATATACCGGGAAAGAAGACCATGAAAATTGGTATATTCTTTGAATAATATTGTTACGTGTATTGTGGTTCTTTTGACTATATTTTTTGAATTATTGCAGTATTATGATTATAAAACTACCAATGAGCATAATTTTATTAAATAATATACACTGGAAAAGAAGACCGTGGAAAGTCGTATATTCTTTGAATAATACAATTACGTGTATTGAAGTTCTTTTGGGTACATTCTTTCAATTATTGTAGTATTATGATTAAAAAACTACCAATGAGTGCAATTTTATTTAATAATAAACACTGGAAAGAAGACCATAAAAATTCGTATATTCTTTGAATAATACAATTACGTGTATTGTGGTCCTTTTGGTTATATTCTTTGAATTGTTGTAATATTATGATTAAAAAACTATCAATAAGCACAAGTTTATTAAATAATATACATTGTGAAAAAAGACCGTGGAAATATGTATATTTTCATTGAATTATTGGAGTTCTATGAATTAAAAATTATCAAATAATATACAATGGGAAAGATGACCGTTAAAATTTGTATATTCTTTGAATAATATAGTTAGATGTATTGTGGTTCTTTTGGTTATATTCTTTAAATTATTGGAGTATTATGATTAAAAAACTACCAATGAGCACATGTTTATTAAATAACATACACTGGGAAAGAAGACCGTGGAAATTGGTATATTCTTTGTATAATACAGTTACGTGTATTGTGGTTCTTTTGGGTTTATTCTTTGAATCATTGCAGTATTATGATTAAAAAACTACCAATGAGCACGAGTTTCTGAAATAATATACATTGGGAAAGAAGACCATGAAAATTGTATACTCTTTCAATAAACAAATTACGTGTATTTCGGATCTTTTGGGTATATTCTTTGAATTATTGCACAATTATAATTAAAAAAACTACCAATGAGCACAAGTTTATTAAATAATATACAATGGGAAAGAAGACCGTGGAGATTTGTATATTCTTTAAATAATACACTTAAAGCATGGGATATCATGGCATGTCAATTTTCCATTTTCAATGCCAAATCAGCGCCACCTCGGCATCCTTACTTCTAACACTCACAAACCAAAATACCCCTTCACTCATAACATGTCATTTGGGCCTCACCCACCCTCAATTTTAATTTCCTTTACATTTTTTCAAACAAGCTAAATTTCATTAATTCAAATAAAAATAAAATACGAAAATTTTAAAAAATACGATTTTTTTTTAAGACAAATATGAAACTTAAAAAAATAAAATAACTAATTTTCTAAGATACTAAATCAAGTTTATAGAACTCAAATAAAAACCATGAGGTCGTAAATAAGAACAAAACTTTATGTGAACAAAAACTAAAACAATTACAAATCACCAAGACTAGGAACAAAGAACCTTGGAAATCGAGTTTACTCCCATAAATAATTAAATGGGCCTCTTCCTGAGAGAGAAATAAAAAAACCATTCTAGATCTCACATCCTTCGTTAAGATATGAAAATACAGAGCCTCAAGAACTAAGCACGTTTTCTTCATTTTCAAGATATCGAATCTGGGTAAGCCACGGTGGTTTTAGTTTTTGTCTTTTTCCGAAAGTCACACACGCCAGTTAAATGGCCTAGGAAGTGGCGAGAGATGGTTGGAGTATGGTGGCACCATGGTGGCGGCGCCATTTCGGTGGCCACGTTAGATTTGGCGTGGGTGGATGTGATGATACCCCATGGTCTTAGATTTATTGTGGTTATTTTGGGTATATTCTTTGCATCGTTGCATTATTATGATTAAAAAACTACCAGTAAGCACAAGTTTATTAAATAACATACACTGGGAAAGAAGATTGTGGAAATTTGTATATTCCTTGAATAATAAAGTTACGCGTATTGTTGTTCTTTTGAGTATATTCTTTGAATTATTGCAGTATTATGATTAAAAAAAATACCAATGAGCACAAGTTTATTATATAATATACACTGGGAAAGAAGAACATGGAAATTCGTAAGTTACGTCTATAATGGTTCTTTTGGGTATATTTTTTGAATTATGACAGTTTTATGATTAAAAAACTACCAATGAGCACAAGTTTATTAAATAATGCGAGGCACACGCGTGGGATGTACACATGTTTTATCTAATTGTTCATCGCGTAATTTTTGTGCAAATTGTCGAGTTGTTATTATAATAGTGAGGCTCAAATATACAATAATCTACAACTCGGGCTGCATAGACAGAATTTTGTTGATTGTTGGAAGAGTTTTATTAATGTTTTGGTAGATGTGACTATTGTTAAGTTTGTAGTTTAGCTCTTCTTGTTGTGTTTCTTTTCTTTTTTCTATTTATAACCCGTGTGACGCACACATGTTGTATAAAATTATTCCTTATGCAATGTTCAGCGTATACCATTGAAGTATAAATCTGATGGTGGTTTGTAGGCATCCAGTTCGCGGCGGGGATTTTTGTCAGAGGAAGTATGAGATTTCATTTATTTACGCTATTACAACACAAACCCTTGATTTCATCTATTAGATTAGATAAAAATGACATCCCATGGTCCATTAGTCAAACATTTTAGCCCAAAAATTAAAACACTTGTTCAAATTACGAAATTTTATATAGCTAATGTTTCATGGTACGTGATTCTTTTTAAAGGCCTTGGTACATGAGTTTTTTTTGGGTAAAGGGGAGTAATCCTGCACCCTGGTAAATATATTAACCAAAAAACGTTTACGTACAATGGATATGAGTGAAATCTCATATCTCAGCCCGTTACATAGGCATAAAGCTTACATAACAAGATACTACCTATTTTCTAAACAAGAAAACAAACCACTACTCTAATGATAACATAGGACATAACGAAGAAAATTACTTCCTAGGTCCTTGAAGCTTGGTGCCATACATGGCATTAAAGACATCCAAATTCTCGAAGATCGAAACACGCTTCGCATAGTCATCGTAGTCATAGTCATCATACTCATCTTCAAACTCTTGGCCACCACCGAATAGATTAGCAGACTCATCAAATGGGTTAGCAACCACTTCATCTTGAATCGACACCACGATATCTCCCACTTTAGAAAAGGGTTAACTCTCTTAGTAGAAGAGGCAGAGCGGAATACAAGAATCACTAGTTTTAGGAGACTCACATGACTCATATCTTTCAAATCACTCACAAGGGGTTCTTGTGATGCAAGACTGCCTTAGTAGACTTATCCTCATTAACTTCCATTGTACGACCAGAATCCACATCCTTGTTGGTGTCATTTGAAGGAATACCAAAAGCATCCGTATATTCCATATTAAGAGCATCAAACTGATTAGATGTAGAGATCTTCGTACCACTCAAACTAGCCATATCGAAGCATTCTTCTTAGGGACTTCCACTTTCTTAGGTTCGGAGGAGTCTTTTGGGTTGATATTGAAACTGCTTACCCACAACAGGTTTAGTAAACCTCCTTGACCCGGAATAGTAGAACCACCTTGCTTTCCCTTCTTCTTATTATTGACCGTCTTGAGACCATCATTAACACGCTTAGTAAGCTGAGCAGGAGGTTCAACAACTTTTGGACATTCAATAAGAGTATGACCAAAAATATTACATTTATCACATTGAGGTGGTTTCCACTCGTATTCAACCCGTATCTTCTCAATAGTCGAACCCGACCCATCAAGTAATGGTATCTCAACAGTAAGGCTGTCCCTAAGCACCTCATCCGACTTCACTTCAATCATGCATCTAGCAAAACTACTACGGCACCACGAGTCCTTGCACACTTGGCTAGTAAAAGCATCTAACCTTTTGGGCGTGCCTATCAATGTGGCAAAGTGACTAAGGCCATCGTCAGAAAACATAGCAAGAGGAATATCATGGAATTTAACCCACACCGGGATGTTGGACAAATCCTCTTTAAGTAAGTTGGTGTTCAATGTCCATGGTTTAAGAATAATAGGTACATTTCTAATCAACCAAGGGCCGTTTTCAAGAACATCATCAACACCTTTCTTCGAATTGAACTTAAAGAAAAAGAACCCCTTTGCATTCATCATTACCTTTTGTATACCAAACTTAGCCCACGCATTGCGTACAAAGTAATCAACAACAGGGAAAGCAAGGCGTTGACCAAGGAAATACCCATACAAAGTATTCTGAAACCTAGTGTTCACCTCTTCAACCACTTTCATCGGGACAAAAAGATCCACACCATTAGCTTTTTTACTACACTCCAACCTACGAAAGTTTGATGTGTGTTTCTTTGGTTCAGTAGAAGTAACACCAGCATACGATGAAGAAGGTTGTTTCAAAGCATACACACCAACCTTCTCAATACCAACAGCCCCATGTGCATTCGTATCAACCTTATCATTAGCATTATTATGGCCATTAACACTAGAAGCCATAGGACCACTCGTATCTTGAGGAGGTTTCAATAATAACCAATAGCGAGAAGCATCTCCTCTAGCTCTTCATGTTGTGGCACCTTAAGATGCTCAATTGGCTTAGCCCCAAGAGAAGTAGAAGCATCCATTGTCATGGCTGGTTTTAATGGTTGCCATCATCACCCACAAGAACAAGTTTTCCTCAAAGATTTGTTTTCAATAGCACGAATTTTCAATAAAGTATCATGACCTCGAGCGTGTCATGACTAGGTGCGTCATGTTGGGGCTTGAAACAAGTGAAACCGGCTCCACTTGTCCATCGAAGCGAGAACCGAAGCAATAGAAGTAAACTCATCATTCCAACTATTAGGGTTCATCGTCGATTCCTTATTCACACCAACTTGATCGGCCAAGTTAGTGATTGGTTTATCAGCTTTCGACGAAAAATCCTTGTTAAAAAACCCTTTCTCCATCTCTCTCACACCCACTTACAATAAACAATCTTAAACCAAACAGAAGAACAATTAATAACCTCCAGCACGCAAGCAATACCAATCAAATAAAATAAACCCTAACTAAAAGTTAGGGTTTAATGCGCCATGAAGACCAGATTCAACCGTATCCCACCATGGTACTCGATTCAAACAAATCCCAAACACCAATAAAGATATGTAGGAATGCACAAACCGATTCAGAAACAATCAGAATAGGATGCGATCAAGAAAGCACAAGTCGGTTCCCAAACAACCCTAAAAAAACAATTACTAATGATCTACCAAAAAACGTATGAACCACCAACAAATCAGTATAGAAAACTAAGTAACATGAATGTTAATTAGTACCTAAAGCAAATCGTTAGATGAGATCAAGAGAATTAGGCAGAAAATTAGTGAAAAACGAATTGAGAATGGTTAGGGTTCTTGGTCGCTTTTTTCACCAGAGAGAAATCGGTTAGGGTTTTTTTGTTTTATTAATACCCAAGGATATTTAACCTTGGTACATGAGTTTTAGAATGATGTTGAGAAGAAACATTGTTTATATATCTTCACCATTGGGTATGTATAAGATAATTCGTCAAATCCTTAATACAATTGAAGTAAAGTTGAACCACGCTAAAGAATATAAACAAAGAAACATTGGAAGAATCTTGTTTTGAATATTTCTTTATGATTTCGATAATTTTTAGAAGCTACAAAACTCGTTGCAAATTTGTACATGGTCTTAATGACTTTAGACTTCGCCCCACGACCACTGGTACTAACGACAATTTCTAAAATGGTAGAGTCTAATGATAATTGAATAATTAATGATAATTGAATAATACAATGCCATTGTAAATATGGTTAAGTAAAATTCATGTAAAGTGCTTGATTATCTATCTATATATATAATAAACCAAACTTTTTTTGAATTTCTGCCACCTCATTAAAGCCATGATGGCAATAAAATCCACCTCACTAATGCCACCTCAATATTGCCACATCATCTATTCAATTTATTTTCTCCTAGCATTTACTCAACATTCTCTTTTGACTTTCAACCCTCCTTCAATATTAAACGACAATCAAGCAATCTTACCATCTATGATTTTTTCAATATCATTCAACATCTAATTATTTTGTTTTTCTTTCATCTCAATTTTTAAACTTCCTAAAATCAAAACGATACAAGGTATGCTTACTCATAATTTGATGGTCTTGGTTTTTTACAATTATCATTCAATATGAATTCGATTTGATTGAGGGTATATTAACATCCTATCAAATCGGTACTATGTGTGTTTACTCATCAGTGCTTTACGTCAATTTGATGGGTTGGGTTTATTTGGTGGGTTTTTTTTATACAGTTGTTGCATACTCTGAGAGTTAATGGTGTTCGAGATTACTATGGAAAGTGGTGTTTGAGATTCGGGTTAGTGCTGCAAAACCATGACTGTATGAGCTATGTAAATTTATGTTTCACTTTTTTATTTAGATGAAACTGACCATAATTGTATTTACCACCGTAGATTCATTCTTTTGCAGGCAAATGGCTGACGACAGCAAAAGGGGTCTAATATCAAAAGCTGCAGCCAAAATGATAGTCTGAACCGGATACTCCAGACATATCCAAGGCCGCAGGAAAAGCTATTGCACCCGACGAAGGTGTAACCTCACAGATTTCAAACCAACAGACCTAAACAAGCCACTCGAAGTCAAAGTGTATTGAAAATCGAAATCAAGGAACTGTGCTAATGAGGATACTGGTAATAATGGTAAGTTGAACACTAGAAGTTGTAAATGGTAGGTCGTTATAATTTCAGCTTAGTTTATAATTTTCAAAGATTTATAGTTTTAGATTAACTAAGATGTATTTTTTGGGTGAGCTAAAGTTTAAGGACTTGAAGGCAAAGAGGGTCATCATTCCATTACTGATGAGTCGTTTAATGTTGTCAGGTATTCTGGATGAATCTGAACCATTCTCATTCAGGGAGTTGAGCTCTCGAAGTGGCATACCGACTGTCATCATAACTGGAAAAAAGAAGTTGTGCAGGTTACATTCGGCTGCTGATAAATATGTAGCCATTGCAGCTCATCGAACTCACAACATCAAGATATTGGATATTATACAGAGGTCCTAACCTAAACGTTTATTATACATAGGTATGTAACAGCTCCTGTAATATGTACAGTGAATAGTACAGTCAGTAGCACTGAGTTAGCACGCACCAGGATTTAGTATGCACAAATGATGTTGCTTATGCAGGCCTAATGCTAAGTATCCGACAACATATACATATATATTTTACTGCAATGGTATTTCCCTGAACTTATCTAACTTCAAATTTTCTGTGGTGCAGGGGAAATTAATTGATATGCATTATAGTTTAGACGGGAAAATAAGTCACGCTTCTATCCAAACACGTAGGTTTATTTTACTATTTTATCTGTAAATATCGTTGATTAAATTGTTTTTGTTTGACTTGCTGACTTGGCTAATGATTTGCTATGTTCATATGGACATCAACATCCTGATAAAACAAACAGTTCCTTTAGAAAAGGTAGTTACTTTTGTTATTTGATTTTTATTTGTGAACATGATGTCTACCTGCGGTTCATTTGTGTAATTTACTCTGTATTATGCAGTCAAGAGTATCTCGGATATGTCGTGGAGAACGGTCATACCATATGTTTTACCACATCTGTAGAAGCAAACCAAAATCTAAGGCAGAGACGTAAAAAGTATGGATTGACTTTGATTACCAACTAGACAACATATTCGTTCCTTCATTGTAAGTTATGTACAAAATATGTTACTATGATTTTTGGGTTATATCACGTAGTTGCCATTGTGATTAGTTTTTGATTACGGGTTTTGAATTATAGGTACAAGTGGAAGAATCAAATGGAGCTACTGGAATATAAGTAGTACTTATTAGATGCCAATGCAGTAAAAAGATAACACGGATGGTAATTTGGTTTAGGATTTGAGTAGATAAGGAGGTATACCTCTATTCGTTTTATGAGTTTTAGTTAAAAGTTTATTACTTTCTCTGTTTAGTTAAGGTCGTATTAGAATATCCTATAGGCTCTAAGAACACTATTGACGAAACTGTTAACACTTATGTATTATGCATAAACCAGAAGCTTAACTAAGTTACCTCATAAGCCGAAGAAAGATGATTCAGTACTCATATTATGAATTGTTACTGCAGGTTGGCTTGAAGTTGCTTCTTTGCCCGCTTGGTTCGAACATTGCCCTTAAAACAACAAAGTCACTTTTAAGGGAAGTTGAATGACCATATTTGATGAAAGAAATTATATTAGCTACCATTTTTTTTTCATAGTGTCACATACGGTGTCTTTGTTTGCAGCATTCTGTTGGAGTTATATTACCTATTTATTCTACTTTGATAGCGATTGAGACGAGCATCAGAACTGATCAACAAAAGATTCTTTTAAACTGGGCAGGTTAGTGATGCTATGACCTATGTGTCGGATGTTGGGAATCAGGTCAAAGGTATTGGCCGAATAGTATTCATAGTCATGTATACTATAAGAACCCAACAACATCATTTAATTAAATTTTATGAGCACCATTTGCGTTACCAGTTAGTTTTTCTGGATCATAAACTTATTTTCACTCAAATGGTGACACTTTTGCTCAACCAAGACTTTCAAGATATCAAAAAAATGTGGCAAAGAAAAAGAAAGAGGCAGCTAATGAACTAGCAAAGAAGAAGAAAGACGAAGCAAGTGCTTCGTCTACAAAACCCACGGTTAATAAAGAAGACGCAAACTGGATAACTTGGTCACACCTCTCTCTAAGAAGTGAGCTCACAAGGAAGTTAGTACACCACAGAAGAATGGGAATATTTCCTTCAGTAACCAACCCTGAAGCTGATCATGCTCATGCTACTACTCCAACAAATCTGGTATATATCCTTATTTTTACCAGCCAGTTAACAGCCATTTTGGCGTATTGAGATACTATTAGAAGCTGTTTGGATAGCTTATTTTCACCAGCCATTTGACATCTTGACATGTTCTTAAGAGGTTGTTTGGATAGCTTTTTAAGCAGCCATTTTTTGGTCTTGACAAGTTATTAAGGGTTGTTTAGATCACATATTTCAGCAACCATTTTGGCGACATCCCATGTTTTTAAGGACTATTTGGATAGCATAATCTTAGGGGCTGTTCTTAGGCACATGAGGGGCTGTTGCGAGTTGCTTGCAAATGCTAAATTGATTTTTTGTTTTTCTCAATTATGTTCTGCTACAAAATAAAATTATGAATATAAAAGCTTTTATTTTTACGTTATTTGATGAAAAGCGCATTTAGTTAAGATTTTTAATATATTTATAACTTTAGATATCTCTTCATATTTGCTTTCATTCTTATGTGAACCTCTACTGTTTTCTTCAGTTTGGCAAATTGCTACTAATAGAATTTGTTTGTCTTCTCATGATTCAATAGGTTCAAGTTGCTTTTATGGAAGTGGGCCTATATGTAATTGCTACTGAATTACCACCAAAAAAAAAGAGGGGATGCAATGCAGCACGGATCAGGTTTCCCTAGATTGTAATGTCAGTTTACAATTACGAAGGGTTGAGTTATTAAGACCCCTCTTTTTTATTGAGACCCCCGTTTTTTGTTTTTTTTTTTTTTTTTTATTTTTTTTATTTTTATAATTTTGTTTATATCAAAAGCTATAAACACGAAAATGCTGGGCTGTAAATATAAAGTTTAATAAATAAACGCTTAAAGCTGAAATACAAAAAACCCAAAAAAAGTGTTGTCTTGGAAAAGCGGGGACAAAGAGAATATTTCTGAGGACAAGGTGGCGAGCTACCCATAGGGAGGGTATTAATAGTAGGACCTTACGAAATTCCATGTCTATAATTGCAGTCCTTAAAATTACACATCTATGCTAATTTTTGCTTTTTTGTTTCAAGATCAAGATCTTTAACATAGTTAAAGAGTGTTTATTTCAGACCTTTTATAAGCCGCCCGTGATTTATCACGGGTCTATAGGCTAGTAGTTTTATAATAGGTTTCAACTTTTTGTTAATGATTGTTAATACGTTTAATGTTGCATTGAATATCGTTTTTTATTATCCAAGTTATAAAAGAAAGATGATTTTTTTTCATTGATGCCAATCATATAATAAGACACCCAACATTACAACAACTAATTTGAGTTGACATTATTCATTTGAAAAGGAAATTAAGAGGAAACTAAGAATTGTAACGTAATAAATTATGAATTAGACATTATGCATAAATTGCTATGATTTGTAAGATTATAAACACGTCTTCATATATGTTGTTGAGATTAGTCTTATCATCGGGCATTGATTGCTCACTCTTATGAGATATGTTAATTGGTTTAAGAACATATCATTCTTCGTATGGAAACTATGTCAAAAGTATTCATCGGTGTTTAATAAATGTTACAAAAGTTGTTAAGAGCGCTAATGACCAAAAGTCATACTTGCACATTATCTTATCAATCAAATTTCATTGAAAGCATTAAAATTACATAATTGATTCTTAGTTTTATTTTTACTAAATTATTTATACCTAGTTTATAACTTCGTGTTTACACGGAGCTTTCAACAATCAATAAAATTTTAAAATAGTAATATGGAGTATATTAATGAATAATGTTTCTTGTAATTTATAGTTCATGCAACATCTACTAAATTTACACATTATTGAAATTATGTAACATAAGAAACGCGTATTCTAAAATACAACATCAACATAACTTATTTAAATGCATAACTTTTACACTTATTCATTTAAAAATGAAATTAAGAATTTTGATTTTTTTTTTTCATGACAATCATCTTATGATATGCATTTAGGCCTAATATCTGATGAAATCCAATCCACAGTTCATATGATATAACTTGTTACCCAAATGTCATTTTGACTAACCCTAAAACACCCATCTCAAACGTAACGCCTACCACACACTCTCACCTAAACACTCTCCCTCACATCTTTAATGATAACAAATCACAATAATCACAACACTTGCACCTTTTGTTGTGAATATTGAACCACAAGTACTCTATCTTTCTAACCGAATATCACTATACCCACAAACCTTTCCTTGATAATATCTTGCTCATTCGAGGTATATAGAGTAATGGCTTGAAGATCCTTTGGAGGGTCTCGGGTAGGTTCTTCATTTTTTATTTTCATTTAGGTCAAACCGAATCAAGGAAAGAAGATAACACAAATGAAAACACCTTTTTCTTTTACTTTTATTTGAACGGCTTCAAGCCTTCAAGATCTTGTATAAGATTTAAGGTAGGTGTTTATATGTTTTTTTAGAACGAAACAAAGATAAATTACAACATACATTTCTTATAAATCTCTCTTTATTATTTTCGGATATTAAAAAAGATCTATCATGGGAACTGAGATCTTTCACTTTTTCTTTTATATTTCTTGTTTGAGTTGTTGAAAGGAGATAGGTTGATGTTGCTTTCGATGCGTTTGGTTTGTAATTTTGTTTTAGTTCTGCTCCTATAGTGTGTGTTGTTGTTGGTAAAAATCAAACCAAAATCGAATTTGTAGTTTTATAAAAAGAGAATACAAAACCATGCCGGCTGAGGTTATGGTTATATGCACATCGGGCCGTTTTTTCATGGTGGTGAAGATTGGTGCAAAAAAATGATGTGGTGAAGATGGTGATAACTGTCTATTTATAATCTTTCAAAAGCAAATGAGAAGATTCACATTTAAAGATTTTCTGATTTAACTATTTGCAACTAGCAAGCAAATGAAAAGATGATATTTATTTGCTAATGGGTAATATTCCCACGAACACCTCATATTCACCTTCATAAGTCATTGCAATCAAACATGTTGCTTGGTTCGGATTCTTTATCGTTGTAACTGCGCGATATTATGTATAATGTCTTCAGGCTTTATGACTCCCCTATTAATAAGGGGACTGAATCTTTTAGTATGTATGATACACTAGGAAGAAAGACAGTTAAAATTTGTATTTTATTTGAATAATATAGTTACATGTATTGTAGTTCTTTTGGGTATATTCTATGAATTACTGCACTATTATGATTAAAATACCATCAATGAGCGCAAGTTTATTAAATAATATACACTGAGAAAGAAGACCATTGAAATTTGTGTATTCTTTGAATAATACATTTACAAGTATTGTGGTTCTTTTGGGTATATTCTTTAAATTATTGCATTATTATGATTAAAAAAACTACCAATAAGCAAAAGTTTATTAAATAACATACACGGGGACAGAAGACCGTGAAAATTTGTATATTCTTTGAATAATACAGTTACGTTTATTCTGGTTCTTTGGGTATATTCTTTAAATTATTGCAGTATTACGATTAAAAAACTACCAATGACCATAAGTTTATTATATAATATACACCGGGTAAGAAGACCGTGAAAATTTGTATAATCTTTGAATAGTACAATTACGTGTATTGTGGTTTTTTCAGTGTTCTAAAAGGCGCGCCAAGGCGCGAGGCGTGGCGGCGCGAGCTTTAGGCGTCATGTGAAAAGGCGTGAGATAAGGCGTGAATTACGGATTTGGAAGAATTTAAGGGATTTACGGATTTGGGCTTGAATTTAAGGGATTTACGGGATTTGGGCTTTAATTCTAGTATTTGGGCTATTTCCTTCTTGGACCTCGTTATTTCAAAACTTTATTCCTATTTTGGCCTCATATTTGGGCCTGGTTATTTGGGATTGGGGATTTAATTATTGAAATTGCTCTTAAAAAATGATACAAAATTATAAATATATAAATCTATAAATATTTTTTTTCCTCCTTAAGCAAGCCTTATGAAACGTAAAGGCTTCGCAAAGGCTTGTAAGGCTTGAGGCGTGGCATCACGCCTTTTAGAACATTGGGTTTTTTTTAGTGTATTCTTTGAATTATTGCAGTATTATGAATTAAAAACTACCAATGAGTACAAGTTTATTACATAATATACACTGGGAAAGAAGATCATAAAAATTTGTATATTCTTTTAATAATACAGTTACGTGTATTGTGGTTCTTTGGGTATACTCTTTGATATTGCAGTATTATGATTAAAAAAACTACCAATGAGCACAAGTTTATTAAATAATATACACTGGGAAATAAGACCTTGGAAATTGGTATATACTTTGAATAATATAGTTACGTGTATTGTGGTTCTTTTTTGTATATTCTTTGAATTATTGCAGTTTTATGATTATAAAACCAATGAGCACGAGTTTGTTAAATAATATACACCGGGAAACAAGACCATGGAGGTTTATTAATTTTTCCGTCACTAATATAAAACAAGTGGTCACTATAAGAATTAAAAACACTATAGCAAATTGATCAATTGATTGGTGATGGGTTTTTTTATTAGACGAAAGGTGGCTTGAGAATAGGAATTCGTAGAAGTTGAAGTCACAGGGGAAATGATAATTGTCAAATGAAAACTAAATACTAAAAGAAGACCATGGAAGTCTATTAATTTTTCCGTCACTAATATAAAACAAGTGGTCACTATAAGAATTAAAAAATCGATTGCAAATTGATAGATTGATTGGTGATGGGTTTTATTAGGCGAAGGTGGCTTGAGAAGAGTAATTCGTAAAAGTTGAAGTCATAGGGTAAATGATAATTGTCAAATGAAAACTAAATACTGAAAGAAGACCGTGGAAGTCTGTTAATTTTTTCGTCACTAATATAAAACAAGTGGCCACTATAAGAATTTTAAACTCTATAGCAAACTGATTGATTGATTGGTGATGGTTTTTTTATTGGACGGAAGGTGGCTTGAGAAGAGGAAGTCGTAGAAGTTGAAGTCACAAGGGAAATGATAATTGTCAAATGAAAACTATATATTGAATTCCACATAAGTTAAAATAACAAAATGAAAAAAATGCCGAACAAAGACTTTGGATGATAAAAAAATTGTTATGGTTGAATCTGTTGATGATTATTTTAGCAAAAATATGAAAAGTTAATTCACTTATATAAATAAAGAAGTCATTGATTTTTTTTTTTTTTAAATGCATTTAAGGTTTTGAATTTTTTTTTTTCTATTAGGGAACTGAATTTATATGAAGGATATTTTTTTATAACTTCGGTGTTAATCGTAGTGATTTGAACGCATATTTTTAGATAAGTTAAGTAACATAAATATCATATTTTTCAAGTTTAGTGATGTGTATGTAATTTTATAAGTTTAGTAAGTCAAATATCTTGTTTCATAAGACTAATAACACAAGTTATCAAAATGAAATTTTGTTATTTTATGCACTTTTTTATTTTGAAAGTTTAATGACATTTTTATTTATTCTTTCTAGCTTCTAATTTGAACGCTTTGTGTTCTTTCCTTTCCCCTTATAGTCGGGGTGCTTTTAATAAAAGCCATGCTTTAAAAAAAAAGGATAAAATTTTCTATTCACAATTATTGCTCCCCCATGCGCATGCTCAAGCGGTGGCTATTTGAACTTTTCATAATAATAAATAAGTTAGAGGCTATGTTTCCTATAGATAATTAATTGGTTACATATTTCATGCACGTACAAAGTTTTGACATAAACTTTACATAATGTGTATTAACATATGTTATAATATATTTAAATGTTAATTATTTGTGCACAAAAACTGTATGATTTTAATATAATCTCAATTTCTATCTTGGCATGCTAAAGTTTGTCTAGTGCATACACGAAGGTTTTGTTATCAAATTTATCTATAACATTAAGCAAAATATTTTATGTTTATATTGTTATAATCACTATTACAAAAAAGAACCATCAAGACCCCCACATGGAGACCAGATACCAAAGAAACGGGTCTGGAAACCCGAAATCCACCCCCTCCGAAAGTATATGGACCGGTTCTTACAAAGAACACCGGTCTTGATTCAGGAAACAAACATAGACCGGTTATTTTTATAAAAACCGGTCTATAAAAAGTAAATTGAGACCGGTTTTAGGATGTAAAACACGTCTGGATTATCTATTTAATTGAGACCGGTTATTTTCTAGAAAACTGGTCTCCATACACAATTGAATTCTTACCGTTACAGCTACTGATAGATGACGAATTTATACACAAAAAAACACATTCAAATCATTCTAACACACATTCAATGCCATTTTAACAAACAACTACCTACTCAACTTCTTTTTAATTTTCAAACACAAATTTCATATCTATTAAATGCATCTTATTCATCATCAAAGGTATTAAATGCATCTTATTTATCAAGTTTTAATTTACTAGTATAGATTACTATTTTATTTTCATAGAGTTTTGATGCTAATTCAATTCTTTGAATCTTCATTTATATGTAGGGTTATTTATGGAGATCATGTATGCGAACAAAATATTTTAGGATAACTTGACTTACGATTCGTTAGAGTAAGGTATTGTTTTCAATTACTTTTAAGCAAACACATATATTTTTTTAAACATCCATGTAGTAAAACTAAGTAAGAGAAACATAGATCAATATATAGTTTAACACCCGTCCGATATTAACCTACTAGAGGTTAATCTTGGATTGTCCCCATTTGGGACTACTTTTATAATATATTGTTTCATTTAGGATGTGAATGCTTATTATTAGATTGAGTGTTGTTTTAGAAAAAAATCGATATCATGTTTCCCTTACTCCTACGAGTATGCACTTATACGTATACTTGGGGAGTTAAGGGGAAATGTTGTCGATTTTTTTTTAAATAATACTCAATCTAATAATAAGCATTCACATATGAGACCATGTGTTATAAAAGTGGGTTATGATTGACCAAACGAAAACAAAATCTTACGTAATCATGAGATGCATACATCTTATTGTATATCTTATATTTGTGTTACAGATGGATCGTCATACATGGATGTACAATATAAAGCGAGCCCCGAATACATGGAAAAGTTTTCTGATTTCATGAAAGCCGCTGAGGATGACCGGGTGATGAGCGGAAAAGATGAAATTTTTTTTCCTTAGTAAGAAATGTAGAAATGGTGTATTATATGAGAGCGCTAAAGATGTTAAAAACCATTTAATAAGAGATGGGTTTACGAGAGGGTACACTTGTTGGGATTTTCATGGTGAAGAAAGAGTTGCTAGTAACGTGTCAGTTTCTGAATGTAATAACAATGATTTGTCAATTAATAATGATCGTAGTAATTTGAATGACATGTTACATGATTTGGATGGTATTTTTCACAAAAGGAGCACGTTAAATTTGAAAAATTATTTGTCGCCGCTGAAAAAGCATTGTTTGTCGGTTGTAGAAAACTTACTGTGCTTTCTGCGGTGATAAAAGTTGTACAAATTAAAAGCATCATCTGGTTGGAGTGATATAAGTTTCACAAATCTGTTAGAGTTTTTGCATCAAGAAATGCTCCCCGAAGACAATGAATTGCCCATTTCAACTTACCAAGCTAAAAAACTAATGTGCCCCATGGATTTGGAAATTGAAAGAATAAATGCATGTCCAAATGATTGTATGTTGTATAGAGGCAATGATAAGGATCTACATTTGTGTAAGGTATGTAAAACATCAAGGTATGTGCAAATAAAACAAAAAGGACCTAACGGTGATGTGACCAAGAATGGCCCTCCTGCTAAATTATTGTGGTATTTTCCCATTATACCAAGACTCAAGCGATTATATGCAAATGCCAAGGAGGCGAAATTGTTACGTTGGCATGCTGAGGAGTGTAAAAAAGATGGAAAAATGAGACATGTAGCTGATTCTACTCTTCAATGGAGAAATATCGATAACTCATTTGAAAATTTTGGAGGGGATATTAGAAATATACGGTTAGCACTTAGTTCAGACGAAATAAATCCATTTGGAAACATGAGTAGTCGTCACAGCACTTGGCCAGTTCTTTTATGCAACTACAATCTTCCACCTTGGTTATGTATGAAACAAAAATACATCATGATGTCATTGTTAATTCAAGGCCCAAAACAACCAGGGAACGACATTGATGTGTATTTGAAACCTTTAATAGATGACTTGATAACGCTTTGGGATGATGGAGTAAAAGTGTATGATACATATTCGAAAAAGTATTTCCACCTACGAGCCATGATTTTTTGCACCCTTAGTGATTTTGCATCGTATGGCAATTTATCAGGATATACTACAAACGGATAATGGTATGTCTTGTTTGTGAAGATTGTACCCACTCTGTTTGGTTACGACATTGTAAGAAAATGATATATATGGGACACTGAAGATCGCTTTCAAGGAACCACCCGTATCGTAGAAAGAAAGAGTTGGTTGATGGTAAAATAGAGCGTCGAGTGGTGCGACCGCCATTGGATGGAGAAGCTACATTTTCTCAAGTTAGAGACTTGAACATTGTTTTAGGAAAAGGAAAAGACAACACTGGTCCTCCTAAAGGTATTTGGAAAAAGAAATATATTTTTTGGGAGTTAGAGTACTGGGAGCATTTGCAAGTTCGACATTGTCTTGATGTTATGCATATCGAGAAAAATGTTTGTGAAAGTTTAGTAGGCTTCTTGTTGAACATTCCGGGGAAAAAAAAGATTGTGTTAATGTTCGAAATGACATGGAAGAAATGGGAATTCGGCAGAGCTTGCTTCTAAAGTGATTCTGAAAGCGTGGTACGTATCTTCCATCGTGTTATACCATGTCTAAGATCGAGAAAACTAAGTTTTGTCAATGCTTGCATGGTATTAAGGTTCCATCCGCTATTTCGCTAACATAAAGAAGTTGGTTTGATGAAAGACTTGAAGTTATCGGTATGAAATCACATGATTGTCATGTGTTGATTACACAAATGATTCCTATTGCAATTGTGGAATACTCCCAAACCACATTTGACATACCATTACAAAGCTTTGTTTGTTTTTTAACATGATTCACTCGAAGGTGATTGATCCTGAGGTGTTAGATAAATGGCAACATGATGTTATATTAACGCTTTGTCACCTCGAGATGTACTTTCCACCTTCACTCTTTGATGTCATGGTTCACTTGGTATCACATATTGTAGGAGAAATAAAGGCTTGTGGTCCCGTCTTCCTACGATACATGTATCCATTTGAGAGATATATGGGTTTCTTAAAAGGGTATGTTAGGAACCGAAGTCGACTAGAGGGTAGTATTGTTAAAGGATATGCTGCCGAGGAGGTGATTGAATGTGGTACAAACTATTAAAAATATGTTGGAAATATTGGCATTCCACAAAGTCGGCACAAGGGTAGACTTGGATGGGTAGGCACACTTGGGCGCAAAGAAGAGTCGATGCATCCAAATGATTTACACGAGGCACATTTTATAGTCTTGCAACATATGACATCTATTGCTCCCTACGTATACGAGCACCAAACATTTTTAAAAAATGAAAACATTGAGAGGGACAAGATTTGGTTGGCTAAGAAACACAATGAAACTTTTTCACATTGGCTAAAAGAAAAAGTGAGGAATACACTACCAAATGTCGATAAACCAGTGGAGGAATTGGGATTCGGCCCGATACGTGTTGTCAAATATGAAGGTTACGAAATTAACGAGTATACATTTTACACTAGACAACAAGATCAAAAGAGTACAATGCAAAACAGTGGAGTAACAGTAATAACCTCAACGACAGAGCGCGCTACTAAAGATTCTTATTATGGAGTCATTGAAGAAATATGGGAATCTAATTATAGGAGATAACACCGACGTCGAAAAATAAAGATCAACGAATGAAAACAACAATGCCAACAGCAAGTGTGCCTGCCCTTCAAATTGATCAGGTAAACACTCAAATCTTTTAGTTTATGATGATTGAAAATGTAGCGCTATGATACAATATTCAAAAAATATAATGATGTATTTGTAGGTGGTTGAGAACACAACATCTATGCCTATACCCCAACAAAAAGAGGCATTGTCGAATGCCCAAAAAGCTGTTCAAAAAGCTGTTGCTCAAGTGGCTATAAAGCAGGCGCCAAAACCGAAACAAGCATTGTCATCTGCTCTGCTAACACAGCTGCTCAAAAAGTTGCTGCTCAAGAAGCTAAAGAATTGTTGGAAAAGATATTAATGGATGTTGGAGAAACCATTGGCGTGAGAGGACCGCTATTGAATGCTGCCTATCTTCGTTGGATGAGCCGTGATGATTCTACTTTGGGCTATGTTGTTGATGTTCCCGTTGGTATGTTTGTTGGGCAAGAGGAATCCTTTTTTATTACGGTTGATGCTAATCACATTTTGAAAATGTGGACGAATGGATTGCTCGATGCAAGCATTGTAACTTACTTCAACTGGTACGACTACTTCTAAAACTACTTTATAGTATTTAAAATTGCTTAATGAAACTTCTTGTTTGGAACTGCTTTTATAGAAGTTGTTTGGCATTGTTTAAGATGAGTTGTTTGGGATTATGTATAGAGTAGGGGCTGTTTGGGATTGTTTATTGACTAGAAGTTGTTTTTGATTTTTTATCTAGATTGTTTGTTGGATGCTTATTTGCTAGGGCAGCTTGCTATTAGTTCGAGATTGTTTAGAATTGTTTATGTGCTAAAGTTGTTTGGGATGGTTTATATACTTAAGGCTACTTGGGATTGTTTATATAATGATGGTTGTTTGGGATTGTTTATATATTTAAGCCCATATGGGATTTTTATAGACTAGGGGCCATTTGAGATTGTTTATTAGACTAGTTATCGGCTACTATAGTTTCAGGTTTATGTTATATACTCTTGTTTTATTTTTAGGGGGTTATACAAGTTGATGCAGTCAAGTTCTAGCCGTTGTGGACTATTAAACCCATATTTGATTCAAGGAAGTGAATGGCTTAACAATACTTCAGGTGTTAAATATTACTTGACGAGAGCATTCAATTCTACCTACGACATTTTCCTTGCACCATTTATAGAAAAGTATGATACGCTACTATCTAAATTGTTTAATTGCTTATGTGCATATTGTTTTTGGTCAATATATTCATTTTAACTTTATAAGGGGGAACCATTGGGTGTTGTTTGTTGTATGCCCTAAACAACGCATGTGCTACATCTTGGATTCATATCAGCCAAAGAATAAGAAAAGGACCGAGCGAAGTTATTGGCTTACAAGCTGTTTGAATAAGTTCGTTGCAAATTACCAAGTTGTCGAGGTAAACTGTCTCACTATCATTAGATACATTCAAACAAATTGTTGTGTTATACAACTTTTAACATGTACACTACTTGGTTTATTAAATTTAGTGTAATCAACAAGCTGAAAGATGGGAATGTAGATACTATATACTCAAATGGATGCATGAATTTGTAACCGTTCATCAAGATCACTTTCCTAATAGTGTAAGTACTGCCTCAGTGTTGAATTTAGAATACGTAAACGAAAATTCCATACTTAACTGATGCAACAAGTTTGCTTAATTTTGTTTTGTGTTACAACTTTTAACATATATTGTATACTTTTTTTCCATGTAGATCCCTTGGCATGACAATCGTCCGTTCTCCATGAATCAGATTGAAGACACTGTCGAAAAAGTGGCATCAGTTATGTCCTGATAGGTAGTTGGTTATGTCGTTGTCTTTAACTTTAGGCATTTGTACGTTATAGTATTTAAGTTAAGATGATACCTACGAACTACCTTTTTGTAAAAAGCATTTTGGAACGTACGTACGTTTAGTGCTAGAACTCGATATCATCTAAGTTAAATTCGGGAATATATGTATTGACGTTTATTGTTTATTAGTTAAACTTGGAATGTATGATGTATTTGGTAATTTATGGATCAAAAGCTGTATGTGTATTGCTTGAAACTAGAGTGGATCTGAAAACTGGAATTGAAATTGAAATCTGGATGTGCTGGAAACTGGAACAATTAAAACCATTTCTTTTCTAAAAAAAAAGCTAATAGACAGGTTTATTGAAAGAAACAGGTCTCTATATATAAACTAAGACCCGTGAAACACTCAAAAACAGGTCTCGATAATGAAATTGGGGCCGGGTTTATAGAGAGTAACCGGTCTCGATTGTAATAATAAAGACCGGTTTTTAAACCGGTCTGGATATAGTTTTCACATGGGGAGCCCCCCTCTTAGAGACCTCTTAGTGGTGTGTTAGACGTATATTTGTAGCCTATGAGATTTTTACTTAGCTAATTAGTTTAACTTATATTATTATTTGTTTTTAGAATATTTTTTTCATAAGTTATATATTGTAATTATGATTATTGAATGACAAAAAATTACTCACTCAAACAAGAATAATCTCAACGAGGCACATTCATTCACCGTCCCATTTTTAATTATTGTTTTTGTTTTACAAGTCTCCATCACTTCTTAGCAGAAAGATTGTTTTTCTTTTTCTTTTTTGGTTTACACGTCCCATTTTTAATTATTATTTATTTGTTTGTCCAATCGAACACGTCACTTCGAAGAAAAATTGGCATATTGTTATTTATTTTCTTGACGAGCATGCAGAATAAAGGGATTTATTTGGTTTCTGGGTTTTGATTATAGCGGCACCTAATAACATACACCAATGACAAGTGTTAGCTTTGATAGTAGGAGTACTGTTAGTAGGGTCGAGTTGACTTGACCCAAACCCGATAAAGATTTTAAAGTCGGGTTTAGTTGACTTGAACCTGATAACCCGAAAAACTTTTCAATGTGTTTTTTTACTAATTATTTTAGCACCCATAAACACTAAGAATATTGCTTATATTGTTTTTAGTCTTAATATATAATGTTGATATAGTTAATACATCAACCTCTCATTAAGTCTACTATGAGAATCAAAGTGCACAACGAATATCATAGCCACATGCGACCCTACACATCATTGACTAAGGACATAGTCTATCACTTTTTGTATACATTTTATATTTCTAGTCTTTGCATGACTAACGATGGATGACAGTTATTGTTGACCCAGACTTTTCATAATAATATATAAATTAGAGCCTATTTTTCTATAGATATTAATGTTAAACTTTCGATTTACAATTCGAAATGCCCTTCTTATAGTTACAAATATAGATTAATGGTTTCAAGTTTAAAACAACAAACGTGATTTCCACAAACTTAATTGTGATTTGCACGTAACATTTAGTGTGCCGATCACCTCACACCGATGAATAACACTAGTACAAACGAGGTTTTCACCGAGGACTTTTTGGATTTCGCTGGCGCCTTGTCTTTGGGGAAACTTATTCCTGACGACAACTCGTCGGTCAACAGTTGTCGGGCAAGCCTCATCGGTAATCGCAACACCGACGACTTTCCCTACGACATTGTGGGACCCACGCACTTTCTAGTCAACAATTCTCAAAGTTTGAACATATTTCCCCAAGGACATGTCGTCGGGGAAAAATTAATGACACGTCACACACCCCGTTTAATTACTGCTAACCATGGTAATAAGTGCCAATCATGTTTTGGTCAAAACTGTAAATAAATATCCCGAGGACATATCCTTGGGAAAAGTTTGGCGGAAAACTTCACCGCCAAAAATCCCGTGAATGACATTTGGTGAAAATAAGTCAATTTTTTCCTCGCGGACATGTACTCGGGGAAACTTGCGGTATAAAATTCAAGCCACTCAAGCCTCGGTCAATGATTTTTTTTGGTCGTTTAGCGGCATTCACCTACAACACTGTGTCTTCGGGAAAAACTTTGTCGCCAGTTCCACAATTTTTAGTAGTGTAAACTATACGAGGATCTAACCTCGATCAACGAGAGCGTCGCTGCTCGACCTAAGACATAGGGATTCTAGCGAGACCCCCTTAAATAATGCATGACTTGACAAAATAGCAGTTATTCAAACTTAACAACAAATGTATATACTACATTATAAATTATTTGGGACTTCCTATAAAAGAAAGTCTTAAAATTTTAAGACAAAAAACATTACTATAAGAGGAAAAATAGAAAATTAATATAATTTGAAAATTTAAGTCATTTAAACCATATAGTAACCCTTTCAATAATGATATATTTTAATAGAATTGTTTATAAGAAAAACTCACTAAACTTATAATCACCAATTTAATGCTAAAATTTAAAAAGTAAAAGTACTAACTATTTATACTATTAATAATTTAGACGTTTCTACTTTTAAAAAACATATATCTACTACGTTATAAAGTATTTGGGACACACTAAATAAGGAATGCGTAAAATAAAAAACAATTGCTCGCCATAAAAATAGTCATTGGTATCCTTCGCCACATTGCGCGGGTACCCTTCTAATGTATATTTTATATATGATAATATTTATTAAGTATTGGATAAATTAAAATTAATAAATGATAAAACTAAAAACCAATAAACGCTTAGCGACAACAGAGTACGTCGCTAAAAGTATTTATCAAATAAACAAGAAATGATAAATACATTTAGCACATAGTTTCACGGTTGATCAAAGCTTTTGCTGGAATTGATAAATACTTGTTTCAAAAGCGATTAAAGTTGTAATATTAAAGAATTCTCCAAAAGGGACATTTGTTTCTCAAGTCAAACAATCTTTGTGGAACAATTTTTGAGAAAATGGTGGCTCAAGTATAAATAAAGACATGCGAGCCTTCAATTTATAGAGAAAAACATGCAAAAGCAAGTAATGGCTTCTTCACACTTCTTACTCTTATCTCTAGCTGTACTACTCGTTGTTCTCTCATTTGCACCAAACTTTACTTCTGCTTCTTTGGAAGAAGCAAATGCTCTTCAAAAATGGAAAGCAAGCCTTAAAATCCCAAACAATGTTGGAAAATTTAGTGCACTTGTGGGATTAGTTCACACCTTGTAATGGGTTAGGAGGTACGGAGTGTACACCCATAAGGTCCATGAACACCGACTCTTATAGTGGTTTGTATTGGTAGTCTTGGTAAAGCATGCTTGGTGAAAATCTTGCTTTAGGAAAGTACCGCTTGTGGTTTCCAATCGATGGCGTGTTTCCACGAAGTGGTGTATCCACCGATAGTGCTATGAAAGTCTTGATAAGCACTGTTTCCATCGATAGGTTGTATTTCCACCGCAAGTGGAAAGTACCGCTAGTGGAAAGTACCGCTTATTGAAAGTATTGTGATGGCGTTACAAGCGCATTATGACCACGTTTAATTGGTCATGTAACCACTAACGGCTATAATGGGGATAGTTATGAGGTGATTAATGGGCGATTAATCCTCATAATTCCATTTGAACGGTTGAGTAATGTCCTATAAATAGGATATCCGAACATGCATGAGACACGCATGAAAACGATAAACACTTATTAGTGAAAGGGTTATAGAATTGTGCCTAATTCTCTAAGCGCATTTGGTCTTATCCCAAGTAGATATTCGTGATACCCGGGCATTAGGGTCGAATAGTTTACTTTGGAAAGTGATCACACGATTCCAAGTGATATCCGGTAACCACCAAGTGGTATCTGTTATTATTTGAAGAGTTGCACATTTCTCTTGAATTGATTATCTCCACCGCTTTGGGACGAATATACACCAACAATCAAAGTAAACTATTTTGTGATAATCAATGGCAACTGCTGCAATGAAACATGGCTTCAAACTTTGCTAAGCTGGACAAGTTTGAAGGGGTGGACTTTAGGAGGTGGCGGAAGAAGATGCACTTCTTCTTGTCAAGCATGAGTGTGGTTTATGTCGACTACTCCTATTTCGATGATGGGGATGATGCTACCGTGGGCGGATCGGGAGGAGGAGAAAGTGGGAGAATGATGACTACATATGCAGAGGTCTTATTCAATGGTATGTCGATTCTTTGTTTGATATTTATCGAACTTTGAATCTTCCAAAGAACGTGGATTCCTTGGATGCCAAATATATGGTCGAGGATGCATCAAGTAAGAAGTTCCTTGTTAGTAATTTCACAAATTACAAAATGACTGATTCAAGACCAGTTATGGAACAATACAATGAACTTCTTGGAATACTTGGAAGGTTTACACAACACCAAATGAACATGGATGAGGCTATCAAAGTCTTTTTTTTGGGTAAAAGGTCAAAGACCCGGTAAATATATTACTCCAAAAAACGTTTAAGTACAAAGGACATGGGTGAATCCCATATCTCAGCCCGTTACATAGGCGGAAAAGCTTACATAACAAGGTACTTCCTATTTTCTATACAAGAAAATAAACCACTACTCAAAAGATAACCTTAGACTCCTATGAAAACCAAATTACTTCCTACCAAGGCCTTGGAGCTTGAATTCATCATAATCATAGTCATCATAATCATCTTCGCGATAATGACCACCACCAAATAGGTTTATTGTCTCATCAAAAGTGTCCACAATCTCCTCTTCATCACTATCGGAGTCAACAATCTCTCCCACCTTAGAGAATGGGTTAACCCTTCTATTAGAAGAAGAAGGCGGAAAAACCTTTTTAATACCCGGATAATCAACCTTTTTAATAGGATGACCATCATCATCCACAAGAGTAGCTTTCCCATCAATAAGAAGTTTTTCAAACTCCCCAATTTTCTCAACAATAGGGGTATGACCAACCTCGTTAGCTTCCATAGAATCACTCACAAGCGGTTCAGGCAATGTATTACTAGTCTTCGTAGACTCATTCTTCTTTTCTTCCATTGTACTACCCACATCCACATCCTTATTCACTTCCTTAGTAGGAATATCAGTATCATCCATACTAAGGGCATCATATTTATTAGATGTAACGACCTTCGTTCCACTCGTACTAGGCACATCAGCAGCCTTTTGTTTAGTGACATCGACTTGCTTAGGTTGAGCAGGAGCCTTTCTGGGTTGATATTGCAACTTCTTACCCACATTAGGTTTCGTAAACCCCCCTTGACCCGAAGCAGTTGGACCACCTTGCCTACCCTTCTTCTTATTGTTAAAAGTTTGGAAACCATCATTAACACTCTTAGTAAGCTGAATAGGGGGTAAAACAGATTTTGGACAATCAACAGGGGTATGGCCAAAGATCTTACACGTATCACATCGTGGGGGTTTCCACTCGTATTCAACCCGTATCTTCTCAATAGTCGAACCCGACCCATCAAGTAGGGGTATTTCAACAGTTAGGTTATCCCTAAGTTCCACTTCCGCCTTAACTTCAATCAAACACCTAGCAAAACTACTGCCACCCCAAGAATCCTTGCACATTTGGCTAGTATAGGCATCTAGCATTTTCGGCGTACCAATCAATGTAGCAAGAAGACTAAGACCATCATCAGAAAACATAGCAAGAGGAACATCATGGAACTTAACCCACACCGGAATGTTGGTCAAATCCTCTTTAAGTAAATTGGTGTTCAAGGTCCATGGTTTAAGAATAATAGGGACATTTCTAATCAACCACGGACCATTTTCAAGGACATCCTCAACACCTTTCTTGAATTAAACTTAAAGAAAAGAACCCTTGGCATTCATCATAACCTTCTGTATACCATACTTAGCCCACACATTGCGTACATAATAATCAACAACAGGGAAAGCAATGCGTTTACCAAGGAAATAACCATAGAGAGTATTCTCATACCTAGTGTTCACCTCTTCAACCACTTTCATAGGGACAGTAAGATCCACACCATTCGTTAACTTGCTACACTCCAGTAAACGAAAGTTAGACGTGTATCTCTTAGGTTCATTCGAAGTAGCACCTGCATATGATGTAGGAGACTGTAAAACCACCTGCTCAATACCATTAGGCTGATTTGCACTACTAGGTTCGACAACCTTAGGAGATGTACTAGGAGTAGTAGCATGTGTAGGAACAGCCACATGTGTAGGATGAAGTCGCTCAACGCATTAAAAATAGAAGTCGCTAAAAACACTCAAGTGTTTATAGTAGTATCTCCTGTGTTCACTTGTTTGTGGACGTACGAAGGAGCCGTCTCAACACTTGGCATAGAAGTATAATGAGTAGTCCTCGAACGTCAAGTGAAACCGCTTCACTTGTTTAGGATTAGTAAGGGTAGCCAAAGACGCACCAATGTTGGGAGAAACATCAACCGGTGTATTAGCATGCATAGGTAGCGATGGGAACTCCTTATCACTAAGGTTCGTTAGAGTACTAGTAGGTCCAACATCCCAAAATGAATCATCATGAACAGTCCTAGAAGACGTATCCAATTTAGAAGAAAACATACCTTCACCTGGCGCAACAGTAGCAGAATTAGACGTGTCCAGAACATCAATTTCAGCAGCTAAGTTAACAACCCTCAAATCATCATCTTGCTGAGGTACACCGGCAATCCCAGCATCAATAACCTTTAAACGTTGCATACAAACGTCCAATTGATCAACATCCACATTAACCCCATGTCCAACATTACCCACAGGGTGTTGCAAATTTTTGTTCTCCTCTCCCGTCTTATCCATCACAACAGCTTCACAACAATTTCACAACCCTTAACCAAGTAAACATGAACAAAAGCACCTGGTCTCAATCAGTATGGATAAACCCTAGTTAAGAAACTAGGGTTTTTGCGAAGAAGCTCAATTCAACTAACCCATAGAACCAATTAAATCCACACGAAGAATAATGATGGCGATAATGATTGCTTAATAATAAAACGATTACTGAAAACAATCAAATCGTTTGAATAAAACCCTAAACACACAACAGTAGCGATTCCCTGAACCAGTAGGTAATTAGATCGTGTACTAATTAAATCCAGAAACAATCAATGAAGGATTGTAAAGGGAAAAAAAGAAAACGATAGATTAAAAACGATTTAGGGTTTGGGGATGAATCGCCAAAGTCGCCAGAGGTTTTAGGGTTGGGAGAGGTTTTTTCTGTATAAAGAGGCTATCAAAGTCTCTTGTGTCATTGACAAACTCCTCCTTCATGGAAAGATTTCAAGCATACCTTGAAACATATGAAGGAGGAGTTAACTCTTGTTGAGTTGGGTCATCCGCACATTGAGGAATCTCTCAAGGTGCGGGATAATGACAACCCAAAGAGTAGCAATGTCTTGGACCATCTCCGTCAATATGGTAGAGCATAACAACTCTACCATGTACAATGACAACAAAGGCAAACGCAAATATCATGACAACACAGAGGAGATCCTAACAAGAAGGCTACACCTACTTGTTGGAAATGTGGCAAACCGGTCACATTAAAAGGGATTGCAAGGGTGTTAAAGTTGGTGGTAAAGCCAATGGATCGTGCACTAATGGTTCAGGGGTGGTGGTTCACCAACTCACCGAAAGGTCGAATATGTTTAATAAGTCTTTTCATTTATTATGTTACATATGTATCCGAATCTTTTATGTGCGGGATGATGATGTTGCGTGGTGGGTTGACTCGTGCAACAGTTCATGTGTGTAAAGATAGAAGTCGGTTCAAGACTTATGAGTCACCGAATGATGGTTCTATTCTTCACATGGAAATGAGTCAACAACCTTGGTGCATGGTCGTGGTTGTGTAGATCTTAAGTTTAGTTCGGAAAGATTGTAACTTTGTTTAATGTTATTCATGTTCACGATATCGTGAAGAACTTGGTTTCAAGTAGTGTTTTGAATAATCATGGATATAAACAAGTTATTGAATCGATAAATTTGTTCTTTCTAAATGTGGTGTTTTATTGGTTTTGGTTATTTATGTAATCAAATGTTCAGCTTAATATTACCACCGATGTTGTTATTTCGACTTTTGTGACCACATATGATCGTGAGTGATTCTAACCTTTGGCATGCTAGACTTGTTCATGTTCACTATAAAAGGATGCAAGATATGTCTAGGGATGGTTTAATCCTCGCTTTTGACATGGACACCGAAAAGTGTAAAACTTGCATGTTGACCAAGATAACCAAGAAACCTTTTCGTGGTGTTAGTCGTGAGACTAAGGTCTTGAGCTTATACACGATGACACGTGTGATTTGCATGCCACTCCTTCTTTGGGGAATAAGAAGTACTTTGTGACATTTATTGATGATGCTTCTAGATTTTGTTATGTCTATCTATTACATACCAAGGATGAAGCATTAGATAAATTCAAAGTGTTTAAAATCAAGTCGACTTACAACTTGGGTCTTTGATCAAAAGATTAAGGACCGATAGGGAGGTGAGTACATAGATACTCAAGACTTCATCTGTTGAAATAATCCATGAAACGATCGCTTCTTATACTCCTCAAAGAAATGGTATTTCGAAAGGAAAACAGGTCTTGAAGGAGATGGTTAATTCCATGTTGTCCTATTCAGATCGAGTCAAGGGTTCGGGGTGAAGCTATGTTAACGACTTGCTATTTGCTAAATAGGGTTCCCAACAAAAGGAACAAAGTTACCCTTATGAACTCGGACTAAAAGGAAACCCAACCTGAACTATCTCGTGGTCCGGGGTTGTAGGGTCATTGTAAGACTCACGATCCAAAGCAAAAGACTTTGGGTGAAAGAGGCATTCGATCGCATCTTTGTTGGATATGCCGAGCATTCCAAGGCTTTTAGGTTCTATGTTATTGAACCTAATGAATATGTTTCAATTAACTCAATTATTGAATCAAGGGATGCGAGACTTTGATGAGAATAGATTCTCATCAATTCCTAGACCAAGTCGAGGATTCCTAATGGAACTCATGACACCGGTGTATCGAGGTACGATGATGAACCATCGGTGGTCCTCGATGAGGTTGTGGTTCAAGAACTCGAACTCGTGCTCGGGAAAAGCAAAGGGTCGGGACTCCAAAGTCATTTGGGCACGAGTTTCAACTATACTTAGTTGAAGGTACCGAGGATGAGGTCTCGCACCAATACTCCTATTGCTTCATTGTTGAGGATGACCCCAAAACATTTGAAGAAGCAATGAAGTCCCGGATATTGCTTTCTTGAAAGAAGCAATCAATGATGAGATGGATTCCATCATGGGCAACAACACTTGGGTGTTGGTTGATCTACCACCGTGTTGCAAGCCTCGGGTTGCAAATAGATTTTCAAAAGAAAATGAAGGTAGATGGAACTATTGAAAAGTTCAAGGCTAGACTAGTCATTCGTGGCTTTAAACAAAAGTCGAATAGACTATTTTGATACTTATGCCCCGTGGCTCGTGACGATTACCATAAGACTGGCGATTGCTATGGCATCTATTCACAATCTGGTTATTCATCGATGGATGTGAAAATGACTTTCTTGAATGGTGAATTGGAAGAGGAGGTATATATGAACCAACCTCGTGGCTTCATCTTGCCCGCAATGAAAACAAGGTGTAAACCGATTAAGTCTCTTTATGGACTTAAGCAGCACCTAAACAATGGCATCAAAAGTTTGATGAAGTGGTTTTGTCTAGTGGTTATGTTCTTAACCGGTGACAACCGTGTATATAGCAAATTTGATGAATCGGTAAAGGAGTCATCATTTGTCTATATGTTGATGACATGTTGATCTTTGGCACCGACTAAAATCAGTTGACCGACAAACAATTTTGTCATCAAGGTTCTCCATGAAAGACATGGAGGAGGCGATGTTATCCTTGGTATAAGGATTAAACATGAAAGTAATAGAATTTCTATCTCTCGCCTCATTATATTGAGAAGGTACCGAGGAAATTAATTACTTTGATTGTACTCGATGAGTACACCTATGGATACTTGTGAGAAGTCGATGCCTAATCATGGCAAGGCAGTATCTCAACTTGAGTATTCTAGGGTAATTGGTCGCTCGATGTATGCCATGACTTGTACAAGACCGACATTGGTTTTGCGGTGGGAAAATTGAGCGGTATACTAGTAATCCTAGTGCTCATCATCGCAAGCGCTCTGTGAGGGTAATCAAGTATTTGAAGAGAACTATGGATTATAGTCTCTCATATATCGGTTACCCATCGATGTTGGAAGGTTACCCGATGCAAGTTGGATCAAGAACATCGAAGACAATTGCCTACCAAGAGTGGGTATTCCTACTTGGTGGAGGTGCAATTTCTTGGGCATCCAAGAAACAAACTTGCATCACCGGTTCAACAATGGAATCAATTTGTGGCTCTAGCATTACCGGTAAAGAAGTCGAATGGTTGAAAACTTGCTTCTTGAGATTCCATTGTGGCCTAAACCTATAGCACCTATTTCTATCCGTTGTGATAGTGCAGCTACATTGGCTAAGGCTTATAGCCGATGTACAATGGTAAGTCTAGACACTTAGGTGTCGTGCATAGCATGATTCGTGAGCTTATCATGAATGGGGTGGTATCTATAGAGTTTGTGAGATCTCAAGTAACTTAGCCGATCACTTGACGAAGGGTCCGGCTAGAGACTTGGTTATAAAGTCTCGCTAAAGGGATGGGTTTAAGTCCAACTTAGTCATCGAATGCTAGGACACCCAACTCCTCCTAAGGAAACTTGGGAGCCGAGTTCAATGTGGAAAGTCGAACATTCGATGGATCTGGAGCACATGTTTTATTTACATCCCAAGGTTGTGCTCATAACTCACCGAAAGGAGGATGAAGTCTTTACTTCTTAATGGTTATATTTTCTTTGAAAAGTGCTTGGCGGAGCATGACTAAAGAGGAACCACCTATGTAAATGTTGAAGTTTTGCCGCCTGTGAAGCTTTGGACTTTAGCTTTTACAACATTTATGAATTTGGATATGGACACATGGCTTGTATAGTGTCGAGTCATTAAGTGTTTGAAAACTTGTGTGTATTTTATCTTCGTGTATTCAAATGGGTTGAAGGGTTCAATTCTTAGAACACCCCGATTCTCGAATATTTGAACGTGTAATTTACTAAGATGGAAATTCAATCCTCGGGACATTTTCGCTTATGCACATGTTTTGCTTGATGTTTATTTTTCATGCAAAGGAAGTGAACTAAATTTGGGAGGATTGTTGGAAAATTTAGTGCACTTGTGGGATTAGTTCACACCTTGTATTGGGTTAGGAGGTACGGAGTATACACCCATAAGGTCCATGAACACCTCGACTCTTATAGTGGTTTGTATTGGTAGTACCGTAAAATCGCTTGGTGAAAGTCTCGCTGAGGAAAGTGCTTGTGGAAAGTATTGCTTGTGGTTTCCATCGATAAGCGTGTTTCCACCGATAGGCGATGTTTCCACTAAAGTGGTGTATCCACCGATAGTGCTATGAAAGTCTTGATAAGCGGTGTTTCCATCGATAGGTTGTATTTCCACCACAAGTGGAAAGTATCGCTTATTGAAAATCTTGTGATGGCGATTATAACCGCATTATGACCACGCTTAATTGGTCATGTAACCACTAACGGCTATAATGGGGATAGTTATGAGGTGATTAATGGGCCGATTAATCCTCATAATTCCATTTGAACGGTTGAGAGTAATGTCCTATAAATAGGATATCTGAACATGCATGAGACACAGACAGAAAACGATAAACACTTATTAGTGAAAGGGTTATAGAATTGTGCCTAATTCTCTAACTGCATTTGGTCTTATCCCAAGTAGATATTCGTGATACCCAGGCATTAGGGTAGAATAGTTTACTTTGGAAAGTGATCACACGATTCCAAGTGATATCCGGTAACCACCAAGTGGTATCTGTTATTGCTGAAGAGTTGCACATTTCTGCTGAATTGATTACCTCCACCCTGCTTTGGGACGAATATACACCAACAAACAACTCTCAAATTTTATCTTCTTGGGCACCCCTTCCAACGAATACTAGTGCACACGCTTTGTGCCCTTCTTGGTTTGGAATTGCTTGCAACGCTGATGGGAACATTAACAGGTTGAACCTCTCGATGTCTGAGTTAAAATTTACGCTTCACCAGTTCCCGTTCTCTATTTTAGGGAACCTTACCCATTTTAATCTTAGTTTAAACAGCTTCTTTGGTCCCATCCCACCAGAAATCGGACTCCTGTCCAAGCTTGTCCATCTTGATTTTTCATTTAATCAATTCTCTGGTGTAATTCCACCTACCATTGGTAAACTAAGCCAGTTAACCATTTTGCATCTTTATGGAAACAATTTAACTGGTTCAATCCCACTAGAAATAAAGAATATTGTCTCACTTGAGGAGCTAAGCCTCAAGTACAACAATATTTCTGGCTCAATTCCTTCAGGGTTGGGTGATTTGACGTCTTTGAATATCCTTTATCTGTCCAGAAATAAACTCTCCGGACCCATTCCAATTGAATTTGGGAATATGAAGTCTCTAACTGATCTACAATTGGACCAAAATCAACTCAATGGTTCAATCCCTTCATCGTTGGGTGATTTGACGTCTTTGAAATTCCTTTATTTGTGGCAAAATCAACTCTCTGGACCCATTCCAATTGAATTAGGAAATATGAAGTCTCTAACAGAATTAGAATTGAACAATAATCAACTCAATGGTTCAATCCCTTCATCGTTGGGTGACTTGATGTCTTTGAATAAGCTTTATTTGTGGGCAAATCAACTCTCTGGGCCCATTCCAATTGAATTAGGGGATATGAAGTCTCTAACAGAATTAGAATTGAGCAATAATCAACTCAATGGTTCAATCCCTTCATCGTTGGGTGACTTGACGTCTTTGAATAAGCTTTATTTGTGGGCAAATCAACTCTCTGGGCCCATTCCAATTGAATTAGGGGATATGAAGTCTCTCACAGAATTAGCTTTGAGTGAAAATCAACTCAATGGGTCAATCCCTTTATCATTGGGTGACTTGACGTCTTTGAATATCCTTAATATGGTGGCAAATCAACTCACTGGACCCATTCCAATTGAATTAGGGAATTTGAAGTCTCTCACAGCATTAGATTTGACAAAAATCAACTCAATGGTTCAATTCCTTCATGGTTAAAAAACCTGACAAGCCTTCAATATCTGTATCTCCGTGTGAACAAGTTATCCGGTCCTATACCACAAGGAATCGGAGGTCTAAAATTGGTTACTCTACAGCTGGACAGAAATCAGTTGTCTGGCCAATTGCCTGATGATTTGTGCCAAGGGGGAAAGCTTCGAAGATTATCTGTAAGTTTTAATCAAATCTCTGGTCCTATTCCAAGAGGGCTATGGAATTGCTCCACCTTAACAAGAGTAAGGTTTGAATTTAATCAATTTAGTGGAGATATATCGAATAGTTTTGGTGTCTACCCAAGCTTAAATTTATTTGATGTCAGTCATAATAAATTTTATGGGCAACTATCTCATAACTGGGGTAAATCCAAGAATTTGACTACATTAATGATGGGAAATAACAATATCAGCGGTAGCATACAACCAGAGCTTGAAAATTCAATTCAAGTGCTTGATCTTTCTTCTAATCACTTGGTTGGTCAAATTCCAAAGGAGTTTGGGGAGATGAGAAGTTTGTTAAATTTAAACTTGAGCGACAACAACCTTTCAGGTGTTATACCTCAAGAGCTTGGATTGTTGCATGGCCTCCTTACTCTTGACCTTTCCAAAAATAGGTTAAACGGGTCATTACAAAGATATATTGTTGATTGGGTACAAATCAACAACATATATCTTAGTAATAACAAACTCAGCGGAAAGATCCCATCGGAAGATCGGTAAATTAAGTCATCTCAATGGTCTTGATTTATCATGGAATTCACTCACAGAAGAGATACCATCAGAAATTGGAAGTTTAAAAAGTCTCGTAGTGATGAGTCTTTCTCACAATAAGCTATCTGGTGCTATTCCTAATAGTTTCAGTAACTTTCCAAGAGGGATTGATATCGACCTGTCTTACAACGAGCTCACAGGTCCGGTTCCCCTTATGTTGTATTTCTAAATGTGTCCGGAGAAGCATTACGAGGAATGATGGTCTCGTGTGGAAATGTTACGTGTTTGAAACTTTGTGAAAATCAAGATTATGAAGAAAAATAATCATTTTCATCATAAGCTCATCCTTCTAATCATGGTCCCACTTTTTGCGGCTCTTTTACTTGGTTTATTCATGTGTGGCCTCATTGCTTATCGACGTAGAAAGAGAACTTCTCCACAGGAACCATCAGGCGAAGAAGGTGCCAAATTTTTCGCAATAACCAGTTTTGATGGACAGGTGATGTATGATGAAATCATCAAGGCAACAAATGATTTTGATGATGCATATCGTATTGGGATCGGAGGATACGGTACTGTGTATAAAGCTGAGTTACAACCCAACAATTTAGTAGCTGTCAAGAAACTTCATTCATCATCTGAGAATGACAATCAAGGCTTCCTAAATGAGGTACAAGCATTAACAAACATAAAGCACAGAAACATAGTTAAACTCTATGGATACTGCTTCCATGCTCGTCACTCATTTTTAATTTACGAATATCTTGAGAAGGAAGTCTAAAATCGCTCTTAAGTAGCGATATCACAAAGAATGGAAATGGATTGGCTGAAAAGGGTAAAATTGTTAGGCTATAGCGAATGGTTTGGCTTATATGCACCATGATTGTACACCTCCTATCATTCATAGAGACATTTCTGGAGCTAATATTCTTCTCGATTCTGATTATGAGGCACATATCTCGGATTTTGGAACAGCGAAGCTTCTAAAGCTGGATTCATCCAATTGGACTGCGGTTGTAGGCACCTATGGCTATATTGCACCAGGTAACTACCATATATTTTAAAGTTATATATACAATACATACTTATTCTCAAGTTATATAACAAGTTTTTTTGGATTGTCCTACTTCCTTCATTGTAGAGCTTGCTTAGTGTATAGTTTTGGAGTTGTTGCACTAGAAGTGATTATGGGAAAGCATCCTGGAGAACTTATATCAAGTCTACCAACAATGTCAAGTGATGATCTATTGCTAGCCAATGTAGGAGATAGACGGATTCCGCGACCATCATCTCTAGTTGAGAAACTTGCTCATACAATTTTGAATGTCTCACGGGCATGTTTGAACCACAACCCACAGGAAAGGCCAACAATGCAGTAGTGGATCCTTTAAAAGGGAGCTTTTAGAAAGTCTAAAATATTTATGGTTATGCCACGTGTCCCCTCTTTTTCCCCAAGGACATTTATGTAATTTTACACCTCCGTATTCTTTCTTCTTTCTTTTTTTCTTTCTATTCTAATCGCTATTTCCTTTCCATTTTGATCGGATCTTTTTACTTTTCCGCCATATATAAACGATTTTTCCACGATGATTTCCATTCGGTTCATTCATTCATTCAATTTCCCAATTTTCTCATTCTTTCAATTGTTCATATTTTGTAAATTTAGGGCTTTTTGCTCTCTTTTGATATTCGATTATTTGAATCGTTATTTGTTCTTCAAATTGTGTTAATTCTTCATATCGATTCGAATTGATCGTTCAATCTCATAATCGGAGGAAATTAGGTTTTAATCTTTCAATTTTAATGAAGAAATTAGGGTTTTCAATTGGTTAATTTGATAAAAATTGGGGATTTTTAACCGTTCAATCGGTTAATTTGATAAAAATTGGGGATTTTTCGCGGTTAAATCGGTGTGTAATGGCGATTGTTGATGGTCATCAGTTTAATCAAGGTAATTTTATTGTTAAGATTTTGATCAGTTTATGCAGTTTTTCTATTTTTATTTATTTTAATGTTTGGTTCATCAGTTTAGCTAGGTTCATGAGTGTTCATCAATTTTGTGTTCATGAGTTTATGCAGTTTTGTGTTCATCAATTTTATGTTTTTTCTATTTTTGTATTTTTATGTTTGTGTTCATTTATTTTATCTTAGGTTTTATGTTTATGTTTTCATCTTAGGTTCATCATTTTATGTATTTTGATTATTCTTATGTTTGGTTCATGTTTAGCTAGGTTCATGAGTGTTCATCAATTTTGTGTTCATGAGTTTATTTTATTTTGTGTTCATCAATTTTATGCTTTTTTTCTATTTTTTGTATTTTTATGTTTGGTTCATCAGTTTAGCTTTTATGTTATCTTAGGTTCATCAGTTTATGTTTTGTTTGTTATCGCTTATATTCATCAATTTATGTATTTTGATTATTTTTATGTTTGGTTCATCAGTTTAGCTTTTACGTTCACTTAGCTTCATTAGTATATCTTTTTTGTTCATGAATTTAAGCATTTTTTTTTTATTTTTTAGTATTTTTATGTTTGATTCATCAGTTTATCAATTATGTTATCTTAGGTTCATCAGTTTATGTTTTGTTATTTGCTTATGTTCATCAATTTATGCATTTTTATGTTTTGCTTATTTTTAAGTTTAGTTCTTCAATTTTGCTATTATCTTATCTTAGGTTCATCAGTTTATGCTTTGTTTGTTCATCAGTTTATCCTATCTGCTATTAGGTTCATCTGTTTTTTTCTTTATTGCTTATTTTTATATTAGGTTCATCAATAAATTGAAACATTATTGTATAATTTTTCACAGATAATGAGTATGAACCTGTTCCGCATTCTGTTGGTATTGTTTCTGAAGTGGAGGGTTGTAAGATTTGGGTTCCTGATATTCCTGTTGGTCAAAAGCCGGCTTATGGTATGATGTATCACTCACTTGAGCAGGCTTATCAGTATTACAAAGATTATGCAAAAGAGTCGGTTTTGAGGTGCGTTTAGGACAACAAGATATATCTAAGAAAAATAAGGAAAAATTCTCGATTTGAAATATTTTGTTTGTAGTAAGGAAGGTACAAATCCTGCCCCAAAAGCTGGTGCATTGAAGAAGTCGAATAGTAGGAAAGTGTCCTCTAAGCGTACTGATTGCAAAGCAGTTTTTCGGGTTAGGCATATTCCAGGGAAAGGCTATTGGTGTTATGATTTTGTTGAGGGTCATAATCACAGCCTTGTCAGTGAAGAGGATAGCGTTTTTCTTGTTTCTTCTCGTGAAGTTACTTATACTCAGCAGGTTTTTCTATATCAAGCTTCACAAGTCAATCTTGGTCCGATGAAAGGTTTCAATTTACTTAGGCGGATATATGGGGACTATGATTTTATAGGAGCTAGTTCGGTTGATTGTAAAAATTATAGGAGGATGTGCTTGATTTCATAGGAAAAACGATGCACGATGTTAGTTGAGATGTTGATGAACAAGAAG
The DNA here is from genome assembly GCA_022545495.1 of Chrysanthemum lavandulifolium. Taxonomy (NCBI): domain Eukaryota; kingdom Viridiplantae; phylum Streptophyta; class Magnoliopsida; order Asterales; family Asteraceae; genus Chrysanthemum; species Chrysanthemum lavandulifolium. The sequence goes on along the minus strand of CM040238.1, from coordinate 288,565,365 downwards.
GATTTTCTTCCTAACTTTTCATTTGAGTATCAAACGGTGAGAATAATGCTTTGACGAATCTTTTCGGGTGATGAATATGCAAAGAGGAACTATTATGCTTTTGGCGATGTTATGTCATTTGATGCTACTTTCGTAAGCGAATAAGTAAGTTAATTTTTATAACTTTTAAGTATTAACTTTTATACAAGTTATAAGTTCAAGTTATAAGTTCATCGCTTTTAAAGATATTCAATTGTACCTTCAAAACCTAATGATCATGTCAATCACAGTAAAAAATCGTTAGCTAACAAGATGATGTTCATCGGTATAAAATTACTTTTATAATGCCCATCATCTTTGTTCATCGGTATTTTGTGTCGTTAGCTAATAAATTTGAGATTATCAATGGGATTTAAAACGCTAATAAGAAACATCCATTATATAGTAATGGTTCATCGCTTATATTATAATGTAAATGGTTCATCAATTAGCTAATAATGTAAATGGTTCTTGATTATTTTATAATGGTTCATCATTTATATAGTATTGGTTCATCAGTTATATAGTAATGGTTCATCAGTTATATTATAATATAATGTAAATGGTTCATCAGTTAGCTAATAATTTAAATGGTTCTTCAGTTATATAGTAATGGTTCATCAGTTATATAGTAATGTAAATGGTTCATCAGTTAGCTAATAATGTAAATGGTTCTTGAGTTATTTTAATAATGGTTCATCAGTTATATAATATTGGTTCATCAGTTGTATAGTAATGGATTATAATTTATATTTTTATAGGTACAAAATGGTTTTTGTACCATTCACTGGGATTGACAATCACAATCATTGTGTTACATTTGGAGCTGCTTTGTTGTCATCAGAAACGAAAGAATCTTACATCTGGTTGCTTGAATGTTTTAAAAGAGCGTTTGTTCGAGCAATCAAGGTTATTGTGTGACTGGGATGGATCAATGAAAGTTGCTATAGAGTCGGTGTTCCGTTATCTCGTCACAGATTATGCATGTGGCATATCATGCAGTTGACTTCAAAGGTATGTTATCCGATTTTTCAAAGGTTTGGCCATTAACTATTTTTTGTTCATCAGTTAGTAGTATAAAATTAAGTTCATCAATTAACTATGTTCATCAGTTTATTGTTGTCCATCAACTATTTTTTCATCTGTTAGTTTTTTTAATATTTTGTTTATCAATGAGTTTTTTTTATATATTATGTTCATCAGTGAGTTACGTTCATCATTAAATTTGATTTTTCATTTTTGTAGGTTGGGCCTGTTTTAGCTAAAGATCTTACTTTCAAAAGGAGAATATCTGATATTGTTTGGACTGATCGAATAGAGCCTGAAGAGTTTGAGGATTTGTGGGAGCGATTGTTAGTTGATTTTGATTTGAAGGGACACAAATGGCTTTCAGATATGTATAATTTGAGGCAGAAATGGATACCAGCCTATTATAGGGATGAACCGATGTCGGGATTGATGAGAACTTCTTCTAGGTCAGAGAGTGAAAACAATGCTTATGGTAGATTGACAAGTATTGATTTGACTTTATGGGAGTTCTATAATCATTTTGATAGTGTGGTGGGGTGCCAAAGATTTTCTCAACGTAAAATGATCATGACGATCGTTATACTATTCCGGATATGCACACCGAACTTGATTTAGAGCGGAGGCTTGTAAATATATACTCGGTCGATTTTCTTTGATGTTCAAACCGAGATTTATGCTTCGTGATTTCATGTATGTCGGTTAGTGTTTGGTGATGATTACGGCAAAAATATGTTATACAAGATCTTGGTGAAGATGAGCGATTTCTAGGCGACATCGTCAAGTGGGGCGTTGTAAATGAAGTTTTTATGAGGTAACATCTTTTTAACTGTTCATCGCTTTTTGTTCATCGGTTTTTATTGTTATAAAATTACTTTTTAATCATCATATCTTTTATTGTTCATCAATTTTCGTAATTTACCACCGTATGTACTACTTTCTTTTTTGCGGTCTTGTGTAAACCAAATGAAGACTTTTATCGTTGTTCGTGCAAACGTTTTGAGTCATATGGACTTTTATGTCGTCATATCTTTTATGTGCTTGGTTGTCAAAGGTTAAAAGTTTCCAAAGAAATACGTGCTTAGGCGTTGGTCAAAGGATTCTCTACCACCGCATCCGTCATTCAAGCCACGGTGATAGTCCCGATATGATCCTGCGTGAGATATTGAGCGATCGAGTATTGTGTGAATCGTTATGCGAGATGATCCGAGCTACCGCAAAAGTTTAGAGATCATCGAGTTCGATTAATGGCGGCGATCTTGATGTTCCTATACCGAAAAAGACTAATAAACGAGATAGGCTTGCTTCTATTCTTGGTGTGTCGCAACCGGTAGAGACCATTGTAAATGTTCCAAAACAGTTAGTCTTGTTGTTCATCGTTAATGCTTTTTTTTAGTTATTATAGGTTACGGTTAGTTTTATGATTTTAAGTTGATGAACATTATTGTTTTGCTTCATCACCTATTGACTTTTAACTATTATGTTATCACATAGGTTCATGTTTGTTGTTAATGTTTTGTTCATCATTTTTTCCTTGTGTTATGATTTTTTCAACATGTGTTTTCAACATTTTTTTGATCATCTAATTTTTATTACCCTGATTTGTTTTCGAAAACAGGTTAGTACTAAAGGTTCTAGAAAAAGGATTAAGAGTAGTCTTGAGCGTTCAGTTAATCCAAGTGGGAAGTCTAGGAAGAGCTGTAGATATTGCAAATGTAGCATGAAAGATCATGATCAAGCCAAGTGCAATGCTATTAGAGCTGAAATTGCTACTAAGAAGGCTAGTGATAAGGCTGCTATAAAAGAGAGCAAGCAAAAGGCGAAGTTGGCTGCTAAGAAGGCGAAGTTGTCTGATATGAATGCTTGTGTTGTTACTTAGCTTTTGTTTCCTTTTTCTTTTATTGTCAAAATAAAGGTGTACTTGATATGTTTTTTTGATACTCTTATATATAATAAAGGTTTAGTTGTTGATATGTTTGTTCATCAATTTATCAGTTTATAGAAGCAAGTACATGTTTGTTCATCAGTTTATTAAAACTATTTGTTCATCAGTTTGTTCATCAGTTTATTATTAATGTTTTGTTCATCAGTTTAAGAAAAATGTTCACCAGTTTAATAATAACAATAATAAGTAATTAATAATAATAATAATTAACTCATGTACATTTTTAAAAATTTGTTCAATTGTTCATCGCTTTATTATAGAAGCAAGTACATGTTTGTTCATCGTTTTATTAAAACTATTTGTTCATAACTTTGTACATCAATTTATTTTAATGTTTTGTTCATCGGTTTAAGAAAAATGTTCACAGTTTATTTTTAATAATAACAATAATAATAAAAAATAATAATAATAATAATAATAATAATAATAATAATAATAATAATAATAATTATCGGTTTATAACTACATGTTTGTTCATCGGTTTAATGTTTTGTTCATCGGTTTGTTCATCAATTTAACTCATGTACACCATTCATCAATTTATCGATGATAGAAGCATGTATAACATGACCAACCAACCAAATATTTCAACATACTTGACAAAAAAAACCTCAAATATTCCGGATGTTCATACTAAACAAAACATACGAATCTAAGTAATGAACCAAACATTGTTTTCACTTAGCAACATTGGTCGTAGGAATAATATCAAGTAGTCACGATACGGCTATTTATGGCTTCAACCGATTCTTGTTGGAGTTTTTCCTTGTCTTCAAATCCAATTTCGGATATGCTTGAACTTCTTTTCAATTCCTTCTTTGTTTTCATTGAGTCGGATAGCGTAATCTTTGTGAGATATTTCATTCTCAAGTTCCTTATCGCTCCTCTTGTTCTTTTCCTTCGGTACAAATCCAAGATCATATTTTGCCATGCTTCCTTGATATGTTTCCATATGTCGCATGGCAAAATGCCACAATCAATCACATTTTCTTGTGTTCTCCATGGCATCTCAACAATGCGAGCTTGTAATCCTTCAAGTTTGCTACGCGTGGATGCTTTTTTTGCTCAAAACTTTAAAAAAAGTGCTTTCTGTAATAACATATTAATAACAATGAGTTTCGTTACCTTTTTAAACGCATTGATGAAGATAATTTGAAACGGTGGAATACTTACCAAATTACCCAGATTCCTCCCATATCTATCTCCCAATTTCATATTGTGAAGCATGTTGTCTAGAACGTGAATTTGAGGATCTTTCAAATTGAAGCACACAACATAATAATGTTCATCATTGAGCAACATAGGAAAAATACCGCCATACATGGAGTGTTCATCGGTTTATTAAGATACTTTTGGTTTATTAATATACTTTTGTTCATCGCTTTTTATCTTATAAGAATTAATACAAATAAAATTGTTTACGGATCTATTTCAAGAATAGATTCATAATTTGACAGTATACAACATTATTCATGTTTTCCTCAAACTTGTTATACATCAAGCCTTCCTTACATCCTCTTGCATCATCTTCTTTTCATTTTTCATCAAAATTCATAAGGGTAAGGAGGACTTATTTTTCTAAAAATATTTTGTTTCTTTTATATAACTTACAATAATCGCTGTATTGCAGAATAGTTTCTTCAACGACTGAGGACTTTTCCTTTTTCACCCATATTCAGTAAGTGTGTCCACATGTCAATTACCGCAGCAATTACTTCATTTCCAAATTGCAAGCTCTCAAAATGTATTCTCAGACCATCAAAAAAGTAGGACTTAAACAAAATATCACTGCCAATTAAAATTAATATAATATTTTAGTAAAAAACATTCCTATTTTTTTGCTTTTGATGAACCAATATAAATTTTAAATTCATCGAGCATAATTTAGATTACTTAAATCTACATTTCCGTTATATAATATTGTTCATCGGAGAAGATAGTCTCGATTATTTTAATAATGTAAAAACCAATTAAAATTTTTCGTTGTCATTCCTTTGGTTTGCTTTTCATGACCATTAACGAGCACAATTTAGTAAGTAAGGAGACTTAAGTGTTGTCATGTGGTTTGTTTTCATGACCACCACTTTTAAGGAGACTTTTTCCCAAGTCTCCCAAGTCTTCTTCTTTTGCATTTTTCTTTTTGGTCCGGCATTTTAGCTTTTTAGCAATTGTATTGAATGAACTTAATGAGTAGTTTTCGCTTTAGTTCGGTGTTTCGCTCAACCATGATATCCTCTTCGCTTTTTGTTCGTGCAACGCTCACAAATGATATCGGCATTATCATCTTGGGCTTTGGTGTTGAAAATTCTTGAGTTCGATTGTTTCAACTTTTGAAGCATCCTTGTAATTTTGGCCAAGTATCCTTATCTCATCGCTTCCAAGCATGACCGATGATGGGTTCAAGAAAGATAATTTGGCAATTAATTCATCCACACTAATCTCGGTTTTATCTTTTCATATAAAACGATATCGAGACTCTTATTTTCTCCACCTCCGTGATATTGAACAACGGAATTCGGTTTTTCTTTCGTTTTGATGTTCTATCTGTTCAAAATCTTTCACGAATTCTGGATCATTGAACATTTGAGTTAGTGTTGGTTCATCAGTCTTTGTTGGTTCATCGGCCACCGTATTGGTTCATCGATCATCACCGTGTTGGTTCATCAGTCTGTGTTGGTTCATCAGTCTGTAGATCCTCTTTATGTTCATCAGTTTCTTTAGCTTCTGGTTCATGTTCAGAGCCATCTTCATCAACATCTAAATCAGCTTCTTCACCTTGAAATTGTGATTGATGAACAACAATTTCCTTCGAGCTTTCACCCACTCTGTTTACTAACCTATTCATCCATTCCTGTACACCTAACAAAGCTGTATGTCGAGGGTATTTTTCCAATGCAGCTCTTAACATGTCATCAATTTCTGTTTTCAGCTCTTGAAATATTGTTAACATGTTCCTCAATGAATGGTCAAATTCCTGTTATTATTCAAAATTTAATAAATATGATATACAAAATAATTATTACTCTAAGATATATTAAAGATTTTTACCTCGGTGATTTGAATTGTGAATAAATCCTTGAAATTCTAAAACCATCACGATAATTGTTGTGTGAGCTCAATCTTGTCGGATGACAAGCTCTTTTGTTCATCGGTTTACATTACTTCGCCCATCGGCCCGGTTAATGGATTACGAGTTTCAACACTTTCATCAGTTCCGATCATTTGATTTCCAGAATCTGTTAATTTATTGAATGAAATTTTAAAAATATATCTTAATAACTAATCTATGTTCAATATAAACAAATTTCAAAGATCACATAATTTTTTTACCGATCATATCTTCATCAGACCATTGTTGCTCGCCAATATCATCTATATGAACACTCGTTATGTCTTCCCTTGTATGAAGAGTATCATGAAGTGCTTCACCTTCAAATGTATCTTGTCTTTGCAATGTCACCATCAATCATGTGCTCTTTCTCCCACTTTCACCTTCAAACTCGTGCTCTTTCCTCTCTAATTCATCATCACCGATTTTCTTTTCAATTTTCTTACGTATTCTATTACTCTTGCTCCTTTTCAACAACAAAAGGTATTTTTAAGTAACGCTTTTAACATGTTTTACACAATTCATCATTAATATATACATACCAATTCTTACCATCTTTATCGCCTTTTTCCACTTCATATATGTTCTTCTTCTACCAAGACTATTTGTTTTTCTTGTCCATCATCCATCGTTACAAGTTTTTTAATTAAAAAGCGATGAACATATATGTTTTAATCGATGAACATATTATTAATCGATGAACATATAATAAAGCGATGAACAAATAATAAAATTATATGTTCATCGGTTATCAAATTATTATACCTTCTTTAGTATTACAACCCTTCTTTGAATCATTCTTTGCTTTTTCAACATCGCAAAATAGAAGCTAATTAATTTTTATTTAAAGACGTAAAATCAAAGTTTTTTAAATAATATGCTTACCTTTAACTTTTTCTTTTTAGTACAAAGTGTTTTAATCAATACGGTTTCATCTTCTCACGGCATCGGCCCGCTATAAGAAAAATATAGAATATAAGTTAGATGTAAATATAATAAAATCATGTGTTCATCGGTCATCAATTTATTATACCTTGATTGTTTTCTTCAAGAGTCCTCGGTTCTTTAACCAATGTCTTTGTCATTTTGGTTTTTGAGGGTACTACATCATTCTGTATTTCATTTGCTCCAACATCGTCCATTTCTTCTTCTTCTTCGTCGTCCATATCTTGTTCTTCGTCAGTATCTTCTTTCTTTACCATTTTTTTTCTGTCTTTCCCAAACATCATCTCATCCAATTCAATTATCAAATCTGTTTTCCAGTATTTAAAAGCTGGATATTGTGGATTTTTCAGGCAAGAATTGGCGAATATCAACTGCATTTTTAGGTTAATACATGTATGTTCATCAGTTATCAATTAATACATATATGTTCATCAGTTAATACATATATGTTCATCAGTTATCAAGTGATAGAAATTACCTCCAGTAACAAGAGTGGGCCAAAGAAGCGCGTCTTTCCGCCCTTCCAAATTGATCTTTGGGACTTCAGATAATCCAACATGTATTCACACCAATCCATTTCTTTCACATTTTCTAGAGAACTTAAAGATGGTATAATGCTTAGATTAAGAGTCCCTGTTGAAACCACATGCGCCATAATAGTTGAAAACATGACTAAAAAATTCAACTGAAATAGCCTTCCAACGTCATTTCTCTTTATATCGAATCTTCATTCTTTTGAGCAAATGTTTATTAGCATATAATCTTGACAGTCCGTTGAATTGATTTTTAAATTCTTGGTAAACAGTATTTCCTCTTTCCTTCAACACATCACGTATTTCAACTTCAAAAACGCCCATTGGTAATCCAGTTGTCTGATGAACAACTTCAGGGGTAACCTCAATAGATTTACCAAATACCTTCAAGGTTCCTGTTTCTGCATCGAACCTTTTTAGCAACCAATATCCTAAACGGCTTGGCATTGCATTAATTCCAAACTCCAACATTGATCCAAACCCTAAAGCTGTAACTGCTTCTTTTTGGTCATCAGTTAAATCCTTAATAACTTCAAATAATGGACCTGGGAAAGACTTTATTAAAACCCTATCAAATGTTGAACCTGGTTGGCGAAGTTTTTGATGCAGTTTAGAATCTATGTCATCGGAAAGAACTGGTTTAGATGAACTAGAATTTTTTGTTTTTGAACTTGTTTCAGTAACCGGATTGTCACGTTATGTTTAAGAACCTTAGAAACTTCATTTTTTTTCGTGTAAATGCATCCTTTACGAAATGTATCACTTGGTGAATATGCTTTTACTGGAACAGATTTCTTTGCCTTCTTTGAATCTGTACATATCAAACAAAACATAATACATTTATCAGTAACTGATATTATGTTCATCAGTAACTGATGAACCAAATAAAACCGTGAACAACTAACTGATGAACATAACAGTTGATGATAATAATTTAAACAAAAACATGATGAACAAAAGATGTTGGCAAGTCAATAATCTTCGCAAACTATCACTATCAATAACTGATGAACAAAAAATAAGCGATGAACAAGGATATTATCAATAATCGATGAACATAACATAGACTATCTAAGACTATTATCATCTAACAAAACCAAACAAAGATAATAATCTTCGCAAAGAACCACTATCAATAAGCGATGAACAAAACCAATAAGCGATGAACAAGCCTATTATTTTATAATCAAACCGATGAACATAACATAGACTAGCTAAGACTATTATCATCTAACAAAACCAAACAAACCTAATATTCTTCGCAAACAACCACTATCAATAAGCGATGAACAAAACCAATAAGCGATGAACAAGCCTATTATAATCTACCTTATAATCAAACCGATGAACAAAATAACAAGACTTTGTAAGACTATTATCATCTAACAAAACCAAAACGATGAACAAGCCTAATAATCTTCGCATAAACAACAACTATCAATAACTCGATGAACAAAACCAATAAGCGATGAACAAAACCTATTTATAATGAACAAGCCTATTTATAATCAAACAAAACCAAACGATGAACATAACATAGACTATCTAAGACTATTATCATCTAACAAAACCAAACCGCCTAATATTCTTCGCAAACAACCACTATCAATAAGCGATGAACAAAACCAATAAGCGATGAACAAGCCTATTTATAATCAAAGCGATGAACATAACATAGACTATCTAAGACTATTATCATCTAACAAAACCAAAGACCTAATAATTCTTCGCAAACAACCACTATCAATAATCGATGAACAAAACCAATAAGCGATGAACAAGCCTATTTATAATCAAACCGATGAACATAACATAGACTATCTAAGACTATTATCTATCAATAATCTAACAAAACCAAAGCGCCTAATATTCTTCGCAAACATCCACTATCAATAAGCGATGAACAAAACCAATAAGCGATGAACAAGCCTATTTATAATCAAACCGATGAACATAACATAGACTATGTAAGACTATCATCGTCTAACAAAACCAAACGACCTAATAATCTTCGCAAACAACAACTATCAATAAGCGATGAACAAAAAAATAATTGATGAACAAGTAATCGATGAACATAACATATACCTTGTAACAATCTACTTTCCCACTTTCTCATGTATGGACCTTCATTCCGGGAGTTGCAGACGGTCGTGTATGTTTTTCGATCTTTTTCCTTGAAGAGTTCTTCTATTTTGTGTCATCTAAAAATTTAAATAAAATAAGATTAAAATAAAATAAAATTAAAATCTTATTTGCTTAAAAATTTAAATAAAATAAGATTAAAATTATTCAAAAATAACTAATAAACTAACAAAAAGCGATGAGAGATGAATGCAAAACTAAAATTAAAAAATTAAAACAAAAATTAAAAAATAAATCATCAACTTACTTCTAGTTTTCATCTTTCTGAGTGCAAATCGTTCACTTTAATCCGTAAATTTGGGTGAAAATCGGGATTTTTTTGATCGGAATAAACCCTAATTTAGATCCCCAATTTAGAGAGAGAAATGAGGTGGGAGGATTTTAGAGGGTTACGGTATTTTTTGTGAGAGAGAAATGAGGTGGGAGGGAAGTGAATAGGTGGGAGGGAAAGATGAAATTACAATTATACCCTTTTATTAGTAAAGTCCGCTTCTTTTTTTCTAGTTTAAATCCCAACCGTGGGATTGAAATCGGACGGGTAGTTTTTGTTTTTAGCCTTTTTAATTTATGCACCCTTTGCAAGGGATCGCACCTCCAGATCGGTTCAACCGGTCGGTCGGTGCCCGCCACAACAACGGATAAAAACCCGGTCTTTAAAACAGGGTTAACCGGTTAACCTGGCAGGTTTTGAGTGACCCGGGTCTTGAAACCCGACCGGGTTTGGTATTTTTCATTTTTTTTTATAAAAACCGGGTTGACATGGCAGTCGGACCGGTTGACCCGTTAGGAAAAAAATAGAAAACCGGGTTGACTGTTTATCGAACCGGTCGCACCGATACACGATGACTCTACCGGGTCGTTTAAAAACCCGGTTTTTAAAACATTGCGAAAAATGTATTTACCAACGACTTTACCAACAATAAAAATTTGTAAAATCAAGTTTATTTGACTAAAAGAAAAGTTTGCATGAAAATCAAATCTGCTTCAAAATTTTAGTTTGACCAAAGTAATATTAACCCCAAAGCTAATTTTTTTCTTAAGGGTACGTTTGGTAGAGAGAAATTCAGATAAATGAAATGAAGCAGTGAATAAAATTAAGAGAATACAAATCAGTAAAGAAATGTTATGAATTCTCATGTTTGGTAATAATAGAGACTTTTGACCCGAGAATTAACAAAAAAAAAACTATTTAATTTGAAGTAAAAACAAAAAAACTTCAAAATAATTTCTTTAGCGAATTTAATATCATAAATAAAAAAAAAATTAAAAAATAAAAAAAACCAGCAAATTAAATACCAACCATGCTCGTAACTCACCATCAACATGAATTTGATAAGGTTTAGGTACTGCACAAATTAAGAGCACAAAACTACAAGAACATCTCATCATAAATCTAGAATAGTGTTTGTTTTTTTTCACCTAACCTGGTATAATTATACCCATCAATTAATCAGATTGAAACATATTGATTGTGTCATGCGAAAGTGCCTTTTTTCGACCTATAAAATTCTCAGCCACAATAGTGTTTGTTTTTTTTTACCTAAGCTGATATAGTTATACCCATAACCAAGAATTTGTTTTTGTATTGGGGATTAAAAACCCCACAGTAGCGAAGATGAAACGACTTAAATTTGAAGGTAAAGGTGGAGGTGTCACGACTGTCACCGGAGGAAGAAATGTTTTAAGTTTTGTGCAATATGTGACTTGCACGTGTTGTGTTTATTTATACCCCTCTTTAAATGTTGACCCATCTTTTAAGTCAAAAGACATAAAATAGTATTTGTGTAGAGAATTCCTATTTCCACTCCGAACAGGATGGAAATGAAAGAAACCAAATTGCAATGGCATCCGATTCTCGAGAATTTCATTTTCTCCGCTTTTTTATTTCTCCACCATACCAAACATGGGAAATTGTACCATTTCTATTTCTTTGATTTGAATTCTTCCTACCAAACACACTTCCCTCCATAGTCCATACCAAAAATATTCCCCCCAAACACTTTACCTAAAAAACCTTCTAACACGTTTCTTATCTCTCTTTGCAGCCTCCCTCCCTACCTAACCCCGTCAAAACTATACTTCTTAAATTCAATTCACAGTAGCAACCGAAAACTTTGAATCATTGTCATCAAAATCAGTTAAGGTTGGTTTGTTTGCTTTTTAATTTTGTGAACTTTTCATCAATTAATCACTAGTTTATACCGTATGTGCTTCTATTTTTTTCCTTTATTACTTATATATATGATACTCGTATGTTGTTATCAATTTGTGATTCCTTTGTTTTAATCTAGGCGTTTCTTTTTTTATTATTGAATATAATCCTAAATATGCTACAGAAACCTAATTTTGGCTAAATGCAACTCATAATTTCTTAATTGTGCATTCTGATGTTTACAATTTGTTAGTAGGAATCTTATTTACAAGCTTTCAATTTCTTGTTTTATTTGTATAATTACGTGGTGACATGTTTATGTAGTTCTCTTGTTTATAAACTTGCAATTTGTCAGTCAGTGTGAGGTCGTGGGTAATAAAAAACATAAAAAACATCATGTCGGTTGATAGGATTAGGATGAAATGTCGTGTCGACCCTAATGATGGTTCGATTAATCAAATATTCAAAGACGGTGTTAAGGAGTTTTTGGATTTTGCATTTAACCAACCGCGAGTTGTAGGTCGTGTGGCGATAAGCTGTCCTTGCTTCAAGTGCGAACTATTAAAAAAGCATAAAAGGGACGATATAACATCCCAACAGTTGCGTCTGAACGGTTAGTGATACACATTTATGATCTTAAGTTAGTATCATATATGTAATTGTTATTTTCAGTTAGAGACATATGTAAATAGTTATTGTATGTGCTGTATTTTGTGTAGCTACTTGGAACAAGAGGTGCCGAGAATGATTTCTAAAGATTTCAAGGGAAAATTTTATGGGAAAGAAATCGAGTGGCACAAACTTAATAAAACTCTAGTCGACCACTTGTACAAATGCTTTCAAGTTATCACATTTATTTAGACTTACTATTGTTAAATATCTTTAATCACTAAATATGTATATATAGTAAAAATGTTTCATTTTAACTGTAGGATCGATATATGTATGACGAACCACTAGATCCTAAATGGGCCAAGCATGTTTGGACAAAGAGGGCACAACGTCTTTGTTCAGGTACTTGGAATGCTATTAGGGCCAGATGTAAGAAAGAGTCGGGCAGTGTGATCCCATCAGATTGGACAGAGTGTTGTCCTGATAATCTTGACCAAAAAGATTGGAAAGATATTTTGAAGTCTTGGATGAAACCAGAGTGGCGCAAACGTTCAAAAGTAGGAGCTGAAAATAGGAAGAAAGTGTCTGGGGTTGAAGTTGGTGCAAGCTCATATGTGAGACACACCGGAGGTTCTACCAACTTCGAGATACATCGTAATAATATGGTATGTACATGTAATTTTTTAATGGTGGATGGGGTGGGTATGTGCTACCTGTTGCTGCTAGTCCATTATACAATATATTTGTTACTACAGTCCATTATACAAAGTAGGAGCTGAAAATAGGGTCGGGTTATGGGTCACTTTTAAAAATTCAAGCCCGGCTCAACTCGAAATGATAAACCCGATAACCTTTTAACCCGGCCCGATAACACTCCTAGTATGTACCACAATCTGTTGGACATAACATTAGTAGCATATGCCACTAGATTTATTTTTTGACTATATGAATCAAACCTTCTATTTTTCTATCAATTCACTTTTTCTTACTTGATATTCTTTTAGGGTTATGCATATCGACACTAATTGTTATTTTTTACTATTTTTGTAGAGGAATGAAACAGGGATGGACCCAACAGAAATTCAGTTTTTTGAAAGGGTGCATAAACTAAAGAAAGGTAAAGGTGAATGGTATGATGCAAGGGCACAAAACGTTCATGCTAAGTATCATGACATAGTCAAAGAAAAAAATACATTTGAAGTGAGATAAGTGATGAAGGGATTGCGACTGATGCTAATCCACTTCCAGGTCCTCCTCCATTCGATGTCGAGGCTTGGGTAAATGCGACTGTCGGTCCACAAAAATCTCTTTATGGATTTGGGCTTACTAAAGAAGCTGAAAACATACAAAAGCAGGTAAAACCATCTTCCACCAAGCAATCTACTTTTGAGGCATCCACTTCATCCAACAATGAAAGCAACAATGAATATGAAATCGCTGAATTGAAGAGGGAAAATGCTAGTCTTAAAGCTAGCGTTGAGCAGATCATGAAGACATTAAACATGCAACAAGTTAACTTGCCTTCTAACGAGTAATTATCTCAGTCATCCAGTTAACCCATTTTTGGTATTCATTACTAAACATTATGGTAGCTTATTTTGTAATCTTTATGTTAATTTCTAACTATAGCTACCTGTAGTTGATGGGTTATCTTGGAAAGATCATGGACTAGCCAACTATGTATTGATTTGTATTAGTACTTTGTGCAATTGACGTAGAACTTGTGTTAATTTTGGGGTTGTTTACATTTACTAGTTGTGGCGTGCACCAGAATTTGATCGGCTGATATTAGCTTAGCAACAATTTATATTGTTGGTAAAATCCATTTTAGCAACAAGTCGAAAGCAATCTAGTGTCGTTGCTAATTTTGAGAAATTACCAACAACTCATGTTGATTCAGTTTTGAATATTATCGATTGACAATAGTTTTTTGGTAATTAATATTTACCAACGACTTTGGCATGTTTGTGAAATTTAGCAACAACATATATATTCGTTAGTAATTAATTTACCAACGATCGAAGAATGTGGTTGGCATGTTTGTTTGCTTTTTAATTTACCAACGATCCCACAACCTTGGTTAGTTGGTAAAGTCGTTGGTAACGCCTTTTACCAGCTAGATTTTGGTGTTTACCAACGAATATCGGCCGTTGGTACTGGCATGGTTTCTAGTACGCACACACTTCACACACACAATACACACACCAAATACAAATAGATCACAAATAAAACTTAAAACAAAAAAATAAATAAATAATAAAAAAATAAAAATAAAACACCTTGAAACAGCCTGTGTGACTGCACCAACACAACAAATGGCGCCAGGCTATGGTGGTGTAGCGGCGCTGAAATGACGGCGCCATTTTTGATGACACATACGAACGGCGCTAAGTGAATGTTACCATACCCTTCGAGGAAGAAGTATAATTAGAAACCAGAATCACATGGAACATTTACTTCACAATAAGTTTTTTTTTTTTTTTTTTTTTTTTTTTTTTGCTGCTATTCAGCTAAATATGAATTTGGTTCTTCCATTGATACAAAATTATGTTTACAAAACACTAAGCAATTATGGAATCTAAAGAAATCTTGTTCAGGAAAATCTATACGAATAAAACCATTTTACCAATGTGGTATGAAACAAGAGAATAATTTTGTACCCAAAACAACAAAGGGATTTTAAAACTTTCTGATTTTAAAAGATTTATTTTAAAATGAAACACAGAACGTCAACTCAAAGTGAACTAGAGCTAGATCTCATGCACAATTAGAGGGGGGAACGGAGCTAAATGTCGCTTATCACAATTTTCGACACTAAGCTAAATGTCGAGTACTAATCTAGCTAGTACCAATCTCACAAACAATCTATTTGTTCCTTACTAATCAAAGCTCTACACGATCTACCCTCAATCCACTTGATCTACACACTATCAACACAAGCTAAAATAGATCTCCAAGATCTCTACAAGATCACAATGATCCACACACGCAAGCTAAACAAAAGATGGAAGACTTGATGTACGCCTAGATACAATAAGTGGATAACAAGTATTACGAGTGCACTACACTAAACTACAACACCTTGTATCTTCTTGATACTTTGTGTTCTTCTCTTGCACAAGCAGAGGAATGAAGGTAATCACTTGGTTGGATGAGAGGACCACACTACACCAAAATCATAGTTTGGGGACGGACAAATTATTTGGGTCGACTTTGTCGTCCCAAATTGCAAGTAGGACCCACACGCTTTTCAACAAATACAGCAGTCAGCTAAGAACTTTTGACCCATACAGTTTGGGACGACAATGTCGTCCCATTTTGTAATTATTTCATTTTTTAGTATTTAAATAACTTTTCACGAAAATTAAATACATCCCGCCAGTATTTTTGGACCCGCCAAACACTTTGGGACAACATTGTCGTCCCAAACTGTTATATCCAGTTTTTAGTTAAATTATTTATTTTAAATAATTTTATTTAATATAGAATTAAAATTAAATAGTTTATATTTATGATTAAATACTTTAATTTAAAATTAAATACATTTATAGAATTAAAAAAAATATTTACCGCCAATTGTTTCCCGCCATTATTTTTAC
The DNA here is from genome assembly GCA_022545495.1 of Chrysanthemum lavandulifolium. Taxonomy (NCBI): domain Eukaryota; kingdom Viridiplantae; phylum Streptophyta; class Magnoliopsida; order Asterales; family Asteraceae; genus Chrysanthemum; species Chrysanthemum lavandulifolium. The sequence continues at coordinate 288,549,281 of CM040238.1, read as the reverse complement.
CGCCAATAGTTTCCCGCCATTATTTTTAATTAGTTTATTTAATTTTAAAAAATTATTTTTATTTAATTTAAATAATTTTATTTAATATAGAATGAAAATTAAATAGTTTATATTTATAATCAAATACTTTAATTTAAAATTAAATACATTTTTCCCGCCATTATTTTTCCCGCAAAGTTTTCCTTATATATCCCGTCAAAACATAAATAACCACAAAACACACGTAACAATAAAATGGTGATTACACGCAAAAAAGAGTGGTCACCGGTTTTATCGTCCATATATCTCTTTACTCGAGTTCTTGATACGTATGGGTCGAAATTTATGATGAATATGGTTCTTATAAGAACATAGACCCGTTATATGAGACCGCGATTCGGAATGGTTAAGGAAAGAGCGATTCTACAGAGTGTATTTGGACGGTGAAGCTACTTACGCATTATGGAATGGAGGAGCAAACCTCCGGAAGTCAAGCAATGTGGGAGCAGTTCGTCAAGCAAAGGAAGGAAAAGATGAAGCCGAAAAAGCCCGTTCGATTACACATTTGATGATGCGGGAAATAGGGTAACAAATCTTGAAGCATTGTTTGAACAGTTCGTCAAGCAAAGGAAGGGAAAAGATGGTGCGAGTTCTAGCGAGCGGGAAGTAGTGTGGAAAATAATTGAATGGCCGAGTTGTTTTGTTTGATCTGTTTCGTTTTGTTGTCAAGTTGTTTCGTTTGAGTTGTTTCGTATGTCGTGTGTAGCATATGGTCTATGTCGTGTTGTGTATAATATCGTTTGAGTTGTTTCGTTTGCTTGCCGAGTTGTTTCGTTTGATCTGTTTCGTTATGTTGTCAAGTTGTTTCTTTATTCATGTGTAATTTAGTATTGGAAAAGGGGTGTTTGGAAACCATAATCTTGTTAACTTAGAACATGGTCAAATTGAAAGGTACATACTAATAAGTGATATGTTAACTTAGAACATGACCAGCTTTACAAATCCAGCATGTGCTTTGATTTATAAAAATACTTGACGGATACATATTACAAGAACAACGACAACAACATCAACAACAACTACCGTAACAACAACTACAACAACAACAACATCAACAACAACAACTACCGAACAACAACTCATCAACAACAACAACTAAAGAACAACAACAACAACTACGCATAACAAAGAACTACAACTACAAGAACAACAACTAATACTACATACGAAGATTATCCATGTCACCTAACACTCATGAAGTAATGCATCCGATCGACATGCGTGGTCGCTGTGAATCGTTGCCATTTCAAGTTTGGCCTCAAGCACCCTTATTCTTGTCTCTAGCACATGTTTTTGTGTTTCAAGCAAGCTTATCCTAAGATCTTTTCATGGCAATGAGCACACTGTTGGTGCAGATTGTTCTTAAGTACTCGTCAAATGCATCCTTCCACTTAAAATATCCGCACCCGTTATCTTTTCCGGGTGTTACATAATAAGAAAATTCTAAGAGATTACAACCCAATTATTTGTATATTTACATAAATAAGAAATGTATGATTGTTCACCTTTGACAGAGGACATGAATAATATTGTTGTCCGGATGAATATTCTCTATGCGATGTTCTTAATTTTATATTTCTGCTCCACAAGAACACATAAAAGGATTAAATGGCTCCATATCGTGTTTTGAAATTTGTGCGAAGATAAGAGGTTGTGAGGTTGAGTGGTTTTGAGGATAAGATCCGTGGCTTTTGGTGGGATAAGATCTCAAGTTTTCTTTATGTGATATATAGAGTGATCCGTAGATTTTGGTGGGAAATTTTGGCCAGATTTTTGGAGGAAGTTTTGGCGCCATTATTTTTGGAGGAAGTTTTAGTTGGATGTTTTGATGAGATAAAGAGTTATAGACTACCTAGTATCACCTTGACTTGTTAGTATAACGATATCACCTAGACTCGTTAGTGTTACATATCCTGTATCATGATACTATCTCGATTCATCCGTTTTAACATGTCATGTATAACGACATTATCTTGACTCGTTCGTTTAACATTTCATCCGTTTTAATTTATCTAAAAAATTTATAATTAATTTTAAGAATCCAAACAACCTCAAAAGTAGCAGAAATTTTAAGAATCCAAACATTATCTTGACTCGTTCGTTTAACATTTCATCCGTTTTAATTTATATAAAAAAATTTATAATTAATTTTAAATCATTTTCAATCAATTTTATAACTAATTTAAACTTTATATAACTAATTAATTAATTTTTAAATTATTTAAAAAGTTTATAACAAATTTAATTTATTTAGTATTAATTAAATAATTTAAACACACTATATTATACATAAAATAAAGGGAAAAAAAAAGACAAAAAGGGACGACAATGTCGTACCCTTTTTTTACCCAAAAATTTCACGAAAAGTTAAATAACCCGCCAAATAATTCGGGGAAAAAAAAGGGACGACAATGTCGTCCCTATTTGGTCAAATAATTCGGGGGAAAAAAAAGGGACGACAATGTCGTCCCTATTTGGTCGTCCCAAAAAAACTTCAATAATTGCAGATCTCAGTCTTCTCTTTCTTCACCACTTAGAGAAAAAAACCCAACACAAAAACTGCTTCTAACCCTCGTAAAAAAAGAAAAAATGGGAAAAATCACAAAAACGCATTTTCTTCAAAACACTACTATCACTCATACCCATCAATTACACATGCACCATCGCACAATTTGTATAATTTTGTTATTTTGTAACATTTAAAGGTATTTTTTTTGATAAAATTTGGTTTGTTAATTTAATTTCTTTAATTATGGTTTGTTTACAATGGTTTTATGTTGTGTTTGTGTTGGTTAGATGGTCCACCGCAACCACCACCACCGTGAACCACCGCCGTGAACCACCACCAACAATCAGCAATACCGCAGCAGCCCACCACCACCACTTTTCGTCAGCCGAGGCGTGCCGCCGCTAGGCTAAGAGTCTCCGCCGCGGCTAAGGAAGCTGCCGCGCCCAAGCCGCATTGGGACATACGGATCTTACCTTGTAATTTTTGTCCCACTACAACTCGAAGGTAATCTATTTTCACCTCCCTTTCCCTCGGTACCCATTCCTACCCTTTTCCCCTCCCGGCCCTTATGGTTTCCAAGCTTCCACTTTCAACCCCAATAATGCATTTGCGGTTGTTATCGCCCACCTTTCCAAACTCTATCACGTGCCGGTACTAGTTCGAACTATGCTATGCCGCCACCGACCTTAACCGTACAACTCACAAAATAATCCTCATTTGGGCCAAAATGATCATGTTGATAATAATGATTTGAATAATAATGATGATGATAGTGGGGATAATAATGAGGCGGGCAACGAGTCGGGTGACTAGTCGGTGCGTAGTTCTTTGAGGAGTAGGCGGGAAGTTAGTTTGTGAATTTTAGACTTATTAATATTATGGAATAGTATTGTATTTGTCGAATGTTATCGTGGATTTATGTTAACTTTATAACTTTTGGACATGTTAGCTTTATAAGCTAGTGACTTGTTAGTTTGAGACATGTTATTTAGGAAATTTGCGCCTTGTTAGTTTGAGACATGTTAGTTTGAGACTTGTTAGTTTAAGAGTAGTTTACTTTGTATCGTATTTGTTAAATGGTATCGTAGAATTGTGGAATGTTATTCGATCCGCTTAGTAATTTGGTATTGTATCATATTGTCGATTTGGTATTATGGATTGTGATTGATTACTGAGTTGCATTTGTTTTGGTAGATTTTTCCGGAAAAAATCCGGAAAAATGGAAAATATGCGGTTTCTCGCAATTTTTTGCCTATCCAGACAATTAGGACGACATTGTCGTCCCTAATATACAAAGCATGTCGTGCCATTCGCACAAAGTGGCCACTGCTTTTCCACGTGTATACAATTTGGCACGACAATGTCGTGCCTTTTGCAATTTAATTAATGTTTTTCGGTTAATTTAAAAAGATTTAAAAAAAAAGGTACGACATTGTCGTGCCTTTTTGCAAAAAGTTGTCGTGCCAAAGCTGATTTTCAGGTTGAATTTTATTTGGGCCCCACAACATCTGTCGTCCCAAAGTCTAAAGGGAATGTCGTGCCAAAATTTTTTGGGTCAACACAATAGGGTCTACCAAAAAGGCACGACATGTCGTGCCTTTTTTTCTTTGGGTCGACATTATTTGCAATTTTGGGACGAGATTGTCACCAAAATACACATTTTTTTGTAGTGCCACTCTTTAAAACAAAATAAAACTATCTAAATATCAAGGAATTGCAAATGCGTTTGAGAGTTTGAACTCAGAAAGTAATGTGTGAAAAAGAATGAGGAAAATTAGTGAAATAATCTAGTATTTATAGGGAAAATAAGAATAGCCGTTACAGTGGGACGGTACCACTAATGTTCGGACGACACCGCTAAATTTAGTGGTACCGTCGGTATTTAATTGTACCGTGGCTGACAAAAACGCTCAACATTTTGTTTTTAATGGTGAAGGTTTATTTGGGGAAGTTTGGAGTTGTTTTGGGGGTGGGGGAATAGCTGTTGGAAGATTCAAATTATTTTTTCCAATTAAAATATTTATTTTTAATTCAAAAATAAATTGTCAAATATATTTTTCAAAAAATGTTTTCACTTTTAAAATGTAAGGCTTAGAACACAAATTTAATTCTTTGATCACTTGTCAAGATGTAAATTTGTTTTTTCTTACCTAGAGTGATTTACGTAACAAAGAAATATTTCGGCTAAAAACTTGTTTACGTTAATATTGACATAAAGTTTTTTTACATTTTGTAATCATCAAAATGTAGAGATGTCAAAAAATAGAAATAACGTTTTTAGACATTATTTGTATTAACAAACAATCCTAGCACAATTAGAACTTCTAGTAAATATCCCTAAGTACCTAATTTTACAATTTGTCAAATTTAATCCCTGTGTCTTTAAGGATCCTAGTCGAACCATATATCCCCTAGGGTTTATAGTTTTGAATTTTGTGTACTTTATATATTCATCCCAAACAAATATATTTTAGGACCTCTAATATATCAACTTTACTACACAACTAAGCTATGGTGAATGAATATGGAAGAAGGAGGTGCGTGGTGGTGGCGTTAAGAGAGAGAAAGAGATAGATGTAGAGAGAGAAAGAAGAAGAGAATATTGGATTAAGAATGAGATGGGAGAATTACAAGTACCGACCTATTTCCCCTAATGATGAAAGGCTTCTTTTATTGTATATGAGCCTTCACATGGTTTACCTCATGGGGCAATGTGGGATAAGATAGAAAGTTACATAGAAATATAGACAGACTAGCTTATCGGACTAACTATTACACGTTACGTTATTACAAGACTCAATGACTCGATAATGATCATCACTTCTATTTCTAACATATATATGCTCTAGATAATTACTATTTTACACCTCCATGAGAGTATTCCATATTTTCATTTTTTAATCATTTCCATTCCGGTTTGTATCTCTTTTCTCTTTAACAACTTGCTTGTTTTGTTTAGTATGCATTGGTGCGACCCATCATCATTTTTATGAGTAACAATTGTAAAAGACATATTTGTTTGCACTATAATTCTCATATTCTTTTACATAAATGGAGGCAAGTCTTAGCCGCTCATTCTTTCAAAGAATTAAACAAAAGGATTTATTGAGTTTTTTTTAAAACTCACTTCCACGCCTTTTCCTAAATATTGTATATCTCAAGAACCAATCCTTAAGCGAAATAAGTTACACCATCACGGTGATCGTTAAATTATCTTTCAATAGATGAACAGTTAAAAGGATTTTTGTGTTTACCGAAGGGTATATCTGTTTATGCTACCTTTTAATTATATGTATTCATACTCCAAAATATTATTTATCTATTGCATTTTTCTTTCGAGACTTTACTCTTTTAAATTGGTCTAAGTCTAAAGGCATTAGTTGCTTTCGCAAATGATACTGACAACAGTCGCATTCTTCATATTCCATAAAATTAATTTTCTCTTCGTGACCACTTATCAATGTTCATAATATATTTGTTTGTTTACCTGGATTTGTATTGGTTAAATTATAATTTTGCCCGAAAGTTATCACTGGTATCAAAATTTAGTCTTTGTGGTTCATTGTCTATGACGACTTTAATGCTAAAATAGATACTAGTGATAATACCTCATGCACGGACAAAGTTTTAAATAAAACTTTCATTATAACAATATTGATTAATATTTATCATCTTCCGAAACTTCTATTAATAAATAGTTTATAAGTGCATTTATTTTCATATTACAGTAACCCGTGGTTTCATTTTGAAATTTATTTCGTCATTAATAATAATTTTGGCCATACCAGATTTTAACCCCGTGTAAGCTTTTCTATAAAATTATGTGAAACATTTAATACTCATATAGGTCACTAAGACAGAAACAGGCTAATCCACCAAATTAGCACCGTTGCATTAGGTTAGTTGTGCTGTAATGGTCATAATACTCGTGTACGCACAAGTTTCGATATAAATTTTTCATGATGTATTAATATCGATTAATACCATTGCTTTATGTTTATATTTATTTTCTAATTATGTGCACAAATTGGTTAAACTTATAAAGAGAAATACCAATGAGCACAAATTATTAAATAATATACACTCGGAAAGAAGATCATGGAAATTTGTATATTCTTTGAATAATACAGTTACTTGTATTGTGGTTCTTTTGGGTATATTCTTTGAATTATTGCATCATTATCATTAGAAAAACTACCAATGAGCACAAGTTTATTAAATATATACACTAGGAAAGAAGAACGTGGTAATTTGTATATTCTTTGAATAATACAGTTACGTGTATTGTGGTTCTGTTGGGTATATTCTTTAAATTGTTGCAGTATTATGATTAAAAAACTACCAATGAGAACAAGTTTATTAAATAACATACACGAGGAAAGAAGATCATGGAAATTTGTATATTCTTTGAATAATACAGTTACTTGTATTGTGGCTCTTTTGGGTATATTCTTTGAATTATTGCATCATTATCATTAGAAAAACTACCAATGAGCACAAGTTTATTAAATATATACACTAGGAAAGAAGAACGTGGTAATTTGTATATTCTTTGAATAATACAGTTACGTGTATTGTGGTTCTTTTGGGTATATTCTTTAAATTGTTGCAGTATTATGATTAAAAAAACTACCAATGAGAACAAGTTTATTAAATAACATACACGGGGAAAGAAGATCGTGAAAATTTGCATAATTCTTTAATAATACAATTATGTTTATTATGGTTCTTTTGGGTATATTCTTTGAATTATTGAAGTATTATGATTAAAAAACTACCAATGCCACAAGTTTATTAAATAATATACACTTGAAAAGAAGACCGTGGAAATTTGAATATTCTTTGAATAATAAAATTAGGTGTATATTTTACATATCAAAATTTTCTCATATAATAAGGAACTCATCTCCACCATCCATAAAAAAAAAATCAATGACTGAGATTAAAAGAATTTCATTATTTTTACCTATTTTTTATAATTTAAATATCTCCTAAACCGTTAATCGTTGAGTGAAAATATTTACACCTTCGCGACGAGCATTTAATTATCTTTCTATAGACGGGCACTTTGATATACTTTCAAAAAAAGAAAAAAATTTGCTTTTTCACATTTTTTCGTCTTTTTTTCATTTTCCTACGTTACTGAAATTTGCATGAAAAAATCATATATGATTAAATACTAAACTGAATATCATATATGATATTAGTGTTAAATCATATATGATATGTAACATCACATGTGATATGATATGTATATCATATGTGATTTTACACTAATATCACATGTGATATTACATATCATACATGATTTAACACTAATATCACATGTGATATTCAAATTAGTGTTCAATCATATATGATTTTTTAATGAAAATTTCAATAACGTAAAAAAAACGAAAAAACTTAAAAAAAGAGTGAAAAATACGATTTTTTTGTCGAAAGTATATATCAAAGTGCCTATTTATATAAAGATAATTAAATGCTCGTCGCAATGATATATATTTTTTTCGCTTAACGATTAACGGTTTGAAAGATATTAATATTTGAAAAAAAATGATTAAAGTGGGTTTTTTAAATTGTTTGGATTAATCTTATCAATTAGATCAAATAAAAATGGATGGTGGAGATTGATCCCTTGGTATGTAAAGAATCTTTTGTCCTCAAATGATCTTAAATCTAATACAATTAGGTGTATTGTGGTTCTTTTGAGGATACTCTTTGAATTATTACAGTATCATAATTAAAAAACTATCATTGAGTACAAGTTTATTAAACAATATACACTGGGAAAGAAGATCGTGGAAATTTGTATATTCTTTGAATAATAAAGTTATGTGTATTTTGGTTCTTTGTGTATATTCTTTTAATTATTGCAGCATTATGATTAAAAAACTACCAATGAGCACAAATTTGTCAAAGAGTAAACTACACTCGTCCTTGTGGTTTCGTTGACCGACGAGTTCGTTATTTGATTGGAAAAATGCACATCCGTCCTTAAACGCGAAACGTTATGTGATCATTAGTCCTTCGCCTAACAAAGATTTACTAACTTTTGTTATATGGCAAAAGCTGGTACCCACGTGAGGACTTTTTGGTCTTTTCCTTATTTTTAATTTCTTCTTCTTTATTTATCCATCCTTCATCAACCACCTCAGTCAACCACAATCTCCTTCTATTTATCATCCTTCATAAAATCAGAAACAACTTAAATTAAATCAAACCCCACACAAAATCAAATCAAAACACTCAGGATTCGCAACCAATCATCATTATAAACCCCTAAAAACAAACACAAACACAAACGATCACAACCAATCTTCATTATCAAGATTCACCGCTTCCACTGTACCCCATTACCGCTGTAACTCTCCAATACCACCACACGACCTAACCCAAGATCCACGATCCATCTAAACAAACGAAAACTCATCGTCACCATCACACTCCGCATCCGATTCCGCCACGTCATCACTCCACAAACGAAAACTCACCGCGAGTGAAGACCACGCGCCGTCAAACGACGATTTGGTGTCAATCAGTGTAAGGAACGAAGTTGGATGATAGTGAGGAGTTTGAAGAAAACATGTTGAGTGATGATGATGACGACGATTTATTAGTAGCATTTATTAATTGTTTGGTGTTGGTATGTGCGTCGAATGATAAAATCAGTGTACTGTGCATTTGAAACGAGAAGGTTATGTAGCTAGTTCCCCAGATTGTAGTGACAAAAGTAGTAACACAAACAAGAAGTTTATCAGAATAAGCGAAGTTTGAATGTGTGATGGTACCACTAATTAGAATTACAAAGCTTTGCTTCAAATGATAATTTAATAAAAAAACAAAAAAACAAAAAAAAAATGAATGGAGGTGATGTCAGTGGAATAACAAAATGAGATCTGTGGATTGATATATGGTGTTTTATTTGGATGGAAGAATAAAATTAATTAAAGTTATATAATAGTGGAGATTGTGCAGACGTAATTGTGGTATGTAATTTTAGGATTGAGGTTTGATAAGAAGTTGTTTGTGGTTTAAAAGAGGTAGTGAATGGAAGAAGATGGTGTATGAAGATGTATAAAGGAAGAAGATGATGCTAAAAATGAGGTGGTAAAAAGACTAAAATACCCTCATAGGAATATCACATGTGGAGACTTAACAGGTGTTAGTGTGATCCGCTAAAGTGAAGGACCAACGATACATAACGTTTCGCATTTAGGGACGGATGGTGCATTTTTTTCGGTCAACGGACGAAACTTATCGGTCAACACAAACCACAAGGACGAACGGTGTAGTTTACTCTTTATCAAATAATATACACCGGAAAAAAAGAACTTGAAAATTTGTATACTTTGAATAATACACTTACGTGTATTGTAATTCTTTTTGGTATATTTTTTGAATTATTGCAGTTTTATGATTATAAATTTACCAATGACCACGAGTTTATTAAATAATATACACCGGGAAAAAAGACCGTGGAAGTCTATTATCTTTTCCGTCACTAATATAAAACAAGTGGTCACTATAAGAATTAAAAACTCTATAGCAAATTGATCGATTGATTGGTGATGGGTTTTTTTATTAGACGATAGGTGGCTTGAGAAGAGGAAGTCGTTGAAGTCACACGGGAAATGATAATTTTCAAATGAAACCTAAATATCGAACCACATCAGTAATAATAACAAAATGTAAAAAATGTCGAACAAAGACTTTGAATGATAAAAAAAATGTTATGGTTGAATATGTCGATTATTATTTAAAAAAAATACAAAAGGTAATCAGAGGGATTTAAACGTTACATTACGGAACTGAACTTATATGAAGAATATTGTTTTATAATTTCGGTGTTAATCGGAGGGATTTAAACGCATATTTTTGGATAAGTTAAGTAACATAAATATTATGTTTTTTTATGTTTGGTGATGTGTATATATTTATATAAGTTTAGTAACTCAAATGTCATCTTTCATAACATTTATAACATAAGTGAACAAAATGAAATCTTGTTATTTTATGAACATTTTTTTGAAAAGTTTAATGACATTTTTGTTTATTCTTTTTAGCTTATATTTTGAAAGCTTTGTGTTCTTTCCTTTCCCCCTTAGGCTGGACACAATGGGGAGGTGAACCCACTCAGTTGAGCCTAGGTCAACCCAGGTTGCCCCATTGTGGGGTGTTCGGTTGTCACCGGTTGAGAGGGAGGAAGGCTCGAACTAGTTTGTCTAGTCGACCAAATTCAAAGCTGGGAAAAGTGTACAAATCCAACCGTTTGGATTAAAAAAAATAATAAATAAAATAATAAAAAATAAAAAATAAATAAATCTCAGGTCACCACTGTGGCAACCAGGTTGTTGTCAGGTCGTCGGAGAGAGAAAACTGATGTGGCAAGGTCGACCTAGGTTACAACTGTGACTAGCCTTATAGCGGGGTGTTTTTAATAAAAGCCTTGCCTTTTAAAAAAATGATAAATTTGTCTAATCACGATTGCTACTCCGTCATGTGCATGCTCAAGCGATGGCTATTTGGACTTTTCATTATAATAAATAACAATACTAGAATATTGAACGACGGCGACAAATATTAACGACCAAATTAGCCGGTCACAGAAAAATTGTTTACAGTGACCAAAAATTTCCATTATTCTTCCATTTGGGTATTCTCACCCAGAGTTATACTTTGATCTCATTTTATGTTTACCCCATCTAGTCTCCATCGCCAACCACAAACCAGGTATTTTTATGTCGTATATCTTCAATTCCATAACTAATTTGAGGTGTACATGGGTCAATTTCTTGTTTTGGTGATCCCGAATCTGTATAACCTTATAATATATGACCTGCTAAAACTGATTCTTATTACATGTGATAAATTGTTTGGTTATGGTAAAAAAAGTAAATAGTTGGCATAGTTCTGGAAAACGGCCTTGTAACCAAAAGGGTGAATGGTAAAACTTGAGTTGGGGGGCCTGTTTGTGCCACTTATGGGTTTTTTTTATATGTATGTTCATGGTTGTACTTGGTCCAAAGGTTGAATACTTCTTCTTCTTCTTCTTATTATTATTGTATAAATTTATGTTTGTTAATTACTTAATTAGTTTAGGGACTCTTATAGTCAATTAGGAGCTGTTTTATATGTATCTATTTACGCTTTTTATAATCCAATAAAAGAGTTGTGCTATATGCATGTCATGGTTGATTTAGTCAATTAAGAGTTCATGTTATTAGTTTTTGTTTAAAGTGCATCTTTTGAATATATTCATCAAGTTTAAATGATGTATTTCTGATTGCTGACTATTTTCCCATTATCTTATAGCCAACAGGCGTAGTTGAGGAGAAAAGTACTAGTGGCTCAAAAAAAAGGTCCCTCTGTATATGTAAGTAGCAATAGTTCAGCAGGTGGATGTAGCATTAGTTCACTAAATCGGGGTGATGTACCTGCTAGATTCAGACATACGTTCCTTTCCTACAGCGGGTGGAGATTTGGGTTATTGATACTGGGTATGTGTACACACATATGCATTGTAATACCAAATGAATTATGAAATTTAGACTAACTTACAATAATAAACGAATTAAAAGTGCTTCTAAGTATAAATGATACTAAATAAATAATTTCCGCTACTTCATGAGTGATGTTCGTAAGTATGCCAAAATAAAGTGTACGAAGGTCGAAGGGGACGCTATTGATGGGGAAAATTACTCTGTCCATGCACCTTCTGGCCTTGCCTGGATAAGAGAAAATCATTGGAAGGGTTTGATTAAAATATGAACGGACCTCAATGGCTAGAGAAGTCAAGAAAGGTGTCAAAGTCCCGTTCCCTTAACCGTATCTTTAGAAAATCCATACTGAAGTGTCGGTCACCCCAACGTATGTTTAGTATATTATAGCTCGTGAGACGTAATAGTTTATTAGTTAGATCGCCAGAGTGTAAGTAACACCGTGGAAGAAGGACGGTCTTTACCCATCAGTATGCTCGATCCACACCAAGGAGGGCGTAGTCATTTGTAGAATAGCCCTCTCCCACAAGGGAGAGGGTTGGATGTTCATTTGGTAATTTAACCTTCCATTTGTTTTATCCCACTAGAATATCCTACTTCTCTCTCTAAACTCTTAAACTATATGCCTACTTATGTTATGATATGATGTGTTTGTGAAATCCAATATGTTACAAATGGTATCAAGAGCCATGGTTTGATCACTCATCTTTCAAAATTCTTGGATTTTTAGTAGATTTCATAAGGTTTTTGGGTTTGAATGAGTTTAGAATAGTTTGCACCATTTGGATCATTTCTAGTGTTAAAGTTTGGATTTTGATTGTACTTTCGTGTTTAGAATCATTATAAGTGTTTAGGTTTTGATTTGCAAGGCTTGAATCATTGTGGTTGGGTTGTTTTTGGATTGAAAAGTGGTGGTTTTTGAAGTACAAAGCGAGTTGAGTCTCGTTGTGACTTTCTTGCTTGCGAGTTGTCTTGTTCTGTGAGGCGAGTTGTCATATAAGCGAGTTGTATCTTAAGCGATTTGTCGTTTAAGCGAGTTGCTTTGGAAGCGAGTTATCAGCTTATGCGAGTTGTCGTTTAAACGAGTTAACTTATGCGAGTTGTCGTTTAAGCGAGTTTTATCTTAAGCGAGTTGTCAGCTTATGCGATTTGTCACTTAAGCGAGTTGTACCCTAAGCTAGTTGCTGTAGAAGCGTGTTGGGTTTTATGCGAATTATTTGTTATGCGAGTTAACATACTATGCGAGTTGAGCATTAAGCGAGTTGTGCCTTATGCGAGTTGTCCTGGTGTGAGTTATCTTGAGTCTTGTCATCTGATACTTACATTATGGCTTACACCACTGATCCATTATTTTCCAATGTGCTCAAACTATATGACTCGGTGGACAACAAACAAAGTATTTGCTACTCAGAAAGTTTAACCATGATTGACTCAGCCAATGATAATCAAAACACTTCACACTTTGAGTCCAATCCTAAGGAATTACACCTGTCAATGCTACAAAATGCCATGCAAATGGAATGCAGTATTGAGCCCTATCAGTTACTTCATTCTCACATCATACAGCTGTTATCCACGATAATGGATCGAACATGTAGTGCCCTCTTCGGTCAGGACTTATCTACACTGACTAGAACCACACTGTTGAACTTAGAACAATTGAAGCTACAACTTACTAATAAAAGGGTTCAAAAGGATGGTTCCAGTGCAGCTCTTCAAGTAATCTACAAACAATTTCAGCCATTCATCAGTGAGGAATATTCAGCAGATTATGATCAACACTTGACTGGAATTTCTTTCAAAAACCATACTGGAATGGAACTCCATAAGTTCATTGACATATTCACCATCTTATGGACAATGTGAAGAAGTACATTTATGAAGTACATAACAGTGATCATATGAATGAACATGGGATACAATCAATAGAGAAGTGTGGAGAGTTGGGTAATCTATCGGGTAGTGCTAAAGCCAGTAATACAGACACATCAACAATGGAAGCTACAGGCGGTTCAGAAAATTTTGTCTCACTAATGAAGGATGCAGAGTGGAAAATGTTGAACGAACAAACGTTGGAAGGTGAATCTTCATCAAGTGCTGAATTTTCGGTAACACATATTGATATTTCATCTGTGCTTAATTCTGTGCAAACTAATGATTTTTCATAACATGTGGTTAGTACATGTCCTGCAACTGAGACTGAGTCAATGATAAAACATATCGTGAGTCACAAGGTTGATAAGAAACTTTTCGAAGAACTTTCAAATAAATACTCAATTTTTGAAAAACATTGCATTTCTTTAGAAATTGCAATACAACAAAGGGAAGAAGGTTTTCTTACAACAAAAGCCTGCATAAATACGGAATTTCGATAATTTTTCGAAATTAACCAGTTAAAAACTCAGCTTCAAGACAAAGACTCAACCATATGTAATATGAAAAATCAAATCTCAGACCTACATATGAATATTAATATGGGGGTATATTATCTTAACAATGAAGTTAGTAATGAGGTTAAATCTAGGAATGACGAATTGGCATTATGTGTGGCCGAGTTGTTAAGGGAAAATGAGTCTTTAAGGAAGAATCAATTAGAGAATAAGATAAAATTTTTAGATCAGACTAATTCCTTGTTGGCTGACATAGATGCCCTTAACACCAATCTTCAGAACAAGAGCTTCACCATAGTTGCCTTAAAAAATGAGCTTAGGAAAATTACTAGGAATGGTGGGAACACTAAGTCTACAATATTGTCTACCTTGGAGAAATCAGATTCACAAAGGGCTAATGATCGATCTGTTGTTAGGCAACCAAATGCATTTAGTTCAGAAAGAATTAAACCATTCAAATCTAAAAAATCTAGAAATGCTTCCCAATTCAAAGAGAACACAGTTTTGCCTAAATCAGTCGCCTCACTAAAGCCTTCTCAGTCTAATGCTCAAAACTCTAAGATCAGGAATATAAGGAGATCATCTAGTCCACATAAGAAGCATCAAATGGCTGACCACTCCCCTAAGAAACAAACTAATTGCAAAAGGACCAATGTTCAGAACAGGGAAATGGTTACATCTTCTTCTGTAACTAAAAGATCTAACTCTGCTAGTTGTTGTCTTAAGCGGATGCCTACTGGTAGATTATTTAAGAACACAGGATCCAAACGGACTTACTCACCTAGATCTTGTCTTAAGTTGATGCCCACAGGGAAAATCTTCAAGAATGTTGGACTTAAAGGGATTCCCATCAATGATACTCCAAGGCCTGACTGTAAAACATCCAAAGATGAGGATACAACTGTCACTAACCCATATATTTGCAATACTACATGTGCTATTAGTGCAAATTTTCCTCAGTCCTTTTCAGGTACAATGCTCAATTCTATCATGAACATCATGACCTGGTTTCCAACTGATTTGAAGGCAAATTATCAAGGAAGTGCTGCTTATCAATGTTGACTTGCATGTACTGTGACTTCTGATCGTTTTCGCCGTAACTCGTAACTCATCGATTGTTTAAAAAAAAAAAAAAAAAAAAACCATATAAATCAAAATTTGAAAAATACCAAAAATATTTTTTTTCATTATCGATAACATCTACGGTCCTAGAAATGTCATTCAACAATGGCACGGGTCTTTAGATGAAGTTCAAACAGATACTTTACCTTTTTTACCTGTCCTAATACTCACATACTCAAGTCGACCAGGACTCACGGCAAGGAATAGATTCAATCAATGATCGCTCACTCACTTGCATCATTGATTGAGGGGGAGAATTGTATCTATCTGCTAGTCGATAAGTCTCTTCATGTGCTTCTTGCTTGAGGGGGAATACTTATGTCCCTTTATGTGCTTGTGTCAGTTATCTTGCTTGTGTGTGTTTAGTCATTGTATGCTATTTGGAGTGATTTAAGTTGCATAATTTTATGTATATTGGACTCATTTGCTTGTTTTTTGAAGTTATGCAAGTTGATAAGTCTCTTCATGTATGCGAGTTGTTATGAAGCGGTTGTATAGGCGAGTTGATAATATGCGAGTTATTAAGTCTCTAACTGCATGCCAATTATTCTGTAATGGCTGTATATGCGAGTTGATAAATCACTTGATACATGCGAGTTGTGTTACCTGTCTAAACATGCGAGTTGTTAGTATAGGGACTTAAAGTGACAAGTCGCAATACCCATTTCTTGGTTTAAGTAAAGCATGTTGACTAATAGTCAAAACACTTGTCTTTTTGGTCAAAATTTTCCACACCATTCTCTCTCTATTTGTCTTCGAAGCGAGTTTCCTCTTGCGTATTCGTGTGGCAGGATTCTTGACATTGCTTTTCATGATTGTGCTATGAATACTTATACATCATTCCTCTAAACCTTACGTATCTTGCAGATCCCCTCATCTTTGATCTGCTCATCTTATAACTGATTATTAGGTTTGAATCCCTCAATTTATTTCCTGTTATGTGTAATAGTTAGAGGCATTAGATATTGAATTTATTGAGGTTTCATTATCATGATCTGATGATTGATTATAAGCGCGTATTATGGATTTAGGTGATGTGGTGTTTGTTTGGGTTTAGATCGATGTATTAGATTTTGGTTGTATGATTGGTTATTATCAGTGGATTGTCTCCCTTGTATCATACATCCATGTGTTTCTCTTGCAGTGTTGTGGTAATTGTCTTATCGTGTGTAAATGTGCAAGTTGTTCTGAGACACTCGTTGTGTATTCTTGTATGCGAGTTATCCTTGGTTGCTTGTATGTGAATTACATATGTTATGCTTGTATGCGAGTTGCACGAGTTGTTTTTCAATGCGAGTTGTCCCTTGCTTATTTATGTATGCGAGTTGCCATATGCGACTTGTCTCATACGTATTGACTTATGCGAGTTAATATACACACTGAGACCCATGCGTGTTATGTTATGCGAGTTGATCATATCTTTGACCAAAGCGAGTTCTGTAATGCGAGTTGCCCCTTGATACTCAATATGCGAGTTGTCTTTAGCTACTTGATGTATGCGAGTTGACCTATGCATGTAGAGGTGTGCGAGTTATTATATGCAATTTGACCTATGTGAGTTATATCATGCGAGTTGTCCATATTTCAAGCTGTATTGACTTACAACTTGTCCTATGCAACTTGTTTATATTATAGATGTGTCCATGCAACTTGATTTATATATCTTTCTATCTAGGTCTCTGCATGCTAATTGCATTTTACCATTGATGTGCTTTTTATGTCTCCGTCTTAGTCATATCTTGCTTTTTGATGTTTGCATATATCTTTGTATGCTTTAAATCACTATCTAAGAACTTATGATATGGGGTGGCTATTTGGTCAATCTAATAACTTTGTCTCACCTAACAAACTTTCCGGATATTGTTGTTGTTGTATGTGTGCTCTTCAGATCTCAATGGCAGACACCACGTCCTCTGAGAACCTTACTACCACTGCACCAACCATTGTTCCTACTGATAAGGAATTACTTCCATATGCGGAATGGGTGACAATAGCAAAGAGCAACTGCTATGTGGATGTGGATAGAAGCCAACATAATCTAATTTACCGATTGGCTATTGATATTTTGAAGGACACCAACTTCTTTGGAGCCTTAACCATGCGTTGCACAATTCCTTCCATTTACATTCAACAATTCTGGAATACTATTACATGGGACAAGATCTCTACTGCATACTCATGTAAGCTTGAAGACAAGTGGTATGACATCACCATTGAGACTCTTAGGGATGCTCTTCAGATCACTCCAAGAGACCCCTCAAATCCATTTGTCGCTCCACCCACCACTGAAGAACTAAAAGAATTTGTTGATGAATTTGGATATCCAGAAAAGTTAACAAAGGTCTCTGCATTCATCAACGCAGAAGTGTATCAACCATGGAGAGCCATTGTTACGATTCTCAAGTTATGCTTAACTGGTAAAACTTCAGGGCAGAACAGAGTAAGAGCTCCTATTCTTCAAATTCTGTGGGGGTTGGTTAAAGGGAAAAACATTGATTTTGCGAAACATATTTAGGAAGAATTCTCCTTGTCTTTAGACACATTCATCACTGATAGACAAAAATCTCTGAATAAAGTCAAAGGAAGGAAAGGCCTAGGCAAGAGAGTGATTCCTAGCATCAGGTTTTCAAAGCTCATTATCCAGCATCTACAACGGACTCACAAGTTTACTTCCCGAAGTAAGTCAGCTCTCCATGAAGCTAGTGATGAATTCATTCTTGGCAACTTGAAATATGTTGCCAGAGGACAGGACAAAGAAATCTTTGGAATGCCTATCCCTGAAGCTCTTTTTACTGAAAGAATTAAGAAAGCTGACTATTTTAAGAATTACATGAAGAAGGTCTCAGGCACAACCAATGATGACTCATCAAATCCTACTCTCAAGAAATCCATAAGCAAACAATGTGAGTCTACCTACGCAAGTCTTCCCAAGAAGAAGAAGAGACCTGATAGCTCAATATCTACTGACTCTCCGTCTCAAAAGCAAAAAAGGAGAAGGAGAGACGCTAGAAAGGGTAAAGATAAAGGAGAGATGAGATTACTGGATGAAGACGAAGCAGCACTGCAACAAGGAATCCAATTGAGCTTGGAAAGTCTCGACACACCACAAAGACAACCAGTGGGAGGGGTTACAATACGTGAACCTGAGTCAGCATTTCGCCAAACCACTCCCGTTGCACAGGGCAAAGGCAAAGGAATTGCAGGAGTAGAAGCTGAACAAGCTACTCAAATGTTATTGACCATTTCCTCTTCGACTCCAAAAAAAAACCCGATTTGTACTCAAGAAAAGAAATGTTGAATCATCCTCAGCTCAAGTACAATCTAGAGTGGAAAAGGTTGTGTCTGATACACCGGAGGATACCATTTCTGCTAGTGACACTCAGTCAGAAAGTCAGGAATCAGCACCTTCTACAGAAACGGTTCCGGTTCTTGAGACAGAGATTGAAAGAGAAGATACATAGGTTGGGGGAAATGAACTGCTGGAAGGTTCACAGGAGACTCTTAAGCCAAGATCTGAGGATCACGTGAGTCTAGAAGAAGCAAACATATATACGGGTTCTCTGTCTTCACTTAAGAATCTTGAACCTGACTTTACTTATGCCGACCAATTTTTAAAAGACAGACCATCAGACATTGAGTCTGACAAGCCAAATGATGAAAAAGAAGAAGTGGAGTCTATGTTCACGGACACCATCCAGCAAGACACATCAACTATTCCTCCAATGTCAACACCCATTGTCACCTCATCATCTACAACTCCATCAATCGCACCTTCACTACTAACTCCTACTCAAGCAACCACACTTCCACCACCAGAGCCTGCTACAATTTCTCAATCAGTTGTCATTGTTAGTGACTCTGTCACTCCACCAGTTTCAGCACCTCCCGCCAAGTCTACGGAACAACTTCCTGAAGAAGCACTCAAAAGAATCAATGTCCTCGAGATGCATCATTTGTCGGAAACAGTCAAGCATCTTGATCGTCGTGTTTCCAAGCTGGAAAACCTCAATTTTGACATTGTTGTTGCAAATGATATTGAAGCAGAAGTAAAAGATGCAGTGGAATGGGCAATGAAAGCTCCTCTGCTTCAGAGGTTTAAAGATTTGCCTATCTCTGATATGAGAACAGTTCTTGCCGACAAGATGTATGATGCAGATGAGCATTTGGATGATGTTCATAAGAAGTTATATGAAGCTCTCGAAGAATCAATCAAGCACGATAATCACCTGCAGTTTTTGGAAGACATTCGTGAATGGGAAAGTAAGAAAAAGAGAAGAGTGGTGTTGATGGAATCAATTTCTAGAATACCAAAATATCCACCACCTCCTCCACCTCCAACTGGTGGAGCTGGGTCATCTGCAGCTGGTGGATCTTTCGGTACTGCCACTACTCATAAGACTAACCCACCAACACCTCCACCAA
The DNA here is from genome assembly GCA_022545495.1 of Chrysanthemum lavandulifolium. Lineage (NCBI taxonomy): Eukaryota > Viridiplantae > Streptophyta > Magnoliopsida > Asterales > Asteraceae > Chrysanthemum > Chrysanthemum lavandulifolium. The sequence goes on along the minus strand of CM040238.1, from coordinate 288,529,302 downwards.
AATCTTCCAATCAAACTGGATCATCAAGTGGTCAAGGATCTCAGAAGACTTCTACAACTTAGACCACTGTTGATTCTAGGTTTACACCTACATTCTCTACTATTCCAGAAGAGCAAATGCTTAATGAAGAGTCTTACGTTGCCCAAGAGTCAGAATCTGAAGACGATGATGCTTCCACCAAGCATATCCCTAAGCTGTCCGAAGACGAAGATTGGTTTGATGCATACATTTTGGGCAAACGCATTAAAACCGCTAGAGCTGCACCATCTAAGGATATATCTCAAAGCTGGTTAACCAAAGAAAGACCTCAAACTCCTGAACCTTTGTGGGCTATACCGGAGTCGGATTTGATTGTCCCTGACAATAACTGGGCAACCACCATTGTTTCCAACCATGAAGATCCTTCTGATGAGTCACTCCTACACATCACTGGAGATATGGGATGCTTCATCAAATGGTTCTGTGACAAGCAGGGAATCACTTCCCTCACACCAAAGGATCTTGAGGGGCTAGCTTTCGAGATAGTCAAAGCCTTTCACTCTGATGCGGCTCATCTACAATTCCAAATGGAAGAGTGCCACAAGATGCTGACTGATCAAGTTGATGAAAATATCAGTCGTTTTAATATCAACGATTCTCTTCCTCTTGGCGGTGAACCTGGACAGAAGACTATACAATCTGATTTATTTTTCAACCGAGACCTGGACTACCTACGTGTTGGAACTGAAGGAAGAAGACCAGCCTTATCTATTTCCAAGATGAAGGCGGAAACCTACTTAGATCCAGGTCTTGGGCAAATGGTACCTGATCAATTCTCGGTTGACAAAGAACAAGTATACGAGATTGCTGCCTCATACGGCATTTCGCATTGGTGGTTCAAAAAGAAGAAGTTCTACATTGAAAGACATGGTGCAGAAAAGAGACGAAAGCTGCTCGATCCAAGTGCAGATTCTAAGTGTGGTAAGTGTGGAAATCTTCTCAATCTACGGCTATGATTATCTAAAGAAGGTTGTTCTTAGAAGAGCGGACTTGAAAGATCATGTTATTGAAGAAAACGACTTCAAACATTTGCTACCAAGTGATTTTGAAGATCTATATCTTCGAACCTCCAGGACGTCTTGACCATCTACCGCTCGAGAAAAGAAGTCTCTCTCTGCTGCAGTCAATCTTTGGATAAGGGGCTTAGTAATTCGACAAAGAGTTGGTGATTTTCAACTAGGTGTGGAAAGCTACCAGACTTAGGTCAATCTAACAAGACCTCAATGGGAAGCCACAGGGCATGAATTCAGACGCGACTACATAGTGATTAACTCTCCTAGAGCAGTTATCTTTACCAACAAATACGGGTCAAGAATGCTAATGAGGCTGTGTGAGTTATACAAGTTCAGTGATGGAACGCTCAAGATTGTTGAAGAAGAATTGAATTCAAGGGTGAAGGAGTTCAAGCTAAACCTGAAGTTGGGGGACAACACGAGGTTCTGGACTGAACAAGATGTGAAGAGGTGTGAAGATTTCATTACTGCTATCGGACGAAGACTTAAGACAAGAAAGATTTACCGCAGCCTTGAAAGATTTGTGGGTGGGAGAATACGGGAAGGACACTACAAGCTACTTCAAAGAACAAAATGAAGACATCTTCCTTTTGTAGCTATGTTGTGTTTATATTATGTGTAATGTGGTAAATGTATTATGAACAACAATAACTATAATGTATATAGTAGTGATAGGTTATGGCTTGTAGTTTTCCTTTTTGTTTTGAAAAGGGAATTTAGGAGTGTTTTGTTTCAGATCAAATAAAACAGGACACATTTTTCTCCAACAAAATTTTTCTTACATATTTAAATCACTTGAGATCCAAAATCTCAAAAGATTTGAAATTTTTGATCGGGGGAGAAAATGTGATATAAATATGCAATCTGATAAAATGTGATCTTCAAGACTCAATATGTTTATATTGGCATCTTTCCTCATTTGTGCGAAACCTTTTCGTGTATCGAAGCACACATTGAGGGGGAGAACTTCAAAAGGTTTCATTGGATTCATCGATCGTGAATTCTGTTTCATATTCCCCCTACAAGCTCTATAATGTATCTAAAATTCTTCAAATCAAGGGGGAGAAACTCTTAGAAAACCAAATCCTTTCCCAAAATTATCTTGAACAAAGTATTTAAAATGCTAATTTTGATCGGGATAGTGATGTCGATATTTTTAGAAAATGTTGATCAAAGAAGCGAATTCTTCATTCTCAATCAGAGATTTTCAAGTCCTCTTGCCTCCATGTGCCAAAGCAATTTCAAACATACGATGCACATGTTGAGGGGGAGCTTTTTTTTTCTGAAATATCAAAAACAATTTAGGTACAAAATGCTTTGATCATATATCACAAGTACCTGAATTGATTATTCAAATGGTTTTCAATTGGTTTAAATGGCAGAAGAACAATACCAAAAAGACCGACCACATTTATTTTATGCATGGAGATATAAGGATGGTTAGGTTAGGTATTCGTCCCACGATCCCGCCTAAAGCGGAGGGATTCACCCAGGACAATCCACTAGATAGTGTAGAGTCCTTAGGTATGATGAAAACAGGAGAAAATGAGAAATGGGAAGAGTGCCAACCGAGACTAAGCTAGTAATTGGAATAAACACAACAAGGTTCTAGTTATGAAGTCTCGGTAAGCACTGAAGGGGTTGAAGAATGAAAAATAAATGAAATGAGAAAAGGGTGAAAAGAAATAGCCCTCCATTTATTCAACCTTAAGGCAGAAACCGGGTTCAATACATATGCTACTGGTGGTTACTAAGGTAACACCGGTAAAAGAGTCAACCCTAAAACCGATTTTTTCTGTGGCGACAAAATAGAAAAAGCGATACCCTTACACCCTTATTAAAATAATCGATCCTTACTTTAATCCTACTTTCTTCTGCTAGAGTCTGGTCTAATTATCTACTTTTATTCCAGGTTGTTGCAAGATTTGAAGTTTAGGGTTCCTATCTGGTTCGGTTTTTTTCTCTCTAGGGTTTCGTTTAAATTAAATTCCAAATCATTGCTATGGAGTTCGGTTAGTGATGATTTTATGTTCTTTTAATGCATGCCTAAGCTTTGCTTAGGACCTCGTTGTGAAGATTGGACGATTGCTCTTCGTGTTTTTATGTTAACTTTTGTTTTCTTAGTTAGGGTTTGTTACTTCTTGTTTGTTGATTCTGTTTTGTATGACTATTATGGGTGATAGTAATGAGCAAGATTCGGGTATTAATGCTACGTCTCAGCCACCTAATGATTTTCTTGATTCTTCTCATACTAAAGGACAAGTGGAGCCAATTTCACTTGGTTCGAGCCCTAGTCATGATGCACCTAGTCATGACTCGCCTGACGGTCATGATACTTTAATGAAAGTTCGTGCTATTGAAAAATAAATATTTGAGGGAAAACTTGTTCTTGTGGGTGATGATGGGCAACCATTAAAACCAGTTGTGACAGTGGATGCTACTACTTCTACTGGGGCTAATCCATTCGAGCATCTTAAGGTGCCACAGTCACAGAATGAGCTAGAGGAGATGCTTGCTGCGATTGGTTATTATTCGAAACCTCCTCATGATACGAGGGTTCCTATGGCTTCTATTGTTGATAAGGTTGATACGAATGCACATGGGGCTGTTGGTATTGAGAAGGTTGGTGGTTTGAAACAACCTTCTACATCGTATGCTCGTATTTCTTCTACTGAACCTAAGAAACACACGTCAAACTTTCGTAGGTTGGAGTGTAATAAGAAAGCTAATGGTGTGGATCTTTCTGTCATGATGAAAGTGGTTGAAAAGGTGAAAACTAGGTTTGAGAATACTTTGTATGGGTATTTTCTTGGTCAACGACTTGCTTTTCCTGTTGTTGATTACTTTGTACGCAATGCGTGGGCTAAGTTTGGTATACAAAAGGTAATGATGAATGCAAAGGGTTCTTCTTTTTAAGTTCAATTCAAGAAAGGTGTTGATGATGTTCTTGAAAACGGTCCTTGGTTGATTAGAAATGTACCTATTATTCTTAAATCATGGATATTGAACACCAACTTACTTAAAGAGGATTTGACCAATATCCGGTGTGGGTTAAATTCCATGATGTTCCTCCGGCTATGTTTTTCGATGATAGCCTTAGTCTCCTTGCCACATTGATAGGCACGCCAAAAGGTTAGATGCTTTCACTAGCCAAATGTGCAAGAACTCGTAATGTAGTAGTTTTGCTAGATGCATGATTGAAGTGAAGTCGGATGAGGTGCTTAGATACTACCTTACTGTTGAGATACCGTTACTTGATCGGTCGGGTTCGACTATTGAGAAGATACGGGTTGAATATGAGTGGAAACCACCTCATTCGATAAATGTAAGATTTTGGTCATACTCTTATTGAATGTCCTAAAGTTGTTGAACCTCCGCCACCTACTAAGTGTGTTAATGATGGTTTCAAGACGGTTAATAACAAGAAGAAGGGAAAGCAAGGTGGGTCTACTATTCGGTCAAGGTGGTTTACTAAACTGTTGTAGGTAAGCGCTTCAATATCAACCCAAAAGACTCCTCCCGAACCTAAGAAAGTGGAATTCAATAAGAAGAATGCTTCTGATGTGGCTAGTTCGAGTGGAACAACGATCTCTACGTCTAACCAGTTTGATGGTCTTAATACGGATGCGTTTGGTATTCCGTCTAATGACACCAACAAGGATGTGGATTCTGGTCATACAATGGAAGTTAATGAAGATATGTCTACTAAGACAGGTACTGCATCACAAGAACCCCTTGTGAGTGATTTGAAAGAGATGGAGTCGGATGTGGCTCCTACAACTAGTGCATCTTGTAATCCGCCTGTCTCTTCTACTAAGAGAGTTAACCCTTTTTCTAAAGTGGGAAAGATCGTGGATTCTGATTCTGAAGATGAAGTGGTTGCTAACCCATTTGATGAGTCTGCTAATATATTCGGTGGTGGCCAATAATTTAAAGATGAGTATGATGACTATGACTACGATGACTATACGAAGCAGGTTCATGATCTTCCAGGGAATTTGGATGCCTTTAATTCCATGTATGGTACCAAGCTTCAAGGTCCTAGGAAGTAATTTTCTTTCGTTATGTCCTATGTTATCATTTGAGTAGTGGTTTGTTTTCTTGTTTATAATATAGGAAGTATCTTGTTATGTAAGCTTTATGCCTATGTAACGGGATGAGATATGGGATTTCACTCATATCCATTGTACTTAAACATTTATTTTTGGTTAATATATTTACCGTGGTGCAGGATTACTCCCTTTACCCAAAAAAGGTAACACCGGTATTGAAGACAAGATGTCATGGACCCAGTGACGCACTGCACTAAACTTCCCAAGCTACTCACTTACTCTTAAAAGGACTTGTTTCATTCTCACGGGGAACCTACATTATTTATCGACTTTATATTAGAGATTGTTGATATTGAAGAAGGAGACCCTCTCCCTAGTCTCCGGCATAGGAACCAAATGTGCACTATTGAGTCTAGAGCCACGAGATCGTCAATAAATCTCTCTAGGACACAATCAATGAAGACTCACTATTTCACACAATGTGGAAAGTGAGATTATATCTTAAGAGTCCCACGATTATCCTTGTGATATTGCCGTAACATCCGAGTGATATGTAAAATATTCACGATGAAGATGGAAATCCTTCTAGAGCCAACATCAAACAAGCTCTTGGTGGGTAACATGTGAGATCTATCCAATAGATCAAACTTGTGACAACTGGATAGAAACGATGGGGCGATTCAATATTGAATCAAACTTGGTCCAGGAAATGGATTGACGGATACCTTTGAAAAACCGGTCGTTGTGCTTAAAATTCTTTTCTCTAGCACATCGACTGTGTATTAATATTTCAAAATAAAAGGTGTTTATGATTGATCATTGATTTTCCTTAAAACCTTCGTTGTGTTGCAAAACACTTTATATTAAGCAGTACATGATTGTTATTCAAATCACTTTTCATCAATCGCTGAATCTCAATTCACGGCTCACTCACTCCGTGTTGTCTTCTTTGAGACGTTCGCTTGAGAACGGCTAGAGCAGCCGCGAAACCCCGTCAAGGAGATTCTTCGAATTATACTCGATCACAGCAAGATTTGTAATCGATCAACGGGGAACCGTGGGCGTGTACCTCAATTCAACGAAATTGATCAAAGACACTCGCGGCGCTTTATTGCTAATCGTTGTATGCGTGTACACCCAACATTTGCGGTGATCGTAATTGAGATGTCAATCCATAGCCGCATGCTCACACATCACATTCATATCTAAAGAATTCATGATAAGTGCATATCTTCATCAACGACTCTGATATTTTCACTCCATGCTTCTGCTACCCTGCTGCAAATATCATGAATCAACGAAAGCTTCCGCAACTCTGATGAGAAGATATCATGATCCACAATGTGAGCATGTCGGTCCCAAAAGTCACAAACTCACATGATGGCAACACAACAATGGATAATTTAGAGATTTTAACTTGCAGATGATCTCAAAGAAAGTTCCTGATCACATATCTATGATCCACTCCAAGTCACGGAATCACTACTATTACACGATGATAAAGCTTTGCAACTACAAGGTCTACGAGCCAAAGCATCAAAGATTTTAAATTAATTGCTAAGACTCTTTCAATGTAATTATTGGGGTGACCTCCCTTAGGGGGAGATTGTTAGGATTTAGAAAATCCATACTGAAGTGTCGGACACCCCAACGTATGTTTAGCATATTATAGCTCGTAGACGTAATAGTTTATTAGTTAGATTAGCGTGAGTGTAAGTAACACCGTGAAAGAAGGACGGTCTTTACCCACCGTATGCCTGATCCACGGCCAAGGAGGCGTAGTCATTTGTATAAATAGCCCTCTCCCCACAAGGGAGAGGGTTGGATATTCATTTGGTAATCTAAGCTTCCATTTGTTTTATCTCACTAGAATATCCCACTTTCTCTCTCTAAACTCTTAAACTATACGCCTACTTATGTTATGATATGATGTGTTTGTGAAATCCAATATGTTACAAGACGGGTAGGGAACCGTCTAACCCTTGAAATAATTATTATGTCATCGAATTGCCTAACCTTAATTCGTAGTGCAATAATTTGACCATATAACCTGTGTTCTATTATAAAGTACAATATAAAAATGAAATGAAAGTAAATACATGTATTCCAACGTCTATTGGTTGTCTCATGTTACTTATTATTCATTATAGTTTTTGAAGGCTCTAGCTAGTTGAGGTATAAAAATGTTGCTAGTTCCTATGATGTTACTCGTTTAGATTGAAAAGACTATATACGATAAAAATACAAAACTTTCATAAAAGAATGGGACCATTACTCTAGTTGATGTATGCATTGTCAAGGCCTTTTTTTTGAATTAGCTGAAACTGTTTCTATTAGTCGATCATTATGTATATAGGCCCGATTAGGGGTGTTCATGGGTTGGGTAATATCCGAATAAACCGAAAATCGAAACCGAACCGAACAGAAAATAATCGAACCGAACTCGTAACCGAACCGAAATTTCCAAAACCGAACCGAACCGAATAAAGTTCGGTTTTCGGTTCGGTTATGGTTTTAGCAATCCAAACCGAAAACCGAACCGAAAACCGAAATTAAATAAATATATATATTTTATATATATTTATATTAAAAATATATTAAAACTCTTTTTGGGTAAAGGGAGTAATCCCGCACCTCGTAAATATATTAACCAAATAAACGTTTAAGTACAATGGATATGAGTGAAATCCCATATCTCACCGCTACATAGGCAAAAAGCTTATATAACAAGAAACTTCCAATTCTCTAAACAAGAAAACAAACCACTACTCAAATGATATTATATGACACAACACTAACATTACTTCCTAGGACCTTGAAACGTTGTGCCATACATGGCATTAAAGGAATCCAAATTTCCGGAATATCACGAACTGCTTCGATAGTCTTCAAAGTCATAATCATCATACTCATCTTCAAATTCTTGGCCCCACTAAAATATTAGCAGACTCATCAAATGGGTTAGCAACAACCTCATCTTCGTAATCGACACCACAATCTCGCCCACTTTAGAAAAAGGGTTAACTCTCTTAGTAGAAGAGGTAGACGGAATAGGAAGACCATCATCATCCACGAGAGTAGCTTTCCATCAATAATTAGCTTCTCAAGCTTACCAATCTTCTCACATGGAGTAGAACCACCATACATGGTTCCCATTGAATCACTCACAAGCTTAGCCGCAGAAGAAGTCCCGCCTCCGAGACTTAGACGCCTCACCAATATCAATACGAGAGTCCGCCCGAGATCCATCAATACCGCTTCCTTAATAGTAGCGTAAGACGCCCCACCATGTCCTTGTTATTAGAAGAATCTTCCACATTACATTCATCTTCCACCTCAAGAGTCCCAAAAGCGTTAGACGTAGTAATCGTGTATCTTTAGCATTACCACTAGCAACGCCGTGTCTTCGCTTTGCAACATATACCGCTTCCTAGGTGCAAATCTAGGACCCTTACCCATATTAATACCACCATCATCTTCGTACCTTTAGGTTTCGTTTTCCGATTCTCGCACCACCTTAAAACCATCATCGCTTCGCCCACCTTTGAGTGGGAGGGCATCATTATGCTCCTTAATACTCTTAGGACAACAAGCAAGATCATGCCCAAACACTTTACATTCCACACAATGTGGCGGCTTCCATTCATATTCCACCTTTATACTTGCCGTAGTAAAACCAAGATCATCCTTATTAGGATCGCCATAGTCACCACATGTTTAAGCTCAACTTCGATGATAATTCCACAAGAGCACGAGCAAAACTAATGCGACCCCATGAATCAACACACATGGAGCTAGTAAAGCATCTAGCATAATCGGCTTACCCACCGAGTAGCAATTAAGCTCAACCCATCTTCCGAATATGCAAGTAATGGCACATTATGCAATTTAATCCAAACGGGAACTCTAGTTACCTCACTTTTAGACAATAGCACATCAGGAGTCCATTTAGTGAGAATGATAGGAGACTTGCGAATAATCCATGGGCCCCGTTGAAGAACACTCTCAACACCCTCTTTAGAATCGAATTTAAAGAGAAAAACACCATCATCATTCTTCATTAGTTTCTTAAAACCAAACTTACCCCATGTATTGGTGACGTAGTTCAAAACCAAATGAAAAGCAACATTCTTGCCAACAAAGAAGCCAACAAGTGTATTTTCATAACGGTTGAATACACCTTCCATAGCAGCCTTTGGAAGCACCGTATCATGATTTTCAATTCGCGCCTCATTCACCAAGGCACGGAAATTCACTTTCCTAGAGACACGCTCCGGATTTAATACATTAGCAAATGACCTTACTTCATTAGTTTCAACGTTATGACTCAAGTAGAAGCATTCACCATGCTAGGACCGTAATTCAACACATCAAAGAAAAGGCTAAGAAACATTAGTGCTCGAATCCAAACCACCCACGCACGTATTCCTATAACTTGTATGTTCCGATTATTTGTACCCCAAATAGAATCCGAATGAACATCATGCGTGCTAGGGTTAAGACCAACCCTAGCAGCTTCAGCAGAGTCACCCTCTAAACCACGTTCACCTTGGAGACGTTTTAACCTAGCTTCCAACTCCTGAATATCAACCCTTTGATACGAGTTCTTGTCCGTGTTTCCACCAACTTGATCGGCCAAGTTGGTGGCTGTTTTAGAAGCCTTCACCGAAGACCCAGCTTTATCAAGAAACCCCTTTTCCATCTCTCTACAACCCACAAACAATCAACTAACCAATCAAACCCTAACTAAAAGTTAGGGTTTAAACACACCACGAACAAAAACTAACCAGCACCCATGGTTACGCAATCCAAATCAGTAAATTCAATGAAGAACAACCACGATCGACCTTATATAAATAGGAATGAATAACAAACCGACTAAGGATAGCAAAGAATAAGGTAATCGATCTAAAACCAGAAGTTTGCGATTAGAAACCCTAAAAAATTGTAGAACCAGAATCGACCTTAAACCAATAAAACAAGCAGCGATTTGGGATAAACCAATGATAATCACAAGGATTAAACACTAGGTTAATCAAATAGGTACAAGAATTAGTGGTGATATATATATATATATATATATATATATATATAATATTTTAAGCTTGAAAATTATTTTTTTTTCAAAAAATATATATAAATAAATGAATAAATTATTAAATTTAGGTAATTCGGGTTATTCGGATGGGTTTTCGGTTATTGGGGGTTCGGTTTTTGGTTTTCGGTTCGGTTTTCGGTTCGGTTTAGTTAAATTTGAATTCGGTTCGGTTCTCGGTTATACCTAGAAAAAAAAATTAACCGAACAAACCGATAACCGAACCGATGAACACCCCTAGGCCCGATAGGTTTTCTTGTATTATGGCCTAACCCACTTCTAGAATATTCATTTGTACACTATATATTTGTATGATGTTTATGGAATGGAACACAATTCGTAACAAATCTGACATGCTTGATAAATTTTTGCATTTTTGTAATTATGTTAAAAATCAATTTAAATGCGAAATAAAAAGTTTTCAATGTGACCATGGTGGTGAGTTCGACAATAACCGCTTACATACACTATTTTCTAATCACGGTATACAATTTAGATTCTCTTGCCCAAAAACCTCTCAGCAAAATGGCAAGGCGGAACGCATGATTAGAACCATCAACAATGTCCTTCGTATGCTCTTGTTCCAAGCCCACCTACCCCCAACCTTTTGGGTCGAGGCTCTACATATGGCCCCTTATCTCCTCAATCTCTTACCCTCTACCGCCATAAACAACGAAATCCCCTACACAAGACTTTTTCACAAAGCACCAGACTATTCTAACTTCTCATTTATTATTTTTTTCCTAACTTACTTGTTTTTAACATACTTTTTATTTTATTTTTTATTTTATTATTATTATTTTTTTGAAATAACACGTAATGAGATGAGGCCCTTCAAGAGCAAGTCGAGACGGTGTCATCCCGCATATAAGCAAAGATAGAAATATTGCAACAGATAGTTCCGAGTGACAACCGCCGTAACATGGCGTGTGGGTAGGAGGTTACCCGGTGGTGGCTCAACCTCTCACAGTCCACACGTAGGCATGTTGCTCAAGATTACGTTATTAGGCAAGATATGACAAAGGTGATGAGCCGAGCGGAGAGGAAACTAAGGAGGCGCAAGAACGGGATCGTCAGTCGAGGAAGACACTCGCTGCCTCTAGGAACAAAGCACGCGGCTTATTCCACGCTTGGGCGCTCGGATCATACCTTGAGCAATTTTTCACCAAGACAACGCACAAGGTAACCCATTTCCGTTCCCTTTCCTGCACCCTTTCTCGGCCCTTTTCCCCCAAGACCGTTAGTTTACAACCTCCCATTCCCGGCCCTGTTAGTTTCCAACCTCCCATTCCTGGCCCTGTTGGTTTCCAACCTCCCATTCCCGGCCCTGTTGGTTTCCAACCTCCCATTCCCGGCCCTGTTGGTTTCTAAGCTCCCATTTTCAACCCCAATAATACATTTCCTGGTTATTATCGTCCCACCTTTCCCAACTCTACTACGTGCCCGGGTTCTAGTTCCAACTATGCAATGCCGCCACCAGACCTTAACCAATACAACTCACAAAATAATCTTCATTTGCGCCAAGTTGATCATGTTAATAATAATGATTTGGGTAATAATGATGATAATAGTGAGGATAATAATGAGGAGGGCGACGATTCGGGCGACAAGTCAGGCGGCGATTCGGGCGGCGAGTACTATGAGTAGTAGGCGGGAAGTTAGTTTGTGAGTTTTAGACTTGTTAATTTTATGGAATAGTATTGAGACATGTTAGCTTTATAAGCTTGTGACTTGTTAGTTTAAGACATGTTATTTAGGAAATTTGCGCCTTGTATAGTTTAAGAGTAGTTTACTTTGTATCGTATTTGTCGAATGGTATCGTGGAATTGTGGAATTTTATTCGATCCGTTTTGTAATTTGGTATTGTATCATATTGTCGAATTGGTATTGTGGATTGTGATTGATTACAAGTTGTATTGTTTTGGTAGATTTTTTCTCGAAAAAAATCCGGAAAAAATCTGGAAAACTGCAGTTTTGCTGCATTTTTTTTGCCCTCCCAGATTTATTAGGGACGACAATGTCGTCCCTAAAATGTATTAAACATGTCGTCCAATTTTGCACCCAAGGCCACGTGGATCGTCCCGTTTTGCACCTAGGCCACGTGGAATTACAGTTTGGGACGACTTTTGTCGTGCCTTTTTGCAATTAAAAATTCAATTTATTATTTTTTTTAAAATGATAAATAAAAAGAAAAACTTGGTACGACATTGTCGTACCTTTTTGCAATGAAAGTGTCGTGCCAAATTTGTTTTTCACGTTGAATTCCTTGTCGTGCCAAACCAACAAAGGAGGTTTCGTGCCAAAATTATTTGGGTCAACTGAATTGTTACTACCATAAAGGCACGACATGTCGTGCCTTTTTTTGTTTGGGTCGACTCTCTTTGGATTTTGGGCACGAGAAAGTCGTGCCAAAATTTACTTTTTTTGTAGTGACATGGCTGCTGTTTGGTTGTCTTACTTGTAGTTAGGTTGTTTTCATATCATTCTAAGTAATTTTTATAAATTTATCTGCAACAGAATGCCTACAAGGAGAAATTTTTGGCAAATCATGGCCCGGATAAGACTAGTCATCCAGCAGGCGATATGGATCTTTGGAATGAGTGTAACAGACGAAAAATAAAGGGGAGAAAATTTGGTACTAGTTCGTTACCCTCGGATTCCCATTACATGGTGAAGGGTATGCCATCCACTTGATCATCCTGCGATCCTTATCCTCATTGTCAGGTTCAACAACCACGAGTGAGGTTTGTAACTTTCAATATTTGTTAATTAAATAACTCTGTGACGGCCTCACCTTATGCTTGTGACGCCATCGGCTTCAACCTCTCGACCGTCGGGATCCAAATCTAGGCCGTCTGAGTTGCGACGCCTACTCTTTTAAACCCGATGTCGCCACTTGTAAAATAGCAATTTGCTCTCTCGAGTCGCCTCAAGATGTGTCGCGACGACGCCGCAATTAAGCCGTGACGCCGTCCCTTTGAATTCCAAAGAGCTGAGTGTCTCGATTCTTGACTTTGGCCATTTTCTTCAGATATTCGCGCTTTTCGTCCGAATAAGTGTCATTCCAAAGAATTTGCCTTCAAGAGACCTAAAAGTGAAAAGGAATGGAATTAAGTAGTAACGGATACAAAAGTGATCAATTAAGGGCTTAAATGACCCTCAAAAGTGTACCTTTAAATCCTTATCAAATATCCCTACACTTGGTATTTGCTTGTCCTCAAGCAAATGTGCTTTTGACCAATTAATTTATAAGTTAGGGGTCATGAAGCATTAGTTTAGAACGATTCACAACACATAAGCCCCGTAAAAGTCATAACAAGCATGGAAATTACATACTAGCACCTCACAAGTGGTGTTTGGATACTCTCATCTCTCGGGTGTCTATGAATATATCAAGTTGGAAATGGAAGATAAACACTCATTAACCGGTCCTAGTACACAGATTACCATAGGTTTGAGACTAGATCAAACCTCCATCGCTTTGGCGTAAGCACCTAGGAAAAAACTATCCAAGAGGTCTTTTAAAGGGTTGTAACGTTAGGCTTACGGTAGGGAAACAAAGGGTTTGGTGGAATAGGCGATTTAGTGGTGGTAAGTCAAAAATCTTTATGTTACAAGCATGAGAAGAATGGCGTTGCTAAGCCAAGACTCGACACTCTAAACTCTAGATAAATTGAAACAAACGAACATAAATTTAAAGATAGATGTAGGATGGTAGCCCGTTTTTTTATTTTTTTTTTTATTTTTTTTTAACACTCTATATTTTTCCTGCTTTCTTTTTTCTATTTTTTCGATTTTTTCATACACTTTACTCTACCATAACATCAAAATAATAGGATTTATAGGCACATCCCTACACTTGAGTTTTTATTACTCTAACACTAATTTGACCCGAATTGAAAAGATCAAAACACTTGGAGTACATTATTACGCAAATAAAGGGAATTTGAATTTAACGCTCCCTTCCGTCATTTCATAAAATTTAACTTTTCCCATGAGTCCCAATCGTCCCAAAACTGTTAACAAAAGATATGACTCGACTTAGCAACTTATGCAAGCAACTAGATAATTGAACTAAGGGTTTAGTATGATAACAATAATGCACTAAAAGTGAGTGCATACAAGGTAGGCTAAGGCAATTTGGGTGTAAATTTGGGGTGGATTGTAAACAATGCTCTTCATTGATATTCCGGAAAACCGAAACATCAAGAGAACCGCGAAAAGGATAGGCTCTGAGGGGTTAACTAGGGTATCGTGTACTAAAGATGAGTACAACGCAAGGGTGTGGGGGAATTACTCAAACGATGTGGAAGAAGTAATTATATTACTGGTATCAAACAAGGGTAATCCTAATGCCTCTTATCATTTAGTTATTCCTAACTACACAAGTGTAGTCTCACTAGCGATCTCGAATGCATCACAAAACAAGTTCTAGAATCTATTATATCGCCGGTACACTCTCAAGCATTAAAGTGGAATGCTTTAATTCCTACAAATCTAAGGCGATCCTCACATTTTGGGTGGAATTTAAGTGGTAAAGGGTTTTGTGCTAGTCATATAACTTCCTATCCATGAGACGCTTTATTAAGACTAATGGCCCACTCCTACATGTCATGAAAAATTTAAATTTGGTGCCAAAATTACCCTAACCGATATTTCTCATGGTTTATTACACAAATGAAATTGGACAAGGCAAATAGTCAAGGATAAGCATAGTTTTAAAGTTCTGCTTTATTTTCCCTCCTACACTTAAACCGAACATTGTCCCAATGTTCTCCGAAGTATCAAAGTTATGATAATGGAAGGTAATTAAAATGAAAGTAACTAATACTCCGTGATTAGCGCGGTAGGATCCGTGTGAAGTAGTGGTCAAATTTTCTTCAAGAAGAGTGTTTGCATAAAAGCTCCTTCCAATCTTATGTATCTTCTTCTTGATAAATTAAACCTGCACACTTGAAGAAAACAATCGAAACCTTCACGTAAAATCGGCGGTAACAATATATATATATATATATATATATATGACTCTACTAAACTAGGATATAATGCTTGTGGAATGGATGTTTACAGATTTTCCGAAAATTAAGACCGGAAAATTCCAAAATTTAATAGTAGCTCAAAACGAGAAAAAGTAGTAAGTAGTTTCGTCGTCCCGACGCCGTCAGTTATGACTCGACGCCGTCAGTTATCCCGACGTAAACCGGTCGCGATTTTCGGAAAAATTCGAAATTTTTATCTTTAGAATCTGGAAAATTTCCGCAAAACATCCATTATGACTCGATACAAGCATTTGACTCGAACAAACACACATGTATATCTTTTAAATAAACGTAATTCTCATGTTCACATTCTTTTTGAAAACGTGTGTAATCCTCCCTACACTTATCCCTTATGTAAAATACATTTATATGTAATTAAGACGAGGCTAAAGACAAAAGAAAGCATTTTTACAAATTTAAACATGAGAATAAACAATCAATAAAAGATATACGACACACAAATAGACAATCCATCCACACAAGTCATAGATAAATCACACCACATGAAAATATACATACACATCAAATTGTTCAAAGTTCACCACAAAGTTAAGATAGCCTAGATTATTACATGCCCAAATAAAATTGTTTCAACAACCAACCATTCCTAACCATAAATAATCCATAAACAAATACATGAGTCACTGGGGAAGGGGTCCATAATGGTAGTCATAACCAGGAGGGAGGTGGCCTAGATATCCATAAGGCGGGTAATCCTCCTCCCGCCCGGGAAATGGATCAATCTGCAGGTGTGGGTCAAGCTGATCACGCATGGACAGATGTTGCATTTGTCTCACGGTATGGTCATATGTCCAGCTAGCCCTTTGATCCTGCTGTGCCATCCACGCGTCCATATGGCCCATCCACGCTCCCTAGTGGGCCTGCCAATCTCCACTGGACATGTGCCTGTAGGCGTCAGCGGAGCCTCCTGCTCCATCCTCCTGCTGGTATGCTGGCATCAGCGGCTCGTCATCATCGTCATCATCACCAACCTGAATTTCGAGCTGAACACGGAACCATGCATAACCGCTACCATAATCCATGATGACATCCATCGCTTTAAGGGACTTAGCTCTGACGACCCTTGGTGTTGCCACTACATTGAGGTACATGGGTACCTCTCCAGCCAAGATGTCAAAAGTCTACCACCATATACCCTATCCTCAATCCTCATACCACTAGCAGTCCTTAAGTAATTGGCCAACCAGAATGGGATGTTACAATCCACACCCTCGGCCAACATGCAGTAGAGATAGAATAGATCTGGTAGAGTGACACGATGACTTGTGCCTCGGCGCCTGCTATTGTGAAAGTGAGATAACGGTGCACAAGCCTAATTCGCAGATCCCGAATCTGTGAGGCGAGGGTACTCCTAGTGGCACACTCCCCGTTGGCTATTATGTTCCATAAATGAATTCCCAACATTTCGTCCTTATGGGTAATCCCAACTGCCAAGTTAGCCCTAAAAACATTGCTCTCAGCATCCCTTGCAGCATACAGTCCCACTCTCCTTCTGAACTCAAGTATCGATATAGTCCTCCATTCTCCCCCAACCTAAATCGAACCCCCTGAAACTTAATGTTATCCCGACATGTATTAATATCCATTAAATAAGACGCGTGAAATTCATGCATCAGCTCGCCATACACGGGCTCACGCATCCTAAACAACCTTTCCCACTGTGGATCATTGAACTTATCCCTCCTAAAATTGTTCCAAAATTCCCTAGCCAGATCATGCTCCTCAAGAAATCCCCACTCCACAACGGTCCCTGAAGCAATGGTTTGATGAAGTAATTCATTGTAACGGGTTTGGCACTCTTCCTCAACAAATACTCCCCACCCAGCAATTGTGCCAGCCATGTTCTCCTGGGTACCAGAAGACTGTCCCCTAGTTCTCTTCGTTCTTCTGCTCATCTGAAACAGGAAATAAAATAGAAGGGGAACAATTGAGTATCATTCGTGCGGTTAAGGATGACATCAGAAGGTTCTCGACGTCGCAACATAATCTCGACGCCACACACCGACAAAATTTTGAACCGACATTTGCGAGGAAAAATCCGTGTTTTTAACCATAACTATTAACCCAAACACCCTTGTTTCAAAGAACAATGGTGCATTGGCTAGGTGGTTTTAGTTCCTAAGCCGTCAAGGCTTTCATGAAATTAACCCCATATGATAACACTACTATTCGCCTAATCTTAAGCCTAATTAACAAGATTCAAGGGCGACATTTAGCATACATCAAATCAATTGGGGATTTTCGGATTGAAAGGGGAAATCAAAATTGAGCATGAAATCAAGCAATTGACTAGACAAAGATAAATCTATATTACTTACCTTGTGGAGATTGATGCAGCAAAATAGTGAGTTTGATGTGGAGAAAACGTAGTGGTGTGGTGTGGGGCAGATAGAATGTGTAGGGTAGAGAATGAAAGGGAGATTGATGCAGCGTCACTCTTTACGTGTGACGGCGTCACGCCCAAATTTTTGAAAAAGAAAATGGTTTTGTTAATCCGCCCGGATAAAAAATCTGATTACTATTTTTGACAAAGATTTTGGTTCTTATTTTAAGATTTATTTTCTCAATCCACCCACAATCTCCACGAAGGTAAGCAATGCATATGTCAAGTTGCCTTTCAATTGTGATTCTAGAAATACCGAATTATTGGGGATGAGGATTCTTTGACCCTGGTTTAAAACCGAAAGAACTTTTCCTAACATTTGGAAAGTCGGGAAGTGACACGTGCACCTTTCCAATAAATATGTTCTTAGAAAACAAACGGGGAGTGTTGAGGCAAGAATCCAAACAAGGATGTGATTCCTTGAAGGGGGTTGCCCTGCTTAATGAAATTGGAGAAGGTTTGGGAGTCATCCCAACAAGTTCCGGTATCGAGTATACCTTTTCTATCTTTTTAGGTATATTGTTCTTTGTGATTTCTTCACGGATTTTCAACATGAAGTTGTCAGCTAGTCCTAACAAAAGTGTCATGAAATGATCTTCGAGGCGTTTTATTTCCTTTTCTTAATGGTGGACAAATGTCAACATTATGTCCTCGAATTCATCTTGCCGGGATTTTCTTGGGAGCAAAAATTCCTTGACCGCGTTCACATGCTTATAAGCATGGGTGGTTACTTCCATTACTCATTCACTTGTGCCTCCATACTTATAAACGCTTGTTCTTGGGAATTTAGCCCATTTTCCCAGACTACTGGAATTTCCCATCCTTCCTCTCCATATTGAGCTAGGTCTTTGATGACTTCCTAGCATGCTTCAGCACTGAGGTTACTTAGCCTTCCACCGGCGGCAAAATCAATGGTTTGTCGGAGGGAGGGACTGACGTGATCATAAAAGATTTGGACTTGAAGCCAAAGATCAATGCCATGATGAGGGACTCTATGGAGTAAGTCCTTGAATCGGGCTCGTGCTTCGTAGAGAGATTCACCTTGACATTGTTGGAACATCAAGATTTCATTCCTAAGCTTAGTAGTTCTCCCCGGTGGGAAAAATTGAGCAAGGAAACGAGAGGTGAGATCATCCCAACTTGAGATGGAGCCATGGAAGTCGCTCAAGCCAATTACTAGCTTGGTCCCGTAGAGAATTGGAAGAGACGCAGACGCGTGGTCTCCCGAGTAGTAGCATTGAGGTCGATGGAATCGACAATTTTAAGGAAATCCTTAAGATGTCGATTAGGATCTTCTAACAAAGTCCATGGAATGCACATCCGCTTTGCACCAACCGGATGGTGTCGGATCGCAGGCCGTAGTTTGGGCTTGGTCGGGAAGCTCAATGGTGTTTCTATAGCCTAGGTGGCTTGGTCTTGAGTATTCACCAAGAGTACGACCTCTTGGCGGGTCATTTGGTGGTGGGTTGATAAGTGGTGGTTGATTATCACCTTCCATGATGAAAATTGATGGGGTCACTAACAAAGGTCACGAAGAAGGGGGATAGACTACGAGGAAGCTAAAAAGGGAAAAATCTTACTTAATAGGAATCAAGCAAGGAACCTAAACGAGGTGAAAATCAACCGGCTATTCTATTCCCCAGTGCACCAAAACTTGATACGCCGTAAACGCGCTGCTCGGGGTCAAAGGAACTTCCTTTCGTCGAGCAAGTTTTTCAACACCCTAGGCAGTGAACCTAATCATTGTAGTGTAGTACTAGGTAAGCCTCGGGAATTGATGTCATTCTCTAGGGGAATAGGAATGCTAGTGAGAAGCTACTACGCTAAGGTTGGGGTTGAGGAAGATTATTTTTTATCTTTTTTTACTTATTTAATTATCTAAACTAAGGTGAGTGTAGTCTATGTCTATTGTTGTGTGCTCTTATGATGATTAAAAAATGTGTTTACTTAGATGTTATTACTCCCTAGTTATCTCCTATTGATGGTTGAATTTTCACGTCCTTATTCTTAACGCGTTGTGTTTCTAAGGTCGTAGGGTATGCGTTTATCCCTAACTCTTTGAAGCTACCTAAGGTTATTGACTACAAAATCTATAGAATTCATAAACTTAACACTAAGGTTATCTTTGGATATTTAGCCTACAATTCCACTAGTAACTATAAGCTAAGGTTCAACAAAGACTAATTAAGCATTAATAACACAACGAATGACCTATCGCAATACTAGGTCAATCACAATTAAGATAAGAGACAACCAATCAATATTCAATAACTAGGTTTCATATATCTAAGCAAACACACAAGTAACTAAGCCGGACATGGAGAACATGCAAGCATACACAGAAACAATTGAAGACATGATTCAATTAATGAAGTAAAACACTTATCTTGTTGTAAAATAGGGTATGGAACCCTAAGATACGCCTTCAAGATGCCTTGGTTCGGTTTAGGTTTTTAGTCCACAAAACTACCTCTCCTAAAATTTAAAATTAGGATTCTATATATAATGTTACAAGATGCGACGCGCCACTCTTTAATTGTGACGCCGGTCGCCGCCATTAGGGTTTCGTCTTGGCATCGCCAACTCGTGGACGGCCACCTTATGCTTCATGACACCGTCGGCTTCAACCTTGACGCCGTCGGGATCCAAATCTAGGCCGTCGAGTTTCGACGCCTACTCTTTAAACCCGATGCCGCCACTTGTAAATAGCAATTTGCTCTCCGAGTCGCCTCAAGATGTGTCGCGACGCGCCGCATTAAGCCATGACGCCTCCTTCAATTCCAAAGACTTGAGTGTCTCGATTCTTGACTTTGGCCATTTTCTTCAGATATTCACGCCTTTTCGTCCGAATAAGTGTCATTCCAGCAATTTGCCTTCAAGAGACCTAAAAATTGAAAAGGAATGGAATTAAGTAGTAACGTGTAGGACCTTAAATATATCAACCTTATCACAAACCCAACACGTATATCACTTTATGCGTAGAACACGTTAACCACAAACACAAACTATGCGTAAAGATAAAGAAGAAAAGATTAAGAAGATGGTGACTTGATATATGAACCATGTATGTGAAGAGAGAAAGATGAACACAATATGTTGTATATTCCAAAGAAAACACACACACACACACTCAAGCACACCCCTCAAATGAGACTTTGAGGGGTTTATATAGTACAAGCACTAGATGCCCTAAAAGGCTTTCCATGGGCCTCGTGGATGGGCTTGGATTGGATTGGGTTAAATGAACTTATTCAAGGCTAGCTTAACTAAACTAATACCCATTTAGCTTAGCCCAATCCACGAGCCCATTGACTATTCTATCACTATATCTAACACACGTTACAAAGTTCCTAAATGTGAATGACCATCACTTCCAATAAAAACTATTAAGGCTAACAATCTCCCCCTAAGGGGTGGTCATTCAAAAGATGCTCCACTTGATGAGATCTTTACTTTCCTTGAGCTTGAACTTTGCGTGTAGGTATAGAATAGTCTTGATTCTTTGTTCTTTCATGCTTTGTGATCGATAATGTGGTTGTTCGCCGTTGTCAACTTCGCTGGTTTGGTGTATCCACGCCTTTCTCCATCATGCTCACACTTCTATTTGTCTTTTGTTACCAATGATGTAGTTCTCGAGTCTTTAAACTTTGTAGATTCTTTGACATTGACGAAGAATCATCTTTAACTTTGAGTAGCCTTTGATTTTGATGAGAACTTTCATGTGTTTTTGGTATGAGCATGTGGAGAGTCCGCACGATCAATCCGCCCGAGCTTCCATAAGAAGAAAACATAAAACAGGTTAGTAATAAGCGGATTCCGCACTTACAAGTTTGAATTTCGAGGCGTTAACAGCAGAGTGTGAAAACACGCCTCTAATTCTCACAAAGGCCGTTCTCGAACTGGACTCCACAAGTGAGATAACGCGATGCAATCAAGTACACCTACTGATTCGGATGAGTCGAGGTACATCAAGCATCACCTCATGATCAGAGAACGCTTGAGACACACTAGCGTAATCCACGAAGAATTACCGGTGACTCACCGTCGTGGTGTTTGATGTTGACCCGGTAGGAGTTTCCATTCAATCACCGAGGATCACAATTGTGAACCTCTCATAAATGTTCGAAGATTGCTAAGATCTTTGATGAATCTCGTGATGTCATGTCATGTCACGTGTTCCTATGAGATCTTTTGATGAACACGTGGCTCTAGACTCAATAGTGCATTTTGGTTTTCCCGCGGAGACTAGGGAGAGGTCTCCTTCTTCAATACCAACGATCTCTAAGAGAAATTGATAGATTATGTAGGTTCCAAGTGAGAATGAAACAAATCCTTTTAAGAGGAATTGAGTGGCTAGAAGGTTTAGTGTAGTGCGTCACCGGGTCCATGACGCCTTTGTCTTCAATACCGGTGTCATCTAGTGACAACCAATAGCGTATGAATTGAACCCGGTTTCTTCCCTAAGGTTGAATATGGAGGGCTATTTCTTTTCACCCTTTTTTTTACTTTTCTTTTAATTCTTCAACCCTTCTTTCTCCTTTCTCACATTACTCCTTTTTCAATCATTCCTAAGGACTTCTAATACTAACTATTTGAGATGTCCTTGGGTAGATCCTCCGCTCTGGCGGATCATAGGATGAATATTCCTATCCTTAGTCACCTTATAACTCCATGACCGTCCCATGTTGCCATAAAACCATTTTTCTTGATAATCTCTCGAGTGTTTATGATTGAAAACATGTTTGAGACACTCCGAGAGTTTTATATTTTCGTAAACACTCCCCCTTCACATGTGCTTATAAGTTTTGATGTAAACTGCACATAGAGGGTAGAGTTCGCACTTTTGAATTGATAGGCTCATGATAGACAATTCCCCACGAGAAACGGTTACGTTGTATAGTTAAAGAGTTCCATTGTCGGCTTTAAGGTGACAACTAGCTCTAATAACTAACTTGAAGTTGTAAACACTCCTTGAAAAGGAGGTTAGACCCATGTAAGTTCATATCTATCACAAGTTTCTCGAGATGGTACGCCATCGACTTTGATTCCGTCAATTCATTGGTTACATCCGAGTCGAGCTCATTTTGAGATTCAAACACCGATCATTAAACATTTTGATCACATTTAATCACGCCTCTCCCTCAAAAATAGCATATTCGTGATATTTTTATATCAACGGATTAAACAACATTTTTAGAATCTTTGGGAGACAAACGGATTTAATTTAAGCATGAATTTGGAACATTTTGTTTTATACTCCCCTTTAATAATAATCAATTAAAGGGTTTTAGAGGAGTTATCTTGAGCACAAAATATTTTGAAAGATTTTGAAAATCTTTTGAACAATCTTGAAAAGGTACTCAAGATGATGATGATTTTCACCGCTTTTAAATGTAGTGCATCAAGTGTACACTTGATTTTTCTTTAAAAGCACGAGTTTTGATTTGAAAATAATCAAAAGTCATCATTTTGGTCCCGGTTTCGCATCAAATATACGAAAGCCATTTTTAAGAAATTTTAGAAGCGACATGTTTTAGAAAACATTAAAAGAACTCTCGCTCAAGCATCCAGTACATGCCCGTATTATTGTTGAATGACATTTCTAGAAACGCATGTAATATCGATTATACGAGAGACATGTCGTGAGAAGAATATTTTGGTTTTTGATTTTATATTGTTTTTGTATTTTTGAAAGTTTTATATTTTTATATTTTTCTTTGTTGGTTTTTCAAATTTTGTATTTTGTTTTTCAAAGATATTTACAATGAAGCTTTTGGAAAAACATTTTCAAGAAGATTCGAGAAGACGCTCTAACTCCTCGTGGTTAGGCTTCAGATTCCAATTCGTCGAACTAAATCGTTAAACCTTTCTTTTGGAAGTCTTTAGTAAATAGATCGCGAGTTGGTAATCGCCTTCACGAAGAATAATTCAACAAGACCTTCTTCCACATGTTCTTTTATGAAGTGATAGCGGACCCCGATATGCTTAGTCTTTGAGTGATGAACAGATTGCATGATATGGCTATGGCACTTTTCGAGTCACAATACATAGGTATTTTATCGAATGTAAAGCCATAATCTGTGAGTTGTGTTCTCATCCATAGAACTTGAGCACAACACGCAGATAGAGACACATACTTAGCTTCAAGTTGAAAGTGCAAAGAAATCTTGTTTCTTTGAAGACCGGTGACTAACTTTTCACCCAAAAATTGTGCTCCTCCTGGATGTACTTTTGTCAGAACTTGATCACCAGCGTGGTCCGCATCCGAAAAGGCAATTAGATCAAATCCGATTCCTTCGGATACCAAAGTCCTATGTGAATGGATGTCTTTAAGTACCGAAGATCCTCTTAACCTCTTTGAGGTGCAGTTCAGTAGGCTTTGCTCGAAACCGTGCTAATAAGCAAACAAAGAAATGAATATCGGGTCGACTAGCGTTGAGGTATATGAGAGAACCAATCATGCTCGATATTTCTTTGGATCTATAGTTTTCCCAAACAAATCGGCTCCAATTTTGGTGAAGTTACCATTGGTGTTCCGACCGAATCACAATTATCCATACCATGATTTTTCAAAATCCCGCTTGTGTATTTAGCTTGATTTATAAGAATTCCACGAGGGACTGATGTATTCGTAAACCAAGAAAGAATTTTAGTTCCCCATCATGGACATTTCAAATTTGCTTTTGATGAGATTTTCAAAATGTTTTGAAAGATTCGGATTAGTGGACCCAAAGATGATGTCGCCCACGTAATCGAACAATCAAAATGTCGCTTTTGCATTTTGTGTAAACAAGGCAGGATCAACTGTTCCTTTGGTGAAATTGTTTTGGATAAGGAAAGAGGACAGTTCGTCATACCACGCTCTGAGCTTGTTTCAATCCATAGATTGCCTTTTTAGTTTGTAGACGTAGTCCGGAGGTTCCATGTCTATGAAGCCTCGCCGACTCACGACACTTCTTCTTTCGTAGTTCCATTCAAGAATGCGGTCTTAATGTCCATATGATAAACCGTGATGTTTTTGTAAGCTGCATAGGCTAAGGATATCCTGACTGCCGCAAGTCAAGCTACCGGCGCGAATGACTCTTCAAAGTCCATCCCTTCCTCTTGTCTGTATCCTTTTGCCACAAGACGAGCTTTGTTGGGAATTACAGTAATTTCTTCATCCCTTTTGTTCTTCCATAACCATTTGAGATCAATGACGCGAATGTCAATTGGTCTTGGAACCATATCCCAAGAGTCATGTAGACGGTATTGGAGAAGTTCCTCCTGCATTGCTTCTATCCATGCGGGTTCTGTCATAGCCTCGCGAATGTTCTTTGGTTCTATATTGCTAATTGAGCAAAGGTAAATGCATAAGTCGCAATCGGTGGCAAGTTGGCGTCTCGTCTGAATTGGCCGTGAAGGTTCACCAATAACTTGTTCAATAGGATGATCTTTTGTCCACTTCAGAGTAGAAGGATACCGTTGGTTAAACGTATGCGAGTTAGATGGTTCTCGTAGGCTTGAAGATGATTCAGCTGATTCCGTAGCAAACGGGTTTTCAAATACGTCTTCATCTAACGTTGCATCGTTTTGGTTTTGCTCGTCAACTGTTGGTAAAACGGGTGCAAGAATTGGAGTAGATGTAGATGATTTTGATGGAGTTGGTGCATTGGTTTCGACCGTTGTAGATGCATCTTCTGTTGGTGGTGGTGGATGATTTTGAGCGGGTGTAGCGGAATGATGATTTGATGCATTTGTCGAAGTTCCACCATAGTATTCATCGAACATTAACTCAAGAAGTTCTCCTATTCTTGTTCTTTAGGATTGTCATATGCGTTGATTGAGCTCTTTGAGGTATGAGTCCCGAATCGATGTGTCCGTAAGTCTTCGGGTTTAGTGCGGGTTCTAGAGCGAGTCTCTCGTAAGCCATTTGTGAAAGTTCATCAAATGTCACATTCATCGCTCCATGATCCTCCTAGTTCTCCTGTTATATACCCGAATGCCCTCGAGTTATCTCGAATATCCAATAAAGATTCCAATATCACCTTTTGCTTTCGTTTTCCAAGATCTTCTCGTCATTCGTAGGATAGCACAAAGCGCCAAACACGTGAAAGTAAGAGATATCGGTTTTCGTTGTTCACAAGCTCATATGGGGTTTTATTGAATCTCGGATGGATGAGGATCGGTTCGAGTGAAACAAGCGTTGGCAACAAGATCGCCCATAGAAATACCGTGTACTAGAATAAATTAGCATTGTGCGGCGGCTTCCACAAGAGTACGATTTCTTCTTTCAACTACCCCATTCTGCCTGTGGAGTTCTAACAACCGATGTCGATGTGTGATTCCAACATCTTCAAAAATAAGTTCTTAACTCCTACTTAGTGAATTATGTGCCGTTGTGCATTCTTACAACCTCATCGGAGTTTGAAGAAGTACTTGAATGCGTTTCAGAAAGGTGATGATGATGCCTGGTGCTTCGTCTTTTGATCTTAGAAGAATATACTTTTTCCCATGTATATCTTGAATAATCATCGACGATAACAAGAATATACTTTTTCCCGTTAATGCTTTCAACTCTCATTGGGCCACATAAGTCCATGTGCAACATATGCAACTTTGCTTCCGAACTAGGTACGGATTTGGGTTTATATGATGCTCTTTTGCTTTTTCCTTGTTCGCATGATGGACATAAGTGATCCTTGGTGTATTTGAACTTTGGAAGTCCGTTGACGATGTTGTCTTTGGCAAGATTGTTGATGGTGTCGAAATTGAGATGAGATAACCTTCTATGCCACAACCAGGACTGTGTTCCGATGATCTTGTCATAAGACATATTGGTGATGAAGAGGCCATTTGGTTGATGACGATAGCATACAAGTTTGTATCACGATTCCCGTTAAGAGATCGATGCCATCCAAGTTTCTAACGAAGCAAGCATTTTCCTAAAAGCAACCTCTAAATCGCATCACGTAACCGCCTGATCGAAACAAATTGTGTCCCAACCCTTCAACATAGTAAACCCGAGTGATCAAATAATTTCCAAAGGTAGATCTCCATAACCCATGATAGCTGCTACATGATCATTTCCAAAACGACGGTTCCCATGAATTTCCGAGACAAAATTGATCGCCAGCCTTCTTGATTCCGGTCATGTGCTTGGAGCAACCCGAGTCGACGATCCAAAGACATATTTCGATAACTCGCCAATATGTAAGAAGAAGATTTTGGAAACCGCTTTGATTTTGGTTCCTTTGGGTTAGAGGTAAAACTCGATCACACTCAAAGAAGTTTTCACAGGAATTCGGTTTATCACTCATTGTACCATTTCGAGTGTGAAAGTTCTACCCGTGGGTTTCAAATGTCATCCCTAAAGTAAACGCTATGGTTCCTGTCAAGAGTGTAAAGCCTAAGTCTTGCAACTAGTCTTCCTACTCGTTTTGCATAAGTTCTTTTTGGAACGTTCTTCTTAGCAGGCTTATTATTCACATTCTTAGAAACACAATCATCATGAACTTTAATTAAAGATTTCTTGCAAGTTAAACAAAGAGATTCAACACATTCATTGGACTTAGCAAGTTTCATAGGTTCAGTACATTCAGATGAAATATCTTTCTTATTCAAAAGCGGTAAATTCCTAGGGTGTTCTTCTACTTTCTTCTCTTTATTCAAGCTACTACTCTTAGATGCAGTCGAGACTCTATTGTTCCTTGTATTGCTCTTAGGCTTTAGTCTGCTGCTCCTAGAGGTGCTTTCTAGTCCTGTAGAAGGTAAGGCACACGCATTAGGGTTCACATTTTTATCAAGGGAGGTGGTTTCAGCTATCCTAGTCTCTTTAGAGTGCTTGTTTAAACTTATGTCGTTTGTTCCATACGGTTTAGATGTGGAGGCAGACGCATTAGTGGTACTCATCTTAAAAAGGCCAGGTGCTAAAACTTTTGGTTTCTCGATAACCGCTTTTCCTTTATCAACATTTTGTTTAGGCAAGGCAGGTGGAGTGACTAGTTTTGATAAATCATTTTTCTCATTGACTTTTGGAGGAGGCATAGAAACAGACATTTTTGGTTTGGAAACCGGTTTGGGAACATTTGCATTCTCCTCGGTCAATGGTTTTGTAATCTCGGTATCCAACGCTTTTCCTTTTTACTTTCCGGTGAGCCCTCAAAAGATCATTTTTGCTTTCATGTCATTGCGAGCACGCCATACGACGTTTGTCATACTTGCATTCCTCGCTTTTTCGATCAAGTTGTTTAAAATATGATACATTTTCTTTTTCAAGTTTTTCAAAAGCTTTTCATATTTTGAAATAATTTGAGAGGTCTCGGATCGAGTCTTTCATGATCTTCAATGTAATATGTTTGCAAAATAATGGACATAATATCGTTGGTCGAACATCTTCAAGAGAGAATCATTTAAATTTTCTAAAACTTTGATGTGGTCAACACTTTCATTAGCTTGCTTTACCGTGGATTTATGGTCCTTGACAAAGTCACTGTTTCTTTCAAAATGCTTGTTCAAAATGAATTACCCTTGAGTTGATGTTATTTGGCTAAGCGGCAATTTCAGTTTCAAAATACTTTTTATTTTCATTATCAAAACTATTAAACCAGATGTTTGTAGTAATATTGGTTTTAGTTTTAACAGTCTCTTGAAGTCTCCCAATTCTAGTTTTAACATCTTCTAAAATGCTTCTTGCATCACTTGTGTTAAAAGGATTGTTTGAAGATATTTGTTCGATTTTTGAAAAAGATTTTGAGACAACTACAGGAGTTGCAACTGGTTTTGAAACTGGTTTTGAGACAGGTGTTTACGCTTTGTTTGAAACACTGGGTGTTATGGAAAACTTTGATTGTTCTTTATGAGAAACAAACGAAATACCATTAATTTTGTTCCATTTGTTATAATCAATTGGTTTGATTTCTGGATGTTTTTGTTTCATTTTTTATCTACTCTCCTCAGATAGTTCTAACGTTTCAAGAGAATCATGAACAATTATGGGTTCATGCAAAGGTTTTCCATTGTTCAACACATTCCGTTCTTTCTGAGCTTTCTTGAGGAAACAAGGAGGTGAGTTACCAAGAGCCATTTTATGCACAGTATGAAAATTCGGATTTACTTGATTAGAAAGCATCTTGTTTGTTTTAGCGGAATGACCCGTTGTAAGAAGCAAATTTTCCAATTTTTTGATAGTTTCATTTTTATCCAAAATTTCATCAAGAAGAGAATCTTCTCGTTTTGAAAAATCAGTTATCAACTTTTTCTTCTCTTTTTGAAGATCAGAATACGTTGCTTTTTGTTTAGAAAGTTGGTCATTTAGTTCAGAAATTTTCTTGTTTAAAGATTTTATTTTCAAGTTCAAATTCACATCAAGTGTGTCATACTTGATTTCCAATTGTTTTTCTCTTAAAACAGAATCTCGATAACCAATTTCTAATTCTGATACTTTGTTTGTATGAAATTCAAAGGCTCTTGCGTTCTCTTTGTAACTCTCAAGCTCAACGGTCAATTTAGCATTCGCGGCCTTAACTTCGCGATTGACCGTTCTAACTTTCTGAATTTCAATGCCACAGTTATTGATTAATGATTCAAAATAAGCACGTGATTCCTCATCAGTCTCAGATTTTGTGCCACACCTCCATTAGGATCCACATATGGAGTTTCGTAGTTTGTATTACTACAACTCGGATTGTCCGTATGTATCATAAGTAGGTGTTGGCGTCACAGAATGTTGTTCGTCATGAGTAAACACATCAAATATGACATTGTTATAGCATGGATGAATGATTGGTACCTCGACATCTTGCGTTGGCGTCATATACAGGAGGTGCGTCGAGTCGTTGTCGTACTTAGTCTCCTCAAGATTTTCCATGAAGATGCAGTCGCATTGATTTCCTCGAGGTCTTCCAAATCATCCATAATAGCGAAAAATCATTTTCCTCAAGACTCAACCGCATCCCCGCTTCGACTTCGTTAACAAAGATAGCTTTCTCAAGAAACTCATCATTCTTCTTTTTCGCTTAGTGGGACAGTTCCTTGCCATGTGACCCACTCCTTGACAGCTTGTAACACTTAACCCGATTACCACGATTCACATTTCCATAATTCCCAACGATCGAGCTGCAACATTCCCATTCGATTACCCATCGCCTGCTCCCAACATTCTGTCCCATCCGATTTCCAACATTCGACCCAACTGACACCGACACGGAACCGCACGATTACCCATACGAAATCCAAGAGCATATCCTCGCCGATTCCAATAACTCCAACCATTTGACCTTGATTACCCATATTCACACCCGGCTATGCAATTTGCTTGTTGCGAGTGTTTGATGAAATTCTTTTGTTGTTGTTAGTTGGTGTGGAATAGCTACTTCTGAATGCTGATAAGGTTTTAAAAGGTACCATTTTGAGGGGTCGTTTAAGTCCTTATTTGATCACGTTTGTATCCGTTATTGCTTAATATCGTTCCTTTTCACTTTTTAGGTCTCGTGAAGGCAAAATGCTGGAATGGCACTTATTTGGACGAAAAGGCGCGAATATATGAAGAAAATGGCGAAAGTCAGAATCGAGACACTCACAGGTGCTGAAATTAGAAGGCGACGGCGTCGGTGCTAATGGCGACGCCGTCCCAAAATTGTTGTGACGATCCGTAACCCAAAACTCAGATTTTCAAGTGACGACGTCTAGTTGTGAAAGAGTAGGCCGTCGCTACTCGCACGGCCTAGATACAATCCGACGACGCCGAAGAAGAAGAGGACGGCGTCACGGACATAAGGTGACGCCGCAAGGTTAACGTGGCCAAGACGAAACCCTAATGACGGCGACACGACGGCGCCACTAAACATAAGGTGACGCCGCGCGATATGTAATCTTATATATAGAATCCGAATTTTTCGGTCTTGGAGTGGAGAGTCTTTGGAGTAAAACCTAAACCGAACCTAAGGTGTCATGTACATGATTTTAGGGTTTTAAACCTTATCTTACATCAAGATAAGTCTTTACTTCATTAATTCAATTATGTCTTTGATTATTTGTGTGTATGCTTGCATGTTCTCCATGTCCGCTAATTTATTTGTGTGTTTGCTTAGAAAGTATGAAACTTAATTATTGAATATTGATTGGTTGTTTCTAATCTTAGTTGATTAATGATCTAGTAATGCGATAGGTCATTCGTTGTGTACTTAATGCTTGATTCATCTTTGTGAACCTTAGAATATAATTACCGAGTAGTTGTAGGCTAAACCATCCAAAGAGCGCCTTAGAGTAGGAGTTTATCATCCCTAGTGGGTTTGTAGACGAGACCCTTTGGTGAGTTCAAAGAGTTGGGAGAAACGATACCCTACAACTTTAGACACACAACGCAACTAGGAATAAGGACGTGACAACTCAACCATCAATAGGAGATAAGTAAGGAGTAGTACAACCTAAGTAAACACATCTTTAAACTATCATACGAGCACACATTAATTAGACATAGACTCCCACAACCTTAGTTTAGATAATTAGATAATAGTAGATTAATCGGTAGAAATACCAACCCCCAAATCCAATACCCGAGATTCGTACCTTTCCATTTCATAAAATATAAAAGATACAAAATAATCTTCCTCAACCTTAACCTTAGCGTAGTAACTCCTTACTAGCATTCCTATTCCCTAGAGAACGATATCAATACCCGTGGCTTACCCTAATTACTACACTACAACGATTAGGTTCAACGCCTAGGGTGCTATAAAACTTGCTCAAGAAAAGGAAGTTTCCTTGACCCCGAACGACGCTGCAGAAGCGTTATCAAATGCTTTACCCAAGAAAGAAAATGCTCAGTAATAAAGCTTCTTCTTGTTCGGTTTAGGATCGATGATTCCTTGTTCCTAGTATTGTGGATACCGTTGTTGTTGAATGACTTGTTGTTCGGTGGATAGAATTGTTGTTGAGGATAACGACTTGTGGTTGAGAAATGTATTGTCGCAAGTTGTTGTTAGTGGAAGATGATGAAGCTTGTTGTTGTGTATTCACTGTAGGTTGAGTCTTTGCAATGAGTGTCAATGGATCGTTATTCTTTGCCAATCTTTCTTTCCTAACTTCATTGACTTCAGCTTGGTTTTGTTTCAGAAAATCGTTTAGTTTATCAAAATTCACCTGATGTAAGTCCTTTGTTTGGTTGACAATAGTGACATATCGTCCCCATTCTTCTAGAAGATTGTTGAGAAATTTGATGTTCTGCACGATAGTTCTGGGTGCCAACTTGTTTCTGATAAGCTCATTCATCAAGGTGCAAAACCTTCCATAGTAGGATTCAATGGATTCTCATGGTGTAGATGTAAACTTATCCCATTCAGTTAGCAGCTTGTTCTCCATGTCTTGTTGACCAATTTCGGCCCATGACATAAGTGTCTCAACACGCTCCCACATATCGAAAGCAGTTTCACATTTGCTCACAGCAGAAAGATGTCTCTTGGTAAACCCGGTTGGACAATGTGAATTACCATATCATCTGCCGACTTGCTTCGATCCTCTTCAAGGTATTCGATTCGGTTTGAGTATGAAAAGATGGTGGGACGGAGGTGTTGCATCAAGATTTCGTGGTTTTCGACTTGTCGAGATCAAGGGTCCATTCGTAATGGATTGAATCATTAGTTTTCCATTAGGTTTGGTCTTGATGTAGCGGAGCATACGACTTGTCCATTGAAGATAACCACCTTTTTCCAGCATAGGAGGATGGTTTTCGGCACTGGCTGCATGAATGTCTTGTTGAGTTGCCATTGATGAAGGTATGTTATGATAAAGTTGATGTAGGATCGATTCAACGATAAAGAAGTTGTGTTTGATGAAGATTAAGCTCGGTTGTTGTAGTGAAAATTTGCTCTAAAAACTTAAAAACCTCAATAACTTCTGTTCGAAGCATTTTTAGGACTTGAAGGTATTCGGCGTGCCAATCTTCTCATTCTCACGGTCGTTTTGATGGGTAGAGCGTTGAAAACGGAGTTACGGTTCAAAAGTTATAGCCGTTTGAAGTTTTGCTCAAAATCTTACTCGTAAACCTGTTCTTAAGCTTAGAAATGAGTGCTTATGCGTAGGATTCTTATGCGTAAAACCCAACTTACGCGTAACCTTTAGGCTTGCTTAAAGCTTATGCGTAAACAAAGTGCTTAGTCAGAAAACCTTACGCGTAAGTGTTAACTTATGCGTAGAGTGTTACTCGTGGCGCTGCCGCTTATGCGTAAACTTAGGTTTAAAACCAAAAATCCTTTACACTATCACAACGTAAAAGATATCCACAAGTCGAAGTGTTCCACAAACTTATCCAACTAAGGGAAGCACTGAGTAATCGTTGTTGCACGAAGATTCTTCACCAAAAGGTTATGCGTAAAACCTTACGCGTAGGATTAGGGTTTTGACTTTCTTACTCGTAAAAGAGGGTTTTGACCAAAAGTATCTTACGCGTAAAAACAGCCCAGTTATGCAAAAACACGATTTTTTTACCCAAAAACACGTTTCCAAATGATTTATTTTGCACAAAATTCTTCCAAAACACTTAAATATCAATAAAGTCTACAACTTTAAGCTTAACAACACGTAAAAATCAAAACTTTAAGCAAAAAGCTCTCGTTTTAGGATAAAAACGTAACTTTTTGAAAGCCTTAACCAAAAAAAAACATAACACAACCACTCCTAAATCATTGTTAGGCGATTGATACCAATTGTAGGACCTTAAATATATCAACCTTATCACAAACCCAACACGTATATCACTTTATGCGTAGAACACGTTAACCACAAACACAAACTATGCGTAAAGATGAAGAAGAAAAGATTAAGAAGATGGTGACTTGATATATGAACCGTGTATGTGAAGAGAGAAAGATGAACACAATATATTGTATATTCCAAAGAAAACACACACACACACACACTCAAGCACACCCCTGAAATGAGACTTTAAGGGGTTTATATAGTACAAGCACTAGATGCCCTAAAAGGCTTTCCATGAGCCTCGTGGATGGGCTTGGATTGGATTGGGTTAAATGAACTTATTCAAGGCTAGCTTAACTAAACTAATACCCATTTAGCTTAGCCCAATCTACAAGCCCATTAACTATTCTATCACTATATCTATCACACGTTACAAAGTTCCTAAATGTGAATGACCATCACTTCCAATAAAAACTATTAAGGCTAACATAACGGATACAAAAGTGATCAATTAAGGGCTTAAATGACCCCTCAAAAGTGTACCTTTTAAATCCTTATCACCTAGAAACCTTCTAAATGAAAGAAAGGTTACGGCGTAACAATAGAGATAGGTTACGCCGTAAATGGTTGAAACCAGGAGTAAGCTGATACTGGATGAAAGGTTGCGGCGTAACCAATGAGATAAGTTACTCCGTAAATGGCTTTACGGAATGGAATCCATGTGAGCCTAAACGCCATTCTTCCAACTCCATTTCCACCAAAAAGGTTAAAACAAATGCACAAAACCAAACTATACTAATAAAATAGAAAGGAAAGGGATAATTTGGGTTGTCTCCAGAAAGAACACTTTTGTTTATTAACGAGTCTTTAAGTTAGACTCAAAGCTACAGGGCTTCATGGAGGTCGGCGGACTTGCCTGGCCTCATCCATCTCCTTCATCAAATTCTATCGTACCCATGCGACATTCAATGAGGTGTGTGGGAAGTCTTTCCTTTCAATCTTCCGGACTTTAGAGAACTATTCATCAGGTCCTAGATGATACCTAGTAATTTCAAATGTTTCCGCGACAATAGGAGGTGGTCTTTTGTATCGTATGCCTAAGAGCTTGCATCTCCTTTGTTCGTAAGCTTCATCATCTAGATCGGTGAATCCATCGTATCCTTTTATATCAATGTAGTCTAGAATTCCCTCTAAGTCATCATCATCGGATTCCGTCCCCTTGAACCAATCATCATCCAATCTATCTTCGATAAGCTCTAATTTTCAACGATCTTTCTATTCTCCCCACTTCGTTGCATACTCATTTTTATCTTCATTGCATTCTTTTATTTGGTCGGGGTCCTTGACAGGAGGGTCTTCTTTCATACACTCTTGCCAAATCTTCTCCTTAGTTAAGGCATCTATATTTCCATACCTTATCTTTATCCAATTTTTAAAACTAAGGTTGTCGACCTATGGGAATTATCCTCTTTCCTTATCATTCATTGAAATCAAAAAATGATCTTGGTGCCCGATCCTCCATTTGCTACTTCTCCCATCACATTCATCATAGTTCGGATCACAAGAAGCCCAAGTATTATCCCTAATTTCAATTCTCTCGTAACAATGTTCCTTTTCATCCTCTTAGTATACCACATCATCATCATGTATCCCATAGTCATTGGGAACACGGTTAACTTCCGCACAAAATTTCCTCTTCGTGTCACTATCAATCTTCCCATAAACTACTCGCACCCACTCGTCGAATGGGTAAGTTCCACTCTAGTGAAGGTTCTTTCTTTAACTATCATTGGTGGAAGTCCACAAGTGCCTGTTGTCTCGCAACTGATCTTCATTTCCCCCACCATCACAAAGGTTGACATTTGGGTCACAAGATGGCCATAATTTGTACCATTTATCATTGTCGACCGGAATAGCCTTGCACCAATGGTACTTTGGCTTAATCATTTATGGGTTACCTTTCAAACTTTGCTGATGTAGAGCTGTACTAGGAGCATTGGTTCCATTTTTCAGGATCTCACACTTTGGCTCTTCTTCCGTTCCATGGTTATGCCGTAGCTCAATGCTAGAGTTACGGCGCACGTTCCAACTTCATGATCCTGCAAATTATTACAAAAAACAAAAGAATCATTAGTAACAAAGTGCTCGTGTGTTATAGTGTCAGGATGGGTTTCACCTTTACTCTTCTTAACTACTCATACCGTTTCAATAGGATGACATTTTCTTAATTTATCCATATTGAGAATAAGTTTCCTCTCATTGATTTTTAAAGTTATGACCTTTTTAAATACATCTATTTTAGCTCGTGCCGTTGCAAGAAGTGGTCTTCCTAAAATCAATGGGATGTCTATGTCTTCCTCTATGTCTAGTATGACAAAATAAACTGGAAGGATAAACTTATCAATCTTGATTAGAACATTTTCCACAACCCCCAAGGTATGCTAAATGTTCTATCCGCCATTTCAATAGTCATGTAAAGGAGTTTGATAGGTCCAAGATTAAGTCTTTTGCATATAGAAAAGGGCATGATACTTATACTAGCTCCTAGGTCAGCCAAAGCATTAATATTATATAAATCATTAATAGAACAAGGAAGAATAAAATTACCGGGGTCCTTCTCCTTGGGAGGAATTTGATTTAGGACAACGGCTGAACATCGGGCATTCAACTTGATTTCTTCTCCCATAATGGTAGGTTGCTCCACGATAGAGCTAAAATCCATGGTGTGGTGTTCAGTTACCCGAGCTTCTTTATCCTCTTCTTCCTGCTTTGACTGGTTGGAGAAGTACGCAATTTCCTCTTCCGAATACCTGAAAGGTGTGTAAAGAGGTCTTCCGTCATCAGAGAATATAGCCTTGCAGGCTACAACATCATTCCTCATATTAATCTCCTGAATTTCATTTCCTAAAAGCCTAAGTTTTGCTTCAAGGTTCTTCAAGGTCTCATCAAGGGCTAAGATATTAGCCTTCGTTCCTTCTTGAAAGCTTTTAAACC
The DNA here is from genome assembly GCA_022545495.1 of Chrysanthemum lavandulifolium. Taxonomy (NCBI): domain Eukaryota; kingdom Viridiplantae; phylum Streptophyta; class Magnoliopsida; order Asterales; family Asteraceae; genus Chrysanthemum; species Chrysanthemum lavandulifolium. The sequence continues at coordinate 288,492,991 of CM040238.1, read as the reverse complement.
AATTGTCCTTCTCGGTCTGCCTTGTGGCATCTTCTTCTAAGTATTTATTGATTGACTCCTCAAGGGTAGATCTCTTTTCCACATAATGAGGTCGGTTGTCTACCCTAGAGCAGTATCCTGGGTGACCATCCCGATATCTACCCCCACTATTATTTCCTTGGAAAGGTATACCATCCCCATACTTAACCTCTTTGACCTGTCGATCATCATTTTTCAAAGGGCAGTCCTTGGCCAGGTGAGCTCCTCTACATGTGTCACATTCTACTTATATAGCATGCACATTCTCTTTAAGTTTCTTCATTTCCCTGCCAAATTTTTCGATTTTATTAGTGATAGCTGCAATGCCATCCATGTTTCCACCCATGCTTCTACTGCTCCCTTCATCATGCCACTTTTGAGAGTGGTCAGCCATATTTTGGATAGCCTCAAGGGCTTGAGTAGGAGTCATCTCAGGGATCGGCCCATGAGAGTCGAGCATCTGCCTAGCTGCAATGTTGATGCCTTTGTTGAAGATATTGACCTTTTGATGGCTGTTAAGGTCATGAGTAGGGCATTTATAAAGGAGATCGTTGTACCTTTCCCAAGCTTGGTACAACGTCTCATCACCATCTTGTCTGAAGTTATGGATCTCCTCGACTTGTTGTGCCGTCGTTGAAGGAGGGCAATACCGTTGAATGAAATGTCTCTTGAGGAGGGCCCATGTATTAATGGCCCCGACTGGCAATCTATCGATCCACCTTTTTGCGGCTCCAGTGAGTGTCATTGGAAACACTCAGAGCATAACAACATCAATCGAGACTCCAAGAATGTTAAAGAGGCTCACAATAAATTCCACATTTTCCACATGATTGTAAGCATCATCGGTCATGCATCCGGAAAAAGGATTTGCTCGTAGCTCCCTCATGAACTGTGTCTTAATCTCGAACTGTTCATTTGCTCCAATAGCCGGCCTAACAAGCCCAGGACCTTGCTCATCTTTGGTCATTTCCAAGTATTCCTCTAGTGTGAGGTTGTTGATATCCACAACTGATTTTAACTGAAACTAAAAGTAAATGGTGAGAAAAAAAAAACAAAAAAAAAAATAAAATATGTAAACAAAATACTAATATAGCTCCCTGGCAGCGGCGCCAAAATTCTGATGCAGGATTTTTGACCAGGATTTAAATTTATAAAGTCTCGTCTACCTATGGTCTACCTATTGCACTAACGAGTAGTGAACCCGGTCGTGCATAGTATAGAATGTGGTAAAGCCGAGATCGTTCCCAAGAGCTATGTAGTTTTGGATCCTATTTAAGTCTAGTGTCACGGTTTTAAAAGAAAATAATAGGTTGAAAGATTAATTAAACTAATAAACAAGAAATGAAATTGCGGAAATGAAATGAACTTGCAAACAGTAGGGAGAAATTGTGCTAGCCTAATTATTCATCCAATCATGTTATGTTTATGTTTTCTAATTAGTACTTCCTATCGCTTCAAGTGGGGTTTAAATTCGCAAGAATCCTTTGGTCAATTCTTCTGGCCTATTAAACATTGATCCCTACACAATATGAAATGTATTACCCTTCAGATTGATGAGGTCCCCGGTAGTCTATGCTAAGTCATTAAGTGGCCTACATGCAAGATTCGTAAAAATGTGTGCCCGGCCACTAGGATCTTAGACACACATCCCTAACTTCTAAAGTTCCTCCCTCCGGAAGGTGATCTTTCGGTCAATTCCCACGAGAGGGATTGATAGTCCTTTGGTCAATTCTTATCAACCCTCGCAACCTACTTTCCTAGGGTCCTTTGGTCAATTCTCCTAGACAAGCAAGTACAACCGGGCTTAAAAACTACCAAAGCTAGGGTGGCTGCCAACGAACTATGCATGCATACACTAGAAGTAATAATAGAAGTGCAAAAACATAAAAAATTAAGGAATCGTAAATAGGCTAGCACCAAAGGTGCTTAACCGATCATATTAAAATGAACACTCAATTCAATGTTTGACATAGTAAATGAAGACAAGAATCGAAATGTAAATGAAATATTAAATGCTAAAGCTTATCAATGAAATTTTGTGAATTCTCCCTTGGAAATGGCTTCGTATGCTGTGTAAGATCGGCCTTGTGGAACCTCTTCACGTTCTCTGAATTTTGGTGTTTTGTGAATGATGTAAAATGCAGAAACTAGGACTATTATTTATATGCCCGGTTATGCCGTAACTAATATATCCTCCTTAATCCATGTTCGTAGTTGTGGTTACGGCGTAATCTCATAGATGGTTACGGCGTAACCTCTTCAGCTCCGTCATAATCTTCAATGTGGCTACGCCGTAATCTAATTAGATCTTATCCGAACACTCGTAAACATGATTACGGCGTAACTAGAGTTGTGGGTTACGGCGTAACTCTTGGAGGCATAAACTTCATCTTGAGCTAGATGGTTACAGCGTAACTTGAGTTGATAGTTATGCCGTAACTAGTGTTGACTTGGTCTTCATATCTGAATTCATAGATTCGTCATAAATGAGAGTGTGAGTTACGCCGTAGCTTCTTTCATGTGAGCATACTAAGGTATAAATTATCAAAGGGCATCTCCAATACCGCGTCTCTTCCTCTCCTATGCTCATATATAACCTGGAAACGAATATACAGAAAATAAGAGGATATATCCATATAAAATATGAGCATAATCGGGGAAATTGACACTTAAAAATTAAGATTATTTGATGTTATCAGCCAACCACACACTCTCACCTAAACACTCTCCCTCATCCTTCTCCTATCAAGATCAAACACATCTTTAATGATAACAAATCACAATAATCACAACACTTGCATCTTTTGTTGTGAATATTGAACCACAAAGTAATCTATCTTTCTAACCAAATATCACAATACCCACAAACCTTTCCTAGATAATATCCTTCTCATTCGAGGTATATAGAGTCACGGCTTGAAGATCCTTTGGAGGGTCTCGGGTAGGTTATTCATTTTTTATTTTCGTTTAGGTCAAACCGAATCAAGGAAAGAAGATAACCCAATTGAAAACACCTTTTTCTTTTACTTGTATTTGAACGGCTTCACGCCCTTCAAGATCTTAAGATCTAAGGTAGGTGTTTATATGTTTTTTTAGAACGAAACAAAGATAGATTACAACATACATTTGTTATAAATCTCTCTATTATTTTTTGATATTAAAAAAGATCTATGATGGGAACTGAGATCTTGCACTTTTTTTTATGTTTGTTGTTTCAGTTGTTGAAAGGAGATAGGTTGATGTTGTTTTGGATGTGTTTGGTTTGTAATTTTGTTTTAGTTCTTCTCCTATAATGGTGTTGTGTTTAGTAAAAACCAAACCGAAATCGAATTTGTAGTTTTTATAAAATGAGAATCCAAAACCATGCCGGCTGAGGTTGTGGTTAAATGCACATCAGGCTATTTTTTTCATGGTGGTGAAGATTGGTGCCAAAAAATAATGTGGTGAAGATGGTGATAATTGTCTATTTATAATCTTCAAAAATCAACTGAAAAGATTTACATTTAAACACTTATTTGATTTAATTATTTGCAACTTGCAAGCAAATAAAAAGATGCATTTATTTGCTAATGGTTAATATTCCTACGAACACTTCATATTCACCTTCATTAGTCGCTGCAATTAAACATGTTGCCTGGTTTGAATTCTTTTTCGTTGTAACTGTATGATGTTATGTATAATGACTTCAGGCTTCACGACTCCCCTATTAATAAGGGGACTCAATCTTTAGTATGTATGATAGACGGGAAAAAGATCAAATTTGTATATTATTTGAATAATATAGTTACATGTATTGTGACTCTTTTGAGTATATTCTGTGAATTATTGTAGTATTATGATTAAAATACTACTAATGAGCACAAGTTTATTAGATAATATACACCGGGAAAGAAGACCGTGGAAATTCGTATATTCTTTGAATAATGCAGTTACTTGTATAGTGGTTCTTTTGGATATGTACTTTGAATTATTGCAATATTATGATTTAAAAACTACCAATGAGCGAATGAGCATAAGTTTATTAAATAATGTAAGGCAAAAAAACATGTGCGATGCACACAGGTTTTATCTAATTGTTAATCTCGTAATGTTTGTGTAAATTGTCGAGTTATTAGTATGATGGTGAGGCTCAAATATACAACACTCTATAACTCGGGCTGCAACTAGAGAATTTTGATGATTGTTGCAAGAATTTTATTATTTTTTAGGTAGATGTGACTATTTTGTTAAGTTTGTAGTTTAGTTCATCTTGTTTTGTTTCTTTACCTTTTTCTATTCAGAACCCGTGCGATGCACACAGGTTGTATAAAATTATTCCTTACATAATGTTCAGCGTAAACTGTTGAAGTATAAATCTAATGGTCATTTTTAGGCCCGTGATTCGCGGCGGAAAGGAAGTATGAGATTTTATTTATTTACGTTCTTACAACACAAACCCTTGATTCCATCCATTTGCCTATATAGAAATGACAGTCCATGGTCCATTAGTCAAACATTTTAGCCCAAACATTAATACACTTGTTCGAATTCTTAAGTTATATATAACTAATATTTCTTGGTACGTGATTCCTTTTTTTAATTATTTTTAAATTTTTTTCTTTTTTTAAAGGCCTTGGTACATAAAGTTCTGGAATGATGTTGAGACAAAACGTTGTTTATATATCTTAGAGTAACAGTAACCCCCGGGTATGTATAAGACAATTCGTCAAATCCTTAATACAATTGAAGTAAACTGAAACCACGCTAAAGAATATAAACAAAGAAACATTGAAACAATCTTGTTTTGAATCTTTCTTTATGATTTTGAAAATTTATAAAAGCTACGGAACTCGTTGCGAATTTGTACATGGTCTTAATGACTTTAGACCTCGCCCCGGTACTAATAAAAAAACTACTGGAGCATTTAATGGGTAAAAAATCACAATTCTTAAAATGGTGGAATCTAATAATAATTGAATGATCAATAATATAGCGAATAATACAATGCCATTGTAAATGTGGCTGTGTAAGATTCTTGTAAAGTATTTGATTATAGTTTTTTAATGGGTTTTGACCTTTTGTTAATGATTGTTAATACGTTTAAGGTTACATTGAATATCATTTTTTTATTATCAAAGATATATAAGAAGATGATCTTTTTCATTGATGCCAATCATAATATAAGACACCCAACATTAGAACAGCTAATTTGGGTAGACCTTATTCATTTTAACGAGATTAGTGTAGTCCTAGGGCATTAATTACTCACTCTTATCAGATATGTCAATTGGTTTAAGAACATATCATTCTTCGTATGGAAACCATGTCAAAAGTATTCATCGGTGTTTAATAAATGTTACAAAAAGTGTTAAGAGCACTAATGACCAAAAGTCATGTTGTATATATTACATGAATTGCTATTAGAGACAAGTACACCGTAACATGAAAACATAAAAGTTCAGAGAATGATACCATAATTCTTTTGATTGTTGAGACACAAAAACACAAGTAAGGAAAATGTTGAGGCCTGTGATGCTCACAGTTTCCTTAAGACAGATTCGTCCTCTCCACGGTGCTTGAGAATCGTGAACGTCTATCTCCCAGGATACAACAACAACGGATAACTCCGTTAGCACAAACGGGTTATCAAGGCGAACCAATATGTGCCTTCCCTCTATTACAAACCGATACAAAATGAATCAACATCGAGACCAACAAGAAAAGGATAGGAATTAGTTATGTGTTTTTGGGTGTGTTCAAAGATGAAAGAAGAGTACACAATTTATAGGGAATAAAGATGAAGGAAATAGTCACATTAATTATCAAAAATTAATCTTACTAATGTCTCATGAATTAAAATTAATCATACATTAATTATATTTTTTTTAATTCACATTAGTATGTTTGATGACACCATCAATTGTCATTCAACACTTTGACCATATATTCCAACAAGTCATACTTGCATATTATCTTACCAATCAAATTTCATGGAAAGCATTAAAATTTCATAATTAATATTTAGTTTTATTTTTACTAAATTATATGAGGAGTGTTATTTTATACATACTAAACTTTTTTCACATATCAAGGGAGTGAGGGACTCATCCTCAACCATCATTGAAAAAGATATTAATGGTTGAGATTAAAAGCATTTTAATAGTTCACATATTTTTGATAATTTAAATATTTCTTAAACCATCGTTAAGCGAAAATAATTACACCATCGCAACGAGCATTTAATTATATTTCTATAGACAGGCACTTTGACATACTTTCAACAACAAAAAAATTTTTTCACGTTTTTTTATATTTTATTTTTGTTACTGAAATTTGCATGAAAAAATCACATATTACTAAACACTAATTTGAATATTCTAATAATATCACATGGGATAGTAGTGTTAAATCACATATGAGATTACATATTATATTTGATTTAACACTAATATCACATGTGATATTATTATAATATTCAAATTAGTTTTTAATCAAATGTGATTTTTTAATGCAAATTTGAGTAACGAAAAAAAACGAAGAAAACGTAAAAAAGAAAAAAAAAATTGTGGAAAAACACGAAAATAAAATTTTTTGTCGAACGTATATCAAAGTGCCTATCTATAGAAAAATAATTAAATTGTTGGGTTTAATCTTATCTATTAGATCAAATAAAGACAGAGAGTGGAGATTGATCCATATGTAAGATAAATTTTGTATGTAAATAATCTTAAATTAAATTATATATACCTAGTTAATAACTTCGTGTATACATGGAGCTTTCAACAATCAATTTGATTTTATGATAGTAATGTGGAGTATATTAATGAAAAATGTTTCTTTTAATTTATAGTACATGCAGCATCTACTAAATTTACACATTATAGAAAATTATGTAACATAAGAAAATTGGATTCTAAAATACAACATCAACATAACATATTAAAATACATACCTTTTAAACTTATTCATTTGAAAAGGAAATTAAGAATTTTTAATTGTTTTGTTTCATGACAATCATCTTATGATATGCATTTAGGCCCAATATCCTTTCGTGTATTGTGGTTCTTTTTGGTATATTCTTTGAATTATTGCAGTTTTATGGTTATAAAATTACCAATGAGAACGAGTTTGTTAAATAATATACACCAGGAAAGAAGACTGTGGAAGTCTATTAATTCTTCTGTCACTAATATAAAACAAGTAGTCCCTATAAGAATTAAAAACTCTATAGCAAATTGATCCATTGATTGGTGATGGGTTTTTTTTATTAGACGGAAGGTGGCTTGAGAAGAGGAAGTCGTAGAAGTTGAAGTCAGAGGGGAAATGATAATTGTCAAATGAAAACTAAATAGTGAAAGAAGACCGTTGAAGCCTAAATTTTTCCGTCACTAATATAAAACAAGTGGTCACTATAAGAATTAAAAACTCTATAGAAAATTGATTGATTGGTGATGGGTTTTTTTATTGGACGGAAGGTGGCTTGAGAAATGATGAACAAAGACTTGTGGATGACAAAAAAAATTGTTATAGTTGAATCTGTTAGATGATTATTTTAACAAAAATACGAAAAGTAAATTCATTTATATAAATAAAGATGTCATTGAAATTAAAAAAAAAATGCATTTAAGTTTTTGAGCTTTTTTTTCTATTAGCGAACTGAACTTATATGAAGAATATTTTTTTATAACTTCGGTGTTAATCCAAGTGATTTGAACGCATATTTTAGTATGTCATGTTTCATAGCATTAATAACACAAGTGATCAAAATGAAATCTTGTAATTTTATGCACATTTTTTTTTGAAAAGGTTAATGACATTTTTGTTTATTCTTATTAGCTTCTAGTTTGAAAGTTGTGTGTTCTTTCCTTTCCCCCTTATAGTCGGGGTGTTTTTAATAAAAGCCATGCCTTTAAAAAAACGTTAAATTTGTCTATTCACAATTATTGCTCCCTCATGTGCATGCTCAAGCGGTGGCTATTTGGAGTTTTCATAATAATAAATAAGTTAGAGGTTATGTTTCCTATAGATAATTAACTGTTACATATTTCATGCACTTGCAAAGTTTTGACATAAATTTTACATAAATGTGTATTAACATATATTATAATATATTTAAATTTTAATTATTTGTGAAACAAAAACTGTATGATTTTAATATAATCTAAATTTCTATCTTGGCATGCTAAAGTTTGTCTAGTGCATACACGAAGATTTTGTTAAATCAAATTTATCTATAACATTAAGCAAAATTTATTATATTTATATCGTTATAATAGTTGTGTGTTAAACGTATATTTATAGCCTATGAGATTTTTACTCAGTTAATTAGTTTAACTTATATTATTACTGGTTTCTAGAATAATTTTCATGGGTTATATATTGTAATTATGATTATTGAATGACAAAAAGTTATTCACTCAAACATGGTATCACAACCTTGATTCTAACCCTAATCCAAATTATTTCTTTTTTTATTCGACCGTTAACCCCACCAAAAGAATAATCTCAACCAGACACTTGCATTCACCGTCCCATTTTGAATTATCGTTTTTGTTTTACAAGTCCACATCAGTTGTTAGCAGAAAGATATATATTTTTTTTTTTGTATCCCCTCACAAGGAGTAATGTATATTATTGTTTATTTTCTTGACGAGCATGCAGAATAAAGGAATTTATTTTGGTTTCTGGGTTTTGATATTAGCGGCACCTAATAACATACAACAATGACAAGTGTTAGCTAAGATAGTAGGGGTACTGTTAGTAGGGTCGAGTAAGGCTTTTAAGATCGGGTTTAATTGACCTGAACCTAATAACCCGATAACCCGTAAAACTTTTCAATGCATGTTTTTACCAATTATTTTAGCAGCTATAAACAATAATAATATTGCTTATACTGTTTTTTAGTCTTGATATATAATATTGATATTGTTAATACATCAACCTCTCATTAAGTTTATTATAGGAATCAAAGTGCAAAACTGATATCATAGCTACATATGACCCTACACATCATTGACTAAGGACATAGTCTATCACTTTTTTTATACATTCTATCTTTCTAGTCTTTGCATGACTAACGATGAATCTCAGTTATTGTTGATCCGAACTTTTCATAATAATATATAAATTAGAGGCTATTTTTCTATAGATATTAATGTTAAACATTCAATTTACAATTCAAAATGCACTTCTTATAGTTACAATTATGGATTAATGGTCTCTAGTTTAAAACAACATACATGATTTTCACAAACTTTTTTGGCTTTCGCCGGCACCTTGTTCACGGGGAAACTTATTCCCAACAAAAACTCGTCGATCAACAGTCGTCGTGCAAGCCTCGTCGGTAATCCCGACGACTTTCGCCAATGACATTATGGGACCCACGCACTTTCTAGTCAACAATTCTCAAAGTTTGACTACATTTCCCTATGACATGTCGTCAGGCAAAATTAATGACACCTCACACACCCCGTTTAATTACTTCTAACCACCGTAATAAGTGCTAATCAAGGTCAAAGTGTTGGTCAAAACTGTAAATAAGTATCCCGAGGACATATCCTCGGAAAACTTTATGGAAACTTCACCGCCAAAAATTCGTGAATAACAATTGATGAAAAAGTAAATTTGACCATATTTTCCCAAGGACATGTTCTCGGGAAACTTTCGTATAAACTTCAAGCCACTCAAGCCTCGGTCAATGATTTTTTTTATTGTGCGCCGACAACACTGTGTCTTCGGGAAAAACTTCGTCGCCAGTTCCACGATTTTTGTTAGTGTAAACCATACGAGCCTCTAACCTCGATCAACGAGAACTTAGCTGCTTGCCCTAAGACATAGGAATTCTAGCAAGACCCTCTTAAATAACGCATGACTTGATAAAATAGCAGTTATTCAAACTTAACTACAAATATGTTAATGACAGGAATCACACTGTATTGTCCTTGCAACAATTCATAAGCTTCGCAAGGATGATGGTTCGGCATACACTGCCTGCAAGCAGTGTAATAAAAGGGTTACAGTCGTTGAAGCAAAAGGACCAACATCTTCAAAAAATCGCAAGCCATCCTTTTATTATGAAGATCATGGCCAGGTCCAGGTGGCTTCTACGTAACAACTATCTCTTCATACTGCACAATCACTGTAACATGTATAGTAATCTATTTTGATTTATTTGAACAGATTTAAGGTGATCATGAGGATAACTGTTCAATCAGGTTCAGCCCCTGTTTGGTTTTTCAACACTAATTTCCACAAACTGTCTGGATTTACAGCATGTGAGTTGATTGAAAAACATGGGATGGACCCCGATCAATATTGGCCAGATGACTTAAATAAGCTCATTGGGAGGAAGCTTCTCTTCAAGCTATTCTTTTCAGAATACAATGTCAATAAAAATAGTCACACATACAGGTGTTTGGCATTTTCAGAGGACCAAGATATGATCAAACATTTCAAACAAGGCTTTCTAGATGACGTGTCTAATTACCATCTAATTTTGATCTTTTCATACCTTTCATTTTTCTTATACATATAATACATGAACTTGTGTTCCATTTTATGTGTCTAATACATTTTCCGTCATTCAATATTTATTTACGTCCGGATAAACTTCGTCAAGTAATCTTACGAGGCTAGCCTGCCCATTCGGGCGAGCTATGAAGCTAGTTTGCATATATACCCAAATCATGCTTAAATTGCATTGTACATCATGCATTAAAAACTTGAATTATGGGGAAATATGCAAGCTTTTAAGTTTTAATGGGTATATATGCAATTCCCCCTATTTATTAAGTATTGGATAAATTAAAATTAATAAATGATAAAACTAAAAACTAGGCTTTTAACACAACAGAGTATGTCGCTAAAATTATTTATCAAATAAACAAGAAATGATAAATACTTTTAGCACGTAGTTTCACAGTTGATCACACATTCTGGATCATTTTGATCATAGCTTTTACTGGAATTGATTTGAAAACAATAATAGAATTACTTGTACGACACATTTAAAGTAGTCTCTAAAAGGGACATTTGTTTCTCAAGTCAAACAATCTTTGTGGAAGTGGAATAATTTCGGATAAAAGGGTGGCTCAAGTATAAATAAAGACATGCGAGGCTCAATTTGTAGAGAAAAACATGCAAAAGCAAGCAATGGCTTCTTCATACTACTTATTCTTATCTCTAGCTGTACTACTCGTTGTTCTCTCATTTGCACCAAACTTTACTTCTGCTTCTTTGGAGGAAGCAAATGCTCTTCAAAAATGGAAAGCAAGCCTTAAAATCCCAAACAACTCTCTAATCGTATCATCTTGGACAACCCTTCCAACGAATACTAGTGCACCCGCTTCATGCCGTTCTTGGTTTGGAATTGCTTGCAACACTAATGGGAACATTAACAGGTTGAACCTCTCGATGTCTGAGTTAAAGGTACGCTTCACCAGTTCCCGTTCTCTATTCTACGCAATCTTACCCATTTTGAGCTTAGTGTAAACAGTTTTTCGGTCCCATCCACCTGAAATCGGACTCCTGTCCAAACTTGTCCAGCTTGATTTTTCAACCAATCAGTTTTCTGGTGTAATTCCACCTACCATTGGTAAACTAAGCCAATTAACCAATTTGCAACTTTTCGGAAACAATTTTACTGGTTCAATCCCTTCATCGGTGGGCAATTTCAAGTCTTTGAATATCCTTTATCTGTACAAAAACAAACTCTCTGGACCCATTTCAATTGAATTAGGGAATATGAAGTCTCTCACTGGATTAGATTTGAGCGAAAATCAACTCAATAGTTCAATTCCTTCATCGTTGGGTGACTTGTCGTCTTTGAATTTCCTTAATTTGTACCAAAACAAACTCTCTGGACCCATTCCAATTGAATTAGGGAATATGAAGTCTCTCACTGAATTATATTTGAACGAAAATCAACTCAATGGTTCAATTCCTTCATCGTTGGGTGATTTGACGTCTTTAAATATCCTTTATCTGCACATCAATCAACTCTGGACCCATTCCTATTGAATTAGGGAACATGAAGTATCTAACTGAATTATCTTTGAGCGAAAATCAACTCAATGGTTCAATCCTTCATCTTTAAAAACCTGAGAAGCCTTCAGATTCTGCATCTTCGTGAACAAGTTATCCGTCCTATACCACAAGGAATTGGAAGTCTACAATTGTTACAGCTACAGCTGGACATAAATCAGTTGTCTGGCCAATTGCCTGAAGATTTGTGCCAAGGGGGAAAGCTTCAAAGATTAATTGTAAGTCATAATCAACTCTCTGGTCCTATTCCAAGAGGTCTATGGAAGTGCCCCAACTTAATAAGAGCAAGGTTTCAATTTAATCAATTTAGTGGAGATATATCGGATAGTTTTGGTGTCTACCCAAGCTTAAATTTCTTTGACGTGAGTCATAATAAATTTTATGGGCACCTATCTCATAACTGGGGTAAATGCAAGAATTTGACTACATTAATGATGGGATTTAACAACATCAGTGGTAGCATACCACCGGAGTTTGGAAATTCAATTCAAGTGCTTGATCTTTCTTCTAATCACTTGGTTGGTCAAATTCCAAAGGAGTTTGGGGAGATGAAAAGTTTGTTAAATTTAAACTTGAGCGATAACAAACTCTCAGGTGTTATACCTCAAGAGCTTGGATCCCTGTATGACCTCCTTACTCTTGACCTATCAAAAAATAGGTTAAACGGGTCATTACAAAGATATATTGGCGATTGGGTACAAATCAATCGCATATATCTTAGTAATAACAAGCTCAGCGGAAAGATCCCATCGGAGATCGGTAAATTAAGTCAACTCAATGCTTTTGATTTATCTTGGAATTCACTCACTGAAGAGATACCATCAGAAATTGGAAGTTTAAAAAGTCTCGTAATGATGAACCTTTCGCACAATAAGCTCTCTGGTGCTATTCCTAATAGTTTCAGTAACTTTCCAAGTAGGATTGATATCGACCTGTCTTACAATCAGCTCACAGGTCCGGTTCCCCCTTATGCTGTCTTTCTAAATGTGTCTCGAGAAGCGTTACAAGGAAATGATGGTCTGTGTGGAAATGTTACAGGTTTGAAACTTTGTGAAAGTCAAAAGTTAATGAAAAAAAATAATCATTTTCATCATAAGCTCATCCTTCTAATCACGGTCCCACTTTTTTCGGCTCTTTTACTTGGTTTATTCATTTGTGGCCTCATTGTTTATCGACGTAGAAAGAGAACTTCTCCACAGGAACCATCAGGCGAAGAAGGTGCCACATTTTTCTCAATAATAAGTTTTGATGGACAAGCGATGTATGATGAAATCATCAAGGTAACAAATGATTTTGATGATGCATACTGTATTGGGATGGGAGGATACGGTACCGTGTATAAAGCTGAGTTACAACCCAACAATTTAGTAGCTGTCAAGAAACTTCATTCATCATCTGCGAATGACGGTCATATAGGCTTCCTAAATGAGGTACGAGCATTAACAAACATAAGGCATAGAAACATAGTTAAACTCTATGGATATTGCTTCCATGCTCGTCACTCATTTTTGATTTATGAATATCTTGAGAAGGGAAGCCTAAAATCGCTCTTAAGTAGTGATATCACAGCAAAGGAACTGGATTGGCTGAAAAGGGTTAGAATTGTTAGGGCTGTAGCGAATGGTTTGGCTTATATGCACCATGATTGCACACCACCTATAATTCATAGAGACATTTCTGGAGCTAATATCCTTCTCGATTCTGATTATGAGGCACATATCTCGGACTTTGGAACAGCGAAGCTTCTAAAGCTGGATTCATCCAATTGGACTGCGGTTGTAGGCACCTATGGCTATATTGCACCAGGTAACTATCATATATTTTAAAAGTTATATATACTATACGTACTAATTCTCAAGTTTCAGATTTCTCTTAATCATGATCTGATATAACAATTTATTTTTTTTATTCTCATGTTTCCTTCCATGTAGAGCTTGCTTATACGATGGTGGCGACAGAGAAATGCGATGTGTATAGTTTTGGAGTTGTTGCACTAGAAGTGATTATGGGAAAGCATCCTGGAGAAGTTATATCATGTCTGCCAACAATGTCGACTGATGATCTATTGTTGGCCAATGTAGGAGATAGACGGATTCCACGACCATCACCTCTAGTTGAGAAACTAGCTCATTTAATTTTGAATGTCACACGGGCATGTTTGAACGACAACCCACAGGAAAGGCCAACAATGCGCCAAGTCAAAGATTTGTTCTCAGTGGATGATCGGCTTTGGATGAAGATGGGTGTATCAGTAACTTAATGCTTGATCAATTTTTTATGTTTTTCGGTTGTCCTGAATTAAGCAGATATGCAGCAGTAGATTGTCATTCAATGTAAATAGCCTCGTGTACTCAGTTGTAGCTATCAATTTTTCAGTAACTTATCGCTTTCACCATTAACCTCCATTGTTAACAGTGTAGATTGTTATCAAATAAGAATAGAAAGAGGCTCTAATAAGAAAGGATAGAAGAAGACAGCAGTTTCGAAACGGGTAAACATACAGAAAATTGTTGATGGAGTTAGAAAATTCAAACAAATGAAGGGATAATGCAAATGTCTATAATGTGTTTGATGCAACGTTTCATCTAATTTTCTTTTAGTTATGGACTTTAAAGTTGTTTACTAATTTATTTTACTTAGGTTCGTAGTATCAATTGACGAGAGTGGAGTAAAGTTTGTGAGCATGATAATCTCGATTCATTGCTCCATTTATGAAGACAGAAAGTTGAAGGACCAAAGTTGCTCGTTACAAACTTTTTAATCGAAATAGCGGTTATGATTAGTTAGTTATTACCGAACCATTGTGTCGGTTAAAGACACCCATTCAAAACCTATATATAGCGATGTAATGTTACAGAATTTCTAGTTAGAACATTCGAAACCTATATATAGCGATGTTATGTTACAGAATTTCTAGTTAGAACATTTGACAAGTTATCTATCTTATTGCAATTTCAATATATTTGTTTTACTCAATCATTTGGGACCAACAATTGGCATCAAGAGCCCTGCCTATATACTCGTTACAACGTTACACCATCACTCAAACACAAAGTTTTGTAACCGAATACCAGAACCTACTGTTAACGAGTACCACCAAAAAAAAACCAGAAAAACTTTCTTGAACGAAGAAGAAGGAACCAAAAAGATACGCACTGAAATTTTGTTTCAGGAAGAAGAAGAAGAAAGAGCATAACGATAGTAAACCATACGCTGCCTGGATAACTTGAGACGCAAGGAAAGTAGTGCACGACCGTACTTGTGTAGAAATTGCATTCGACAAGGCACCAAACTGTGGTGACTTGATACTTACGTTGATTTGATTCTGAACGCAACAAGAACAAGACGAAGGAAACTTTGTTACACTTGTTGGCCTTCAATCTTACAACGAAAACAGCCCCTTTTGTCGAGACAAAAGTAGAGAAGAAAAGAAGACGTACGTGAAGAAAGAAAGAAAAAGGACGTTGCTTGAAGAGAAGAAAAAGGTACCGAACCAGAAAAACAATCGAATTGTTTTTGAGTAACTTCATAATACAAAGAGAGACAACAACAGGGGCATCCTGATCATTTGCTCATAAGGATACCGTGGTATTTCAGAGGTTGTTGTAGTTACGGTGTGGAATAAAGAAGAAGAAGTATTGTGGAACGCGGACAAGCAACGAGGGCAACAAGGACATCACTTGTTGACATACTATCGTCGAGTAGTAGAACAAAGACAAGCAATTCGCTTGGTCTTTTTAGAAAGAAATTACCGAGACTAATTTCTGAAACGTTTTGTGTTATATCCGAGACTTGGAGATAAAGGAAGCAAGTTGACACAAAAGAATCCGAGACTTGGAGATAAAAGAAGCAAGTCAACACAAAAGAAAGGACAACGTGGTACAAGGAGTGGTATATTTTTGAAGAAAACAAGTCGACAACATCAAATAAAGGGTGTACCGATTGTTTTGGAAACAAGAACGAGGAAAAAGAAAATAGTTGGTATATTCAAGTACCGACAAGAAGGAATACTGAGTGACAAACACAGTCACACAAAATCTTAAACTTTTGGATTTCCTTTCATATTTATAGTATAGATACTTAGTTTATACTATTAGAAATCCATAGTTTCACATTAGGATTCGGATAACTATTTATGTTCCCGTAGTATTAAGTGATACCACTAGTTAGAAATCCCCATACAAATTA
The DNA here is from genome assembly GCA_022545495.1 of Chrysanthemum lavandulifolium. Taxonomy (NCBI): domain Eukaryota; kingdom Viridiplantae; phylum Streptophyta; class Magnoliopsida; order Asterales; family Asteraceae; genus Chrysanthemum; species Chrysanthemum lavandulifolium. Next base: position 288,476,764 of record CM040238.1, on the reverse strand, counting down.
GAGTGAAGATCATAAGCACTATCAAAATGCCGGTGACGATGCAAGTGGCAAGAACATCGCACCAAAACCCGTAACCCCTATGACACAAAGATCAATGCCCCAAACTTAAAACCACAAACTACACAGTTTGGACTATACAAACTAAGGTGATACTAGAAGCACAAGGATTATGGGAAGCAATAGAACCCAAAGAAAACACTCAAGTAGATGATAAGAAGGATAAGGCTACAACCGCCTTCTTATATCAAGCGTTAACCGAAGATGTGATCTTACAATTAGCAAGTTGCAAAACAGCAAAAGAATTATGGGATTCGTTGAAAAGGAGACACGTTGGAGAAGAAAAAGTGCAACAAGCACGGTTACAATCACTGATGATTGGATTTCAGGCTCTTCAGATGAAGGAGGATGAAACGGTGGATGCATTTACAGCCAAATTGAACGGCTACGCCATGAAGGCAAAAGAATTAGGAAAAGCATTGGATGAATCACTTTTAGTACGAAAACTATTAGATTCCACACCAGATAGGTTCATTCAAATAGTAGCATCCATAAAACAGACGAATGATCTCGATGACATTACGTTAGATGAGATCGCTAGAAAGCTTAAGGCATTCGAGGAAAGGATAAAAATCCTAAAGGGAGGACAAGTGGAAAGCCAGGACAACTTATTATTCGCACAAGGCGAACACTCTAGAAATAAGAAACGATTTACCAAATATAGAGGTAGATCAAACTATTCACGAGGAAACTGTGTCCTAAAGTTGTTGAACCTCCTGCTCAGCCTTCTAAGCGTATTAATGATGGTTTCAAGACGGTTAATAACAAGAAGAAGGGAAAGCAAGGTGGTCTACTATTCCGGTCAATGCGGGTTTACTAAACTGTTGTGGGTAAGCGCTTTCAATATCAACCCAAAAGACTCCCCACGAACCTAAGAAAGTGGAAGTCACTAAGAAGAATGCTTCGATGTGGCTAGTTCGAGTGGAACAAAGATATCTACATCTAACCGGTTTGATGCTCTTAATATGGAATATGGTATTCCTTCTAATGACACCAACGAGGATGTGGATTCGGTCGTACAATGGAAGTTAATGAAGATAAGTCTACTAAGACAGTCTCGCATCACAAGAACCCTTGTGAGTGATTTGAAAGAGATGGAGTCGGTGTGGCTCCTAATACTAGTGATTCTTGTAATCCGCCCACCCTTCTACTAAGAGAGTTAATCCTTTTCTAAAGTGGGAGATATCGTGGTTTCGATTCGATGATGAGGTGGTTGCTAACCCATTTGATGAGTCCGATAATCTATTCGTGGTAGTGGCCAAGAGTTTGAAGGTGAGTATGATGACTATGATTACGATGACTATGCGAAGCAGGTTTATGATCTTCCTGGGAATTTGGATGCCTTTAATGCCATGTATGGCACCAAGCTTCAAGGTCCTAGGAAGTAATTTTCTTTCGTTATGTCCTATGTTATCATTTGAGTAGTGGTTTGTTTTCTTGTTTAGAAAATAGGAAGTATCTTGTTATGTAAGCTTTATGCCTATGTAACGGGCTGAGATATGGGATTTCACTCATATCCATTGTACTTAAAAGTTTCTTTGCTTAAAATATTTACCAGGGTGCAGGATTACTCCCCTTTACCCAAAAACAAAACTGGCAGAATAAGAGAAATAGAAACAACTCGAATGGAGGAAACTCATCCCACTCAGATAAGTTGAATAATGGAAAACAAGGATGGGATAAGAGTAAAATTACATGTTACAATTGTGGAAAACTCGGACATTACAAGAAGAATTGTAGAAGTCCACCAACATCTCAGGAACAGTCAAACCTTATCTTAGAAGACGATGAACCATCATTACTAATGGCTACACACGAAACTGAAGAAATCTTGTTAAATAAAGAACAAGTACAACCCGAAAATATGCTACGACGGATGCTAGCATATGGTATTTAGATAATGGTGCAAGTAACCATATGTCGTGCACCAAAGGCCATTTTAAAGATATTGACGAAAACATCATTGGACGCGTTCGTTTTGGAGATGGATCGTATGTAGAGATAAAGGGTAGAGGTTCAATACTATTAGGATGTAGAAACCTACAATGAAGATGATTTCGGATGTTTACTACATTCCAAACCTCAAGAGCAACATACTTAGTCTAGGACAACTTACCGAAATAGGTTGCAAAATCATCATGGATGGAAATTTACTGACTTTGTATGATAAGAACAAGAAGTTGTTGATGAAAGTAGAACGATCTAAGAATCGACTTTACAGTATTAGATTACATATAGTAGCACCTATATGTCTTTTAGCAAACGTAGATGACCAAGCATGGTTATGGCATGCTAGATTAGGTCACCTGAACTTTGATGCAATAGATAAGATGACAAGGAAAGTTTTAGTGAATGGAATACCAAGAATAAAACATGTAGGACAAATCTGTGATGCATGTTTATTAGGAAAACACATCAGAACACCATTTCCAAACCAAGCTAAATTCGGATCAAAGAACCCATTGGACTTAGTATATGGAGATCTTTGTGGTCCCATAAGTCCAAAGAACACACTCCGAAAGAAGCTCATCTTCTTATTAGTAGATGATCGCACACGCTTTATGTGGGCTTACTTTCTAAACTCGAAAGATCAAGCGTTAGCACATTCAAGGAATTTAGACACCAGATCGAATCAAAGTTGAAGTTGAAAATCAAGATGCTAAGAACTGATAGAGGAGGTGAATTTACATCACATGAATTCACCAAATACTGTAAGGAAAATGGAATTGATAGACAATTGACAGCACCATACTCACCACAGCAGAATGGTGTAGTAGAGAGGAGAAATAGAACAGTGTTATCAACAACTAGTATGATGAAAGCGATGAAGTTACCCTTAACTTTTTGGGCGGAAGCACTGAGGCACGCCATTTACATACTCAACAGGGTACCGACGAAAGCCCTGGAAGACAAAACACCATATGAGACCCTCTACAACAGAAAACCAAACCTAGAATACCTAAGAATATTCGGATGCACAGCTTATGGTAAGGTAACGATACCTCACTTGAAGAAGCTAGATGATAGAAGCATTCCAATGATTTACTTAGGAGTTGAAGAAGGATCAAAAGCATGTAGGCTATATGATCCAGTAGGAAAGAAGAAACATGTTAGTAGGGATTTAAAGTTTATGGAAACGAAACCGTGAGATTGGAATAATAATGAAGAGGATACGAGTACTGAGAATACGTTTTGGACTAGCTTTGTAATAGATGGAGTTGACTATGATAATCCTACACCAGTCAACATAGAAAACACCGACAACACGTATCAAGAACAAGAACCTATACCAGATCCACCCTCACCAATCACACCACCATCATACACTTACAACCCTAACTCAGAAGATGAAGAAGGAGCTACTATAAGCTCATTAGAGAGCTCAGATTCTAGAATTGATCATAGACCTATACAAGGTTTAAAGAACATTACGGAAATCTACCAAACTGCACGTGAAGTAGAAGCGCGAGCTTATTCTTTACAGAAGAAGAACCCCGTAATTACGAGGAAGCATCAAAAGATGAGAAGTGGATTGAGGCCATGGAAATTGAATTAGATTCAATCAACGAAAATAACACATGGACCCTTACCACATCGCCTAAAAATCAGAAAGCAATAGGACTTAAATGGGTTTATAAAACCAAAGAGATGCACAAGGAAGGATCATAAAGTATAAAGCAAGATTAGTAGCAAAGGTTACGTACAAAAGCAGGGAATAGACTTGATGAAGTGTTTGCACCGATTGCTAGGATAGAGACGATTCGATTGATATTAGCACTAGCGAGATATAATGGATGGCAAGTACACCACTTAGATGTAAAATCGCGTTTTACATGGAGAATTGAAGGAAGAAGTCTATGTTACCCAACCCGAAGGTTTCATTCAACAAGGAACCTAGGAAAAGTCTACAAGCTAACTAAAGCTTTGTATGGCTTAAGACAAGCACCTAGAGCTTGAACGTGAAGCTTGACCAAACATTAAAGTCATTAGACTTTAAGAAATGTAATCTCGAACAAGCAGTCTACACAAAGAGAAGCAAGACTTCTACACTTATCGTCGGAGTATATGTGGATGATCTGATAATCACAGGCACTCCAAAGAAAGAAGTAGATTTGTTCAAATCCCAGATGAAAGATAAATTTGAAATGAGCGACTTAGGGTTGCTAGCATATTACCTTGGGATAGAAGTTACATAGACATGAGGAGAAATTACGATCAAGCAAACTAGATACATTAACAAGATCTTGAAAGAGACAAGCATGACGGACAGTAATGACACGAAGACACCGATGGCCCAGGCACTAAGTTGGTCAAGGCGGAAGATGGAAACCCAGTTGACGCAACTTATTACCGAAGCTTAGTTGGAAGTCTCGGATACTTACGCATACAAGACCGGATCTTAGTTATTCGATTCGGACTACTCACAGATTATGCAAGACCCAAAGGATCATCACACAAGGCGGTGAAACAAGTAATCGGATACATCAAAGGAACGAAAGACCATGGAGTAATATACAAGAAAGGCGGAAGCGCAAGATTACAGGATACTGACGATGAGTTATGGAGTCAATACGAGATCAAAGAAAGGAACTACGGAATAGTATTTTACTTTGGAGAGTCACCTATCACTTGGTGTACTCGAAGCAACCGACAAAGCACTCTCATCATGTGAATCGAAATTCATGACGGCTCATGCGAAGACATGTCAAGCCTTATGGCTAAAACGATTACTCGATGAATTAAGCGGATTAGAAGAAAGAAGATAACGCTTAGAGTTGACAATATATCACTATACAACTCGTAAAGAACCCAGTTTTTCATGGAAGAAGCAAGCACATAGACATTCGCTATAATTTCATTCGGAATGCGTGAGAATGGTCATATCAACGAGAACACGTAAGTGGAGAACTTCAAAGAGCAGATATTTTAACCAAAGCCTTACCAAGACTTAAGTTCGTGACTATGCAACAAATGCTCGGAGTTCAAGACTTAGGACGAAGCAACGATCAAGATTAAGGAGGAGAATGTGAGCATGATAATCTCGATTCATTGCTCCATTTATTAAGACAGAAAGTTGAAGGACCAAAGTTGCTCGTTACAAACTTTTTAACCGAAATAGCGGTTATGATTAGTTAGTTATTACCGAACCATTGTGTCGGTTAAAGACACCCATTCGAAACCTATATATAGCGATGTAATGTTACAGAATTTCTAGTTAGAACATTTGACAAGTTATCTATCTTATTGCAATTTCAATATATATGTTTTACTCAATCATTTGGGACCAACACAGTTTAGTTGCTGTTAGTAACAGCGGGTCAGTTTTACTTTTGTTTTGAATAATTGGCAGATTGTTTTGGATTGTTGTTATTAGAAATGGCGTTCAATAGTTATAATGTGTGTCAGTTTCTCAATGTGGCATATCCTTTAGTCTCAGACAAATCGTTCGGTTGGTTAGTGGCCAAGTAGGCAGATTGTTTTATCACAATGGATTCTATGAAGATTTTTTTTGGAACTATGTTAGAATGGAAGGGTCAACGATGGATTTAGTGATCACAAAGGTCTATCTAGTGAACATGTGAGCAATGACGGGATCTATCTTCTTGAAAATGGAGAGGACTACTTAATTTACGTTAACGTTGGAGGCTCTGTAGATCCTGATATAACACACAAACTATTTGGCGTATCTTCTTTTAGTGAAATCCCAGTCACGTACACTTGATCTTGACTTGTATCATTATAGTGGCAAAATGGCGGCTCTAGTAATGTGTCTAAACAGGCTTTGGTTGGTAGCTTTCAACCTGTTTGAGCCATTTGACCCATTCCAATTTTGCCTGCTTTCAAAAGTTAGCAAAACTGACTCATTTGTGATATACTACCCAAATTGACCAATATATATATGCAAATGGGTCGAAGTTGGCATCTGTATATGGTTTCTCATTGCATAGCTTTTTGTGGCTTAAAAATCTGATGTTTGCTAGAGTAACACTTTCAGAAGGTCTATTGATCCATCAATTATCTGTTTAACTCAAAAATTTTGATACAGTTGTCAAAGAAGCTAAATGAGGTTGTAAATTAGATACGAAGCTAAAGATATAACAACCTACGGCATGTAATGTCTGTGGTATATAATCTTATCAGTCGGATTAGTTTATCTGTATATGAGAATGTTTGTGTTGACAATTTTAATGTCATTGTGTTTGTTTATGAACCGGCGGTTCTTTTGTTGACCTTCTTTGACCCATTTTGCTAAATCCAGCTGGGTCATACCTTTTGTTTTTAAAAAGTTTGGGACCTGTAGTTTTGTTGGAAAGTATGTTTTAGAGAGCATCGGACATGTTTAAGTGCTGTTTGGAGCTTTTTAGGGGTGTTTCGGCATGTTTAGGGGTGTTTTTGGATAGGTTTAGAATCTTTTTGATCATTTTGATCAAAGCATTTACTGGAACTATTTTGAAAAAATATATATAATACTTCTCTTACAAAGCGATTAAAATTGTACTACATAATTAAAGTATTCTCCAGAAGGGACATTAATTTCTCAAGTAAAACAATATTCATGGAATAATATGACACCACCTAAAATTTAATTTTTAAGAATTGAAAATTGTTGGATATATATGAGACGTTACTCTCACAAAATATTTTGACAAATTGTGTGGCCATTTAGATGTGAACTATTGGAAAACATGCTAATACTTTTGGCTACCAATACATTGTCTCTTTTATAGACCAATTGTGTGGCCATGTAGATGTGAACTATTGGAAAAACATGCTAGTCAACTCCTATCCTTTTCTTTTTCATTTATTGCAAAACACATTAATTTACAGAAAGTAATTTATGAGAAAAGGGTAGCTCAAATATAAATAAAGACATATGAGCCTTCACTTTATAGAAAAAAACATGCAAAAGCAAGTAATGGCTTCTTCAAACTTCTTACTTTTATCTCTAGCTCTACTACTCATTGTACCAAACGTCACTTCTGCTTCTTTGGAGGAAGCAAATGCTCTTCTAAAATGGAAAGCAAGCCTTAAAATCCCAAACAACTCCCAAATTTTATCTTCTTGGACACCCCTTCCAACGAATACTAGTGCACCCGCTTCGTGCCCTTTTTGGTTTGGAATTGCGTGCAACGCTGATGGGAACATTAACAGGTTGAACCTCTCGAATTCTGACATAAACGGTACACTTCACCAGTTCCCATTCTCTATTCTACGCGATCTTACCCATTTTAAGATTAGTGTAAACAGATTCTTTGGTCCCATCCCACCAGAAATTGGACACCGGTCATATCCAAACTTGTCTATCTTGATTTTTCAATCAATCTGTTTTCTGGTGTAATTCCACCTACCATTGGTAAACTAAGCTTGTTAACCGTTTTGCAACTTTTCGGAAACAATTTGAATGGTTCAATCCCTTCATCGTTGGGTAATTTGACGTCTTTGAATATTCTTCATCTGTTCAAAAATCAACTCTCTGGACCCATTCCTACTGAATTAGGGAATATGAAGTCTCTCACTGCATTAGCTTTGAGCGATAATCAACTGAATGGTTCAATTCCTTCATCGTTGGGTGATTTGAAGTCTTTGAAACTCCTTTATCTGTTCATGAACCAACTCTCTGGACCCATTCCAATTGAATTAGGGAATATGAAGTCTCTATCTGATTTACAATTGGCCATAAATCAACTCAATGGTTCAATCCCTTCATCGTTGGGTGACTTGACGTCTTTGAATGTCCTTAGTTTGAACAGAAACAAACTCTCTGGACGCATTCCAATTGAATTAGGGAATACGAAGTCTCTCACTACATTAGCTTTGAGGATAAATCAACTATCTGGGCCCATTCCTACTGAATTGGGAAATATGAGGTCTCTCACTATATTAGATTTGAGCGAAAATCAACTCAATGGTTCAATTCCTTCACCGATAAAAAACCTGAGAAGCCTTCAGTTTCTGTCTCTCCGTGTGAACAAGTTATCCGGTCCTATACCACAAGGAATCGGAAGTCTACAATTGTTTCAGCTACTGCTGAACCAGAATCAGTTGTCTGGCCAAATTCCAAAGGAGTTTGGGGAGATGAAAAGTTTGTTAAATTTAGACTTGAGCGATAATAACCTTTCAGGTGTGATACCTCAAGAGCTTGGATTACTGCAAGGACTACTTACTCTTGACCTATCCAAAAATAGGTTGAACGGGTCATTACAAAGATATATTGGTGATTGGGTTCAAATCAATACCATATATCTAAACTTTGTGAAAATCAGAAACTTTGTGAAAATCAATACCATGTATTTCTAAATGTGTCTCGAGAAGCATTACAAGGGAATGATGGTCTGTGTGGAAATGTTACAGGTTCGAAACTTTGTGAAAATCAGAAGATAATGAAAAAAAATAATCATTTTCATGATAAACTCATCATTGTAATCACGGTCCCACTTTTTGCGGCTCTTTTACTTGGTTTATTCATGTGTGGCCTTATTGTTTATCGACGTAGAAAGAGAACTTCTGCACAGGAACCATCAGGCGAAGAAGGTGGCAAATTTTTCTCAATAACAAGTTTTGATGGACATGCGATGTATGATGAAATCATCAAGGCAACAAATGATTTTGAGGATTCTTATTGTATTGGGATCGGAGGATACGGTACTGTGTATAAAGCTGAGTTACCACCCAACAATTTAGTAGCGGTCAAGAAACTTCATTCACCATCTGAGAATGACGATCATACAGGCTTCCTTAATGAGGTACGAGCATTAACAAACATAAAGCACAGAAACATAGTTAAACTCTATGGATACTGCTCCCATGCTCGTCACTCTTTTTTGATTTATGAATATCTTGAAAAGGGAAGTCTAAAATCGCTCTTAAGTAGCGATGTAACGGCATAGGAAATGGATTGGCTGATAAGGGTAAGAATTGTTAAGGCTGTAGCGAATGGTTTGGCTTATATGCACCATGATTGCACACCACCTATAATTCATAGAGACATTTCTGGAGCTAATATCCTTCTCGATTCTGATTATGAGGCACATATCTCGGATTTTGGAACAGCGAAGCTTCTAAAGCTGGATTCATCCAATTGGACTGCGGTTGTAGGCACCTATGGCTATATTGCGCCAGGTAACTACCATATATTTTAAAGTTATATATAGGTACTTATTCTCAAGTTTAAGATTTATCTATGTTAAATTTAATCCTGAACTGATATAACAATTTTTTTTGTATTCTCATGTTTCCTTCCATGTAGAACTTGCTTATACGATGGTTGCGACAGAGAAATGCGATGTGTATAGTTTTGGAGTTGTTGCACTAGAAGTGATTATGGGAAAGAATCCTGGAGAACTTATATCATCTCTACCAACATTGTCTACTGATGATCTATTGCTAGCCAATGTAGGAGATAGTCGGATTCCGCCACCATCATCTGTAGTTGAGAAACTAGCTCATTCAATTTTGAATGTCTCACGGGCATGTTTGAACTACAACCCGCAGGAAAGGCCAACAATGCGCCAAGTCACAGATTTATTGTCAGTTGATGATCGAGTTTGTATGATGTCTAGTCATAAGTCATAAAGTTTAAGAAACTTTTTATGTTTTTTTTCTTCTCCTGAATTATCATGTAGATCGTTATAAAATAAGAAAATATTTTATATCAATGAAGATTGCTACCTTCCTATACTAGTAATATAGTTACGTGTATATCAGTTAAAAAATTACCAATTAATGCGAAATTTGTATATCAATTAGAGTTTATTCTTACTCATATCAAGACGTCAAATCACCCAACGATGGAAGTCTGTTAATTTGTCAAAAAAGATGGCCTAAGGTACAAATTAACTAATGTGCTGTGGTTTTCAGATAGGGAAAAAGGTGAATAAGGCTTGGACAACTGGCATGCTGACTATAACTTTACATTTCGAGACCTACAACTGGATGATTTAGTTGAAGTTGGCGATCAAAAAAATACACGAGTCTTGGTGTCTCTAACTATTCATAGGGTATCTAATTTCTCCTTGTTGTGCTTAGTGAAAACGATAGAGGTGGCAACATGGGCTGGTCAATTGGGTTTCGTCACAGGTCAAAAGAGAGGCTAGGGTTAGGGTTTTGATTATAAGAACAATGAGAGGTGACCCTAATTTGCTCCTTTTATATCCAATGAAAGTTACAAAAATGAAATACAAAGTGTGACATAGTGTAAGGGGTGTGGGTAAATATCTCCACAGGGACCATTAGTGCCTTTTTAGTTATCTTTTGTAACTTTTAGATTTGGGACTCGTTTATGCTCGATAATGATCGATTTTGGGACACGAAATTTATGACATTGCATTTAAAATAATTTTTCCACGAAAAATGAGCATTCGCATGACTAGTATCTCGCATAAAATATAACGAACTCATAAAACGGTTTATTGAGTTGTTGTTGTGCCGGTAAGCGTTGTGTGTCGGTTTTCACGTTTCACGAGATTACCTCTTGTTTTCACATCAAATAATTTTCAAAAAGCTCAAAACGTAGATTAGGTAATAATAAATATAATTTATGATTAAAATAAGTTTCGAAAAATTTCCGTTTGTCACCAAGTTAGGAGTTTCTATAAACAAGTATTGCCCTAAAATGCAGGTTGCTATAGTATATCTGTATGTAAATCACCTCACAGTAAACCAAACAACTTCCATTGCCGAGACCCTTTAAATAACTCATGACTTGATAAAATTATAAAGTTATTCAAATACGTATATATGTTACTTGTATAATAACATGCAATACATTTTATTTATTTATTTATTGAACATATAATATGCATTTTCAACATTGGACCCTACACATCATTGACTAAAACGTAGTACAACCACATATTGATTGCCAAGGATATCGACACCTTAACTAATACACTTAATGTTAGTCTATCGCTTGATATTAGTCTTTGCATAACAACGACGGGTGTTAGCTATTGTTGACCCGGACATTTCATAATAATAAATAAATTAGAGGCTATTTTTCATATAGATAATAAACTTGTTATATATTCCATGCACGCACGAGGCTTTTGCATAAATCTTAGATAATATGTTATATATCCAAAGCATAAGGTGAACTTTAGAACTCTAGAAGCTAATGTCTTAGTTTCGTTATATTATATGGTTACGTTATAGGAAAAAGGCTTGCTTTTCCTATCATGGAGAATTACGTGAAGAATGCTTGGGCGTGAAGATGTGGAAAATATTTTTGACGAAACCTCTATATTCATGGAACAAGATGCATTTAGTGATCCGAATGGGGCCGGCCACCACAAGGATATTGAGCTATAATGACGACATATGTCATCGCTAAAAGTATTTATTATGAATTAAGAAACATATTTAATATTTTAAAATTAATATACTAAGAAAATCATTTAATAGGCACTATTAGAGACGAGACAAGTTGTCACTAAAAGTATGTATGAAATAAATAAAAAAGAAATGATAAATACTTTCAACAACGACATATCTGGTCGCTAAAAGTGACCTACATCATTTCCAGATGAGGTTGCCTGCATTTATTTTAGATTTTTGGAGACTATTTCTGCAACCAAATTTTCATATTTTTTCCAGAAACGTGCTAATCCCATTTGAAAGTTCAAAGTTCAACAAAAGACATAGGTCGTCGTCACAATACAAATATGAAGATGTTCAACAAATAAAATACTTCAAAATCACAATACAACCTTACTCACTTATCTCGTCTTCTCAATCCTCTTCATCATCTAGAGTCTCACGTGGATCGGGCGGTGCATGCACGATAATATTAATGTTCGCGGCTTGTAACTCATTGAAGAAATGTGTAAACCGAGAATTGGTCGCCGCAACAACTTTATACATATTCTTTGATGGGAATTGGCACTTAAAGAACTTGATGCATGCATGCCCCGGTAAGTTGGGAGGGAAAGCGAAAAATAGGTGGAAAAATATTTTGGAAAAGAAAACTTAAATAAATAGATAAAAATACTTTATGAGATGTATTGTCATCATACACTTTTCACTTTCAAAGGAAAAAACATGCAAAAGCAAGCAATGGCTTCTTCAAACTTCTTACTTTTATCTCTAGCTCTACTACTCGTTGCTCTCTCATTTATACCAAACTTTACTTCTGCTTCTTTGGAAGAAGCAAATGCTCTTCTAAAATGGAAAGCAAACCTTAAAATCCCAAGCAACTCCCAAATTGTATCATCTTGGACATCCCTTCCAATGAATACTAGTGCACCCGCTTCATGCCCTTCTTGGTTTGGAATTGCTTGCAACGCTGATGGGAACATTAACAAGTTGAACCTCTCGACGTCTGGGTTAAAAGGTACGCTTCACCAGTTCCCGTTCTCTATTCTAGGCAATCTTACCCAATTTGAGCTTAGTGTAAACAGCTTCTTTGGTCCCATCCCACCAGAAATTGGACTCCTGTCCAAACTTGTCTATCTTGATTTTTCAAGCAATCAGTTTTCTGGTGTAATTCCACCTACCATTGGTAAACTAAGCCAGTTAACCGTTTTGCAACTTTTCGGAAACAAGTTTACTGGTTCAATCCCTTCATCGTTGGGTGATTTGGCGTCTTTGAATATCCTTTATCTGTACACAAATCAACTCTCTGGACCCATTCCAATTGAATTAGTGAATATGAAGTCTCTCACTGAATTAGATTTGAGCAATAATACCCTATCTGGGCCCATTCCTACTGAATTAGGGAATATGAAGTCTCTCACTAGATTAGCTTTACCCAAAAATCAACTGAATTGTTCAATCCCTTCATCGTTGGGTGATTTGGCGTCTTTGAATATCCTTTATCTGTACACAAATCAACTCTCTGGACCCATTCCAATTGAATTAGGGAATATGAAGTCTCTAACTAATTTAGCTTTGAGCGAAAATCAACTCAATGGTTCAATCCCTTCATCGTTGGGTGATTTGAAGTCTTTGAAAACCCTTTATTTGTACAAAAACAAACTCGCTGGACCCATTCCAATTGAATTAGGGAATATGAAGTCTCTAACTGAATTATATTTGAACGACAATCAACTCAATGGTTCAATTCCTTTATCGTTGGGTGATTTGAAGTCTTTGAATATCCTTTATTTGTACGAAAACAAACTCTCAGGGCCCATTCCAATTGAATTAGGGAATATGAAGTCTCTAACTGATTTAGAATTGAGCAATAATCAACTCAATGGTTCAATCCCTTCATCGTTGGGTGATTTGAGGTCTTTGAGTATCCTTTTTTTTTTTGGGTAAAGGGGAGTAATCCTGCACCCTGGTAAATATATTAACCAAAAAACGTTTAAGTAGAATGGATATGAGTGAAATCCCATATCTCAGCCCGTTACATAGGCATAAAGCTTACATAACAAGATACTACCTATTTTCTAAACAAGAAAACAAACCACTACTAAAATGATAACATAGGACATAACGAAAAAATTACTTCCTAGGTCCTTGAAGCTTGGTGCCATACATGGCATTAAAAGCATCCAAATTCCCCGGAAGATCAGAAACCTGCTTCGCATAGTCATCGTACCATAGTCATCATACACATCTTCAAACTCTTGGCCACCACCGAATAGATTAACAGACTCATCAAATGGGTTAGCAACCACCTCATCTTCAGAATCAGACACCACAATATCTCCTACTTTAGAAAAAGGGTTAACTCTCTTAGTAGAAGAGGCGGGCGGAATACAAGAATCACTAGTTTTAGGAGCCACACCCGACTCCATCTCTTTGAAATCACTCACAAGGGGTTCTTGTGATACAGTACCTGTCTTAGTAGACTTATCTTCATTAACTTCCATTGTACGACCAGAATCTACATCCTTGTTGATGTCATTAGAAGGAGTACCCCAAGCATCCGTATGTTCCATATTAAGAGCATCAAACTGATTAGATGTAGAGATCTTAGTTCCATTTCGAACCAGCCACATCAAGCATTCTTCTTCGTGACTTCCACTTTCTTAGGTTCGGAGGAGTCTTTTGGGTTGATATTGAAACCTGCTACCGCAAGTGTTTAATAAACCCTCCTTGACCCGGAATAGTAGAACCACCTTGCTTTCCTTCTTCTTATTAATAATCGTCTTGAAACCATCATTAACACGCTTAATAGGTCGAGGGGAGGTTCAACAACTTTAGGGCATTCAATAAGAGTATGACCACGTGTGATCCTATGGCTTCTAATGTTAATGGCCATAATAATGCTAATGATAAGGTTGATACGAATGCACATGGGGTGTTGGAATTGAGAAGGTTAGTGCTTTGAAACAACCCTTCATCGTATCTTTGGTGTTACTTCTCGAACCAATAAAACATGCGTCAAACTTTCGAGGTTGGAGTGTAGTGAAAAAGCTAATGGTGTGGATCTTTCTGTCCCGATGAAAGTGGTTGAAGAGGTGAACACTAGATTTGAGAATACTTTGTATGGGTATTTCCTTGGTCAACGCCTTGCTTTTCCTGTTGTTGATTACTTTGTACGCAATGCGTGGCTAAGTTTGGTATACAAAAGGTAATGATGAATGCAAAGGGTTCTTCTTCTTTAAGTTCAATTCAAGAAAGGTGTTGATGAAGTTCTTGAAAACGGTCCTTGGTTGATTAGAAATGTACCTATTATTCGAAACCATGGACATTGAACACCAATTTACTTAAAGAGGATTTGACCAACATCCCGTGTGGGTTAAATTCCATGATGTTCCTCTTGCTATGTTTTCGATGATGGCCTTAGTCTCCTTGCCACGATGATAGGTACGCCCAAAAGGTTAGATGCTTTACTAGCCAAATGTGCAAGGACTCGTGGGGCAGTAGTAGTTTTGCTCGATGCATGATTGAAGTGAAGTCGGATGAGGTGCTTAGGGACACCTTACGGTTGAGATACTGTTACTTGATGGGTCGGGTTCGACTATTGAGAAGATACGGGTTGAATACGGTGGAAACCTCCCATTGTGATAAATGTATGATTTTGGTCATACTCTTATTGAATGTCCTAAAGTTGTTGAACCTCCTACTCACCTACTAAGCGTGTTAATGATGGTTTTAAGAAGGTCAATCACAAGAAGAAGGGAAAGCAAGGTGGTTCTACTATTCCGGGTCAAGGAGGGTTTATTAAACTGTTGTGGTAAGCGCTTCAATATCAACCCAAAAGACTCCTCCTGAACCTAAAACAGTGGAAGTCACTAAGAAGAATGTTTCTGATGTGGCTAGTTCGAGTGGAACAAAGATCCCTACATCTAATAAGTTTGATGCTCTTAATATGGAAGATACGGATGCTTCTGGTAGTACCTCAAATGACACCAACAAGGATGTGGATTCTGGTCGTACAATGGAAGTTAATGAAGCTAAGTCTACTAAGACAGGTCCTGCATCACAAGAACCCCTTGTGAGTGATTTGAAGGAGATGGAGTCAGGTGGGGCTCCTAATTCTTGTAGTCCGCCCGCCTCTTCCACTAAGAGAGTTAACCCTTTTTCTAAAGTGGGAGACATCGTGGTGTCTGATTCAGAAGATGAGGTGATTGCTGAGATGGGTCTGTTAATCTATTCGGTGGTGGCCAAGAGTTTGAAGATGAGTATGACGACTATGACTATGATGACTATGCGAAGCAGGTTTCTGATCTTCCTGGGAATTTGGATGCTTTTAATGCCATGTATGGCACCAAGCTTCAAGGACCTAGGAAGTAATTTTCTTTCGTTATGTCCTATGTTATCATTTTAGTAGTGGTTTGTTTTGTGATTTAGAAAATAGGTAGTATCTTGTTATGTAAGCTTTATGCCTATGTAACGGGCTGAGATATGGGATTTCACTCATATCCTTTGTACTTAAACGTTTCTTTTGGTTAATATATTTACCAGGGTGCAGGATTACTCCCCTTTACCCAAAAATAAGAGTATGACCAAAAATCTTACATTTTCACAATGAGGTGGTTTCACCAGTATTCAACCCGTATCTTCTCAATAGTCGAACCCGACCCATCAAGTAACGGTATCTCAATAGTAAGGCGTCCCTAAGCACCTCATCCGACTTCACTTCAATCATGCATCTAGCAAAACTACTACGTTCTCACGAGTCCTTGCACATTTGGCTAGTAAAAGCATCTAACCTTTTAGGTGTGCCTATCAATGTGGCAAGGAGACTAAGGCCATCATCGAGAACATAGCAAGAGGAACATCATGGAATTTAACCCACACCGGATGTTGGTCAAATCCTCTTTAAGTAAGTTGGTGTTCAATGTCCATGGTTTAAGAATAATAGGAACATTTCTAATCAACCAAGGACCGTTTTCAAGCACATCATCAACACCTTTCTTGAATTGAACTTAAAGAAGAAGAACCCTTTGCATTCATCATTACCTTTTGTATACCAAACTTAGCCCACGCATTGCGTACAAAGTAATCAACAACAGGAAAAGCAAGGCGTTGACGAAGGAAATACCCATTCAAAGTATTCTCAAACCTAGTGTTCACCTCTTCAACCACTTTCATCGGGACAGAAAGATCTACACCATTAGCGTTCTTACTACACTCCAACCTACGAAAGTGTGACGTGTGTTTCTTTGGTTCAGTAGAGGTACATCAGCATACGATGAAGAAGGTTGTTTCAAAACACCAACCTTCTCAATACCAACAGCCCCATGTGCATTCATATCAACCTTATCATTAGCATTATTATGGCCATTAACATTAGAAGCCATAGGACCACTCGT
The DNA here is from genome assembly GCA_022545495.1 of Chrysanthemum lavandulifolium. Taxonomy (NCBI): domain Eukaryota; kingdom Viridiplantae; phylum Streptophyta; class Magnoliopsida; order Asterales; family Asteraceae; genus Chrysanthemum; species Chrysanthemum lavandulifolium. Next base: position 288,460,001 of record CM040238.1, on the reverse strand, counting down.
ATCTTCGGAGGTTTCAAGAATAACCAATAGCGATAAGCATCTCCTCAAGCTCCTTCTACATCGCGGCACCTTAAGATGCTCAAATGGATTAGCCCCAAGAGAAGTAGTAGCATCCACCGTCACGGCTGGTTTTAATGGTTGCCCATCGTCACCCACAAGAACAAGTTTTCCTCGATGATTTGTTTTTCGATAGCACGAATTTTCAATAAAGTATCATGACCTCAAAGCGTGTCATGACTAGGTGCTTCATGACTAGAGCTTGAACCAAGTGAAACCGCTCCACTTGTCCATCGAGCGAGAACCGAAGCAATACCAGAAACTCATCATTCCTACTATTAGGGTTCATTGTCGATTGAAGAATCGACTCACCAAGAATAACATGAGGCTCATTCACATCATCGATTAATGCATCAACCTTGTCAATAACACCAAACAAGAAAGTAAAACAACCTAAAACGAAAACCGGAAAAATAATAACCGAAACCCCAAGACAACGAAACACCGTGAAAGCAAGAAGATCCACGTCAATCTTGATCACGATAACCTTAGTAGAACTAAGGCATGATCATAAGCACAAGATACTATCCAACATCAAACATGATAGCAGTTCGGTTAGAATCAATTCTTTGAATATCCTTTATCATTCCAATTGAATTAGGGAATATGAAGCGAATTACACAAATCAATGGTTCAATCCCTCTGGACCCATTCCAATTGAATTATTGAATTAGGAATATGAAGTCTCTCACTGATTTAGATTTGAGCCAAAATCAACTCAATGGTTCAATTCATTCGTTCTTGGGTGATTTGGAGTCTTTAAATATGCTTTATCTGTACACAAATCAACTCTCCGGACCCATTCCAATTGAATTAGGGAATATGAAGTCTCTAACCGATATACAATTGAGTCAAAATCAACTCAATGGTTCAATTCCTTCAACGTTGGCTGATTTGGAGTCTTTGAAATTCCTTTATCTGAACAAAATAAACTCTCTGGACCCATTCCAATTGAATTGGGAATATGAAGTCTCTCACTGAATTAGATTTGAGTGAAAATCAACTCAATGGTTCAATTCCTTCGTCGTTGGGTGATTTAAAGTATTTGAAATTCCTTTATCTGGGCACAAATCAACTCTCTGGATCCATTCCTTCATCGTTAAAAAACCTGAGAAGCCTTCTGGCTCTGTTTCTCAATGAGAACAAGTTATCCGGTCCTATACCATAGGGAATCGGAGGAAAACAATTGTTTGAGCTACAGCTGGACACAAATAAATTGTCTGGCCAAATCCCAAAGGAGTTTGGGAAGATGAAAAGTTTGTTAAATTTAAACTTGAGCAATAACAACCTTTCAGGTGTTATACCTCAAGAGCTTGGATCTCTGCATGGCCTCCTTACTCTTGACTTGTCCAAAAATAGGTTAAATGGGTCATTACAAAGATATATGGGTGGTTGGGTACAAATCAATAAGATATATCTTAATAATAACAAGCTCAACGGAAAGATCCCATCAGAGATCGGTAAATTATGTCAACTCAATTTTCTTGATTTATCTTGGAATTCACTCGCAAAAGAGATTCCATCTGAATTTGGAAGCTTAGAAAGTCTGGTAACGATGAATCTTTCTCACAATAAGCTATCTGGTTCTATTCCTAATGGTTTCAGTAACTTGCCAAGAGGATTAACATAGACATGTCTTACAATGAGCTCACAGGTCCGGTTCCCCTTATGCTGTCTTTTAAATGTTTCTGGAGAAGCATTAAAAGGAAATCGTCATCTGTGTGGAAATGTTACAGGTTTGAAACTTTGTGAAAGTCAGATAAAATGAAGAAAATAATCATTTTTATCATAAGCTCATCCTTGTAACTATGGTCCCACTTTCTGCGGCTCTTTTACTTGGTTTATTCATGTGTGGCCTCATTGCTTGTCGACGTAGAAAGAAAACTTCTCCACAGAAACCATCAGGTGAAGAAGGTGGCAAAATTTTCTCAATAACGAGTTTTGATGGACAGGCGATGTATGATGAAATCATCAAGGCAACAAATGATTTTGATGATGCATATTGTATTGGGACGGGAGGATACGGTACTGTGTATAAAGCTGAGTTACAACCCAACAATTTAGTAGCTGTCAAGAAACTTCATTCATCATCTGAGAGTGACGATCATATAGGTTTCCTAAATGAGGTACGAGCATTAACAAACATAAGGCATAGAAATATAGTTAAACTCTATGGATATTGCTTCCATGCTCGTCACTCATTTTTGATTTCTGAATATCTTGAGAAGGAAGTCTAAAATCGCTTTTAAGTAGCGATATCACAGCAAAGGAAATGGATTGGCTGAAAAGGGTAAGAATTGTAAGGGCTGTAGCGAATGGTTTGGCTTATATGCACCACGATTGTACACCTCCTATCATTCATAGAGACATTTCTGGAGCTAATATTCTTCTCGATTCTGATTATGAGGCACATATCTCGGATTTTGGAACAATGAAGCTTCTAAAGCTGGATTCATCCAATTGGACTGCGGTTGTAGGCACCTATGGCTATATTGCACCAGGTAGTACCATATATTTTAAAGTTATATATAGGATACATACTTATTCTCAAGTTTGAAGTTATATAACAACTTTTTTGGATTGTCCTGCTTCCTTCATTGTAGAGCTTGCTTATACGATGGTGGCAACAGAGAAATGCGGCGTGTATAGTTTTGGAGTTGTTGCACTAGAAGTGATTATGGGAAAGCATCCTGGAGAAGTTATATCATGTCTACCAACAATGTCGACCGATGATCTATTGCTGGCCAATGTAGGAGATAGACGGATTCCGCGACCATCACCTCTAGTAGAGAAACAAGCTCATTTAATTTTGAATGTCTTACGGGCATGTTTGAACTACAACCCACAGGAAAGACCAACAATGCGCCAAGTCAAAGATTTATTGTCAGTGGATGATCGAGTTTGGATGAAGATGCATGTATCGGTAACTTGATGCATGCTTGATCGATTTTTGTATGACGTCTAGTCCTAAGTCATAAAGTTTAAGGAACGTTTTATGTTTTGTTTTCTTGTCTTGAATTATGTTGTAGATTGTTATTTCATAAGGAATAATGTATATCAATGAAGATTGCTACCTTTCTATAATAATACAGTTATAGAATTATCACCTTGAGACACACTAACATTGTAAAGGAATATGCAAGTTAGATTTTTTTTGGGTAAAGGGAGTAATCCCGCACCACGGTAAATATATTAACCAAAAAACGTTTAAGTACAATGGATATGAGTGAAATCCCATATCTCGTCCGTTACATAGGCATAAAGCTTACATAACAAGATACTACCAATTTTCTAAACAAGAAAACAAACCACTACTCAAATGATAACATAGGACATAACGAAAAAATTACTTCCTAGGTCCTTGAAGCTTGGTGCCATACATGGCATTAAAGGCATCCAAATTCCGGAATATCGAAACACCTTCGCATAGTCATCGTAGTCATAGTCATCATACTCATCTTCAAACTCTTGGCCACCACCGAATAGATTAGCAGACTCATCAAATGGGTTAGCAACCACCTCATCTTCATAATCAGACACCACGATATCTCCCACTTTAGAAAACGGGTTAACTGTCTTAGTAGAAGAGGCGGGCTGAATACAAGAATAACTAGTTTTAGGAGCCACACCCGACTCCATCTCTTTCAAATCACTCACAAGGGGTTCTTGTGATGCAGTACCTGTCTTAGTAGACTTATCTTCATTAACTTCCATTGTACGACCAGAATCCACATCCTTGTTGGTGTCATTAGAAGGAGTACCAAAAGCATCTGTATATTCCATATTAAGAGCATCAAACTGATTAGATGTAGAGATCTTCGTTCCACTGGAACTAGCCACATCAGAAGCATTCTTCTTAGTGACTTCCACTTTCTTAGGTTCAGGAGGAGTCTTCAACAGGTTTAGTAAACCCTCCTTGACCCGAAATAGTAGAACCACCTTGCTTTCCCTTCTTCTTATTATTGACCGTCTTGAAACCATCATTAACACGCTTAGTAGGCTGAGCAGGGGGTTCAACAACCTTAGGACATTCAATAAGAGTATGACCAAAAATCATACATTTATCACAATGAGGTGGTTTCCACTCGTATTCAACCCGTATCTTCTCAATAGTCGAACCCGGCCCATCAAGTAACGGTATCTCAACAGTAAGGCTATTCCTAAGCACCTCATCCGACTTCACTTCAATCATGCATCTAGCAAAACTACTACGGCCCCACGAGTCCTTGCACATTTGGCTAGTAAAAGCATCTAACCTTTTAGGCGTGCCTATCAATATGGCAAGGAGACTAAGACCATCATCAGAAAACATAGCAAGAGGAACATCATGGAATTTAACACACACCGGGATGTTGGTCAAATCCTCTTTAAGTAAGTTGGTGTTCAATGTCCATGGTTTAAGAATAATAGGAACATTTCTAATCAACCAAGGACCGTTTTCAAGCACATCATCAACACCTTTCTTGAATTGAACTTAAAGAATAAGAACCCCTTTGCATTCATCATTACCTTTTGTATACCAAACTTAGCCCACGCATTGCGTATAAAGTAATCAACAACAGGAAAAGCAAGGCGTTGACCAAGGAAATACCCATACAAAGTATTCTCAAACCTAGTGTTCACCTCTTCAACCACTTTCATCGGGACAGAAAGATCCACACCATTAGCGTTCTTACTACACTCCAACCTACGAAAGTTAGACGTGTGTTTCTTAGGTTCAGTAGAAGTAACACCAGCATACGATGAAGAAGGCTGTTTCAAAACACCAACCTTCTCAATACCAACAGCCCCATGAGCATTCGTATCAACCTGTTCATTAACATTATTAGGACTACTAGTAACATTAACATTAGAAGCCATATGACCACTCGTATCTTGAGGAGGTTTCGAATAATAACCAATAGCAGTAAGCATCTCTTCTAGCTTCTTCTGTGACTGCGGCACCTTAAGATGCTCAAATGGATTAGTCCCAGTAGAAGTAGTAGTAGCCCGTGTCTGGCTGGTTTTAATGGTTGCCCATTTTCACCCACAAAACAAGTTTTCCTCAAAATTTTTTTCAATAGCACGAATTTTCAATAAAGTATCATGACCCTCGGGCGTGTCATGGCTAGGTGCAACATGCTAGGGGTCGAACCAAGTGAAACCGGCTCCACTTGTCCATCGATTGTTGATTGAAGAATCGACTCACCAGGACTAACCGTAGGCTCATTCACATCATCGTTTAATTCATCAACCTTGTCCATAACAACAAACAAGAAAGTAAAACAACCCTAAAAACGAAAACCAGAAAAATAATAACCGAAACCCTAAGGAAACGAAACACCAGTAAAGCAAGAAGATCCACGTCAATCTTCAGTCACGATAACCTTAGTAGAACTAAGGCATAATTATAAGCACAAGATACTATCCAACATCAATCATGATAGCAGGTTCGGTTAAAATATCAATTCAGTAAATTAAAGCTACACGAATCGATTCACATGCAAATATTACGCCAAGAGTATTGTTAGTAACACATGCAAGAATAATAAAGATATACTAAAGTAATCCAAGGAATAGCAAGCAGAATTATGACTTCCAAGCACCGACCCACGATCGTGAATAAACAATTATGTGACCAAGATATTCAATGACGTCAAATCACCCAACGATGGAAGTCTGTTAATTTGTCAAAAAAAGATGGCATAAACCAGAGAAGAAAGTTAGCTAACGGAAATTTGTCAAAAAAGATGACCTAAGGTTTTTCAGATAGGGAAAAAAGTGAATAAGGTAGCAATAAGGCTTGTACAACTGGCATGCTGACTATAACTTCACACTTCTAGCAATAAGGCTTGTACAATTGTATGATTTAGTTGAATTGGTGATCCAAAAGATGCACGAGTCTTGGTGTCTCTAACTATTCTTAGTGTATCTAATTTCTCTTTGTTGTGCTTAGTGAAAAAGATAGAGATGGCAACATGGGCAGGTCGATTGGGTTTAGTAACGGGTCAAAACATTTAACTTCTTGGTACGGGTCCAATTGGTTTGCCAGAAAAACCTTTGGTCCAAAATTTCATTAAATCTTATTAGAAATAATCAGTGTGATAACCAAATAGATATTCTTATCAACCAATGTTATTGGATTAATTGTACACTATTTCAACCCCTTTTGACCCGTTTCTTTAGCTAACTTTTTTTTTACTCGTTTGACCCGTCGGAGATAAACATATCCCACATTGACTCATTCAAACTTAAATGGGTCAGAATTTCCACTGCTATAAAAACTATATGGGAATGTATTTTCAGATAAACTATAGACAGGAAACAAGACCGAGGCAGCCTGTTAATTTGCAAAAAAAAGATGGCGTAAACCAAAGAAGAAAGAATCTAACAAAAGAAAAATCCCTTTAGACAAGAGTGATAGCAATTTTTTCATCACTAATTCAAAACAAGTGGTCGCTATAAGAATAATTGATTGATTGACTAGTGATGGAGAGGGAATGGGTTGTTGGGAGGAAGAGATGGGGTGGTTATCGAGAAGAGTTTTTTTTTTTTTTTTTTTTTTTTTAACATTATATATTATGACAACCTGATATTGGCAAAGAGGTTTTTTTATACCAAGCGAAGAGGTTGGAATACTACAATTAAATGGATATATGATATAGACGTGCGGTAGATACCTGGAGGAGGAGGAGGTGAAGCTAATGTGTGGTATGTGTTGAAGAGGAACAGTTCATATAAACCACGTGGATAAGTCGGGCCAAAAGGTCGGAAACCATGCTTACCCAACAAAAATAAAATTTTCGGTGAAGATTAAGATGTTTTCATTTCCATTCGAGAGGTGGCTAGTGCTCAAACATTAAAAATGAGGTGAAACCGACCATGTTGACAACCACTGGAGGGACAATTTTGTGATGCATTATTTAATTTATAAATAGGAATGGCCAGGTTCTGTTCCTTCTAAAACTTGAACTAGTGCAAAATATGAAAGAAAATTAAACGAGGCAAGAGCTGAATGTTACCAATGCTCAACACTAGAGGTCGACGTGATGCTAACAACACTACTAACTACAGGAAGTAACGAGCTATCTGGATAATATCCACAACAACAAACATTATGTGGGAACTGCTACTGTAGTAATGAGTCACTATTCAAGCTGCTCATAGTGGAAATGGTGGCACTTGGGTCTTGACAAATCTCAATATCATGAACTGAGCCATCTGATGCAAGTATGCTAAAGGTAAACCTGTGAAATTTGTTCATTTTAAAAAAATTTAAAAATTATAATATTATCACTAACAAAGTTATAAAAGAAGGATACACATAGCTGATATTTGATTAGAGAATAGAGATTGTATCAGAGCTATGGTACTTACAAACAAGACTTTTTCTTATCCTTCTCGTCATAAATAACAAAACTAATAATTGGCAAAGGCACTTTTACATGCCGCTTTGTAATTCGGGTAATCTCTTCTCCATTGGCTCTTATGAAATACAAAGTATCGGTACTGTCAAATACACCTAGAACACCATTATAATAAAGGAAAAATAAATGTAACAATTAAAGAAAAAAATCATATATCACACGGGGGAAACATTAATCGTTTTTATATCACATATCGGTAAGTAGGTATGTTTCAAGTTTGGTGAATGAAGGGAGTATTGATCATCTGTTCGTTTTCATGAGTAGGTATGTCACATGGGAAACAAGGTGCATAGTAATTTTGAACTAATATAAAATCTGAGATTCCTAGTACTCATTGATTACAGAGTTCAAAACCAAAAACCTCCCTAGCAGTATATATATCTCTCATCCCACCTTGGTTCACAACACAAATCGGTGGTTGAGAATGGCTGTATATACACTATGTCCTGTTTGGCCAAACCAGTGCTACACTATTAATACGACTATATCACAACAAAGGAGCTTAGGAAACTGTAGGCTTTCCTATCCTCGACCCTTTTTATCTATACATTAAAACCATTAACACGTCAAAAATTAACCGAGAGTAACAACATAACTAGCAACCCACCATCCCTTTTGATCCTTTCAGCTATCTACATCAGTCTAGGAGTATTACAGTCACTATCTAGTATATTTCAAGGGTTAATCAAAAATATGTTTTGATAATGTGAAGTAGGAGGTTGCAAAAGACTCGCCACTATTTCAGACTATCTACACGGCCAACTATCTCACCACCTGAACACTTTACGAAACTCACCATCCGATCTCATCTCCACGACCACCTCATCTCCATGACCCGAACCTGTATACAAACAGGTCGTTCCATGTGAAAATCAATTGTTCATTTCATCAAACACATGGTGTGCACTTAACTAAGATTTTTTCTAAAGCATAATTTACATAAAGATTACATGTAAAAAACATAAAATTTCTCGTTATTAGATTCAGTTTCTAATTAACATGCTTTCAATTTGATGATGAACGATCTAAAGAAGAACGGATTAAAAATTCATCCAGAAACTGAATCTGATGATAGCGAATTTAATGTTTAACGAATTTAATTAGATGAATTGAATCTCGGATTTAGGGTTTGATAAGAGGATTGGAAGGTGGAAGTTTTGTTGAATAGGGATGAGAAAAACACGCTTTTCTGTGTGTTTTTTATGAGATTAAAAGATGAGTTTTTTAATTTTGTGTTTATATAGTTGACAATTATACCCTTGTGGTGTAAAGTATGTATTTAATCACAACCAGATCAAAATGGATGAAGGGAGGACATTGATCACTTGGTATGTAAACAAAGTTTCGTCCTCAAATGTAATCCGCCCGCCTCTTCTACTAAGAGAGTTAACCCTTTTTCTAAAGTGGGAGAGATCGTGGTTGCTAACCCATTTGATGAGTCTGCTAATCTATTCGGTGGTGGTGGCCAAGAGTTTGAAGGTGAGTATGATGACTATGAGCTTTTGGTTTGGCTAATTATATTAGTACCCTTAGCTTTAACTTTGTATATTTATATGTTTTGTCATTCAATGTCTTTTACACTCATAAGTTCCAGCTGCTCATTATTTTACCGAACATATCCGAAAGAGATGTTTGGACATGTTTAAGTGTTGTGTAAGAGCTGTTTGGGGCTTTTTTAGAGTGCTTGAGTGATTAAGTCTTTGTTTAGATAGGTTTAAAAGCTGTTTGGATAAAATCGGTTCCACACAATGGTTCACCGATGGATCGGCCGGTCGCTCAAAAACCGGTTTTAAAACAATGCAAAAGGGTATAAAGATGATGACTTTTGACCATCATTGGTCAAAATTATTCTCACTCTTTAACATGATGACTTTTTTTTGCCGTATAACCGTATAATTATTGCTTTATTTGTAACCGATAACACACAAATGGTTTCATGTTTGTAAATATAATAACATTGATTGCATAAATACAAGAAGATTGATCTGATACATGTACTAAATCGCAGGGGCACATGATTTTGCTTAAACAAACACTATCTAAATCATCGACTTCAATTGTTTTGTCGTTGTTTAAGAGGTAATGGTTTTTAACCGGGTTGAACCGGAATGTAGTAGGATATGATTGTTGTTTGTTTGTTTATGAACCATTGTTCTTTTGCTAAATCCATTGGGTCATACCTTTATTATTTATTTTTTTAATTTTAAAGTTTGGGACCTGTAGTTTTGTTGGAATTTCTTATGTTTTAGAGCGATCCGGACATGTTTAAGTGTTTTGGAGCCTATTAAGGGTTGTTTGGTTAGGTTTAAAAGCTTTTGCGCCTTTAGGAATTGAATTTCCATGTTTTATTAGATGATAAGTAGGCCCAAGCCCGTTTGTGGGTTTAGGGTTTCTAGGATTGCCTCTCATATATTGTGTCTCAATAAAGTTATAACCTACGGGTTTCATTGTCTAACATGGCCAGAGCGGGTCCGATCCTCGGACCTAGGTGGCTAAGTTGAGCCGCCTCCCCTAAACCACCCCACAAACCCTATCATACAAACCCTAATCTCACAAAAAAAAAAAAAAAAAAAAAAAAAAAGTTGCGTCACTTTCACCATCTAATTTCTTGCCATATCTTTTCCTTTATCCCAATCTGCATTGTCTTGTTATTGTATTGAAACAATACACGAGGTGCATATTCCTTGTAAACAAAAAAAAAAAATAATAAATAAATAAATTGTTTCATCTGTTGGGTAATGGTGTACATCATTGCCGCATCGTTGACTTTGAAGACTTCAAGATATGAAGATTTAATTTATTGTTGAGGAAAAAAAAAAAAAAGTTATTTAATTTTTTTTATGTCGAATCCAGGTATCAATTCCGAGACGACTTTTGTTGGTGTCGAATCCGGTATCAATTCGAGACGACTTTCGTTGGTGTTGAATCTAGGGTATCAATTCCGAGACGACTTTTGTTGGTGTCGAATCTAGGGTTCTTATTCCCGAGACGACTTTTGTTGATGTCGAATCTAGGGTTTTTATTCCTGAGACGACTGTTTGGGATACTTTAGGTTATCCCGTTTTATTTTGGTTATTGTTTTATTTTGCTTTATTAGTTTACTACTACAGTTCGAGCTTTCGCGATTTCGCCGTAGTATCTAATAAAAGATAAAAAGATTAAACCAAACTTTGATACCATGTTACACAATGAAACCCGTAGGTTATAACTTTTATTGAGACACAATATATAGAGAGACAATCCTAGAAACCCTAAACCCACAAACGGGCTTGGGCCTACTTATCATCTAATAGTTTTTGCATAAAACTGGTTCCACACAACGGTTCAACCGGCGACTTAGCCGTGTCGGTTAAAAACCGGTTTTTAAAATATTGCAAAAGGGTTTAAAGATGACTTTTGACCATCAATGGTCAAACTTACTACTCCCTTGCTAACTTCCTAACTTTCTGTTTTTGTTTCTTGCGGTATAATAAGTTACTCATGACACGCAAATGGTTTCATAACTTTGATTGCATAAATAAAAGGAGATTGATCTGATATGTAAATAAATTAAATAGACACATGAAAAATCATGATTTTGAACCTTTAATTCATCATTTTTTCTTGTGTGTTCGGTTCATAGCTAAATTCACAACCTGGTAATTAGAAACCCGTAACACGTAAGGGTCCAACCAGTCAAAAGGGTTTTCGGATGAAAAATATTGAGTAGATTTATTGACAAATTTTAGTTTGTAATGGTTTTTGTGACATTTGCCCGTTCTTTTATGTTGTCAAATTAAAAATACTTTTGTTAATGTTTTGGGAAATATTTTTGTTACAGTATCATCTAGAGAATTGTGTGGGCATATTAGCAATGGGCAATAAAGTTTATAATTTGGTTGAACCTACTAGAGATCTTCGAAAAATCACGTCTAGCATTCATGGTTAACTTCTTTATTAATTATGGCCATATATTTTGTGAATCTTTGTATGATGTATGTCTAATTATCAAGTTTATTTGTTGCTCAGGTGCACGATTAGACACTGATAGTATGCACATATTAGATGCACTCAAGAGTGCATATGAGTTTCTAAATGAAAATCTTTTTATTTAAGTTGTAAGTCTGAACAAGTTATAAGGCTCGATAAGCCAAACCAATTGAAACGAGCTTTTAAAAATGTGTAGGACTTATAGTCAGTCAAAATTACTTAAATATCAATATATAACGGATTAACAAGTAGAAGATTGAAATATACGTGAATTTAATTTGACGTATGTTGATATGATTTGATAGTAAAAAGCTTCGACATCAACTAATTCGCCAAACAGCTTTAAAAAATACAAACTTCAACTTTCAACTTATAATATAACCTATAGTTACAACTCCGGCTCAGCTCCTCCTCCAATTCATTTCGCCAAACATACTCTTAGCCACATATGACCCTACACATCATTGACTTAAAGGACCATATATGCATATTATTCTAGATAAGAGTAAGGAGTAATGACATTGACTCTTGAAGTAAAATGCACTTCATATTAGTCTATCACTTTTTATATACATTTTATATTTTTAGTCTTTGCATAACAACGATGGATAAAATGACCTTATATACATTCATATTACGACCACATAATACTCTAGATAAGAGTAAGGAGTAAGGACATTGACTACGGAAGTAAAATGCACTTCATATTAGTCTATCACTTTTTGTATACATTCTATCTTTCTAGTCTTTGCATAACAACGATGGATGTCTATTATTGTTTACCTTGACTTTTCATAATAATAGATAATTGACAAGCTATTTTTCCTATATTAATGTTAAATTTTGGATTGACAACTCGAAATGCCCTTCTTATAGTTACTATTATGGATTAATGGTCTCAAGTTTGAAATAACAAACGCGATTTTCACAAACTTAGTTTTGATTTGTACATAACATTTTATGCTTTGTATATGTGTTACGTTCTGCTTATTCTCCTTGTATCATGTTATGTTTAAATCTAAATAAATATGTGCATATCTAAAGACTAAAGTATATGTGTTTGCGGATCACCACACACTAAACCAAACAAGTTGGATGGCCGAGACCCCCTTAAATAATGCATGACTGATAAAATTATAAAGTTATTCAAACTCAACTGCAAATATGTATAATTTATATATAATAACATGTATTAGTACACTATAAGGATAATGGGTTATAGTAATAACATGTCGTCGCTAAAGTATTTATTAAATACTATTAATAAACTTATTTGATAAATTAAAATTAATAAATGATCAAACTAAATAGCTAATAAAAACTTTTAGCGACAACACAACTACAAAGTCTAAATAAAAAGAAATGATAATTAAAACTTTTAATGACGACATATATCACCGCTAAAAGTGGCGTGCATCATTTCCGTATCGCTAAGGCTGTTGCCCACATTTTCTCCTGATTTTCCGCGACCAAATACCAGGGTCTTTTTTTTTTAAACGTACTAATCCCATTTGAAAGTTCAAATTTCGAATAAAACATTGGTAGTCGTCAAAATAAAAATACGTATAAGTTCAACAAAGAAAATAGTTCAAAGTTCACAATACATCCCTGCTCACTTACATCTTCTCCATCCTCTTCATCATCTAGAATCTCAAAGGGATCGAGCTGTGGAGGCAGGTAATATTAACTGAGAAATGATAGGCATGCCTAAAAACATGTCTAAAAGTGTGTGTCAAGAGTTTATTGGTTGTAGGAGCCGGGCCAACTTCTTCACAAACCAATAAACTCTTGCCACATAGTTTTAGGCATATCATTAGGCATGGTTTTAGGAATGCCTATCATTTCTCATATTAATGTTCGCGGCTTGTAACTCATTGAAGAAATGAGTGAATCGAAAATTTTCGCCGCAACTATATTATCCATCTGACTTCAGGTATACATTCTTTATTGGGATTGAGCGCTTGAATAACTTGATGCATGCCTGGTAAGTTGGGTGGGAAAATGAAAAAATAGCTCTACAAGAGAAGTGATATACGACTTTATTTATGGTCAATGTTGTGAAAAAATCATTTTTATCAAAAGCATTTTATTGATAAGCAAATGTTGAAGACTTTATGTAAGGGAGTTTAATTTCTCAAACAGATTTGCATCAAACAGAACTAAAAAAATAAATTATAACACATAAATAATTATCTGATTATGTACTCATTATACTTCTATAAGAATTTTAACATTAAAATTGACGAGCTCGTTTTAGGCCTTTTTTCTACTTTCGCACCAGGATCTGTACAAAGCACATAGTTTTGTTGGAAACGTATATATTTATAAATACGTAAATGTCCGGATTCGAACTCGTGACCACGGGATTGCACACATTACGAATGAGAATTAACTTTAATCAATTATGTGCTATGTGGTATATGTTTAATTTTGACTTACGCAATCGATGAATCGATGCATGTGGCTCACCTTGTACATAGTCGAAAACGGGTGAAAGTCTTAATTAAATATATACATATTGACAGATCTAGAATTGATTATTAATATGATTTATCAAAACGTTTGCATGTGGCTATTTGATATGCATGACTTATTATTATGTTATGCATTCATTGTTTATTTGTTTATTTTTTTAAATACTTGCTTGTTTGTTATGTGTAACAAGGGTATTTTTATAAGAAAAATAAACTAACCTAAACAATGGTGAAACATGTATTTTTAAGCATAGTAATCATAATCGTTTAATTGATTGATTTTTTGCACAAAATAGTTAGAACGGCTCACCCATTAATGACAAACTGTGTGATGGGTATAAGGTTGGTACGCATTAAATTGTGACCTTAAAGATGAGGGTATGTAATATGCTTCGCGCTGACCTAATTCTCCGCTCGTTTGTGCGTCTTAATGGAGTTACCAAGTATTCCTATATAATGTGCATAATAAAATCTTAAGGGTGAATTGACCTTAAATTCTACGCGCCACTTTTGTGGTAATTATCCGAATAACTTGGGTCTTATGACTCATGCAGCAGTAGGATATAGTGGTAATTAAAGGTAATTCTTTAATTGGTGTAACCAATACCTCGATTAAAGTTTGATGATGAAAAGCTTAAACATTAAAACAAGGATATGACTGTTTTAATAAAACCTTATGCTACGAAGATGAATGCATGACATCTTTGTACATATTTGATTTGACACCAAAATCAAATTTATTACCCTTAATTTAAGTTGTATGCCATCCAATGAAACGGAAACACCTGAGATTACCTTTTATTTGCGTGAGAACGTGATTTAGATCGTAATCAAAGGGTAAAATATCCACGTGACGTGAGAACGGGCATGGATGATTTTGCAGTTTCTTAAATTGGACAACTTAATTGAGTTTTTGCGGTGACAACTGGTAACTCAAGGCATAAGATGGGGATAAAACATGTTTACATGGCAATTGAAATTGGCTAAATGTAAATCCCATAAATCTAGGAGTTGCAATTTGAAAATTGGCAATTGAGGTTCGACTCGTACCATTTTGAATACTTTCATTACTAGCGAGATCAAGCGATGTGATGAAAATATGTCAATTGGATCCTAGTTTACAATGAAAATTAAATGGTTATATGTTTATGAACCATGGGTATTTAATTTTCTTGAAAAGGTTAATTATCGAAAATACTAAAATTGAATTTTGTAATTCTTTTGAATGTATAAATGCAACATTTAACCGTAAACATGGTTTAGTCTTTAATTAGTAAATTGATCAATTTCGCTTTCAAATAAATGTTTGATCGAGAATAATTTACCGAAAAGACAAACGAAGTCTCTTTTCCATGGGAAAAGCATGAGACTCAATCCTATTCCTTTTCTTGAATGAGAAAGGTATAATAGGAACATTTGAATTGTCTAAATTCTAATGTAACTCATAGCAATGAATTGCACATCATATTTTCCATAAAGATTTCATTACCCTCATTTGGTGAATGTAACCTTTTGTAACAACATGAATGTTGGTTAACTGGAAAACATGTATATGAGTTACTAAATTAAAAGTTAGACTATTTACCGCAAAAGTTGGTAAAAGGCAAACTAGCATTATTTATCTAGTTGTTTTGCTTTAACCTTCAAAGGTGCTACATACCTTTATGGGCATGGTAGGCCTGTTAATGAAGAAATTGCATACCCAATTTTTCGAGTTAATAACATTGATGGATAACCCATCATTCATATAGTAGAATACACCTTTTAGTACCTTAGTAATGGTTACGTATGGTTCTTCAAAGGTGTAGGAAAGTAAAAAAAAAGCAAGCAAGTTGTTTTCTTTGGTTATGAAACACTTACAATGTTGCCAAATTCGGTGGGAGCATTTGTGTTGCATTCTTGAATAAGAAGTTGTTGAAATGATTTCTAATTCAGTGGGAGCGACAAGCCTTATTTGTTGTGTAGTAATCCAAATTATCTCTTGAATATCATGTAGATAATTACTTTCCAATTGTAGGCACTTATGTTTTTTTAAGGATTGTCATGTGCGTTTCCTTATTAATCAATATAGTCCTATATCTACTAGTTATATCTATGACACAAATCATATTAATCAAATAAACGAACGTGTATCGTGTTGTTTATATGCTACATGATGTTGTTCCATGCACAAGTGGGAGAAATCTTTATTGTGTGCAAGGTACAACACATATTAGTATGATTTAAATGGATTCTCTTGACTGTAAAGTAAGAGATTAACGTTCTAATAGGAAGTATACATTTAAATATGTATGATTGCCCTATTAAGAACATGTGTCAAGATGATAACAAAGATTACTTTATTTTAATTATTTATGTCATTCAATATTTAAGAAACACTTGTAGTTACAATTTATGTTACGTGAGAACGTGAACTAGATTATAGCCCAAG
Source organism: Chrysanthemum lavandulifolium (assembly GCA_022545495.1). Classification (NCBI taxonomy): domain Eukaryota; kingdom Viridiplantae; phylum Streptophyta; class Magnoliopsida; order Asterales; family Asteraceae; genus Chrysanthemum; species Chrysanthemum lavandulifolium. The sequence continues at coordinate 288,443,664 of CM040238.1, read as the reverse complement.
GTAAAATATCCACGTGTCGTGAGAACGAGCATGGATGATTTTGCAGTTTCTTACGTTGAACTTTTCATGGAATGACATAATTAAATGAAGTAATCTAATACTACTTTGAATTTAAGTATTCGTTGAATGACTTAAATATATGTAGTAAATATTAACTTGAAATATTAATTGAAACCCGATGTGGTGTTCATAATTACTTTAATTATAAATGTTTATGATTTTGTAAAGTCATAAACATGAAGTCTTTTAATACAAGACTTACAATATAAAGTAAGACGTTAACTTGCTATGTTTTAAGACATATGCATGAAGTCAATGAGTTGATCAATGACTTATAACGTATAGTGGGATTATAACTGTTATGTCTTTTGACTTGGTCAAGAATACTTGTGTTATAATACATGCAATTGACTTGGTAATTCTATTGTACCATTAATTTTTACTTTGTTGATAAATAGGTAAGTCAAAGAGTAGATGGTTATCTTAAAATATTGTTAGATTATCCTACAATATTAATTCTAAGGAAATACCATAGTTTTATGGTATGTTCAGTTAGAAGAATCAAAATCTATTGGCGCTGTTTGATTCAAGATAGCTATAGTTTCTTCCAAAAATTTATCAAGGTTAGTAGATTGAGTATAGATTGAATATACTCAATAAGACTTCAACCTAGAAGATTGATAAGACACCATTTGTTTATGGAATGTGATGAATCACATTAAGTCTTATAAATGAAGTTCTGAATTTGTTAAACTACTTGTAAAGTGAGTTGTAACAAACTAATGTCAGGAACTGTCAATGTGTTTTGTAATGTCCAAAAAGAGAACAATGTATTGTTGCTCTACTTGCTAAACTATTTAAAGGTAATCTTTAAATTGTTAAAGGCAAGTGGGAGTTTTGTTTAGATCTTGAAAGATTAAATTACAAAATACATAATCTTCTAAAATGCACTAGCAAATATCATGATGGGGCTAAACATGTAAATGATAGACCTCAATATGATGGAATTGTCATTCATAGATCCGTAAGGATATCTCGGATATTTAATATCTTTGAGGAATATGAGTTCTGAGGATCATGGTAAGCCTGTTAATCATAATGATAAATTTACAAAATGTTGAATTGTGGTAAATCAATCATACTATGAATGTTGAGATGCTGTCCATAAAGATAATCAACTTTAGATACTTGGTTTATCTTAATAATGAAAATGAGTTTCTTCAAAGGATGGAAACCCTAGAGGTTTAAATCTTTGCGTAGAAATCATATGGACAATATTGTACACGTATTTATTGTATGTCTAGTGATAATAATATTAATCATACTTAAGCAATTAACTATGATTGAATATTCTTCTCTAGATACATTAAATAGAAGTATAAAGATTATAATTGTCATATGAAAAATTGACAATGAATATCAAAACTCTTTGTCGTGGAATTACTTTTGCGAGGACGACAAGTAATACAAAGTAGTTTCATGAATTCAAATAATCTTTGAATATGTACAAACTGCAAGAATCCATGAATGGATATATGCATGCATCTAGGAAATGACTCTTATGTTTAATATTAAATTCAAGTTTTGATTTAATAATTAAAATGAGATAGCTCATGAGTATTCCTGAAAGCTAGTGGGAGTATTATTTTATTTTCTTAAATCTTAAATGTTGTATGGCAACTACATTCCACCTAAATTAAGTTTTAGATGGGAATGAAACTTTGTTTGTAAGATTTGGAAATAAGACATACAACCTTGGAATATATGTTTATTACTATAAACATATGCGGTAAAATAAATGAGTCTAATAGAACAAGATGGATATATATAATGAGATCTTAAAGTCTAACTTAAAGATTCATCATGTACATCATGTTGTAAGATTGTTGTGTAATGCTTGATTACATGATGATTTGACAACATTGAAAGTTGTTAGTGTAATAAATATTTTAAAGGAATATGTTGGGATTTAGAATCACATTCCACAGTCTGGAGATGCTCCTAGATTTTATGGACGAAAATATGGCAATTGTTTCATAATTGTCATTGCCGACAAACTTGAGTTTTGGTAGGCACCAACATTACACTATAATTGTTCAAAGTTTACGGATGTTTAAAGAGCATATTGTTGGTTGTACACAATGATGTTAGAATAATTGAGATGACACTCAATTCTAGTCACGATATCCTTGATGATGACCATGCTGACTAGTTATGCTCAACTAAGAGCATAGTTGCATTATACATTAAAGAATAAAGAATACTTTAAACTTTAAAGTTTTGAAAGATGATTGTCATAAAAGGGTGGTTCAGGTTGTCACGCACCTTATGGAATGATTTGACAATATCAAGATATGTGTAAACACATACAAGAAATTCACTTATTGAATTCTTGAAATAAGTATTCTCAAAATTCCTATAGATCAAAGTTAGTTGAAATTATGCCCTGTCAACAAGTATGATTATCATGACTTGAGGCAAAAATTTCATTAACTAAGAATTATCATGCATTGATCTATTTAGTATTTGGATAAAGGATATTGTAAACATTATTATTGAAATGAAATAAAGTATTTTGTTATGTTTATTATTCATTTATTATGATGTTATCCTATATTTGCATGTTTAAATCCTAGAATAACTTAAGTTATTCTAAATAGTCCGTTGTCGATCAATAACATGGGAATGATATTGGATTAAGACAAATCTGAGTATTAGTTAGAGTATACTTGAAAGTATATTGATGCGTAGCATGACTAATTTCAAATGATATTCAATGAATTGAGTATAGGACTTATCCCACCACATGATGTTACTTTATGGATCTTAGTCATTAAGTATATCATGAATGTTTATCCTCGACTTGAGATACCGAGATATGTCATGGATGTAGTGCATTTTGTGAAGCAATCTAACGCTATACGAATCGGTAGTTATAAGGGTTGTTTTCGAAGTGTTGCGAAATCTATGAATCTCGCTTGTAGTCAAAATAGGATTTGTTTCCTTCAAATTTATTTTGAAGTATAATCTTATTGGGCCCTCGTAGGGTTGTTAAGATGTTTGCATGGCCATGCCCAAGGTCTTCGGAATATGTTCGGAAGAGCGGTAATCTTGATCAATCACATAAAGCGAGAAACATAATAGTTAATTAAGAAATGAGTGAGATCCATATTCTTATTAACATGGTATTAGAAACAAAAGGATGAATATGATGATGAATCATCAAAACTTGGTTTTTCTCCAGAAAACCATACACGAGTTGTACCGGGGGCATTGGCGTGTTGCTAGACGCTAACCAATGTCATTACACGTTTTGTAAACATATCCAAGTGGGAGCTGTTGGAAATGCATATATTTATAAATACGTGTATGTCCGGATTCGAACTCGTGACCACGGGATTGCACACATTACGAATGAGAATTAAAGTTAATAATTAATGTTAATTGATTACGATTAATTATTACACAAAACCGAATAACGATCGTTAAGTATTTAATGGAAAATGACTAACGACCGTTAAATGTGAAAGATAAGGACTAAAGTGTAATTGGTTAACAAGGCAAGTTATGGAAACCCTTTGTGGGCTGAATTTCGTCCAAGACAAAGGGGGAGGGCTCAACCCAACCTTGAACCCTAACTTGTTCCCTAAGTGTCCTAAAACCTATATAAGCAAAGCTATGTTTAGGGTTTTAGGTTAACTTTTGTGCACACATTTAACCTAATTGCTTTTCTTCTTTTTCTCTTGCAAATAACGACCAACCCTCTTTCTTAGAGAGTTTGGTTTTGTTTTTTCTAAAACAAGGTTTTTTAGATCTAGCAATCTTTTAATTCGTTTGTTAATTCGTGTGTACAAGAACGTGGTTGTAAGACACTATTCTTACACCAATTGGTTTGAGTTATAAAACGGTAAGAGATAACTCGTTAAACCACTTTGTCACATCTATTGAAGAGATCTACCAATTGCAAGAGGTACGTTACGCATTCTTGATTAATTATTTATTTGTTATGATCCTAAGTCTTCGTTGTGTACTGTGGTGTCTATATGATTTTATTATGTTTCATATATCTTAAACTCAACAAATTTGATGATGAACGATCTAAAGAAGAACGGATTAAAAATTCATCCAGAAACTGAATCTGATGATAGCGAATTTAATGTTTAACGAATTTAATTAGATGAATTGAATCTCGGATTTAGGGTTTGATAAGAGGATTGGAAGGTGGAAGTTTTGTTGAATAGGGATGAGAAAAACACGCTTTTCTGTGTGTTTTTTATGAGATTAAAAGATGAGTTTTTAATTTTGTGTTTATATAGTTGACAATTATACCCTTGTGGTGTAAAGTATGTATTTAATCACAACCGGATCAAAATGGATGAAGGAGGACATTGATCACTTGGTATGTAAACAAAGTTTAGTCCTCAAATGTAATCCGCCGCCTCTTCTACTAAGAGAGTTAACCCTTTTCTAAAGTGGGAGAGATCGTGGTTGCTAACCCATTTGATGAGTCGCTAATCTATTCGGTGGTGGTGGCCAAGAGTTTGAAGGTGAGTATGATGACTATGAGCTTTTGGTTTGGCTAATTATATTAGTACCCTTAGCTTTAACTTTGTATATTTATATGTTTTGTCATTCAATGTCTTTTTACACTCATAAGTTCCAGCTGCTCAGCTACTTTACCGAACATATCTGAAAGAGATGTTTGGACATGTTTAAGTGTTGTGTAAGAGCTGTTTGGGGCTTTTTTAGGAGTGCTTGGAGCTGATTAAGTCTTTGTTTAGATAGGTTTAAAAGCTGTTTGGATAAAATCTGGTTCCACACAATGGTTCGACCAAGTGCCCGGCACAGTCGCTCAAAAACCGGTTTTAAAACAATGCAAAAGGGTATAAAGACGATGACTTTTGACCATCATTGGTCAAAATTATTCTCACTCGTTAACATGATGACTTTTTTTTGCCGTATAACCGTATAATTATTGCTTTATTTGTAACCCATAACACACAAATGGTTTCATGTTTGTAAATATAATAACATTGATTGCATAAATACAAGAAGATTGATCTGATACATGTACTAAATCGTAGGGGCACATGATTTTGCTTAAACAAACACTATCTAAATCATCGACTTCAATTCGTTTTGTCGTTGTTTAAGAGGGTAATGGTTTTTAACCCGGGTTGAACCGGGAACAGGGCCGGATATGATTGTTGTTTGTTTGTTTATGAACCAGCTGTTCTTTTGCTAAATCCAGCTGGGTCATACCTTTTATTATTTATTTTTTTTTTAATTTTAAAGTTTGGGACCTGTAGTTTTGTTGGAATTTCTTATGTTTTAGAGCAGTCTGGACATGTTTAAGTGTTTTTGGAGCCTATTAAGGGTTGTTTGGTTAGGTTTAAAAGCTTTTTGCAGCTTTAGGAATTGAATTTCCATGTTTTTATTAGATGATAAGTAGGCCCAAGCCCGTTTGTGGGTTTAGGGTTTCTAGGATTGCCTCTCTATATATTGTGTCTCAATAAAAGTTATAACCTACGGGTTTCATTGTCTAACATGGTTTCAGAGCGGGTCGATCCTCGGACCTAGGTGGCTAAGTTGAGCGCCTCCCCCTAAACCACCCGTCAAACCCTATCATACAAACCCTAATCTCACACAAAAAAAAAAAAAAAAAAAAAAAAAAAGTTGCGTCACTTTCACCATCTAATTTCTTGCCATATCTTTTCCTTTATCCCAATCTGCATTGTCTTGTTATTGTATTGAAACAATACACGAGGTGCATATTCCTTGTAAACAAAAAAAAAATAATAAATAAATAAATTGTTTCATCTGTTGGGTAATGGTGTACATCATTGCCGTCTTTTGTTGACTTTGAAGACTTCAAGATATGAAGATTTAATTCTTTGTTGAGGAAAAAAAAAAAAAAGTTATTTAATTTTTTTTTATGTCGAATCCGGTATCAATTCGAGACGACTTTTGTTGGTGTCGAATCCAGGTATCAATTCGAGACGACTTTCGTTGGTGTTGAATCTAGGGTATCAATTCCGAGGCGACTTTTGTTGGTGTCGAATCTAGGGTTCTTATTTCGAGGCGACTTTTGTTGATGTCGAATCTAGGGTTTTTATTCACGAGGCATTGTTTGGGATACTTTAGGTTATCCCGTTTTATTTTGGTTATTGTTTTATTTTGCTTTATTAGTTTACTACTACGATTCGAGCTTCATGATTTCCGTAGTATCTAATAAAGATAAAAGATTAAACCAAACTTTGATACCATGTTACACAATGAAACCCGTAGGTTATAACTTTTATTGAGACACAATATATAGAGACAATCCTAGAAACCCTAAACCCACAAACGGGCTTGGGCCTACTTATCATCTAATAGTTTTGCATAAAAGCGGTTCCACTAGCAGTTCAACCGGCGACTTAGCCGTGTCGGTTAAAACCGGTTTTAAAATATTGCAAAGGGTTTAAAGATGACTTTTGACCATCAATGGTCAAACTTACTACTCCTTGCTAACTTCCTAACTTTCTGTTTTTGTTTCTTGCGGTATAATAAGTTACTCATGACACATAAATGGTTTCATAACTTTGATTGCATAAATAAAAGGAGATTGATCTGATATGTAAATAAATTAAATAGACACATGAAAATCATGATTTTGAACCTTTAATTCATCATTTTTCTTGTGTGTTCGGTTCATAGCTAAATTCACAACCTGGTAATTAGAAACCCGTAACACGTAAGGGTCCAACCAGTCAAAAGGGTTTTCGGATGAAAAATATTGAGTAGATTTATTGACAAATTTTAGTTTGTAATGGTTTTTGTGACATTTGCCGTTCTTTTATGTTGTCAAATTAAAATACTTTTGTTAATGTTTTGGGAAATATTTTGTTACTGATATCATCTAGAGAATTGTGTGGGCATATTAGCAATGGGCAATAAAGTTTATAATTTGGTTGAACCTACTAGAGATCTTCGAAAAATCACGTCTAGCATTCATGGTTAACTTCTTTATTAATTATGGCCATATATTTTGTGAATCTTTGTATGATGTATGTCTAATTATCAAGTTTATTTGTTGCTCAGGTGCACGATTAGACACTGATAGTATGCACATATTAGATGCACTCAAGAGTGCATATGAGTTTCTAAATGAAAATCTTTTTATTTAAGTTGTAAGTCGAACAAGTTATAAGGCTCGATAAGCCAAACCAATTGAAACGAGCTTTTAAAATGTGTAGGACTTATAGTCGATCAAAATTACTTAAATATCAATATATAACGGATTAACAAGTAGAAGATTGAAATATCGTGAATTTAATTTGACGTATGTTGATATGATTTGATAGTAAAAAGCTTCGACATCAACTAATTCGCCAAACAGCTTTAAAAAATACAAACTTCAACTTTCAACTTATAATATAACCTATAGTTACAACTCCGGCTCAGCTCCTCCTCCAATTCATTTCGCCAAACATACTCTTAGCCACATATGACCCTACACATCATTGACTTAAAGGACCATATATATGCATATTATTCTAGATAAGAGTAAGGAGTAACGACATTGACTACTGAAGTAAAATGCACTTCATATTAGTCTATCACTTTTTATATACATTTTATATTTTTAGTCTTTGCATAACAACGATGGATAAAATGACCTTATATACATTCATATTACGACCACATAATACTCTAGATAAGAGTAAGGAGTAAGGACATTGACTACGGAAGTAAAATGCACTTCATATTAGTCTATCACTTTTTGTATACATTCTATCTTTCTAGTCTTTGCATAACAACGATGGATGTCTATTATTGTTTACCTTGACTTTTCATAATAATAGATAATTGACAAGCTATTTTCCTATATTAATGTTAAATTTTGGATTGACAACTCGAAATGCCCTTCTTATAGTTACTATTATGGATTAATGGTCTCAAGTTTGAAATAACAACGCGATTTTCACAAACTTAGTTTTGATTTGTACATAACATTTTATGCTTTGTATATGTGTTACGTTCTGCTTATTCTCCTTGTATCATGTTATGTTTAAATCTAAATAAATATGTGCATATCTAAAGACTAAAGTATATGTGTTTGCGGATCACCACACACTAAACCAAACAAGTTGGATGGCCGAGACCCCTTAAATAATGCATGACTGATAAAATTATAAAGTTATTCAAACTCAACTGCAAATATGTATAATTTATATATAATAACATGTATTAGTACACTATAAGGATAATGGGTTATAGTAATAACATGTCGTCGCTAAAGTATTTATTAAATACTATTAATAAACTTATTTGATAAATTAAAATTAATAAATGATCAAACTAAATAGCTAATAAAAACTTTTAGCGACAACACAACTACAAAAGTCTAAATAAAAAAGAAATGATAATTAAAAACTTTTAATGACGACATATATCACCGCTAAAAGTGACGTGCATCATTTCCGTATCGCTAAGGCTGTTGCCCACATTTTCTCCTGATTTTCCGCGACCAAATACCAGGGTCTTTTTTTTTTAAACGTACTAATCCCATTTGAAAGTTCAAATTTCGAATAAAACATTGGTAGTCGTCAAAATAAAAATACGTATAAGTTCAACAAAGAAAATAGTTCAAAGTTCACATACATCCACCTCACTTACATCTTCTCCATCCTCTTCATCATCTAGAATCTCAAAGGGATCGAGCTGTGGAGGCAGGTAATATTAATCGAGAATGATAGGCATGCCTAAAAACATGTCTAAAGTGTGTGTCAAGAGTTTATTGGTTGTAGGAGCGGGCCAACTTCTTCACAAACCAATAAACTCTTGCCACATAGTTTTAGGCATATCATTAGGCATGGTTTTAGGAATGCCTATCATTTCTCATATTAATGTTCATGACTTGTAACTCATTGAAGAAATGAGTGAATCGAAAATTTTCGCAACTATATTATCCATCTGACTTCAGGTATACATTCTTTATTGGGATTGGCGCTTGAATAACTTGATGCATGCCTGGTAAGTTGGGTGGGAAAATGAAAAATAGCTCTACAAGAGAAGTGATATACGACTTTATTTATGGTCAATGTTGTGAAAAATCATTTTATCAAAAGCATTTTATTGATAAGCAAATGTGTTGGAAGCGTATATATTTATAAATACGTAAATGTTCGGATTCGAACTCGTGACCACGGATTGCACACATTACGAATGAGAATTAAAGTTAATAATTAATGTTAATTGATTACGATTAATTATTACACAAAACCGACTAACGATCGTTAAGTATTTAACGGAAAATGACTAACGACCGTTAAATGTGAAAGATAAGGACTAAAGTGTAATTGGTTAACAAGGCAAGTTATGGAAACCCTTTGTGGGCTGAATTTTGTCCAAGACAAAGGGGGGAGGGCTCAACCCAACCTTGAACCCTAAGTTGTTCCCTAAGTGTCCTAAAACCTATATAAGCAAAGCTATGTTTAGGGTTTTAGGTTAACTTTGTGCACACATTTAACCTAATTGCTTTTCTTCTTTTCTCTTGCAAATAACGACCAACCCTCCTCCTTAGGGAGTTTGGTTTTGTTTTTCTAAAACAAGGTTTTGTAGATCTAGCAATCTTTTAATTCGTTTGTTAATTCGTGTGTACAACAACGTGGTTGTAAGACACTATTCTTACACCAATTTGTTTGAGTTATAAACGGTGAGGATAACTCGTTAAACCACTTTGTCACATTCATTGAAGAGATCTACCAATTGCAAGAGGTATGTTACGCATCTATTCGTTAATTATTTATTTGTTATGATTCTAAGTCTTCCGTTGTGTACTGTGGTGTCTACATGGTTTTATTGTATTCATGTATCTTAAACTCAACGGTGGCATCACGAGCCTTGTATAACAAGTAATTAATTCTTGAAACACATAATTAAAATAAACATGATTGTGTTATTATTTGTATGCATAGATCTAGGGTTTGCAAAACCTAAACCCTAATTATTTAGGGGGCATTTTATTTGCCCTAATTAGGGTTTTGTAAACTTAAGTTTTAATTGGATTAGAAACCCTATGATGCATGCAATTTTATGTGTATTATGTAACTCGTTTAATTGCATTAATTGTTAAGTGTAATTTATGTCCATGATAATTACATGCATGTTTTATCATGGATCTGCTTTTATTGTATGTCTTTCTTGCTTAAGTGATATACACTAAAATTTTTGATAGATCTAAAATTGGGGAAGACCTCAATAATTATTATTTAATCAATTATGTGCTATGTGGTATATGTTTATTTTGACTTATGCAATCGATGAATCGATGCATGTGGCTCACCTTGTACATAGATGAAAACGGGTGAAAGTCTTAATTAAATATATACATATTGACAGATCTAGAATTGATTATTAATAGGATTTATCAAAATAGGTTTGCATGTGGCTATTTGATATGCATGACTTATTTATTATGTTGTGCATTCATTGTTTATTTGTTTATTTTTAAATAATTGCTTGTTTGTTATGTGTAACAAGGGTATTTTGATAAGAAAAATAAACCGATCTAAACAATGGTGAAACATGTAATTTTTAAGCATAGTAATTATAATCGTTTAATTGATTGATTTTCATGCACAACATAGCTAGAACGGCTCACCCATTATTGACAAACTTTGTGCATCTTAATGGAGCTACCAAGTATTCCTATGAATGTGCATAAAATCTTAAGGGTGAATTGACCTAAATTCTACTCGCCACTTTTGTGGTAATTATCCGAATAACTTGGTTCTTTTGACTCATGCAAGTAGTAGGATATAGTGGTAATTAAAGGTAATTCTTTAATTGGTTATCCAATACCTCAATTAAAGTTTGATGATGAAAAGCTTATACATTAAAACAAGATATATAAATGTTTTAATTAAAACTATGTTACGAAGATGAATGCATGACATCTTTGTACATATTTGATTTGACATCAAAATTATGACCCTTAATTTAAGTTGTATGCCATCCAACGAAACGGAAACACCTGAGATTACTTTTTATTTGCGTGAGAACGTGATTTAGATCGTAATCAAAGGGTAAAATATCCACGTGACGTGAGAACGGGCATGGATGATTTTGCAGTTTCTTAAGTTGGACAACTTAATTGAGTTTTGTAGTGAGAACTGGCAACTCAAGGCATAAGATTGGGATAAAACATGTTTACATGGCAATTGAAATTGGCTAGATGTAAATCCCATAAATCTAGGAATTGCAATTTGAAAATTGGCAATTGAGGTTCGACACGCACCATCTTGAATAATTTCATTACTAGCGGATCAAGCGATGTGATGAAACTATGTCAATTGGATCCTAGTTTTCAAGTGAAAATTAAATGGTTATATGCTTATGAACCATGGGTAATTAATTTTCTTGAAAAGGTTAATTATCAAAAAATACTAAAATTGAATTTTGTAATTCTTTTGAATGTATAAATGCAATATTTAACCGTAAACGAGGTTTAGTATTTGATCAGTAAATTGAACCATTCTGCTTTCAAACAAATGTTTGATCGAGAATAATTTACCGAAAAGACAAACGAAGTCTCTTTTCCATGGGAGAAGCATGAGACTCAATCCTATTCCTTTTCATGAATGAGAAAGGTATAATAGGAACGTTTGAATTGTCAAAATTCTAATGTAAGTCATAGCAATGAATTGCACATCTTATTTTCCATAAAGATTTCATTACCCTCATTTGGTGAATGAATCCTTTTGTAACAAACATGAATGTTGGTTAACTGGAAAACATGTATATGAGTTACTAAATTAGAAGCTAGACAAATTAGCGTGAAAATTGGTAAAAGGCAAACTAGCATAGTTTATCTAGTTGTTTTGCTTTAGCCTTTAAAGGTGCTACATACCGGTATGGGCATGGTAGGCTCATAAGGAAGAAATTGCATACCCAATTTTTCGAGTTAATAACCTTGATGGATAACCCATCATTCACAGAGTAGAATACACCTTTAGTACCTTAGTAATGATTACGTATGGTTCTTCAAAGGTGTAGGAAAGTAAAAGCAAGCAAGTTGTTTTCGGTGGTTATGAAACACTTACAATGTTGTCAAATTCGGTGGGAGCATTTGTGTTGCATTCTTGAATAAGAAGTTGTTTTATTGATTTCTAATTTAGTGGGAGCTACAAGCTTTATTTCCGTGTAGTAACCAAATTATCTTCAAGATAATTACTTTCCAATTGTAGGCACTTATGTTTTTAAGGATAGTCATGTGCGTTTCCTTACTAAACAATATAGTTCTACATCTACTTGTTATATCTATGACACAAATCATATTAATCAAATAAACGAACGTGTATCGTGTTGTTTATCTGCTACATGATGCTGTTCCATGCACAAGTGGGATAAATCTTTATTGTGTGCAAGGTACAACATATATAAAGATGATTTAAATGGATTCTCTTGACCGCAAGGTAAGAGAGTAACGTTCTAATAGGAATTATACATTTAAATGTGTATGATTGCCCTATTAAGAACATGTGTCAAGATGATAACAAAGACTACTTTATTTTAATATTTATGTCATTCAATATTTAAGAAACACTTGTTGTTACAATTTATGTTACGTGAGAACGTGAACTAGATTATAGACCAGGTAAAATATCCACGTGTCGTGAGAACGAGCATGGATGATTTTGCGTTTCTCACGTTGAACTTTTCATGGAATGACATAATTAAATGAAGTAATCTAATACTACTTTGAATTTAAGTATTCGTTGAATGACCTAAATATATGTAGTAAATATTAACTTGAAATATTAATTGAAACCCGAGGTGGTGTTCATAATTACTTTAATTATAAATGTTTATGATTTTGTAAAGTCACAAACATGAAGTCTTTTAATACAAGACTTACAATATAAAGTAAGACGTTAACTTGCTATGTTTTAAGACATATGCATGAAGTGAATGAGTTGATCAATGACTTATAACGTATAGTGGGATTATAACGATATGTCTTTTGACTTGATCAAGAATACTTGTGTTATAATACATGCAATTGACTTGGTAATTCTATTGTACCATTAAGTTTTACTTTGTTGGTAAATAGATAAACCAAATAGTAGATGGTTATCTTAAATATTGTTAGATTAATCTTACAATATTAATTCTAATGAAATACCATAGTCTTATGGTATGTTCGTTAGAAGAATCAAAATGTATTGGCATTGTTTGATTCAAGATAACTATAGTTTCTTCCAAAAGTTATCAAGGTTATTAGATTAAGTATAGATTGAATATACTCAATAAGACTCCAACCTAGAAGATTAATAAGATACCATTTTTATGGAAAGTGATGAATCACATTAAGTCTTATAATGAAGTTATGAATTTGTTAAACTACTTGTAAAGTGGGTTGTAACAAACTAATGTCAGGAACTGTCAATGTTTTTGTAATATCCCAAAAGAGAACAATGTATTGTTGCTCTACTTGCTAAACTATTTAAAGGTAATCTTTAAATTGTTAAAGGCAAGTGGGAGTTTTGTTTAGATCTTGAAAGATTGAATTACAAAATACATAATCTTCTAAAATGCACTAGCAAATATCATGATGAGGTTAAACATGTAAATGATAGACCTCAATATGATGGAATTGTCATTCATAGATCCGTAAGGATATCTCAGATATTTAATATGCTGAGGATTATGAGTTACAGGATCATGGTAAGCCTGTTAATCATGATGATGAATTTACCAAATGTTGAATTATGGTAAATCAATCATACTATGAATGTTGAGATGCTGTCCATAAAGATAATCAACTTTAGATACTTGGTTTATCTTAATAATGAAAATGAGTTTCTTCAAAGGATGGAAACCCTAGTGGTTTAAATTTTTGTGTAGAAATCATATGGACAATATTGTACACATATTTAATGTATGTCTAGTGATAATAATATTAATCATATTTAAGCAATTAACTATGATTGAATATTCTTGCCTAGATACATTAAATAGAAGTATAAAGATTATAATTGTCATACTTAGTTTCATTGATATGAAATTTTGACAATGAATATCAAAACTCTTTGTTGTGGAATTACTTTTGAGGATGATAAGTAATACAAAGTAGTTTATGAATTCAAATAATCTTTGAATATGTACAACGCAAGAATCCATGAATGGATATATGCATGCATCTAGAGATGATTCTTATGTTTAATATTAAATCCATGTTTGATTTAATAATTAAAATAAGATAGCTCATAAGTATTCCGAAAGCTAGTGGGAGTATTATTTTTATTTTCTTAAATCTTATATGTTGTATGGCAACTACATTCCACCTAAATTAAGTTTTAGTTGGGAATGAAACTTAGTTTGTAAGATTTGGAAATAAGACATACAACCTTGGAATATATGTTTATTACTATAAACATATGCGGTAAATAAATGAGTCTAAATAAAACATGATAAATACATATCTTTGACAAGATAGAATATGAATGAGATCTTAAAGTCTAACTTGAAGATTCATCATGTACATCATGTTGTGTATAAGATTGTTGTGTCATGCTTGGTTACAAGATGATTTGACAACATTGAAAGTTGTTAGTGTAATAAATATTTTAAAAGAAATATGTTTGGATCTAAAATCACATTCCACAGTCTGGAGATGCTCCTAGATTTTATGGATGAAAATATGACAAGTGTTTCATAATTGTCATTGCCAACAAACTTGAGTTTTGGTAGGCACCAACATTACACTATAACTGTTCAAAGTTTACGGATGTTTAAAGAGCATATTGTTGTACACAATGATGCTAGTATAATTGAGATGACACTCAATTCTAGTCATGGTATCCTTGATGATGACCATGTTGACTAATTATGTTCCGCTAAGGGCATAGTTGCATTATACATTAAAGAATAAAGAATACTTTAAACTTTAAGTTTTGGAGGATGATTGTCATAAAAGGGTGGTTCAGGTTATCACGCACCTTATGGAATGATATGACAATATCAAGATATGTGTAAACACATACAAGAAATTCACTTATTGAATTCTTGAAATAAGTATTCTCAAAATTCCTATAGATCAAAGTTAATTGAAATTATGCCTTGTCAACAAGTATGATTTCTCATGACTTGTGGCAAAATTCATTAACTAGTATTATCATGCATTGATCTATTTAGTATTTGGATAAAGGATGTTAAACATTATTATTTATAATGAATTAAAGTACGGTAACGTTTAATTTCATTTATTATATGTGTCCTATATTTGCATGTTTAAATCCTTGAATAACTTAAGTTATTCTAAATAGTCCGTTGTCAATCAATAACATGGGAATGATATTGAATTAAGACAAATCGAGTATTAGTTAGAATATACTTGAAAGTATATTGATGCGTAGCATGACTAATTTTGATGATATTCAATGAATTGAGTATAGGACTTATCCCACCCACATGATGATACTTTATGGATCTTAGTCATTAAGTACATCATGAATATTTATCCTCGACTTGAGATACCGAGATATGTCATGGATGTAGTGCATTTTGTGAAGCAATCTAACGCTATACGAATCGGTAGTTATAAGGGTAGTTATAAGGGTTGTTTTAAGAAGTGTTGCGAAATTTATGAAATCGCTCGTAGTCAAAATGGGATTTGTTTCCTTCAAATTTATTTTGAAGTATAATCTTGTTGGGCCCTCGTAGGGTTGTCAAGATGTTTGCATGGCCATGCCCAAGGTCTTCTTGAATATGTTCGTAAGAATTGGTAATCTTGATCAATCACATAAAGCGAGAAGCAGAATAGTTAATTAAGAAATGAGTGAGATCCATATTCTTATTAACATGGTATTAGAAACAAAAGGATGAATATGATGATGAATCATCGAAACTTGGTTTTTTCGAAAACCATACACGAGTTGTACCGGGCATTGGCGTGTTGCTAGACGCTAACCAATGTCATTTCACGCTTTATAAATATATCCAGTGGGAGCTGTTGGAAATGTATATATTTATAAATACGTAAATGTTCGGATTCGAACTCGTGACCACGGGATTGCACACATTACGAATTAGAATTAAAGTTAATAATTAATGTTAATTGATTACGATTAATTATTACACAAAACCGACTAACGATCGTTAAGTATTTAACGGAAAATGACTAACGACCGTTAAATGTGAAAGATAAGGACTAAAGTGTAATTGGTTAACAAGGCAAGTTATGGAAACCCTTTGTGGGCTGAATTTCGTCCAAGACAAAGGGGGAGGGCTCAACCCAACCTTGAACCCTAACTTGTTCTCTAAGTGTCCTAAAACCTATATAAGCAAAGCTATGTTTAGGAGTTTAGGTTAACTTTTGTGCACACATTTAACCTAATTGCTTTTCTTCTTTTTCTCTTGCAAATAACGACCAACCCTCCTCCTTAGGGAGTTTGGTTTTGTTTTTCTAAAACAAGGTTTTGTAGATCTAGCAATCGCTTGATTCGTTGGTTAATTCGTGTGTACAAGAACGTGGTAGTAAGACACTATTCTTACACCAATTGGTTTGAGTTGTAAAACGATATGGGATAACTCGTTAAACCACTTTGTCACATTCATTGAAGAGATCTACCAATTGCAAGAGGTATGTTACGCATCTATTCGTTAATTATTTATTTGTTATGATCTTAAGTCTTCCCTGTGTACTGTGGTGTCTACATGGTTTTATTGTATTCATGTATCTTAAACTCAACAGAAAAGGGTAGCTCAAGTATAAATAAAGACATACGAGCCTTCACTTTATAGAAAAACATGCAAAAGCAAGCAATGGCTTCTTCAAACTTCTTACTTTTATCTCTAGCTCTACTACTCATTGCTCTCGCATTTGTACCGAACTTTACTTCTGCTTCTTTGGAGGAAGCAAATGCTCTTCAAAAATGGAAAGCAACCCTTAAAATCCCAAACAATTCCCAAATTGAATCTTCTTGGACACCCCTTCCAACGAATACTAGTGCACCCGCTCCGTGCCCTTCTTGGTTTGGAATTGCTTGCAATGCTGATGGGAACATTAACAAGTTGAACCTCACTACGTCTAAGTTAAAAGGTACACTTCACCAGTTCCCACTTTCTGTTCTAGGCAACCTTGCCCATTTTGATCTTAGTGTAAACAGCTTCTTTGGTACCATCCCACCAGAAATCGGACTGCTGTCCAAACTCGTCTATCTTAATTTTTCAACCAATCAGTTTTCTGGTGTAATTCCACCTACCATTGGTAAACTAAGCCGGTTAACCGTCTATCTTGATGCATGCCCTGGTAAGTTTTGTGGGAAAATGAAAAATTAGCTCTACACCAGAAGTGATATACGACTTTATTTATGGTCAATGTTGTGAAGAACTTTATATAAGGGACATTAATTTCTCAAACAGATTTGCGTCAAACTAACAGAACTAAAAAAATAAATTATAACACATAAAGAATTATCTGATTATGTACTCATTATACTTCTATAAGAATTTTAACATCAAAATTGACGAGCTCGTTTTAGGCCTTTTTTCTACTTTCACATCAGGATCTGTACAAAGCACATAGTTTCACAGCTGATCACACATTCTTTATCATTTTGATCAAAGCTTTTATTGGAACTGGATTTGAAAACAAAAATATAATACTTGTTTGCAAAGCGATTAAAGTTGTACTACATAGTTAAAGTATTTTCCAAAAGGGACACCACCTAAAATTTCTAAGAATTGGAAAATAATTTATGAGAAAAGGGTAGCTCAAGTATAAATAGAGACATACGAGCCTTCACTGTAAAGAAAAAAACATGCAAAAGCAAAAAATGGCTTCTTCAAACTTCTTACTTTTTTCTCTAGCTCTACTACTCGTTACTCTCTCATTTGCACCAAACATTACTTCTGCTTCTTTGGAGGAAGCAAATGCTCTTCTAAAATGGAAAGCAAGCCTTAAAATCCCAAACAACTCCCAAATTGTATCTTCTTGGACACCCCTTCCAACGAATACTAGTGCATCCGCTTTGTGCCCTTCTTGGTTTGGAATTGCTTGCAACGCTGATGGGAACATTAACAAGTTGAACCTCTCGACGTCTGAGTTAAAAGGTACGCTTCACCAGTTCCCGTTCTCTATTCTAGGCAATCTTACCCAATTTG
This sequence comes from Chrysanthemum lavandulifolium, assembly GCA_022545495.1. Taxonomy (NCBI): domain Eukaryota; kingdom Viridiplantae; phylum Streptophyta; class Magnoliopsida; order Asterales; family Asteraceae; genus Chrysanthemum; species Chrysanthemum lavandulifolium. The sequence continues at coordinate 288,425,511 of CM040238.1, read as the reverse complement.
AGCTTAGTGTAAACAGCTTCTTTGGTCCCATCCCACCAGAAATTGGAGTCCTGTCCAAACTTGTCTATCTTGATTTTTCAACCAATCAATTTTCTGGTGTAATTCCACCTACCATTGGGAGTATTGTCTCACTTGAGAAGCTAAGCCTCAATTCCAACAATATTTCTGGGTCAATTCCTTCATCGTTGGGTGATTTGGATTCTTTGAATCTCCTTCATTTGTGGCAAAATGAACTATCCGGGCCCATTCCTTTTGAATTAGGGAATATGAAGTCTCTCACTGAATTAGACTTGAGCGAAAATCAACTAAATGGTTCAATTCCTTCATCGTTGGGTCATTTAAAGTCTTTGAATTTCCTTTATCTGCACACAAATCAACTCTCTGGACCCATACCGCAAGGAATCGGAAGTAAATTGTTTCAGCTACAGATATTTAGAAATCAGTTGTCTGGCCAATTGCCTGATGATTTGTGCCAAGGGGGAAAGCTTCAACATTTATCTGTAAGTCAAAATCAACTCTCTGGTCCTATACCAAGAGGGATATGGAATTGCCCCAAATTAATAAGAGCAAGGTTCAATTTTAATCAATTTCGTGGAGATATATCGAATAGTTTTGGTGTCTACCCGAGCTTAGACTTCATTGATGTCAGTCATAATAAATTTCATGGGCAACTATCTCATAACTGGGGTAAATGCAAAAAATTGACTACATTAATGATGGGATCTAACAACATCAGCGGTAGCATACCACCGGAGTTTGGAAATTCAATTCAAGTGCTTGATCTTTCTTCTAATCATTTGGTTGGTCAAATTCCAAAGGAGTTTGGGGAGATGAAAAGTTTGTTAAATTTAAACTTGAGCGATAACAACCTTTCAGGTGTTATACCTCAAGAGCTTGGATCACTGCATGGCCTCCTTGCTCTTGACCTATCCAAAAATAGGTTAAACGGGTCATTACAAAGATATATTGGTGATTGGGTACAAATCAGTCGCATATATCTTAATAATAACAAGCTCTGCGGAAAGATCCCATCGGAGATCGGTAAATTAAGGCAACTCAATGTTCTTGATTTATCTTGGAATTCACTCACAAAAGAGATACCATCAGATATTGGAAGTTTGGAAAGTCTGGTAATGATGAATCTTTCTCACAATAAGCTATCTGGTTCAATTCCTAACGGTTTCAGTAACTTGCCAGGAAGAATTGATATAGACCTGTCTTACAATGAGCTCACTGGTCCCGTTCCCCCTTGTCCTGTCTTTCTAAATGTGTCTGGTGAAGCATTTAAAGGAAATGATGGTCTGTGTGGAAATGTTACAGGTTTGAAACTTTGTGAAAGTCAAATAATAATGAAGAAAAATAATCATTTTCATCATAAGCTCATCCTTGTAACTGTGGTCCCACTTTTTGCGGCTCTTTTACTTGGTTTACTCATGTGTTGCCTCATTGCTTATGGACGTAGAAAGAGAAATTCTCCACAGAAGCCATCAGGCGAAGAAGGTGGCAATTTTTTCTCAATAACAAGTTTTGATGGACAGACGATGTATGATGAAATCATCAAGGCAACAAATGATTTTGATGAAGCATATTGTATTGGGATGGGAGGATATGGTACTGTGTATAAAGCTGAGTTACAACCCAACAATATAGTAGCTGTCAAGAAACTTCATTCATCCTCTGAGAATGACGATCAAGGCTTCCTAAATGAGGTACGGGCATTGACAAACATAAGGCACAGAAACATAGTTAAACTCTTTGGATACTGCTTCCATGCTCGACACTCATTTTTGATTTACGAATATCTTGAGAAGGGAAGTCTAAAATCACTCTTGAGTAGCGATATCACAGCAAAGGAAATTGATTGGCTGAAAAGGGTGAGAATTGTTAGGGCTGTAGCGGATGGTTTGGCTTATATGCACCATGATTGCACACGACCTATAATTCATAGAGACATTTCTGCAGCTAATATCCTTCTCGATTCTGATTATGTGGCACATATCTCGGACTTTGGAACAGCAAAGCTTCTAAAACTGGATTCATCCAATTGGACTGCGGTTGTAGGCACCTATGGCTATATTGCACCAGGTAACTACCATATATTTTAAAAGTTATATATACTATACGTACTAACTCTCAAGTTTCAGATTTCTCTTAATCATGATCTGATATAACATTTTTTTATTCTCATGTTTCCTTCCATGTAGAGCTTGCTTATATGATGGTGGCGACAGAGAAATGCGATGTGTATAGTTTTGGAGTTGTTGCACTAGAAGTGATTATGGAAAGCATCCTGGAGAACTTATATCATCTCTACCAACATTTTCTCGATGATCTATTGCTAGCCAATGTAGGAGATAGTCGGATTCCGCCACCATCATCTCTAGTTGAGAAACTAGCTCATTCAATTTTGAATGTCTCACGGGCATGTTTGAACTACAACCCGCAGGAAAGGCCAACAATGCGCCAAGTCACAGATTTATTGTCACTTGATGATCGAGTTTGTATGATGTTTAGTCATAAGTCATAAAGTTTAAGAAACTTTTTATGTTTTTTTATCTTCTCCTGAATTATCATGTAGATCGTTATTAAATAAGAAAATATTTTATATCAATGAAGATTGCTACCTTCCTATACTAGTAATATAGTTACGTGTATATCAGTTAAAAAATTACCAATTAATGGGAAATTTGTATATCAGTTAGAGTTTATTCTTACTCATATCAAGAAATATAGTAAACAGTGAGTGCACACAAAAGATATTCAAAGGTGTCAAATCACCCAACGTTGGAAGCCTGTTAATTTGTCAAAAAAGATGGCATGAACCAGAGAAGAAAGTTAGCTAACAGAAATTTGTCAAAAAAGATGACCTAAGGTACAGAGTTACTAATGTGCTGTTGTTTTCAGATAGGGAAAAAAGGTGAATAAGGTAGCAATAAGGCTTGTACAATTGGAATGTTGACTATAACTTCACACTTCGAGACCTACAATTGTATGATTTAGTTGAATTGGTGATCCAAAAGTGTCTCTAACTATTCTTAGTGTATCTAATTTCTCTTTGTTGTGCTTAGTGAAAAAGACAGAGATGGCAACATGGGCAGGTCGATTGGGTTTAGTAACGGGTCAAAACATTTAACTTCTTGGTACGGGTCCAATTGGTTTGCCAGAAACACCTTTGGTTCAAAATTTCATTAAATCTTATTATAAATAATCAGTGTGATAACCAAATAGATATTCTTATCAACCAATGTTATTGGATTAATTGTACACCATGTGAAACCTTCAACCCTTTTGACCCGTTTCTTTAGCTAACTTTTTTTACTCGTTTGACCCGCCGGAGATAAACATATCCCACATTGACTCATTCAAACTTAAATGGGTCAGAATTTCCTGACTATAAAAACTATATGGGAATGTATTTTAAGATAAACTATAGACGGAAAGAAAACCGATGAAGTCTGTTAATTTGCCAAAAAAGATGGCATAAACTGAAGAAGAAAGAATCTAACAAAAGAAAAAGCCCTTTAGAGTGATAGCAATTTTTTCATCACTAATACAAAACAAGTGGTTACTATAAGAATTTAAAACTCTATAGCTAATTGATCAATTGACTAGTGATGGAGAGGGAATGGGTTTATTTGTTAGACGGAAAGTTGCAGCAGGTGTTCACCGGAGATGACAAGTTGGGAGGAAGAGATGGGGTGGTTATCGAGAAGAGTTTTTTTTTTTTTGAAACATTATATATAATGACAACCTGATATTGGCAAAGAGGTTTTTTTATACTAAGCGAAGAGGTTGGAATACTACAATTAAATGGATATATGATATAGACGTGCGGTAGATACCTGGAGGAGGAGGTGAAGCTAATGTGTGGTATGTGTTGAAGACGAACAGTTCATATAAACCACGTGGATAAGTCGGGCCAAAAGGTCGGAAACCATCCTTACCCAACAAAAATAAAATTTTAGTTGAAGCTTAAGATGTTTTCATTTCCATTCGAGAGGTGGCTAGTGCTCAAACATTAAAAATGAGGTGAAACCGACAACGTTGACAACCACTCGAGGGACAATTATGTGATGCACTATTTAATTATTAAATAGGAATGGCCAGGTTCTGTTCCTTCTAAAACTTGAACTAGTGCAAAACATGAAAGTAAATACTAACTACAACAAGTAACGAGCTATCTGGATAATATCCACAACAACAAACATTATGTGGGAACTGCTACTCTAGTAATGAGTCACTATTCGAGCTGCTCATAGTGGAAATGGTGGCACTTGGGTCTTGACTAATCTCAATATCATGAACCGAGCCATCTGATGCAAGTATGCTAAAGGTAAACCTGTGAAATTTGTTCATTTTAAAAAATAAAAAAATCATAATAATATCACTAACAAAGTTATAAAAGAAGGATACACATAGCTGATATTTGATTAGAGAATAGAGATTGTATCAGAGCTATGGTACTTACAAACAAGACTTTTTCTTATCCTTCTCGTCATAAATAACAAAACTAATAATTGGCAAAGGCACTTTTACATGCTGCTTTGTAATTCGGGTAATCTCTTCTCCATTGGCTCTTATGAAATACAAAGTAGGTATGTCACATGGGAAACAAGGTGCATAGTAATTATTATTAGTATATATACTAAAGATCAGGGAAGAGAGAGAATAACAACCATGCATTAAATGCAAACTTTGCCAAATTGGCAAAAATGGCCCCTGATGTTCAAGTGGCGCTGCAAAATAAGTCCTTTATCATTAATTGCAATCTATAGTAATCGGCAAAATAGTCCATGAGGTTTAAGTGTCGCTATGAAGTAAGTCCTGTAGAATTAATAACTATCTATAGCAACTGGCAAAATTGGTCCCTAAGGTTTAAGTGTCGCTACAAAGTAAGTCCTTTTAAGCCAATCCCATTGCATCGCTGGGTTTCTACTCGCTTTGAACTAATATAAAATTTGAGATTCCTAGTACTCATTGATTCTGAGTTCAAAACCAAAACCTCCATATCAAGATATCTATTTCTATTCTCTCATCCCACCGTGGTTCACAACACAAATCGGTGGTTGCGAATGGTCGCATATAGGCTATGTCTGTTTGGCCAAACCAATTGCTACATTGTCGACTATATCACAACAAAGGAGCCGAGGAAGCGTAGGCTTTCCTATCCTCGACCCTTTTATCTATACATTAAAACCATTAACACGTCAAAAATTAACCGAGAGTAACAACATAACCAGCAACCCACCATCCCTTTTGATCCTTTCAGCTATCTACATCAGTCTAGGAGTACTACAGTCACTATCTAGTATATTTCAAGGGTTAATCAAAAATATGTTTTTACCAATGATACTTTAGTCTATTGGTAAGAGTTTTGGGCTTGGGTGAATAGACCCGGGTTCAAACCTCTTCCATGGCACTAAAGATCATTTGGTACCATCCCCCCACTGCAAATGCTTAGATTGACGGTCGTGAGGACCTATTGGAGAAAATGGCCAGGTTCAAAGCCGACCTCTAATAAGTCAGTCACCGTGACGGTGCTCATTGTCCGGGCCGGGTCCTTGGGGAGGTCCAGTTGGCATCCTAAGGATGCATGGGACCAGGGTGATCCCACCGATCTTCACCTTTTGGAGAATCAAAAATATGTTTTGATAATGTGAAGTAGGAGGTTGCAAAAGACTCGCCACTATTTCGGACTATCTACACGGCCAACTATCTCACCACCTAAACACTTTACGAAACTCACCATCCGATCTCATCTCCACGACCACCTCATCTCCATGACCGAACTCAGTATACAAACAGAAAAATTAAAACCAGGTCGTTCCATGTGAAAATCATTGTTCATTTCATCAAACACATGGTGTGACTTAACTAAGATTTTTCTAAAGCATAATTTGCATAAAGATTACGTGTAAAAACATAAACTTACTCGTTATTAGATTCAGTTTCTAATTATCATGTCTTTTATGCTCAAATGCTTTCACATGCTTTCAATTTGATGATGAACATGAACGATCTAAAGAAGAACGGATTGAAAATTCATCCAAAAGTTGAATCTGATGATAGCGAATTTAATGTTTAACGAGAAGGAATGATTATGATGAACAAAGATTATATCGTGTTTAATTAGATGAATTGAATCTCGGATATAGGGTTTGATAAGAGGATTGGAAGGTGGAAGTTAGATGTTGAATCGGGGATGGGAAAAAACACGCTTTTCTGTGTGTTTTTTATGAGATTAAAAGATGAGTTTTTTAATTTTATGTTTTATATAGTTGACAATTATACCCTTGTAGTCTATCACCCTTTGTATACATTCTATCTTCTAGTCTTTGCATGACAAGGATGGATGTGAGTTATTGTTGACATGGACTTTTCACAATAATAAATTAATTAGAGGCAATTTTCCTATAGATACTAATGTTAAACCTTTGATTTACAGTTCGAAATTCCCTTCTTATAGATACTATTATGGATTAATGGTCTCTACTTTAAAACAACAAACGTGATTTGCACAAACTTAGTTTTGATTTGTACGTAACATTTTAAGCTTTGTATATGTGTAATGTGTTACCCTATGCATATTCTCCTTTGTATCTTGTTATTCGTAAATCTAAAGTAACTATGTGCAAATCTAGAGTATATGTGTCTGCAGATTACCTCACACTAAACCAAACAAGTTTCAAGGTGAATTAGACGTAAACCGGGTAAAGTCCTTCATTTCTAGGAGTTTTGTGTGGACACTTTAGGGATTGTTTGTACCTAGATTGTTACATATGATATACTACCAAACTTATATAAGCTCATGGATGAAACATTCTAAACCATTGAATTCGTTTTGTCTTTGTTTAGGAGGGCAATGTTTTATAACCTGGGTTGAACCGGGAACATGTCCGGATATGACTGTTGTTTGCTTGTTTATGAACCAACAGTTCTTTTGTTGACCTGGGTCATACCTTTGGTTTTTTTATAGTTTGGGACCTGAAGTTTTTTTGGAAAGTATGGGTTTGGTATTGAATTTCTAACGTTTTAGAGTTGTTTGGAGCTTTTTTAGGGTTGTTTTTGGAACTGATTAAGGGTTGTTTGGTTAGGTTTAAAAGTGTTTTTTGCAGCTGTAGGAATTGAATTTCCATGTTCAAAAGCTATCCTTTTTTTTTTTTTTTTTCTTTTTTTTTTTGGATAAAACTAGTTCCACACGACGGTTCAATGAGCGACTCGTAGGGTCGATAAAAAAAGCCGGTTTTTAAAATAATGCAAAAAGGTATAAAGATGATGACTTTTGATCATCATTGGTCAAACTTATTACTCCCTTGCTATCATGGTAACTTTCATTTTTTTGTTTCTTGCGGATTAATTGTTACGAGTACACTCTATTAGTGACTCATAACACGCAAATGGTTTAATGTTAACATTGATCGCATAAATAAAAACGATTGATATAATATATATATATATATATATATATATATATATATATATATATATATATATAATATTAGAGACACATGAAAATCATGATTTTGAACCTTGAATTCATCATTTTTCTTGTGTGTTTGGTTCATAGCTAAATTCACAACTTGCTAATTAGTGACCCGTAACACGTAAGGGTCCAACCAGTTAAAAAGGTTTTTTTGTGGTTGAAAAATATTGAGTTGATTTATTGACAAATTTTATTTTGTAATGGTTTTTGTGACATTTGCCCGTTCTTTTATGATGTTGAATTATATATAATTATACATAAATACTTTTGTTGATGTCTTGGGAAATATTTTTGTTACATTATCATTTAGAGAATTGTCTGGGCATATTAGCAACCGGCAATAAAGTTTATAATTTGGTTGAACCTACTAGAGATCTTCGAAAAATCATGTCTAGCATTCTTGGTTAGCTTCTTTATTAATTATGGCCATATATATTAGTTGGCTGACTTAATAAATGGCTAATAACTAGATATCATTCACTAGCGTTGAGGTAGAAGGTTATAAGGTATATTGATAGGTTTTAGCGGCCATCACTAGACTTATCCTACATCCGAGTCACTAATTGATAGGTTGAACATTATTTCTCTCCTAAAGTTGAGTCGTTTATTTTATTGTCTTGTTTATTTATTTTTTCAAGATCTTTTGGATCTAAAACATTATCCCTTTTTATTGTTTTATGTTATTTAGAATTATAGTTATTTACTTTACAAAGGAAATTTTTCGTTCTTGCGAACGACCTAGTCTAATTGTAAATATAAAACAAGATTTTACACATTAGCGATAACCCAAAAAACTTTTCAAAGTGTTTTTTTACTAATTATTTTACTATAGGAATAAAAGTGCAAAACCAATATCATACCCACATACGACCCTACACATCATTGACTAAAAGAACCATAGATATATGCATATATTATAGCCACATAATACTCTAGAATCTAGATAAGAGTCATTTGCTAAGGACATTGACTCGCGAAGTAAAATATATTTCATATTAGTCTATCACCTTTTGTATACATTCTATCTTCTAGTCTTTGCATGACAAGAATGAATGTCAGTTATTGTTGACATGGACTTTTCACAATAATAAATTAATTAGAGGCTATTTTCCTATAGATGCTAATGTTAAACCTTTGATTTACAGTTCGAAATGCCCTTCTTATAGATACTATTATGGATTAATGGTCTCTACTCTAAAACAACAAACGTGATTTTCACAAACTTAGTTTTGATTTGTACATAACATTTTATGCTTGTATATGTGTTGTTGTGCTTATTCTCCCTTGTATCTTGTTATGCGTAAATAAAGTAACTATGTGCAAATCTAGAGTATATGGGTGTGCAGATTACCTCACACTAAACCAAACAAGTTTCAAGTTGAATTAGACTTAAGCTGGGTAAAGCCCTTCATTTCTAGGAGTTTTGTGTGGCCACTTTAGGGATTGTTTGTACGTAGCTAGTTACATATGATATACTAATAAACTTATATATGCTCATAGATGAAACATAGGGTATGTTTGGCCCACAACTTGTAAGAGCTTATGGGGATAGCTTATAGTAGAAGCTTTCTTTGGCGCACAAGCTTATAAAAGTTTATAAAATCCAAAAGCTCTTACAAAAGCTACCTAGGGGGAGCTTCTAAAATAAGCTGAGCTTTTGGTTTGGCTAATTACATTAGTACCCTTAGCTTTAAGTTTGTATATTTATATGTTTTGTCCTTCAATGTCTTTTTACACTCATAAGTTCCAGCTGCTCAGCTACTTTACCAAACATATCTTAAAGAGCTGTTCGAACATGTTTAAGTGTTGTGTAAGAGCTGTTTGGGGCTTTTTTTGGAGTGCTTGGAGCTGATTAAGTGCTGTTTAGATAGGTTTAAAAGTTGTTTGGATAAAACCAGTTCCACACGATGGTTCAGCCAGTGACTGGCCTGGTCGCTCAACAAACCGGTTTTTAAATATTCTTTAGATAAAGTTGTTCCTTATGGAACTTTTGTCCAAAAATATATAGCTTATAAGACAAAACTTAAGGGCACTACGTTAATCTGAATTTCTTATGTTTTAGAGTTGTTTGGACATGTTTAAGTAAGTGGCAGAGCCAACACGAAACTAAGGTGATTCTCTTAATAAGTCTAAGTGAAATTTTAGTAACAGTGACAACCAATAAATATGTTAATTAGGCGTGGTCGAACCCAATTTAAACGTGAAAATTAATACTTACACGTTAAAACCTATACATATTGTCAAAATTATTGAAATCGAGTACTTTTAAAAGAAAAGTAAAATACTCACACTATTAATACAACACATTTTCAAGTTAAAACCTATAACACGAGGCTTCCCTCAACCCGTGCGATGCCGGTCTAGTGGTTGAGGGTAATGTTTTATCCATCATGTTGTATATGATGGTATTTAGATACCTATTGAGAAGTTGCATTGTACTTATTATTTAGATGGCTAATAATTTTTTGTGGAATCTATATTTAGATGCCTAATAATGGTATAATCAACCCGTGCGAGGCACGGTCTAGTGGTTGAGGGGTGATGTTTTTATCCATAATGTTGTATATGATGGTATTTAGATACCTATTAAAGAAGTTGCATTGTATTTATTATTTAGATGGCTAATAATGTTATTATTACTTTAGTTTATATTATTTTAGTGGAATCTATATTTAGATGCCTAATAATGTTATAATTACTTTTGTATTTATATTATTTTATTTTCATTAAAAGTTTTTATTAACATAGTCTTTTCATATGTAGTATTTTAATTTGAGTAAGTTACATAAGTGTTTTGTTGCTTATTTATTTGTGACTTTTGTTATTTGGAATTATATAACTATTTGTACTCTTCAATAGCAAATTTTGAGTTGTTAGAGAATTTGATGAATATTTCAGGATCATCTAAATTGCATGATTGTATGCGTTTGTGGTTTGTGCAACAGGTATGTGAAAATGATGCATTATCAAAGTTGCTTTTTGATTGTTGTCATCATTTGAGGCGTGTAATGGCAAAAAACAACACGGTCATTTAATTAGAATTATCAACAAAGGATGGAAACTCATACTAAATACTTAACGATCATATATTAACGTTCGTACGAATCACTAATATCAAACAATCAATGAACCATTAAAATTAATATGAACCATTTAATGTGAATAAGTTGAATGGAATGAAAATATATGACCGTTATGGACTATTGAGATATCAATCGAGCTTCATTGTCAAACATGATATTAAGCAAATTGCCAATTAATATTATCATTACCTGCGATGAAGATAAAGATCAATGGACTAACACTCTTTATTGCTAAATGCAACAATCGCTTATTAAATCAATATTCTCTTTTGCTTTACCTTGATTAATATTCTATGATTCCAATCATTTTCATTAATGATGCTTTTATATATCATAAAATAATAAGAAATGGGACAGTTTAAAGTTTTAACAAAGAAATAATATTAGATCCCATGCACATTACAAATATCACTACAATGACCCGCTTTGGCCCAACTGATAGAACATAACCAAAATAAATTACAAAAATTAAGAAGAAAACCAATAAAATAGCACCTCTATAATAAAATATAAGAAAATGGTGCTTTGAAGTTTAAACTCTTTATTGCATTTTATGAAGGACAAACCCTATCATACAACATTGATCTCAATCCAATAACATTTCGCTAATATCGAGCACAATGCCACGATCCAAGACACAAACGATAAGTTGATCAAAGGCTAATTTCAAACTAAACGCTTATTCCATTAAGCACAAAAGTCATTAAAAAACAAAACACTTATATCAACATGTTTCAACTACTACCATTAGAACAAAAAATTAGTATAAAATCCAAGCTTACACCAAGATCTTATCTTCAAATACCATTAACCATCAAAGATCAGCTCGTAAAGTGTATGCCATATATAGCAATTGAATTATCATCTTGATGCGTTGGCATATCACTTGAATTTCAAAGCAATTTAACGATTACTGGATACAAAATAAAAAGAATGACACGCATGAGCGTACATAATAACTATAGTAGATACTGATGCAACATGTCTGATAAACTGGTTAGTCTAAATTCTAGAACTACAATCAAATGTCGATGCCCAAACACCATTATATTTGTATACCATAATCAGTACAAACTTGGGTTATACAATAATTAGCTGAAACAAATTTTCCATCTTGCCAAACATGGTACATTTGGTAATAATATAAGAATGCATAGTTTAACCGAAACCTTATTAACTGTATCAGTGTAGACATCCTTAGATAACGAAGACGATTATCCAATGGTGTTCATGATGATGTTGGTGAAATGCAACATTATTGGCATCCCAACTCCATCGCCAACGGCACCCAAAAGCCCAACAACCATCAGAAACTTGTCGATACCGTATGCATGCATGAAAACTGATCGAAATGATCCATTGCTTCTGACATTCTTGTTTGTCTTTGTACTTTGTTTAAACACGTCGCACCAAGAATTGACATACTGGTCGTAATAAAAGAGATCGTGAGACAAAACTCTAAAGTTGATGGCAATATATAGCATAGTACTCCATACTGTAACTTAGCATGTGCATACCAAAGCATATATGAAGGAGAAGTAATGTGTACACATATATGTTTCAAGCCAAGCCCACTGTTTCATCATCTTCAAAGTTTTTGCAAGATGTTTCATAGGGTTCAACACATAATAAAAGGCATGATGGTGAAATCTAAAGGGAGTCAACCATATGGAGGTAAAAGAACATATCCTAAACTAAATTAGTTGGTCGAGAAAAAAAATTATGTTTATTGCATTGCTCACTTAAAACTCCCATTTAAATTGGTACTTTATTTTCAGAACGCCGGTTATTTCATTCAAGAACGGGTCACCGAAAAACAAATACGTAAGGAAGACATACCTTCTTCGATCGATCGCTCAATGTGTACTTGGGTTTCATGGCCGGAACAAGATAACTTCCTGTTGGAGCAAAGATAATGAACTTTATTGATCCCAAAACACTCAAAAGCATTGAATACATGAGAAGAAAAATATAAAACCTTGATGTTCGTGAGTCGGTGAGCAACATTGCAAGCCTATCAATACCCAAACCCCACCAAGCTTGGTGGCAAACCGTATTCAAGAGTCAGTATAAAATGCCTCATCCAAAGCCATCGCTTCATCATCCCAGATTCGCGATCCCGAATGTTTTACAATCAATACGTGTATGATTTAAGATCAAAATGAGTTGTAGTTGTCCAAATAAAGCGAAGAATAATTGTGTGTAAGATTTGATATCAAAATATGTATTTATAATAATCTACTGTATTTTTTGTGCAACATATTACCTTAATCAATCGAGCTTGAATTGATTTCTCGAAAGCATCGCAGAAACAAAATTACAAATAAGGAGAAAAATCTATATTTTGACTTTACAAATTTAGATTCTTGATAGCCTAAAATGAGAGTCATCAATATATAGTAAAATAAAATAAAATTAGATGAACTTTTCATTAATTCTGTGATGGAAATTGGACTCACTCACACCGTAAATGAACCGACATTAGAGATGGAACCGATCCTTCCATGCCATCGCCACCTCTACCGCCAACTAATTACACATTCTCACACAAATCTTTATATAATGGTTTAGTTTGGTTTGCTTGTAAGTTGTAACTCATGGGTGGAAAAGAGATGGAGGGTTATAATCTTTTGGTTTTCTTATATTAATGGTTACCCTTTCATATTTTCACTTCTTTATGACTCCACATTACACTTTTCGTAAGAACACTTCATATTCACATTCATTTCATTACATTCAATTCATATTCATTCATTTCACATTCATTTCATTACATTCAATTGAGAGCTTTGTGAAGCATTGACATGTTTGTACCGCAGACACGATTTTGTGCACAACCCCTTGCACATTAAATTAAGGGGGATAAGCTTTAAGTAGTATAGATATTGTCAAAATTATTGAAATCAAGTACTTTTAAAAGAAAAGTAAAATACTCACACAATTAATACAACACATTTTCAAGTTACAAATTTAAACTAAGGTTTTCAATGTACAACATGAAAGAGGAGAGTTTTTTTACATACCAAACTTTTCTTACATATGAAGGGACTCATCTCCACCATCCATCTAAAAAAATCAATGACTGAGATTAAAAGCATTTTATTATTTCACTTATTTTTATAATTTAAATATCTCTTAAACCGTTAATCGTTAAGGAAAATATTTACACCGTCGCGATGAACATTTAATTATCTTTCTATAGACGGACACTTTGATATACTTTCAAAAAAAAAAATCATTTTTTTCACGTTTTTCGTCTTTTTACGTTACTTGAAATTTGCATAAAAAATCATATATGATTAAACACTAATTTGAATATCACAAGTTTCAAGTTGAATTAGACTTAAGCTGGGTAAAGCCCTTCATTTCTAGGAGTTTTGTGTGGCCACTTTAGGGATTGTTTGTGCGTAGCTAGTTACATATGATATACTAATAAACTTATATATGCTCATAGATGAAACATAGGGTATGTTTGGCCCACAACTTGTAAGAGCTTATGGGATAGCTTATAGTAGAAGCTTTCTTTGGCACAAGCTTATAAAAGTTTATAAAATCCAAAGCTCTTACAAAAGCTACCTAGGGAGCTTCTAAAATAAGCTGAGCTTTTGGTTTGGCTAATTACATTAGTACCCTTAGCTTTAAGTTTGTATATTTATATGTTTTGTCCTTCAATGTCTTTTACACTCATAAGTTCCAGCTGCTCAGCTACTTTACCAAACATATCTTAAAGAGCTGTTCGAACATGTTTAAGTGTTGTGTAAGAGCTGTTTGGGGCTTTTTTGGAGTGCTTGGAGCTGATTAAGTGCTGTTTAGATAGGTTTAAAAGTTGTTTGGATAAAACCAGTTCCACACGATGGTTCAGCCAGTGACTGGCCTGGTCGCTCAACAAACCGGTTTTTAAATATTCTTTAGATAAAGTTGTTCCTTATGGAACTTTTGTCCAAAAATATATAGCTTATAAGACAAAACTTAAGGGCACTTTACGTTAATACGAATTTCTTATGTTTTAGAGTTGTTTGGACATGTTTAAGTAAGTGGCAGAGCCAACACGAAACTAAGGTGATTCTCTTAATAAGTCTAAGTGAAATTTTAGTAACAGTGACAACCAATAAATATGTTAATTCGCGTCGGGTCGAACCCAATTTAAACGTGAAAATTAATACTTACACGTTAAAAACCTATACATATTGTCAAAATTATTGAAATCGAGTACTTTTAAAAGAAAAGTAAAATACTCACACTATTAATACAACACATTTTCAAGTTAAAAACCTATAACACGAGGCTTCCCTCAACCCGTGCGATGCCCGGTCTAGTGGTTGAGGGGTAATGTTTTTATCCATCATGTTGTATATGATGGTATTTAGATACCTATTAGAGAAGTTGCATTGTACTTATTATTTAGATGGCTAATAATTTTTTGTGGAATCTATATTTAGATGCCTAATAATGGTATAATCAACCCGTGCGAGGCACGGTCTAGTGGTTGAGGGGTGATGTTTTTATCCATAATGTTGTATATGATGGTATTTAGATACCTATTAAAGAAGTTGCATTGTATTTATTATTTAGATGGCTAATAATGTTATTATTACTTTAGTTTATATTATTTTAGTGGAATCTATATTTAGATTCCTAATAATGTTATAATTACTTTTGTCTTTATATTATTTTATTTTCATTAAAAGTTTTTATTAACATAGTCTTTTCATATGTAGTATTTTAATTTGAGTAAGTTACATAAGTGTTTTGTTGCTTATTTATTTGTGACTTTTGTTATTTGGAATTATATAACTATTTGTACTCTTCAATAGCAAATTTTGAGTTGTTAGAGAATTTGATGAATATTTGAGGATCATCTAAATTGCATGATTGTATGCGCTTGTGGTTTGTGCAATGTATGTGAAAATGATGCATTATCAAAGTTGCTTTTGATTGTTGTCATCATTTGAGGCGTGTAATGGCAAAAACAACACGGTCATTTAATTAGAATTATCAACAAAGGATGGAAACTCATACTAAATACTTAACGATCATATATTAACGTTCGACGAATCACTAATATCAAACAATCAATGAACCATTAAAATTAATATGAACCATTTAATGAATAAGTTGAATGGAATGAAAATATATGACCGTTATGGACTATTGAGATATCAATCGAGCTTCATTGTCAAACATGATATGAAGCAAATTGCCAATTAATATTATCATTACTCATGATGAAGATAAAGATCAATGGACTAACACTCTCTTTATTGCTAAATGCAACAATCTGCTTATTAAATCAATATTCTCTTTTGCTTTTACCTTGATTAATATTCTATGATTCCAATCATTTTCATTAATGATGCTTTTATATATCATAAAAATAATAAGAAATGGGACAGTTTTAAAGTTTTAACAAAAAAATAATATTAGATCTCATGCACATTACAAATATCACTACAATGACCCGCTTTGGCCCAACTGATAGAACATAACCAAAATAAATTACAAAAATTAAGAAGAAAACCAATAAAATAGCACCTCTATAATAAAATATAAGAAAATGGTGCTTTGAAGTTTAAACTCTTTTATTGCATTTTATGAAGGACAAACCCTATCATACAACATTGATCTCAATCCAATAACATTTCGCTAATATCGAGCACAATGCCGGTCGATCCAAGACACAAACGATAAGTTGATCAAAGGCTAATTTCAAACTAAACGCTTATTCCATTAAGCACAAAAGTCATTAAAACACAAAACACTTATATCAACATGTTTCAACTACTACCATTAGAACAAAAATTAGTATAAAATCCAATCTACACCAAGATCTTATCTTCAAATACCATTAACCATCAAAGATAAGCTCGTAAAGTGTATGCCATATATAGCAATTGAATTATCATCTTGATGCGTTGGCATATCACTTGAATTTCAAAGCAATTTAACAATTACTGGATACAAAATAAAAAGAATGACACGCATGAGCGTACATAATAACTATAGTAGATACTGATGCAACATGTCTGATAAACTGGTTAGTCTAAATTCTAGAACTACAATCAAATGTCGATGCCCAAACACCATTATATTTGTATACCATAATCAGTACAAACTTGGGTTATACAATAATTAGCTGAAACAAATTTTCCATCTTGCCAAACATGGTACATTTGGTAATAATATAAGAATGCATAGTTTAACCGAAACCTTATTAACTGTATCAGTGTAGACATCCTTAGATAACGAAGACGATTATCCAATGGTGTTCATGATGATGTTGGTGAAATGCAACATTATTGGCATCCCAACTCCATCGCCAACGGCACCCAAAAGCCCAACCATCAGAAACTTGTCGATACCGTATGCATGCATGAAAACTGATCGAAATGATCCATTGCTTATGACATTCTTGTTTGTCTTTGTACTTTGTTTAAACACGTCAGCCCAAGAATTGACATACGAAGCTGTAATAAAAGAGATCGTGAGACAAAACTCTAAAGTTGATGGCAATATATAGCATAGTACTCCATACTCGTAACTTAGCATGTGCATACCAAAGCATATATTGAAGGAGAAGTAATGTGTACACATATATGTTTCTGAAGCCAAGCCCAGTCGTTTCATCATCTTCAAAGTTTTGCAAGATGTTTCATAGGGTTCAACACATAATAAAAGGCATGATGGCTGAAATCTAAAGGAGTCAACCATATGGAGGTAAAAGAACATATCCTAAACTAAATTAGTTGGTCGAGAAAAAAAAATTATGTTTATTGCATTGCTCACTTAAAACTCCCCATTTAAATTGGTACTTTATTTTCAGAACGCCGGTTATTTCATCAAGAACCGGTCACCGAAAAACAAATCTGAAGGAAGACATACCTTCTTCGATCGATTGTTCAATGTGTACTTGGGGTTTCATGGCGGAACAAGATAACTTCCGTTGGAGCAAAGATAATGAACTTTATTGATCCCAAAACAGCTCAAAAGCATTGAATACATGAGAAGAAAAATATAAAACCTTGATGTTCGTGAGTCGGTGAGCAACATTGCAAGCCTATCAATACCCAAACCCCACCCAGCTTGGTGGCAAACCGTATTCAAGAGTCAGAAAATGCCTCATCCAAAGCCATCGCTTCATCATCCCAGCATTCGCGATCCCGAATGTTTTACAATCAATACGTGTATGATTTAAGATCAAAATGAGTTGTAGTTGTCCAAATAAAGCTAAGAATAATTTTGTGTAAGATTTGATATCAAAATATGTATTTATAATAATCTACTCGTATTTTTGTGCAACATATTACCTTAATCAATCGAGCTTGAATTGATTTCTCTAAAGCATCGCAGAAACAAAATTACAAATAAGGAGAAAATCTATATTTTGACTTTATAAATTTAGATTCTTGATAGCCTAAAATGGAGTCATCAATATATAGTAAAATAAAATAAAATTAGATGAACTTTTCATTAATTCGTGTGATGGAAATTGGACTCACTCTCACACCGTAAATGAACCGACATTAGAGATGGAACCGATCCTTCCATGCCATCGCCACCCTACCGCCAACTAATTACACATTCTCACACAAATCTTTATATAATGGTTTAGTTTGGTTTGCTTGTAAGTTGTAACTCATGGGTGGAAAAGAGATGGAGGGTTATAATCTTTGGTTTTCTTATATTAATGGTTACCCTTTCATATTTTCACTTCTTTATGACTCCACATTACACTTTTCGTAAGAACACTTCATATTCACATTCATTTCATTACATTCAATTCATATTCACATTCATTTCACATTCATTTCATTACATTCAATTGAGAGCTTTTGTGAAGCATTGACATGTTTGTACCGTACACGATTTTGTGCACAACCCCCCTTGCACATTAAATTAAGGGGGATAAGCTTTAAGTAGTATAGATATTGTCAAAATTATTGAAATCAAGTACTTTTAAAAGAAAAGTAAAATACTCACACAATTAATACAACACATTTTCAAGTTACAAATTTAAACTAAGGTTTTCAATGTACAACATGAAAGAGGAGAGTTTTTACATACCAAACTTTTCTTACATATGAAGGACTCATCTCCACCATCCATCTAAAAAATCAATGACCGAGATTAAAAGCATTTTATTATTTCACTTATTTTTATAATTTAAATATCTCTTAAACCGTTAATCGTTAAGTGAAAATATTTACACCGTCGCGATGAACATTTAATTATCTTTCTATAGACGGACACTTTGATATACTGAAAAAAAAAAAAAAATCATTTTTTCACGTTTTTCGTTTTCACGTTACTTGAAATTTGCATAAAAAAATCATATATGATTAAACACTAATTTGAATATCACATGTGATATTAGTGTTAAATCATATATGATATGTATATCATATATGATTTGACACTAATATCACATGTGATATTACACTAATATCACATGTGATATTACATATCATATATGATATAACACTAATATCATATATGATATAACACTTATATCACATGTGAGATTCAAATTAGTGTTTAATCATATATGATTTTGTAATGCAAATTTCAGTAACGTAAAAAAGCGAAAAAACTTTAAAAAAAAAACGTGAAAAATGCGAAAAAAAAAATATTTGTCGAAAGTATATCAAAGTGCCTATCTATAGAAAGATAATTAAATGCTCATCGCAATGATATTTTTTTCCGCTTATTAACGGTTTGAGAGTTATTAGTATTTGAAAAAAGAGAATGAAAGTGGGTTTTTTTTTTAATTGTTGGGATTAATCTCATCAATTAGATCAAATAAAAATGGATGATGGAGATTGATCTCTTGGTATGTAAATAATTTTTTGTTCTCAAATGATCTTAAATCCAACATGAAATAAGTAAAAAAAAAAATTTCGAAAGGCAAAAATGTCACATAACACCCTAAAAAGGATAAATTTGAAAGAAAAGTATAATAAAAGCAAAAAAGTTGTACTACCCACAAAAAGAAGTGATGACAAGTATAATAGATTTTGAAAAATTTTTAAAAAAGAAAAGAAATGAAAAGATGAAAAGTCAACATAGTGAACTATACGTCTCTTTCCTCTCTCTTTTTTCTTCTCCATTCAGGCGTTCACCTTCTTATATTCCGGTAAGAAAAAAGTATGGTAATCAACTATACTTATTATTTTTCAATACCAAGGTGATGACTTTTGACCATCAAATGTCAAACTTATTACTCCCTTGGTAACTTTCTGTTTTTGTTCTTGCGGTATAATTATTGTTACGAGTCTCTATTAGTGACTCATAATTGGTCAAACATCTTGATAGGGATAGTTTCGTCATTTGCACCACCACATCCAACTTATCCAGTTTTTAATTTGTCTCATCCACACCTCCCTCAAAATCTCATATCTCCTCTTTCTACAAAAATAATTTAGTTTGGTAGTATCAATTGACGTGAGTGGATTAAAGTTTAGTTGCTATTAGAAATGGTGCTCACTAGTTACAAGGTGTGTCGGTTTCTCTGAGCGGTAATGGTGGAATGTGGCATATTTTTTAGTCTCAAACAAATCGTTCAGTTGGTTAGTGGCCTCTACGGTGATTCTATGAATTTTTTTTGGGATATAACTCCAAGCCCATTGGAACTATGTTAGAATGTAATGGTCAACAATGGATTTAGTGACCACAAAGGACTGCTTAATTTATGTTGGAGGCTCTGTAAATCCTGTTGGAATTATATAACATGACATTCAAATAAATAACCACAAAACATCAAAGTATTCAAGCGAAGCGTATAGGATTTATTAATGAACAATTAATTAACATAAAAGAATATGCGTACATTTTCTTGATTCTAGCGAACAAGAATCAAATCCACAAACTAGCAACGGATGAACCCTAATTTGATTTAATTAGGATTATATGAATTACCCTCACTGCTTTGTAATTCAATCCAAGATAATAACAAAAGTATGTTATTACTATGTTCTTGTACACACATACTAAACCGAATTAAAGTAATGCTAGTTTTTATCAAACAAATAACTTGGTTTGTGGAAAAGTAATGGATCGACACCCTTGTGGTTGTACGATCGGTTTGGAGAATAAAACACACACAAAACAATTTTTAGGGTTTAGCAATGAGCACAAGAGACGCAAAAACAAGACCCCTAGCCTTGTATATATACCCAAGCAAACTTGGTGAACAAGTTGGGTTTGTTTCCTTTTCCCCTGGCCGATCGGTTCTCAACCTCCACAGGGGTTCCGAATCTTTCAAACTTTGCAATCTAGTCCTTTCCAAATACCTTTAACGCTGTTAGTCCATTACATTAATTACTTAACGTCCGTTAGTTATTTCATTTAATAAATAAATAAATGCAACGCTTATATTTAATTATTAACTTTAAATTCTCATACGTAAGTGTGCAATCCCATAGTCTCGAGTTCGATCCTAACTCACGCCTACTAATTTATATCCATAAAACTATGACCCCACTGGATATATCTTAATAGAGTGATCACATCGGTTAGCGTCTAGCAACACTCGATGCCTCTAGTACAACTCAAGCAAGGCTCCTGGAAAACCTTTAATGATTTCTCATTATTATCCTTTGTTTCTAATACCACGTTAAATAAAGATATGGAATTAAGTCATTCTTTATATAACTATTATGTTTCTCGTTGTAAGTGATTGACCAAGATTACCTAATCATCTAAACATATTTAGGGAGATTTGGAAAAGGCCAGACAAACATCTTGTCAACCCTACGAGGGCCCAGAAGATTAAACTCCAAATAAATTTGAAGGAACAAATTCTATCTTGACTACAAGAATAACCCACAAACTTTGTAACATTTCCGAAAACAACCCTTATGACTACCAATCACGATAGCGTTAAGTTGCTTCACGAAATGCACTACATTCATGACACTTATCTGGTATTTCAAGTCTGAGGATAACTATTCATAATTTACTTATAACAATATCCACAAAGTAAATTATGTAGTTGAGATAAGTCCTATATTCAATTCATTGAATATCATCTGAAATTGGTATGCATTCTCATCAATATACTTTCAAGAATATTCTACCACATCTCTCAGATTTGTCTTAATTTAATGATACTCCCATATCATTAATCGACAACGGACATTTAGAATAACTTAGTTATTCACGGATTAAACATGCAAATATATGATAACAATATTATAAATGAAAATAAACATAATCCAAACTTTATTTCATCAAAATAATAAATGTTTTACAATATCCTTTATCCAAATACTAATCAGCTTATGCATGAAACTTTAGCTAAACGAAGTCCAATTCCATTGGCAAGTCCTACAAGCTTGTCTTTAGCTAAAGCCTTAGTGAACGGATCAGCTAAGTTATCATCGTGTGAACTTTCGAGATTTATTTCACCTTCCGGACTTGTTCCCGAACATAGTGATACTCAGAGAAAATGTCCGTGCCTTCATGACTCCGGGTTCATTGGCAAATATGATTGCAGCAGAATTGTCACAATACATATCAATAGGCGATTCAATTGAAGGCATAACACCAAGCCCCGAAATGAATTTCCTAATCCAAACAACTCTATTGCGATTCCAAGCAATTTATGTATTCGCTTCGCCGCAGACATCGCAATCGACTCTACTTTTTGCTCTTCCAATCAATCGCTCCTCCATTGATGACAAAGACATAACCCGCCCGAGACTTCGTATCATCTTTATCACACTGCCAGACGCATCACAAGAATCAGAACACCAAGTTCGTGGTCCGGATTTCCTCCATACACTAAAAACATATCTTCGTATTCCTAAGATACTTTAGAATATGTTTAACAAAGAATCGATGAAGTTCACCCGGATTCGTTGATATCGTGGTCATGTTTTGAGTGAACGCCACATCCGGCCTTGTGCATCTCACAAGATACATAATAGATCCCAGTACCAAGCATAAGGAACTTTCAGCATGCGTACACCTCCAGCTTGTTGAAGCACACATATCGCTACATAAGCCATGCTTTACTTCCATCGGCAAATATCCTTTCTTGGAATTTTGCATACGGAATCTCTTCAATATTTTATCAATGTAAGCGCTTTGACTTAAACCAATTAACCGCTTTGACCTATCTCGGTAGATCTTGATTCCCGTAATGTATGCAGCTTCTCCTAAATCCTTCATGGAAAAACACTTCCCAAGATATGCCTTAACATTTTGCAAACTCGGAATGTCTTTTCCATAATTAATATGTCATCGACATAAAGAATTAAGAAAATTACATCACTCCCACTAACTTTGTGATATACATGGCTCATCGAGATTTTGAATAAATCCATACCTTTTGATTTCGATCAAATCTCTTATTCCATTGCCTTGATGCTTGCTTCAATCCATAAATGGACCTTTGAAGTTTGCATACACGGTTTGAAATTGTGGATTCACGAACCCCTCAGTTGCTTCATATAGATGTCTTCATCTAGCGACCATTTAAGAAGGCGGTTTTGACATCCATTTGCCATATCTCATAGTCATAGTATCTGCCATAGCTATGAGAATTTAATAGCTCTAATGTCTCCTACAGGAGAAAAGGTCTCTCGTAATCAATGCCATAAGTTTGAGTAAAACCTTGCGCAACTAGACGAGCTTTATAGACGTGTACATTTCCATCCATGTCGGTCTTAATCTTATAGAGCCACTTACTTCCAACCACCGTGGCTTGGAGGTAAGTCAACCTCTACCTGCACTTCATTTTCTCATGGATTGCATTTCATTCATTGCAACCCGCCATTTTTCCTTATCGGGACTTGCATGGCAGCTTTATAACTAGTAGGCTCTCCAAGATCTCCTAACATAGTTTCCTCAACCTCTACGTTAAGACATAGACGTCAGTGCACGCAGATTCCTTACGGATCATTTAACGGAATCACTTCAACTTCCGTGGAGGACCCGCACTATCGTGTTCTAGGAAGTACGTTAGTGTTTCTGAAGGTAATGCATCTTCTTGATCATCTTCCGATCATAAACTCTCCCATCAATTCTTGAGATACGAGATCTCTTTCAAGAAGATCTCCATACCGCAACAATTACTTTATTTTCGCTGATAGTAAAAGTAGTAACCCATAGTTTCCTTAGGGTATCCCACGAAGATACACTACGGATCTTTGTTTGAGTTTATCTGTTGAGTCACGCCCAACATACGCCTGCAACCCCGCACCTTTAAATAAGACAAAGTTAGAGCTTTACCATGCCATATATCATATGGTGTCTTATCAACCTTCTTTTGGAACCATGTTTAGAATGCGAAACGGTGATTCCAAAGCATAATCCCAAAAGGATAAAGGTAGAGTGTTAAGATTAAACATAGATCGTATCATGTCCAACAATGTACGATTTCTTCTCTCGATACACCATTTTGTTGTGGAGTATATGGAGAAGTGAGATTGGACAATTCCATTCTCGCCTAAGTAATCTTTAAACTCTTGGCTTAGATACTCGCCTCCCATCGGATCAAGAGCTTTAATCTTCTTTCCCAATTGCAGTTCTACTTCACTTTGAAAACCTTAAATGTTTAAAACACCTCATGTTTATGCTTATAAATAAACATAACCATAACGGCTGAAATCATCAAGAAGGTTAAGTAGCTAGCACCTCTCTTTGACACATGTCTAAGTGGTCACACACATCAAGATGAATAAGACCAAGTAGATCAAGCCCTCTCCATATTGCTATGAAAAGTTTTCTTAGTCATCTTCCCGATATGCATGACTCACATTTATCAAATGATTCATCATTGATATTTTGCAAAGCCCTTCTTGTTGCAATTTATGCATGCGAGCCTTGCCTATATGAGCAAGTCTACAATGCCAAAGATAAGAAGAATTCAAGTCTAACTTTATCTTCTTGTTAATGCTAAACATTGAATTATTATTATTGTTAGATTCATTTCCAATCACATCAATTTCAAACACACCATTCACATGAATTGCTTTAAAATAAAATACCCATTTAAAGAAACATCAATTCCATTACGTGAAATAGTATGAGTAAAACCATCATCCAACAAAACCGAAAAGGAAACAACACCTCTAATTATAGAAGTGCGAATGACAATTTTTAATAACAGACTAAGTTCAAGGCAATACTAACTAAACGTTCTATGGCTTCAACAAATGCATATGCGCCATTTCCCACGTGAGATATTGCTCCCCATAGGCAAGCTTCCTTTCCACTCTAAACCCCGCAGTGTATTACAAATGTGAATACCACCTGTATCATATACCCAGAATTATTATGATTTAGAGTAAATAATTCAATGACAAATAAATTACCGTAAGAACCGCGCCAAGGACCCTTCAGATTTCATCTTATTTGCCCGCAATTCATCAAGATAGAGCATAGTTTCTCTTCCAATGCCAAACGCTCTTCTGGTGGTGGCATGCTTGATCCTTTTAGGATTTTCCTTCCTAGGAGTAGGGTTCTTCTTGGGTTGAGGTTGATAGGCCATCACTTGTTTGCCTTTGTCAACCTTTCCTTACCCTTCCTTCTTGTTGTTCGTGACGCCGCGGTTTTGGCTTATTAATCCTTCCACCCCAATAGCAAGTACCGGGTAGTAGGAACCTTTGAGGCAACCTTTCTCATAATCAATAAGCAATGCGTGTAGGTCAAGAATCGCCTTCCCACGCAAAGGTATATTGAAATTTCGACAAAACCATTAAAATCCTTGTTAAGGGATCGATTAATCGATTCACAACCATGTCATCATCATAAGTTTTGCCAAGTGCTTTTAGGCTGGTCCATGTAACCTTTCATTTCAAAGACATGAGCACTTACGGTTTACTCTCACCTGCCTACAAATGTAACGCGTCGGTCAAGTCATAAACTCGACGGCAATGGTTTCTCAAACATAGTCCAAGTTCATTGAGCATATTATATGGGAAATAATGTTCAAACCGCTTTTGAAGAGCGATTCCATTGTTCCCAACATAAGACAAGCCACATCATTATGACGCTTATACTCAAGTTGCCAAGCATCAATTTGAGCTTGAGTAGTATCGAGACCAGTTGGTTGTTCACGGCAAGGTTCATAAAGTTTTTCAACCGTCAAGAACTCTACGCACAATTCTCAAAGAGCGGTGCCAATCATTGAAATTCTTAGAGCCATCAACTTTTCTCGATCAAAAGCTTTGAACGCAGAACTTAGTGCGATGTTAGTGTTATCGTTATTTTGAGCCATTTCTACGAAAAAGTTCAAGTATTAGTATTTTCGATAATACAATTTTTCAAGAAAATAAAATATACCCAACGGTAATATAAACATATAACCATATAATTTTCTCGAAAACTAGGATCCAAATTATCATAGGTTCATTACATCGATTGATCCGCTAGCAACGAACGATATAATAAGGTAATCATTCAACATTAATTGGCAAACAATTTCCAACTACTAGATCATTATGGGATTTATATTTTCCAACGCTATTGCAAATATAAACATGTTTCATCCCATCTTATGCCATTGAGTCGTGTCTCACTTCCTACTCAACTTAAGTGTCTAACTTAAAGAACCGCAAATATGTCCATGTAAGGTCCGACTTTACATAATACCTTTCCATCACAATCTAGCCAAGTAATCGCCATGACGAATTGCAACTTCAAGTGTTCCTTTTAATTAGATGGCATATAACTTAATTTAAAAGGGTACTAGTTTTGATTTTATGTGGTCAAATCAAATATGTACAAAGATGTCATGCATTCATCTTGTAGCATAAATTTAATAAAAAACTTTTTATTACCAATTCATAAAGATCAAATTATCAAAGTTTTGATTGAGGTATTGGGTTCACCAATCAAGGAATTTAGTGATAATTATCGTCCATTATACCGTACTTTTGCATAAGTGTAAACACTTAGTGTTTCGGATAATTACCACCGAAGTGGCGCATGGAATTAAAACTAATTCGCCCTTAAGATGAGTTTGCACATTTTATGGCTTACTAAGTAGCTCCATTCGAATTTACAGGGGCAGAGGACCAGGTAAGCACAAAGCATAACCTAAGACATCCATTCGTGTGATGTGTATGCATTTCTTTATTAACCCTTTATAGTTCATTCTAATGGGTGAGCTGCTCGGACCATTTGTACCAAAGTCACCAATCAATTAAACTATTGAAAACTTAACACTTCCATAACCAATCAAATTTCGCCATTGTTTAGTCCGTATTATTTTCTATTCAAAATTACCCTTTGCTTAAAACTGCCTAACATAATAAACAAACAAGTAACAAATAAATAATAAACTACTAAAAACAATGCGCATAATAAACAATTTATACGTAAACAAGTAGCCACATGCAACTAATTCGATAAAACCCTATTAATAATCAATATCTAGGTTAAATTAATGTATATATTAATTAGGGCTTTCACTCTCTCAATTGAGAGTGAGCCACATACATCGACGAATCGATTGCGTAAACCCATAATTAATGATATACCAAATTGCACATAATTGATTCATTAATATACATAGTTGGAGTCTTCCCCAATTCAAGATTTATCGTAATTAATTATGTCTCAACAATTAAACAATTATCAAAGCAACTTATACATGACTAACATGCATGTATAATCATGGATATCATAACAATTATACAAATAAGTCACAAGATCGCATATAAAAATTCCATGACACATAACAAATTATTCACGAATTAATCATGTAATTAATATTAAGTCTAGGTTTTAATAAGGTTAGCAAACAATTTTCAAAACCCTAAAAAGTATATACATGTGTCGACATAAAAAAAATAGGGGAACGCCCCAATTAATTAAAAAAAAATCGACCAAACATAAATTAAACATAAACCTAGATTAACATATCAAACAACATACAAGTATTTGTTTTATTACGCTTATGTAATTAATTACTCATTAAAACCAATGACTCGTGATGCCACTTGTTGGAATTATATAACATGACATTCAAATAAATAACCACAAAACATCAAAGTATTCAAGCGGAAGCGATAGGATTTATTAATGAACAATTAATTAACATAAAAGAATATATACCTTTTCTTGATTCTAGCCGAACAAGAATCAAATCCACAAACAAGCAACGGATGAACCCTAATTTGATTTAATTAGGATTATATGAATTACCCTCACCGCTTTGTAATTCAATCCAAGATAATAACAAAAGTATGTTATTACTATGTTCTTGTACACACGCATTAAACTGAATTAAAGTAATGCTAGTTTTTATCAAACAAATAACTTGGTTTGTGGAAAAGTAATGGATCGACACCCTTGTGGTTGTACGATCGGTTTGGAGAAGAAAACACACACAAAACAATTTTTAGGGTTTAGCAATGAGCACAAGAGATGCAAAAACAAGACCCCTAGCCTTGTATATATACCCAAGCAAACTTGGTGAACAAGTTGGGTTTGTTTCCTTTTCCCCCTTGGCCGATCGGTTCCCAACCTCCACAAGGGGTTCCGGAATCTTCCAAACTTTGCAATCTAGTCCTTTTCCAAATACATTTAACGCCCGTTAGTCCATTACATTAATTACTTAACGTCCGTTAGTTATTTCATTTAATAAATAAATAAATACAACGTTTATATTTAATTATTAACTTTAAATTATCATACGTAAAGTGTGCAATCCCATAGTCTCGAGTTCGATCCTAACTCACGTCTACTAATTTATATCCATAAAACTAACAGATCATGATATAACACGAAACTGCTTACGTTTTTCTTTAGTGAAATCCCCATCAGTACACTTGATATTCGATTTTGACTTGTATTACAATAGTGGTAAAATGGCGGGTCTAGTAATGGGTCTAAACAGGCTTTGGTTGGCTTGAATCGACTTGAATCATTTTTTTCATTTACATTTTTAATACATTGTTGGCGCTTTCAACCCGTTTGAGCCATTTGCACCGTTTCAATTTTGCCTGCTTTTAAAGTTAGCAAAACTGAATCATTTGTGATAAAATACTACCCAAATTGACCTATATATATGAAAATGGGTCGAAGTTGGCATCTGTATATGATCGCTCTTTGCATAGCTTTTTTGTGGCTTATAAGAATCGCTCATTGATGTTAAACCCCCTCACCTACCACTACCCTCACCCCCCCCCACAACCACCCACGTGGTCGTGGTGGTTTGTGGTGGGTGGGTAGTGGTGGAGGATGAGATGACAATTTATTTGTGTTGTGGTGTGTGGTTTAGTTTAGAGTTAAACTTAAGAAAAAAAAATAGTTACATAGATTGACTCTGTGGGTTAGTTAAAAAAATTTTAAAAATAAAAAAAATAATTTCCAGTTACAAAAATCATTCTTGTGATTTGATATGAAGTTAAAAGGACTATTTTGCCCCATACATGACAAGCACGTGCCTGGACTTAACTGCCAAAGAAAAGGTTAGTTTGGTCAAAGGATCGGTCATTGCAAAATAGATTTAGCTCAGTTGGCCACATGAGTTCCTTCTGGAGCTTGGGCAGGGATCTTACGTGGGTTCGAGTCTTGCAGGTGACAAAGAAAATTCGTATTTTCGTCTTTAGTGTGAGGCCATGAGTTCTAGGGGTTTCCCTTTGCGGGTCTATCCTAGTGGTTCAGGCCCTGGGCCTGCCCGTTTTGATGGTTTAACTTAGGGGTCGGATTTCAAGTGTGGTGCCGTTCTAAAAAAAATGCAAAATGGACAACCACATGAAAGACTTATGTACTTACTGAGAGTTAAGTACGAAAGATGCAATTGTGTATCAACCACATGGACGACTTGTGTAATTAACTCAAAATAAATTAAAGGCCAAAGAAAAACGTATCAAGTAACTTCTTAATTAGTTCTTCTTTTTCCTAAATGTAATTATCTATGTCTGAACATTTTTTACTACCATCCAATTAAATTTCTTCATTCTCATTTATAATCCACTTTAGTTTGCATCACCCATCTTCATATTTACATAGGCGGAGGTTTAAAGGGACCAAGGAAGGTGTTGGCACTCTTAGAGTTTGGTCAATAAGGCACCCTAATTCTTATGGCCCTCCCACGATACTCTCAAACCAAAAATGCTTTGCTTATTCTAAAGATTCTCTAGATTCATTTGTCTTATAATTTTTTTTTCAAGCAAGACTTTAAACTTTAAAAGATTTTCGCCCTCATAAAAAACATTCAAGCTCTGCCATAACATATTAATTAATAAACTTCTCAACTTCATTTTACTGTTTCCTGTTCCATAACAAACGAGGATCATATCCAAAGCTTCCATGCATTTTAACTTATGTTTTAGAAAAGATACAAGACAACGTCATCAACAACAACGATTATAGTTACCAACAACAATGAAACAAAGTCTGTATGTACCTAGTTGTGTGATCATATATTTCTTTCACTTTGACAATATGAGTTACATAGTATTATTCATGTCATCCATACTTGATTAAATGGTCATGTCTAAAGTTGTCAGTCGTTGGTCTGGTGCGAAAGAAAAGGTTTAGAAAATATAATTGGATAGAATAAATAAAAACGTGGGAGATTGGAGGGAAAAATAAATTGCATTAAGGTAAATAAAAATAAGAAAATTCTATGAGAGTAAAAAATATCTTTTAATTTTGTCTATTGATTTAATTAATGGCTAATATTTCTCTAGCATGACTAGTCCAGTTATTAACAACTTGATAGGATATTTACCCATAAAAGAAAGAGTTGTGAAGTGAATAAACAAGTGGTAAAGAGTTGTGAAGTGAGTAAACAAGTGGTACAAGTATCATATCATATCATTATGTGGAAATTTTTTTGTAAAGTTTATGTGATACTAGCAAAATCTCTTTAAAAAAAAACAAGCCAATGTAAACAAGAATAGTACGAGTATTATGGAGTACTATAGTACTTAGGGACAAAAATATATAGGTGGGAATGTGAGATTAATAAAGAACATTTTTTTCTAAAGAATAAATAGGTGAATCCTAGCTAGCCATTTTTTCATCAAACAAAAAAACCTCTTTTACAAAAGGTAAATCTTCAAGCTATGAAAAATACACATTGCGATAATGATGCAAATTAAATTATCTTTTTATAGATATTTTCTTCTAGATACTTTCAAGGATTTTTTTTTTATTTTCGCCCAAAAAAATCGCACATGATTTGTAAATCACTTGTGATTTGTTATTTTTCTGATTTGTAAAATCACCCGTGATTTGTTACTTTCACAAGTCAAATGTGATTTTTAATTAATAAATCACATATGATATGATTTTTTGAATCACGTTCTATTAATTTCACGTAACGATTAACGATTTGTGATGGTATAATTAATTTCGCGTAATGATTAACAGGTTGCAAAATATTTTTAATTTAAAAAACGATGAAAGTGGGTTTCTTTTTTTTATGAAAAAAAATGAATAACTGAGATTGCATGGTTTATTCTTTAGATAAAGTTGTTCCTTATGGAATTTTTGTCCAAAAATATATAGCTTACAAGACAAAACTTAAGGACGCTTTACACTAATACGAATTTCTTCTGTTTTAGAGCTGTTTGGACATGTTTAAGTCAGTTGCAAAGCCAGCGCGAAAACTAAGTTGATTCTCTTAATAAGTCGAAGCGAAAATTTTGTAACAGTGACAACCAATAAATGTGTCAATTCAGGTTGGGTCGGACCCAATTTAAACATGAAAATTAATACTGACGCGTCAAAAACTTATAACATATTGTCAAAATTATTGAAATCGAGTACTTTTTAAAAGAAAAGTAAAACACTCACACTATTATTAATACAACGCATTTTCAAGTTACAAGTTTAAAATAAGGTTTTCAATGTACAACTTGAAACAAATAAAAAATATAGCTTAGGAAATACGAAGAAACAAATATACAAAGATTTCTAAAAATGAAATTTTTAAAAAGAAAAAAAGAAAGGGCAAATATTGTGGGTAACGAAATTTTTTTTTTTTTTTTTTTTTTTTTTTTGAGTGACTTTTCTTTCAAATTCATTACTTTTTCGGTATTTTGCGAAATTTTGGACATTTTACCGGCTTAGCTAATAGGGAAAAATATTCTCGAAAGGCAAAAATGTCATATAGTACCCTAAAAAGAATAAATTTGAAAGAAAAGTACCCACAAAAATAAAAAAATGTGTTCCTGCCCACAAAACAAATATTGACATACATGTTAAAATATTGGGAAAATGACAAAAAATGCATCGAACTTGACACTTGTTGTCATGTGTAGCCAACTATTTTTTTTTCATTGTAACACAAACCATTTGAATTTTTGTCATTGTATGTAGCCATTAGGTGAATTTGTGTTATTGTATGTACCCGGTCAGCTTAGCGTTACATCGTTAGTCTTTTATATTAACGGTCGTTAGTAAATAACTTAAAATTTCGTTCTCTTACGTTTTTATTCGCTTTCATCCGTTATTATCGTTTCGTCCGTTTTATACATTTCAAAATCGCTTTATACACGTACCATACCCTCCCATCCTATACAATATGCATCATCAAAATCGTTTGTTGCCTTGATGATTTCATCATACATCTCCTGTCCATTAAAACTTGTTATTGAGAAAAATTTTCCACCTTCTTCACCGATGGTTTCGTGGAGAAGTTTTTTCTACGTCGACAAGCAATAAGGCCACACAAATAAACCAAGGAAAAGAGCCACAAAAGTGGGACAATAGTTACAAGGATGAGCTTAAGAAGAAAATGATTAGTTTGACTTTCACAAAGTTTCAAACTCGTAACATTTCCACACGCACCATCATTTCCTTGTAATGCTTCTCCACACATTAAGAAAGACAGCATAAGGGGAACCGGACTGTGAGCTCATTGTAAGATAGGTCTATATCAATCATTCTTGGCAAGTCTATGAAACCGTTAGGAATAGAACCGATAGCTTATTGTGAGAAAGATTAATCATCACGGACTTTCTAAACTTCCAATTTCGATGGTATCTCTTTTGTGAGTGAATTCAAGATAGATCAAGAACATTGAGTTGACTTAATTTATCGATCTCGATGGGATTTTTCCGAGCTTGTTATTACTCGAGATATATCGACGATTTGTACCCAATAACCAATATATCGTTGTAATGACCCGTTTAACCTATTTTGGATAGGTCAAGAGCAAGGAGGCCATGCAAGTGATCCAAGCTCTTGAGGTATAACACCGAAAGGTTGTTATTGCTCAAGTTTAAATTTAACAAACTTTTCATCTCCCCAAACTCCTTTGGAATTTGACCAACCAAATGATTAGAAGAAAGATCAAGCACTTGAATTGAATTCCCAAAGTCCGGCGGTATGCTACCGATGTTGTTATATCCCATCTTTAATGTAGTCAATTTTTGCATTTACCCCAATTTGGAGATAGTTGCCCATGAAATTTATTATGACTAACATCAAAAATTTAAGCTTGGGTAGACACCAAAACTATTCGATATATCTCCACTAAATTGATTAAAATCGAACCTTGCTCTTATTAAGGTGGTGCAATTCCATAGCCCTCTTGGTATAGGACCAGAGAGTTGATTATGACTTACAGATAAATGTTGAAGCTTTCCCCCTTGGCACAAATCATCAGGCAATTGGCCAGACAACTGATTTGTGTCCAGATGTAGCCTAAACATTGTAGGCTTACAATTCCTTGTGGTATAGGACCGGATAACTTGTTCAAACGGAGAAACAGAGTCTGAAGGCTTCTCGGGTTTTTAGCGATGACGGAATTGAACCAATGAGTTGGTTTTCGCTCAAACCTAATCTGGTGAGAGACTTCAAATTCCTAATTCAATTGGAATGGGTCCAGAGAGTTGATTTATGTGCAGATAAAGGATATTCAAAGACTCCAAATCACCCAACGATGAAGGGATTGAACCATTGAGTTGATTATTGCTCAATCCTAAATTAGTTAGAGACTTCAAATCACCCAACGATGAAGGATTGAACCAGTAAAATTGTTTCCGGAAAGTTGCAAAACGGTTAACTGGCTTAGTACACCAATGTTAGGTGGAATGACACCAGAAAACTGATTAGTTGAAAATCAAGATAGACAAGTTTGGACAGGAGTCCGATTTCTGGTGGATGGGACCAAAGAAGTTGTTTACACTAAGCTCAAAATGGGTAAGATTGCGTAGAATAGAGAATGGGAACTGGTGAAGCGTACCTTTTAACTCAGACGTCGAGAGGTTCAACTTGTTAATGTTCCCATCAGCGTTGCAAGCAATTCCAAACCAAGAAGGGCATGAAGCGGGTGCACTAGTATTCGTTGGAAGGGGTATCCAAGAAGATACAATTTGGGAGTTGTTTGGGATTTTAAGGCTTGCTTTCCATTTTAGAAGAGCATTTGCTTCCTCCAAAGAAGCAGAAATAAAGTTTGGTATAAATGAGAGAGCAACGAGTAGTAGAGCTAGAGATAAAAGTAACAACTTTGAAGAAGCCATTACTTGCTTTTGCATGTTTTTCTCTATAAAGTGAGGGTTTGTATGTCTTTATTTATACTTGAGCTACCCTTTTCTCATATATTAATTTCTGTAAACTAATGTGTTTTGCAATATGAAAAAGAAAAGTATGGGAGACTAGCCTGGTTATGCATGCATGAGAAAAGTATAATTTGAAGATTTTTAAGACATTTTTTTTTGTGGTGATGAAAAGGGAAGATTAAATTCTACAGAAAAGTATGACATACAGTAGTTGACTAGCATGTTTTTCCAATAGTTCACATCTACGTGGCCACACAATTGGTCTATAAAAGAGACAATGTATTGGTAGCCAAAAGTACTAGCATGTTTTACGTGACATTTGTTTCCTATTATAAAAGTTTTTTTATATACATTGTCAAAATATTTTGTGAGAGAAACGTCTCATATATATCCAACAATTTTCAATTCTCAGAAATTAAATTTTAGGTGGTGTCATATTATTCCACAGATATTGTTTTACTTGAGAAATTAATGTCCCTTTTGGAGAATACTTTAACTATGTAGTACAATTTTAATCGCTTTGTAAGAGAAGTATTATATATTTTTTTTCGAAATAGTTCCAGTAAATGCTTTCATCAAAATGATCAAAAAGCTTTTAAACCTATCCAAAAACACCCTTAAACATGCCGAAACACCCCTAAAAAGCTCCAAACAGCACTTAAACATGTCCAATGAGCTCTAAAACACTAGAAATTCAATACCAAACACATACATTCGAACAAAACTACAGGTCCCAAACTTGTTAAAACCAAAGGTATGACCCAGCTGGATTTAGCAAAATGGATCGACGCAGGCCAACAAAAGAACTGCCGTTTCATAAAGAATCAAACATCATATCCGGCCATGTTCCAGGTTCAACCCGGGTTATAAAGCATTGACCTCTTAAACAAAGACAAAACGAATTCAATGGTTTAGATAGTGTTCGTTTAAGCATACTTTTGGGTTTATTAGAGGGTGTTAAAAAACGGTTCAAATGGCTCAAACAGGTTGAAAGCTGCCAACAGTGTATTAAAAAATGTAATACAAGTCGATTCAAGCCAACCAAAGCCTGTTTAGACCCATTACTAGACCCGCCATTTTGCCACTATTGAAATACAAGTCAAGAAATATGAATATCAAGTCTACCTGACTGGGGATTTCACTAAAAGCAGAAACGCCAAACAGTTTCTGTGTTATATCAGGATCTACAGAGCCTCCAACATAAATTAAGCAGTCCTTTGTGGTCACTAGATAGAGCTTTGTGGTCACTAAATCCATTGTTGACCATTCCATTCTAACATAGTTCCAATGGGCTTGGAGTTATATCCCAAAAAAATCTTCATAGAATCACATTCCAGCTGAACGATTTTTTTGAGACTAAAAATTATGCCACATTCCACCATTACCGCCCAGAGAAACCGAACACCTTGTAATTAGTGAGCACCATTTCTAATAGCAACTAAACTTTAATCCACTCTCGTCAATTGATACTACGAAACTAAATAATTTTTGTAGAAAGAGGAGATATGAGATTTTGAGGGAGGTGTGGACGAGACAAATAAAAACTGGATAAGTTGGATGTGGTGGTGCAAATGACGAAAGTATCCCTATCAAGATGTTTGACCAATTATGAGTCACTAATAGAGTACTCTGTAATTATTGTACCGCAAGAAACAAAAACAGAAAGTTACCATGTTAGCAAGGAGTAAAAAGTTTGACCAATGATGGTTAAAAGTCAGCACCTTGGTACTGAAAAGTAATAAGTATAGTGGATTACCACAGTTTTTCCTTACCGGAAAATAAGAAGGTGAACGCCTGAATGGAGAAGAAAAAAGAGAGAGAGGAAAGAGACGTATAGTTCACTATGTTGACTTTTCATCTTTTAATTTCTTTTTTTTGTCAAATATTTTAGGAAAATAATGAAAAAACGATCGTGAATTGACATTTGTCGTTGTCATTATTAATAACTATTTTTTTTTTCAGAATACAACCTTTTGAATTTTGTCATTGTATGTAGATTAGGTGAATTTGTGTTATTGTATGTACGGTCAGCTTAGCGTTACATCGTTAGTCCTTTTATATTAACGGTCGTTCGTAAATAACTTAAAATTTCGTTCTTTACGTTTTATTCGTTTTCATCCGTTATTATACGTTTCGTCCATTTTATACTTTTCGTCCGCTGCTTTTTCCCGTTTCTTACATTCTCGCCCGCTTTCTTACGTTTCGTCCGCTTTATACGCTTTCATTCGTTTTATACGTTTTAGTCCGCTTTATAAGTTTTCATCCGCTTTTATATGTTTTCGTTCGTTTTCATCCGCTTTTATCGTTTTCAATCGTTTTCATCCGCTTTATATTTTTTCGTCCGTTTTATACGTTTTCGCTTTTAAATGTCTTCGTCGATTTCTAACGTTTCGTCTGCTTTTATATGTTTCGTCTGTTTTTATCTGTTTTTATACGTTTTCGTCTTTTTAAGTTTTCATCTATTTTCTTACACCTTCATCCATTTTATACGTTTTGTCCGATTCTTAAGTTTTATACATTTTGTCCGAAAAAGTGAGAAAATGAACGAAAAGTAAGAAAACCAATGAAAGCGTATAAAAAGATGAAATGTTAGAAAACGACGAAAACTTTAAAAAATGTATTTAAAATGTATAAAACATTGAAAACGTGAAAATGGATGAAAACGATAAATCGAATGAAAACGAAAACGGACAAAACGCATAAAACGGATGAAACGTAAGAAAACAGACGAAACGATAAATATGGATGAAAACGAAAAAACGTAAAACGGACGAAACGATAAAAACGGACTAAAACATAAGAAACGTACAAAATGTAAGTAAACAAATGAAATGTAAAAGCGGATGAAAGCATTGGACCAAAATGTATAAAACGGACGAAAAAGTATAAAATGGACGAAACGTATAATCACGGACTAAAACGTAAGAAAGCGTCGAAACGTAAGTAAACAAACGAAAATGTAAA
Organism: Chrysanthemum lavandulifolium; assembly: GCA_022545495.1. Taxonomy (NCBI): domain Eukaryota; kingdom Viridiplantae; phylum Streptophyta; class Magnoliopsida; order Asterales; family Asteraceae; genus Chrysanthemum; species Chrysanthemum lavandulifolium. The sequence goes on along the minus strand of CM040238.1, from coordinate 288,388,513 downwards.
AACGGATGAAAGCATTGGACCAAAATGTATAAACGGACGAAAATGTATAAAAACGGATGAAAACGTATAATAACGGATGAAAACGAATAAAAACGTAAGAGAACGAAATTTTAAGTTATTTACTAACGACCGCTAATATAAAAAGACTAACGATGTAACGCTAAGCCCTGACCGGTACATACAATAACACAAATTCACAAGCGGCTACATACAATGACAAAAATTCAAAAGGTTTGTGTTACAATGAAAAAAATAGTTAGTTGGCTACAATGACAACAAGTGTCAAGTTCGATGCATTTTTTTGTCATTTTCCCTTTATTATTTTAGCATGGATTATTTAAGTTCGTTGAAATAATTTTTACAAGGAAATACTAATAGAGTAAATTTCATATAGGGACAGTTTTTGAAGGGTATTTGTGGTCAGTGCATGGCTTTATAAAACATGCACAACGGATATGCAGACCAAAATCCTAATTATCAAGATCTCTAAATCACAAATATAACCTATTCTAAACAAATAACAAGATTGTTCATAGAAGACTTACTTGATCCTGCAAGATGTAAGCTTAATTTGCAGTTTGTTATTTGTTGTGTGCATGGAATCACCTTCTTCTTTTTCTCTGCCACATGGGTCGATCAAGTTAGGGTTTTCACATTAAAAATTACCACATTGGTTGCATCAGGTATCCACCGGTACTGCACAGGTAGAACTAGAGCTAGATCATATGCACATTTGGAGAGTACATGTTTACTAGAAAGTTGACCGAATGGAAGAGGGGGAAGGGAGAATTTAGGTTATGGTTTGGTAGAGGAGTGAATGAATTGTTATTAGGAAGTCTTGCTACCCTATTCATAGGGTAGCTAAAATCATAATTAGCATAATTAGAACTTCTAAGTACCCAAGTTTATAATTTGTCAAACTTAATCCCTTGTTCTTTAATGATCCTAGTCGAACCATATATCCCATAGGGTTTATAGTTTTGAATTTTGTACTTGATATATTTATCCCAAATAAATATATATGCCCTAGATAATTATTATTTTACACCTCCATGAGAATATTCTATATTCTCATTTTTTAATCATTTCCATTCCGATTTGTATCTCCTTTCTCATTACCAACTTGCATGTTCTGTTTAGTATGCACTAGTGCGATCCATCATCATTTTTATGAGTACCAATTGTGAAAGACATTGTTATTTTCACTCGAATTCTCAGTTTCTTTTACATAAACAAGGGCAAGTCTTAGCCACTCATTCTTCCAAAGAATAAAAAAAAAACATTATTGACTTTTTTTAATTAAAACTCACTTCCACGCCTTTCCTAAAAATCAATATCTCAAGAACCAATCATTAAGAGAAATAAGTTACACCATCAAAACAATCCTTCGGTTATCTTTCAATGGATGAACATTTTACAGGATTTTTGTGTTTACCAAAGGGTGTGTTTGTTTATGCAACCTTTTAATTATAAGTATGTTTACTCAAAAATATTATTTATCTATTGCGTATGTCTTTCTTGACTTTACTCTTTTAAATTAGTCTAAGTATGATTCGAGACAAATTAGACCGATGATAAAAGAGAGGGTGTAGTTGTTGATGTTGTAGACTTCGATGTCAAGGAAAGACCACATATCAGGCGGTGTCCCTTGGGGCATAGTCCATTTGAAGATAACAACATGCCGGGAGAAAGTAAGAAGGAAAGTCTTGAGGCATTAGTTGCTTTCACAAATGATACTCACAATAGTCACATTCTTCATTTTCCACAAGATTAAATTTCTCTTCGTGACCACTTATCAAGGTTCAAACTATACTTGTTTGTTTACCTGGACTCGTATTGGTTAAATTATAATTTTTCCCAAAATATATCACGAGTATCAAAATCTAGTCTTTGTCTTTCATTGTCTATGACCACCAATCTTACTTTCAAATTCTAATTCTATTTTTCTTGACGATTTTAATGATATAATGGATACTAGTAATAATACCCCGTGTCGCACGCAGTTTTACATAAAACTTTCATTATGACAATAATGATTAATAATTATCATGCTCCGAAACTTCTATTACTAAATAGTTTTTAAGTGTATTTATTTTTATATTATAGTAACCTGTGGTTTCTTTTTGTTATTTATTTCGTCGTTAATAATAATTTTGTTTATGTCAGTTTTCAACCCCGTGTAAACTTTTCTATAAAATAATGTGAAACATTTAATACTCGTATAGATCACTACACAAACAGGCTAATGCAACAAATCAGTACCGTTGCATTAGGCTAGTTGTGTTTTACTCATCATTATACTCGTGTATGCACAAGTTTCTATATAAATTTTTCATGATGTATTAATATCGATTAATACCAATTCTTTAAGTTTAATATTTATTTTTTAAACTTCTACACACATGACTAAACTTATAAAGAGGAATAGCTTGAGTCATTATTGAACATAGATAGTAAGAACAATATTTTTCTAAACATCCTTACTTAAACTCACAAAGAAGAATAACATGAGATGTTCGTATATATATTCCACAAAAAGGTGTAGATTGGCGGGAACACCTTGACCCCGGGTGCCTTTTGGCACTAGCCATTGTCCACCTCACAAGGAATAGCTCCAGCAACTCTCCTGGCCTAGTGAGGCATCAACTGGAGTGAGCACGAGCCAAGACTCGGATCCCTGAGCTCTTATTCCACAAAGTCTCTCCATTGTGCCCATAGGTTTTGAGGAGGTGGTACCTATATGAAGCAAATGCCAAGGATGGGACTTGAAGTTGGGTCTATTGACTGAAGCACAAGTGCTCCAACCATTGGACTAATGCTCCATTGGTGATGTTCGTATATATATCTCACTTGTATTGATTTACATATGTAAATATCTGTTTTATCCGGTTGATATTCATAATCCCATGCATAGACGTTAACTTAATCTATAATGATAATATGAATAATATTTATAAATAACAACAACATATAAGTTGTGTTTTTTATAAAAATATAATAACGTCCCGGGTGTATTTGTTAAATATAAAAGTTATTATTGAAGATTAAAAAATGATAAGCTTTATAATTTATTTAAGGATTGAGTGAGTATATAGCAACGTACTTTTCAAGTGTCCCATTCAGTACGTGTATTTTTTTTAAGTCAGAGAATAATGTACTTTCCATAAGTGTCGTTTAGTACGTGTACTTTTTAAGTCGAGAATAGCTATATATTTTCCATAAGTGTTCCAATTTAGTACGTGGGATGACGCATCAAATTGGAACACTTATGGAAGTAGGACGACTAAATTGAAACACTTATGTAAAGTACATTGCTATTCTACAACTTAAAAAAAGTACACGTACTAGAACGGGACACTTATGGAAAGTACATTGTTATTCTACTGCTTAAAAAAAGTACACGTACCAGAATGGGACACGTGAAAAAGTACGTTGCTATTCTACGACTCAGTCCCTTTATTTAAAATTCAACGACTAAAGATTAATTTACTACCCTCTCTTTTTTCCTCTCTTTTTTTAGCTTCTTTTTTTACAAAGGAGACACCTATATTTTTATACGTATTTTTTGCAAAACACGTTTTTATTTAGTTTGACGGAAAATTTAATCTTGACTTTTTGTAACACCCCCAAAAATGGTATTGCGGAAGCGGTTCAGGTCACTGGGGTGCTACTAATTGGTACACAACACAAAGTATAGGATAACGGAATTACCTCATCCGTTTTAGAAAAACATTATATATTTCAAAAGTATTAAGTTCTACATTAGTCAAAAGATGTGGAAATAAGGCCCAATAAGATAATTTAAACGGTCCCAAATGAATATCAGAGTATCTTGATCCCATAACCATGCCATTTGCCAAGCGCCTCCAAAAGTGAATCGCATATCATCCCAAAATCAAATACCTGAGAAAACATGTTAAAAAGTCTATTACGCTAATGCTAAGTTCATACAACCGAAGCTCGACAAGTAAAGCATGCTAGAAGCACGATAAAATAAAGGGGCCCAAAGCAAGTGTTTATCCCGAAACACTTAGCAATCCAACATGGTATACGTCCGACTAGCTGGCCATCCCGAAGGGGGGAGTCACCCCGATAGATCTATCTATATCTCTCGAGCTTCCCAAACTGAAATTGACGGTTCATGGAAGTGGGCATAGTGGGATTCAAAGACTTAGGCTACACCACATAATAGTTTTAAGAAGCATAAGTATAGTTTTAGTCAACATGATGGTTTTGTATGTTTCTCACCCTAAAGTTTTTCAAAGCAAGTAATAAGAGTAAAAGTGGGGCTATAAACTCACCTTAGCCACATCAATGAAATATCACAATAATATCAGGGACAAAACAACACAATAACCAAATAATAGCACAACACAATAGTATCGACAATGTCACAGCATAATGTACTCGGTACGACCTAATAATATAAAGACTTGTCTCAAAATATAATTCATAACAAAATCAAATGCGCAACAGTTTTCAAAAGTTAACCATTTCTATTCCCAAAAATAAACAAATTTCTATTTCCAAAAGTAATTCATTTCCATTTCCCAAATAATCTTGTTTTAGCCTTTTTTTAAAAGAGTTTGGTATCATCATTCGTGTAACGGTAGTAAAACACGGACTCAAGAGTAAACACGCCGAAAGGGAACAAACAATGAATCGCCGAGAAGAGAATTGACGAGAACTTAAGTCAATAAGAGATTACGGAAAGAAGTAAAAAAGATAATAAAAAACATATATTATCAAATAAGATGAGTCGATTGGTAGTCGTCGATACTTACCATAATCCCCATTATTTGTACAAAATATATTCGTTTTATGACTTAAAACAAGTTTGGACCTAAAATAAAAAGGTCATTTGAAAAGCTTTAAGTATAGAAATCTTAAAAAATTTCGTCATGATTCGTTCATTTGTCGAACATTTCCAAGTCAAAAGACTTTATTAAAATCAAGTTCCCAAATAATTCAGACAGCGAATATTTATAGATATTATTGTCCGTTAAGTCATTATTTCCATATTGTTTACCCATTGCGAATCGAATACATTAAATTCATTACAAGTCTAATTTACTATATTTGTTTCACGTCCAATAGTACAAAATATCCAAAATCCAATAATATCCATGTCAAAATATATTTTCCAAGTCCTGGTGTTGCAAATATCCCAAGGAAATCCGACTACCAAATAAATCAACAAATCAATTAAATAATTCCAACAAGTCCAAATATGAATAAACCAATTGTAATATGCCTCGAAAAGTCCAACAAACCCCTGCCTCGTTTTTGTTAAAATAAAAACGTATTAGATTCTAATTAAATTTATCTTACCCTTTTAATTTTATTTAATAATCATATCATTTAGTTAATCTTAACCACTTTATCATTTTGTGTTTTTCCTTTTTATTTCATAAAAATCAATGCAAATTGGATCAAATAAATTTCACGACATGGACTCCTGACGTAATTCGTAATTCTCCTATCATTCTCACTAAATGGACTCCTGACGTGCTATTGTCCAAAAGTGAGGTTACCAAAGTGCCTGTGTGGATTAAATTGCATAATGTGCCATTACTTGCATATTCGGAAGACGGGTTGAGCCTTATTGCTACTCGGTGGGTAAGTCGATTATGTTAGATGCATTCACTAGCTCCATGTGCGTTGACTCATGGGGTCGTATTAGTTTTGCTCGTGCTCTTGTTGAGTTATCATCGAAGTCGATCTTAAACATGTGGTAACTATGGCTATCCCTAAGAAGGATGATAGTGGTTTCTGACGGCTAGTATCAAGGTTGAATATGAATGGAAACCTCCACATTGCATGGAATGTAAAGTGTTTGGGCATGATAATGCTTGTTGTCCTAAGTCTCTAAGGAGCATCATGCGATGCTCACACCTCGAACTTGGATGTGAATGATGATGGTTTTAAGGTGGTGCGAATCGGAAAGCCAAACCCCAAGGTCCAAGTTGTCTAGCGGTATTAATATGGGTAAGGGTCCTAAATTTGCTCCTAGGAAGCAGTGTTTATATCCCAAAGAAGAAGATGCTTGGACGTTACTATCGTTAATGCTACTGGTACTCTGTTACTACTTAACTCTTTTGGGACACTTGAGGTGCATGAGGACACGGGCATTCAAAGTCCCGTGGTTGATTCTAATCTCGAGGAGGTTAATGAGGAGGCGATGATTGGGGATTCTCTTGGTTGTTCTAAGGAAGCGATGTGGATAAGGGTCGTACAATGGAGGTTAATGAGGATGTGTTAAATAAGATCGGTTCTACATCACATGTTCCGCATGAGTGATTCAATGGGAACAATGGATGTTGGTTCTACTCCCATAGTTGAGAAGATTGGTAAGATTGAAAACTACTTATTGCCGAAAGCTACTCTTGTGGATGATGATGGTCTACCTATTCCGTCTACCTCTTCTACTAAGAGAGCTAACCCTTTTCTAAAGTGGGAGAGATTGAGGTGTCGATTCGAAGATGAGGTTGTTGCTAACCCATTTGATGAGTCGCTAATATATTTGGTGGTGGCCAAGGGTATGAAGATGAGTATGATGAATATGACTTGATGACTATGCGAAACAGTTCGTGATCTTCACGGAATTTGGATGCCTTTAATGCCATGTATGGCACAACGCTTCAAGGTCCTAGGAAATAATCTTCCTTCGTTGTGTCATATGTTATCATTTGAGTAGTGTTTTGTTTCTTGTTTAGATAATTGGAAGTATCTTGTTATGTAAGCTCTATGCCTATGTAACGGGCTGATATATGGGATCTCACTCATATACATTGTACTTAAACATTTATTTGGTTAATATATTTACCAGGGTGCAGGATTACTCCCCTTTACCCAAAAAATAAATTTCACGACATGGGTTGTTTTACTTGTCGAGTCATGGTCCATTTTTCACTCACGGGTCAATATTTTACCCTAGGCTCAACAATTCAACATATAAATTAGGCAAAAATGCATATATATCCCTCCCAAAGTGAATAATTGCATATATATCCTTTGTACAAATTTTTTATGCACATAGTACAATGGTTTTTATGCATGCTTTGGATATATATGCAATTATGTATTTTCGGGTGGATATATATGCAAAAGCCCCTAAATTAATAGTCAAATTTAGGCAAACCAAGGTCACACCGAGACCACAATATCTCGGCTAAACCTTGTCGCGGCCAAAAATCACACAAGTTTCAAATCCACATCAATCTGAATCAAACCAAACGGCCACAACATTAAATCCGTATCTAAATCTAATCAAACTGACCATCAACAACCCCATTCCGCCTGAAACATTTCCAAATCTAAACACCATTAGAATTACAAATCATACCAAATGATTCCTGCTTAAACCCGAATCCAAAATAAATCTCAAATCAACCCATAGGGCTCGCCTTGTGGGTTAACCATTTCGTACGCGGCCCAAAGGAAACAAAACGAAAAAAATAAGAATGAGAATAAGCACAAAATAACGAAATAAGCTGAAAGGAGATAAGCTCTCATGAGCTTATTAAGAGATTTTGACACAAAACATTTAAGTAGAAAGAAAACACGATGAGAAGAAGTGGGGCGGTGGAGGAACAAAACGCGAGCAAAACACTTCAAACTACCCTTAAATCCCTTCAAAATAACCAGATCTATGCGGTGGCGGCGCGGTGGAAAGGGTGGCGCCGGCGATGAAGGTGGGATGAGGTGAGAGAGATTATTTCTAGGGTTAGGGTTAGGTTATTAGTGAGGGTGGCGCGAATGTAAATACAGTCCATGGACCAAAATTGAAACTTTAGCTATCTTTGATAAGAATAAGCCCGGGACTCGTTTAGGCTTAGGGTATGTTTGGCATGGAGCGGTGAGGAGCTTTTTGGAGCGATGAACGGTGAGCAATGAGCATTTTAATTTTTAGTAGTCGTTTGGCAAAGGAGTTGTGAGCTTCGCTAATTTTTAGGAATGCTCATTTTTCTAATGCTTCTTTAAGAAGTAGTGAGCGTTAATGTGGCTCACGCTCACAACTCATCAAGCACTCGCTACCGCTCATCGCCATCGCTACTTTTGCCAAACACACCCTTAATAAAAGTTTTTTTGAGACTTTATAACTTGTGCGGCTATTTTTAGAATCATTTTTCTGATAAAAGTGACTAGTCACACGACTATTTTTCGTAAAACGTCATAAATCAATTTATAAATGTATATTAGGTCTAGACTCATGTCGGTACGCGTTTTGCTACATTCTCACATCTTACGAGAGATTTTCTACATTCTCAATCCTAAATAAAATTAAAACAGTTCTCAGGTGTGAAATATTTATCTTCAAATATAATGCGGTATAAAAATATTTTTAAAAATTACTGGTTGTCACACTTTTAATTGACTAATGAGGGGCTCAATTTTGTCATGTGATATAATAGCGCACTCTTTTCAATTGCTTCAACTAACGCCTTAAATGAACTGAATATCCAGTGAATATTTCATGAACCGCCACTACTACAAAAAAGGGCATAGAGCCCGGTTGAAAAGGGTCAAAGTGCCCGGTTTTGCATGAGGGCACAAAGGGGGAGGGACTCTATTCGAAAGGCAAATAGAGCCCGGTTTTAAAACGGGCTCTATTACTTGTTATAGAGCCCGGTTTTAAACGGGCTCTATTACTTGTTATAGAGCCGGTTTTATATCAAAGAACATGGCTCTATGTGAACAAAAATAATTAAAAAAAAAATCCTTCCAGACATGAAATCAAATTCCTTTTGGCAAAATCAACATTGTAAACAATGATACATGTAAATGCATAAGATGTTCGAATTATTATGAATATTAATGTAGTTACAATCAACTTGCCACGAGCTAAATTTTTGTCTCGTAGAGCAGTATCAACCACTTTAAGATGGCAATGGTCATCAAAGGCCAGCAGTCTAAGCAAACAACTGCTCCACAGCAGCAATATTGGGCATCATCATAATCCGAAATATCCTGGAAAACACATTCGTAAACAATCGTTAAATGAACAAAGGTATTAATACTACGTGTGGATAGGAAACATCAATATACAATATATGAAACAAAAAGGGAAGATGGAGTTTTACTAATGTATATCTTTGTGAATAATCTGTCAACGTCTTGTAGGGGCTCTGTACGTATTAAGAAACTCACTAGATTATGCACCATTTTGCTCAAATAGTCCATGTGTGGCCTCGACATTTTCATTTTAGAGGGGATGTGTTGTAATTATGGAAACACTTCAATATAATCTGATTAAACTTAGAATTGACAAAGTCCCTGTGCAACTCACGCATATCTAGGTAGCACCCATGCCCAACTGATATTTTAAAAAGAGAAGATTCAAAGTAAAAGCTTTCGGATGAAAATGATTACAAGAACTCGTGCTTAAGATATTAAGCTAAAGTACATCTTCTATGCAACAGTAGATATAAAGTCGCCGAGCATGTGATATAATGAATGTGTTATAATTTAATCGTAAATAAAATAAAATATGTAAGTATGGGACTAGAAATTCTATGAGAGAAACAGAAAGAGCGACTAACCTCTCCATTAAACTTAATTTACGGTAATTCCTTTGGAGTTCTTGCTCAGATTCATCAGTAATGTTATCAATAACTTGGGCTGTTGGATGACACCTATAATACTCGAATCTGCATAAGAGATCAATTCTGTATCCCATAAATTATAAATTAGTTTATGATAACATATGGCTTAATAGAAAATTTCAATTATCTTGTAAAAACAACAAAATAGTCAAATATTAACCTCTTTCAATAGGTGATAAAACATAGCAGTTAGTCAACCAAGGGCTGATTCAATCTGATATTTCAACTTAAAGCCATGTAAAACTAAAATTGGTAAGAATTCAATTTCAAAATAACTAGAATAAATGAACCTATCGCGGTAACAAGTGCTCAAAGTGTCTGGTATATTCAAATGAATTGCCAAACACTATTTTCTGAGTATCTGTGCAATAATTAGATAATATCTTCTAAAAGCAAACACCCTTTTAAACACAAAAAAGTAACTTTTCAATAATTACCTGTAAATCCTTAAATTCAAATTACAACTAAAAATTACATGAAATCGACTACTTTATCGAGTGCCGTATAAGTAAAAAAATGAATACCTCGAAGGGAACATGATTGTCACCCCAAAACATGAGTGAAGACGACTCGGATACCGAAGACATCTTTGGACCCCAAAAGTATAGCAGGACTTCAGATTGTCACCCTGGAAACAGAAGCAAAAGACATACTAAGCTATGAATCTTGAAAATGCACATCAACTAATGGCCAAAGCACCTCCTGCTTCACCTTCACCCATCACAATGGAAACAATTGGTACCTTTAGACCAGTCTTGTCCTCAAATTACAGGTTTTAAGTGAACTCGAGATGTTTATCGAATAACAAGTTCTAAAATAACTGAAACCAAGGCTACACCATGAAAGTCAAACTAAGTATCGAACAACAAACATGAATCATCATCAGTTTGTTTGGACTTGGATAAAACTACTTTGGAAGCTTTAAGCATTTCAAAGCTACATTTGAATACAATTCTAAAGTGGAAACTGCCATACTTTACCGTATAGATGTGAAGATTTCAAAAGAAGGGCATACCATTAAAGGGAATATATAACAGATAAAAATATAATAAAAAAAATACCAGCTCCGTAGGATCAGCTTCAGCAGTTGACTTCCGAGGGGGTAACAGGCAGCTCTCCTCATGAAAACTCTTGTCAAATGGTTGAAATCTTATATTAGTAAAAAAATTGATATTTTTTAGAATAGACTTTTTAAAAGTGTCTCTCGTAAAGAAACTTACAATCATTAAACTTCTAGCAGCTCCTCGGTTTCTTTGACAAGTCAAATAATCTGTCATATACAAAATGCAACAAATTATTACCAAGTTGCTACACTAATCAAAGATGTTAAAGAACACACACCTGATGGAGTTTTACGAGCGCATAATCCCAAACCAACACATATTCAATGCAGTAAATGTACACAACTTGTCTTGATGTTTTCACGCCATTTCCTTCCTTTTGAACCACTTGTTTCTTCCTGAGGAAGTTCAGTTATCTGCTATTTTTTCTTCAAGTTCTGTTGCTTCCTAAATGATTAAGTTGTAATCACTGCCACCTCATAAATGAAAAGAATTTCCAGGAACGCAGGCTGATGCACTCTCTCTCTCTCTCAATAAAATTGTATAGTTCTCTGTTCGGCGTTCACATCCACCAAGTTGCAACTGCTGAAAAGTAGGAAATGTGCTTTTGGTTCCTGTTATTGAAACAGACAACTATTTCTTATTCAAACTGATTATTATTATTATTATTGATGAGCTCAAATTACAGCTTTACCCTTAGGATTAAGTATATAATCACTTGGAGAATGCAATGCCAAACAACCCTTTCTTCTCTATTGTGCACAAATACAAACAAACAAGGAATTTATATACATAAAGTTAACTATATCAAAGACGTGCAAGGGACGTATTTACCTGCATGATACACAAAGTCCCATTGCAACAAAGGTCAACACCCTCACAGTCAAAGTCGATCACCAACTTCTTATCAGCAGCGGATGCTAGAATTCAGGTGGAAGTTGACTTGCATGAGTAACAATGTGGACAGAAACTACTTCTCCGCCTGCAAAAAAATTACTTTACATTAATACACAACACTTCACTATGCGTAATATTAGTTAAATGCTTACGCGATGCTGGTCAAAAATTACACCTTCAAGAATTTGAAAAAACAAAAATTGAGTAATTGACTAGCGGCTAATAGCTAATGTTTTCCTAAATCAAGAAACCATTGAAACTTAACTAACAAAGTCCATAACATATAATCCCACATAACCATGATAACTGCAACAACTAATTCGAAGGTACTTGTTTAACTATCAGTCAAACCCCGTGGATTTGAACCAAAAAAACCAATCAGAATGGAATAATTGCTGTTTAATATAATTCCCAAACAAAGAATACCAGCAATAGATTTCAACACTAGTTATTTGATTATCAGTCAAAACCTAATCATATTAAACAATGACATGTCTTGTTCCAAGACAAGTATAGTTACATGAATGTAAATATACTATACAATAACGTATACAAGTATAAAGTAACAGTTATGGCCTTGAACAAAACACACATTTATGACAGTAAAACACAACCAAAACACCCATTTACAACTTATTATATTGAAAATACAGATTTGTTTTAGTGTCATATAATTTTAAATCCCTTACAGAACTTATAATACAATTAATTTCAACAATTTCATTCCAAAATCAAGACTTTATTACCTAACAATATAAACAAACACAACTTATTCAATAATCAAACTTAACAACAACATTAATGAGATATATTTAAAAGGTTAATTGAACAACAATATCAGTTATAGCAGTTTGGTACCTCCTAATTTGATTAGTTTGTTGCTGGCTTAGCAGAGTGATGAAGGTGGCTTGTGACGGAAATGTGTGCGGCAGTGGTGGTGGTGTGTGTGACGTTGGTTAAGTGGTGATGTTAAGCCGCACAAAAAGTTGGAGGGTTTGGGGTTGTGAAAGTGAAGAGGGGGAAAAAAGATTAGGGTAGTGTGAAAATTGGGGAGGGAAATAACCCGCCCAAAAGTCTTGAATATTTTCATTTCATTTTGAAGAACAATGTTATGGTCTTACAAAGCATAATTTGATAAAGCCCGGTTTTGTAAAAGAAATGAGGGCTCTAATGATCTTTTAGATAAAGCCCGGTTTTTAAGGAGAAAACATGGCTCTTTACAAGGAATAGAGCCCGGTTATGAGGTAGAAAAAGCGGCTTTAAAGTTTTCTAACATAGACCCCGGTTTTATAAGAGAAGACATGGCTCTATACCCTTTTGAATCCTTTTAGAGCCTGTTTTTCACTAAAACCGGGCTCTATTAAGGGGGCTCTATTTCACAATTTGTAGTAGTGCGCTCGATTTTATGTTCGTTTATTTATTAAATGAACGAACATGAACAATGTTTTACATTTTTTTAGTTAAATGAACAAACATAAACAAAAATTGAGTCCGTTCATTTATCTTCGTGAACATCCGATTATGCATTCGTTAACGTTGGTTTATGTTCATTTAATTATTTAAGTTAGTATATCATATCTTTTAATTATATAATTTTGAAATTTGTTTGTTTAGACGAAACGACACTTATAAAATAATATATATTATGTGTATCTTTATTTTGAGAACCCTGTTAAATGCGAGAACTGCGAGAACTCCTTTTTAGCCATTAGATTTGTTAATCAAGGGCTAAGATGACTTGTGCCATAAATGTAATATGGTAAAACATTAGGTAATTTTTGAAAATGCTTAAAGGGTATTTTAGAGATTACAATTTTTATTTTCTTTAATTATTCCTTAATAATTGGATATTCAATTTGTGATAGCAGTTGCAAAAAATAAACGGCCCATCTAAATCTCCATCACATAACCTATTCATATATATCCCTCTCGATCTTTTCATACCGCCTCCCCACCACCATACTAAACCGCCGCCGCCCTCTCTCTCTAAACCGGCGACTAAACACAACCCTATGAACCCTAATTCGATCTTCCATTAGTCTTTTTTCTTTGTTCTTGCTGTCGATCTGATCTTTAGAGTGATTACACATTCATGTTTACTCGTTTTCTTGTCCGAGAATCGATTATACATCGTGTTTTATTGTTTCATATGTATATGGCGCACGATGTCGTGTTCGTGTTTCTTTTGATATATGTAGCGACAGTGTACCTGGAGATAAGGATATTCAATGGTTTACATGTAAGCGTTTGATTTTTGGTTGTTAATGATTTGCATGTAGACAACTAGACGATTTGAAACTATTTGTAAATGATTTACGTGTAAGATGAATTTGGTTGAGTTGTTGAACATATGAATATATGTGAAAATATTAAAGTTATTTGTTTTGATTTGATCAATATGTAGTTTTTTTTCTCTTTCTGAAAATCCCATCTAACGTAAGTTAAAGATAAACATGTTTATATATTATTAATTTCATGAAGATTGTAGGTGCTAAACAAATGCTATGAAAATATTTTAGCTTTTGTATATGGGTGTTCACTATTTACGAACACCAATCACTCCATTCGTCATCAAAAGTATTCGTTTAATATGTTAAAAAAAGAATGATTTTTTAAAAGGGATAAATTTTAAATTCCATTTTTTGTTTGGCCAAAAATTTAAAAGAAAAATTTCAAGAAAGTTTTTCTTAAAAAAAAAATTTTTAAAAAAAGAAAAATTTAAAATGAAAAAGAAAGAAGGGAAAAATTTTAAAAATTTTAAGAATATAAATTTTAAAGGAGCTAAAAAGAAAAAATTAAAAAAAAAGGGGAAAAAAATTTAATTTTGGGGGATTAAATTTAATTTGGAAGTTTTGAAAAAAAGGGATTTTTAAATAAGTGAAATTACTTTTGGTTTACCCGGATTTTTTAAAAAAAAGAAATTTTAATTAAAAAAGAATTTTAATTAAAAAGGGGTTTTTTAAAATTTTCGTTTTAAAAAAAATTTCTTTTAAAAATTTTTTAAGAAATTTTGGGGAAAAAAAAAGGGTTTAAGTTTTTAGAAAAAAAAATAGGGTTTTAAAATAAACTTTTAAAAAAATGGGAATACAAACTTTGTAAAGGGAAAACCCTTTTTACCAATTGGGGGAAAACCCACTTTTGGAAAATTTGGGAAGAAAAATTTGAAAAAGGGTTTTTAAAAATTTTTAATGGAAAATTTTAAATAAAAAAAAAATAAAAAAAAATCAAATTTTAAAGTCTGGAAACTTTTTTAAATTTTTAAAAATTTAAAAAAATTTTGTTGGGTAATTTTGGTTTTAAAAAGTTTAAAAATAAATTTTAATGAACCCCAAGGTTTAAAAATTTAAAATTTTAACTAAACAAATTTTAAAAGATATTTTTAAATTTTTCAAAAAAAGTTTTGGAATTCCAAAAAAGGAAAAATTTCAGAAATTTGTTTAAAGGGTTTAAAAAATTTAAAAAAAAAAAAACTTTTTGGGAAAGCCCAAATTAAAATAAATTTTAAAAAAAATTTTTAAACAATTTAAATTCAAAAATTGGGAAAGTTTTGGGGAAAGTTTTAAATTAAAAACAAAACCCAAAAGAAAAAAAGTAAATTTCAAAATTAAATTGATTGGAAAAGAAATTTTTAGTTTTTTAATATTTTTTTTAAAAAATTTTAAAATACTTTTAAATTTGAAGACGAAATTTAAGCAAAGAACCAATTTTTTATAAGTTTAAAATTTAAAAAGACAGCACAAATAAATTATGGGAAAGTAAATCAAATTTAAAAAAAATTTGAAAGGAAAAATCTTTTTAATTTTTAAGTAAAAAAAATGGGGTTTTAATGTAATTTACTTTAAAATAAGAAATGGCCTTTAAAAGGGTTTTTTGGGTATTTAAATTAAAAACTGTTTATTAAGGTTAATTTACTGAAAAAATTGTTTTAAAATAGGGATTTAAAAAATTAAAGGGTTTTTTCCAAAAAAGGACCCTTAAATTGGAAAAATTAACAGGGCTTTAAGAAATTTTTAATTTAAAATTAAAAAGTTAAAGTTTTTTAAAAAATTTTTATTAATTTTAAAAAAAAAGTTTTTTCTAAAGTTTTTTATTGGAATTAACTAACTGAAATAAATGCGTAACGTACCTCTTGCAAATTGTTAGATCTCTTGAACAAAGAAGATGAAGTGGTTTAAAGAGTTGTCCCTTACCGTTTTACAACTCAAACTAATTTGTGTAAGAATAATGTCGTACAACCACAGTTTTGTACACGCGAATTAACCGCGAATCAAAGAGATTGCTAGATCTAACACAAGCCTTTGTTTAATGAAAAACAAAACCAAAACACCCTATGGGAAGGGGTTCGGCCGAAGGTATGCAAGAGAGGAGAGGAGAGATCTAGGGTTAATTCAATGCACAAAATTTAACCATAAACCTAAACCCTAGACCTGTATATATAGTGGTAGAATAGCTTGTAGGAAAAGTTAGGGTTTGGGCTTGTGAAACCCCCATATGGCCGGCCACCTTAAGGAAGAAAAAGGGGAACCCGAATCCTTTCCATTTTTAAGTTATTCATCATATATTCTGTCCTTTTACATTTAACGGTCGTTAGTTATTTCCGTTAAATAATTAACGATCGTTAGACAGGCTTTTGTGTAATAATTAATCGTAATCATTAACATTAATTATAACTTTAATTCTCATTCGCTAATGTGTGCAATCCCGTGGTCACGAGTTTGAATCCGGACATTCACGGTTTTATAAATATATACATTTCCAACAGCTCCCACTTGGATATGTTTACAAAACGTGTAATGACATTGGTTAGCGTCTAGCAACACTCCAATGCCCACGATACAACTCGTGTATGGTTTTCTGGAGAAAAAACCACTTTGATGATTCATCATCATATTCATCCCTTTGTTTCTAATACCATGTTAATAAGAATATGGATCTCACTCATTTCTTAATTAACTATTATGTTCTCGCTTTATATGATTGATCAAGATTACCAATTCTTCTGAACATATTCCAGAAGACCTTGGGCATGGCCATGCAAACGTCTTGACAACCCTACGAGAGGCCCAGCAGTATTATACTTCAAAATAAATTTTAAGGAAACAAATCCTGTTTTGACTACGAGCAGAATTCATAAATTTCGCAACACTTCTGAAAACAACCCTTATAACTACCAGTTACGTATATCGTTAGATTGCTTCACAGAAATGCACTACATCCATGACATATCTCTGGTATCTCAAGTCAGAGGATAAATATTCATGATGTACTTAATGACTAAGATCCATAAAGTACCGTCATGTGGGTGGGATAAGTCCTATACTCAATCCATTGAATATCATCTGAAATTAGTCATGCTACGCATCAATATACTTTCAAGTATATTCTAACTAATACCTAGATTTGTCTTAATTCAATATCATTCCCATGTTATTGATCGACAACGGACTATTTAGAATAACTTAAGTTATTCAAGGATTTAAACATGCAAATACAGGACACAAAATTATAAATGAAATTAAACGTATAAAATACTTTAATTCATTATAATATATGTTTAACATCCTTTATCCAATCTCTTAAATGCTTGCATATATCCATTCATGGATTCTTGCATCTATACATATTCAAAAATTATTTGAATTCATAAAACTCCTTTGCATTACGATTCAGGTTGTATGTCGTTTCATTCCAACTAAAACTCGAAAATAAAAATAATACTTCCACTAGCTTCAAAAGTAATTCCGAACAAAGAGTTTTGATATTCATTGTAAAAATTTCATATCAATGAAGCTAAGTATGACAATTATAATCTTTATACTTCTATTTAATGTATCTAGGAAAGAATATTCAATTATAGTTAATTTCTTAAGTATGATTAATATTATTATCGCTAGACATACATTAAATACGTGTACAATATTGTCCATATGATTTCTACACAAATATTTAAACCACTAGTGTTTTCATCCTTTGAAGAAACTCATATTCATTATTAAGATAAACTAAGTATCTAAAGTTGATTATCTTTATGGACAACATCTCTACGTTCATAGTATGATTGATTTACCACAATTCAACATTTGGTAAATTCATCATTATGATTAATGAGCTTACCATAATCCTGTAACTCATATTTCTCAGCATATTAAATATCTGAGATATCTTTACGGATCTATGAATGACAATTTCATCATATTGAGGTCTATCATTTACATGTTTAGCCTCATCATAATATTTGCTAGTGTATTTTAGAAGATTAAGTATTTTTTAATTTAATCATTCAAGATCTAAACAAAACTCCCACTTGCCTTTAACAATTTAAAGATTACCTTTAAATAGTTTAGCAAGTAGAGCAACAATACATTGTTCTCTTTTGGGATATTACAAAAAATATTTACAGTTCCTGACATTGGTTTGTTACAACCCACTATACAAGTAGTTTAACAAATTCAGAACTTCATTATAAGACTTAATGTGATTCATCACTATCCATAAAAATGGTGTCTTATTAATCTTATAGGTTGGAGTCTTATTGAGTATATTTAATGTATACTCAATCTACTAACCTTGATAACTTTTGGAAGAAACTATAGTTATATTGAATCAAATAATGCCAATAGATTTTGATTCTTCTAACTGAACATACCATAAAACTATGGTATTTCATTAGAATTAATATTGTAAGATAATCTAACAATATTTAAGATAACCATCTACTCTTTAGCTTACCTATTTACCAACCAAGTAAAACTTAATGGTATAATAGAATTACCAAGCCAATTGCATATATTATAACACAAATACTCTTTGACTTAGTCAAAAGACATAACAGTTATAATCCCACTATACGTTATAAGTCATTGATCAACTCATTGATTTTATGCATATGTCTTAAAACATAGCAAGTTAACGCCTTACTTTATATTGTAAGTCTTGTAATAAAAACTTCATGTTTGCGACTTTACAAAGAAGTCATAAACATGTATAATTAAAGTAATTATGAACACCACTGGGTTTCCATTAATAATTTCAAGTTAATATTTACTACATATATTTAAGTCATTCAACGAATACTTAAAATCAAAGTAGTATTAGATTACTTCATTTAATTTTGTCATTCCATGAAATATTCAACGTAGAAACTGCAAAATCATCCATGCTCGTTC
Source organism: Chrysanthemum lavandulifolium (assembly GCA_022545495.1). NCBI lineage: Eukaryota > Viridiplantae > Streptophyta > Magnoliopsida > Asterales > Asteraceae > Chrysanthemum > Chrysanthemum lavandulifolium. The sequence goes on along the minus strand of CM040238.1, from coordinate 288,369,784 downwards.
TCACGACACGTGGATATTTTACCTTGAGCTACAATCTAGTTCACGTTCTCACGTAACGTAAATTGTAACTACAAGTGTTTCTTAAATTGAATGACATAAATATTTAAAGTATTATTTGTTATCATCTTGACACATGTTCTTAATAGGGCAATCATACACATTTAAATGTATAATTCCTATTAGAACTAACTCTCTTACATTGCGGTCAAGAGAATCCATTTAAATCATATTTATATGTGTGTTGTACCTTGCACACAATAAAGATTTCTCCCACTTGTGCATGGAATAACATCATGTAGCAGATAAACAACACGATACACGTTCGTTTATTTAATTAATATGATTTGTGTCATAGATATAACAAGCAGATGTAGGACTATATTGTTTAGTAAGGAAACGTACACGACTATCCCTAAAAACATAAGTGCCTATAATTGGAAAGTACTTATCTTTCCAATTAGAAGATAATATGGGTTACCACACAGGAAACAAAGCTTGTAGCTCCCACTGAATTAGAAATCATTTCAACAACTTCTTATTTTAGTAATGCTACACAAAGCTCCCACAGAATTTGACAACATTGTAAGTGTTTCATAACCAGTGAAAACAACTTGCTTGCTTTAACTTGCCTACAGCTTTGTAGAACCATACGTAATCATTACTAAGGTACTAAAAGGTGTATCCACCAATGTTATTAACTTGAAAAATTAGGTATGCAATTTCTTCCTTAACAGGTCTACCATCCCCATACTGGTATGTAGCACCTTTAAAGGCTAAAGCAAAACAACTAGATAGATTATGCTAGTTTGCCTTTTACCTATTTTCACGGTAATTAGTCTAGCTTCTAATTTAGTAACTCATATACATGTTTTCCAGTTAACCAAAAGTCATGTTTGTTACAAAAGGATTCATTCACCAAATGAGGGTAATGAAATCTTTATGGAAAATAAGATGTGCAATTCATTGCTATGAGGTACATTAGAATTTATACAATTCAAATGTGTTAGGATACAGAAGTTTAAAGTACTGAAGATTAACAAAGCATCGCTAGAAAGACAAAGTACTACAAGAAGTCAAAGCATCGCTTATTCATTAAAGTAATCTTGTAAAGTTAAAGTCGGTTGTATTAGATTAAAGATAGAAAGTAATGTTTATCTAGAACTTTCTAAGTATTGTTTACTTGACGTACAAGGATAAGAATTGTAAATCATTTAGGGTTATCCTTGAGCCTATAAAAGGACCCTTAGATTGATATTAGATGTACGTGACATTATTAGAGTTTTAGAAGTTCGATATTATTAGAATTGTTAAAGAGTCTCGCATAATAAGCGAGTTAGAGTTATTAATAAAATCGTTCAAAGTTAAAGTTATTCTTCTTAGCTTTTTAAGTAAATTCCGCATACTTAATAGAGTTTGCTCGGTGTTTCATTGTTAATAACTTAGGATTTATCCGAGGTTATTAAACCTTAAACAAGCTATTTAAGTTAGTTTGGTTAGAGTACATCGATCCAACAAGTGGTATCGAGCTTGTGTGGAAACTCGACTAAGAAGAAACCCTAAAACCCTACTACAACAAAACCTAAAGATGTCGATCAAGTCGTTCCACCACCATCAATCACCTCACCCGTAATTCCAATCATCAAGAAGGAGAATCGACCTATGGTGTATGAAGATGAGGCAAGACATTGCCATTACAGAGCATGCACTATGGAATGTAATTGTCAATGGTAATGAAATAATTCCAAACCACGTGGAGATTCTGGACAACCTAAACCACCCAAACCGGTCTTACCAAAGAGCTACCATAAGGAATCAAGAGAAGGCTCTTAACATACTCTTATCTGCTATACCGATGGACATCTATCGAAATTTCATGATGCTAAAGATGCAAAGCGACTGGTCGCTCTCAAGACAAGATTTGGAGGAATGAAGCTTCTAAGAAGATGCTGTAAACTGTTGAAGCAACAGTTTGAAACTTTCTTTGTTGGTGAAAGAGAGAGTCTTGATGTTGCATATGATAGATTTCAAAATCTCCTTAACATGTTGGAGTTATACAAGGCGTAAATATCATTGAAGATGCCAATCAAGTTCTTATGAGTTTGCCATCTACATGGCATGTGATAGCTACAATGATCGAGGACAACCTGGATTGGACACCATGGATTTTGATGATCTCTACAATCATCCGAAGGTGTATGAGCATGAGATGAATGGCCAAACCAGCCCAAATCTCACAAGATTGCTTTTGTGTCATCCGAAAGAAGGCGTACTTCCAAAAAAATCGCTTCTCCTACTCAAAGTCTTGTGGCTCAAAGCACTGCTTTTATACTACCCCACCTATGCTCAAGAAGCCCCACCAACTACTACCATGCACTCGGATGAAGTTGTATTCTCTTTCTTTGCACATCAAGCTTCTCTACCATCACTTATGAAGAAGATCTCTCATGATTGAAGAGGATGCTTTTGAAGAAATTGATATCGGTGGCAAGTTGCTATGATTCTGCAAGGATCAAGAAGTATATGAAGAAGACAGGAAAAAGCATTGACTTCAAACCAAAGCAGAATCACTTTTGACAAATCCAAAATTGAATGCTTCAATTGTCAAAAGATGGACACTTTGCAAGAGAGTGCATGTTTGCTAAATATCAAGCAAACAGGATAATCGATAAACCAAAGCTACGAGCTAAAAGAAATCCCTATTATCGAAACAAATGCTTTGGTTGCTCAAGAAAATTTATCGAGGTTGACCGGAGTGAAGAGTTTGATGATGAACCGGTGACCTATTGTATGGTAGCATGGAAGAAGCGGTTGAAGATTCGAGAGAAGAATTGACCGAGCCTTTGCTTTGATGAGGAATCGATCATCTTCGCTTTGGAATCGGAGATGGTTTTGGAGGATTTGATTGGAGCATGGAGAGTGAAGATGATCCTGTTCTACTTGCAATGGTGGCTACTTCACCAAGTTCACCCCTATCTCGAGGTATGCTCAAATTGTCATGATTTTTATCAAAATTACTTGGCGCTTATGTGATTGAAAGAGATAATTGTGTTAGGGCTAGGTGCGAGGTAGTGGTTATCAAATAACCTTAGAGTCAATGGAAGCCAAAATATTAACACATGAAAATAATGAAATGGCTTCAATGAAAAGTATGAACAACATTACCAGTTAAAACTAAGTGAATGGAAACTAAATTGTAAAATTGTTTGAAATTGAGAAATTGACTAAGGAAAGAGATGATTTGTTAGCAAAGTTTGATGCCGGAAAGAATCTAGTTCATCACATGTTACTTATGTTCAAAAAGAGAAGAGCTTACATTAGAAGCGGCTTAGGTTTTGGTATGGACTTTGATAACATAGAAGAGAATCAATCGGTGATGACCTAGAGGATATAACCACTAGTGATAATGAACTCATTAATTATGTAGACACATCTAGTAATGAGGATTCAATTAGTGAAACACCTCCCGAGTATAAGAAAGACAATGGTTATCATGCGGCCCCCATCCCATCGAATTCATCAACCCCTAGGCCTCGATGTTTCTCGTTTTGGAGTAGACAGGTCTAGAGTTTAGGAAAAGCTAGTTGGTCAATCTAGGTGCGAAACCCCAAAAGAAACTGTTGAAAACAATCTTCAAAGTCAAGCGGTACCTTCAACTCAAAGTCTTGCTCCACAAGCGATACCTTCAGAAAACCTTTTCAAAACAGATCGCTAAACCTTTTGGGATAATTTTGGTCAAAACAGTTTAATCATTCACCTAGAAGGCATAATAGTTTTGGTCATAGACATAGAAGAAGTCACTTTGGGAGTATGGGTCAAAAGCGTGTTTTGTGTGCTTTAGTTCTACTCATTTAATCAAGGATTGTGAATTTCATTCGAATACCTTAGAAAATTTCAAAGCATAGGTCCGCCAATCGAAACCTAGAGCACAAACCACGGAATAATTCAAATAGGGTCAATCACAACAATTTCTCACTGCACCATAGGTACCCTCACCGAGAAGACCTTTTCTAGACCACCAAGTACCTTCACAAGCAAGACTTTCCCAAAGTCTCGCTCCATCAAAACAAGGTCTTGCTAACACTTCTTGGAGCAGTATCCTAGGAGATCTCATTACTATCAACCTAGAAGGTATTACAATTCACATGGGGATCTAGATCATAGGAACCAAGTGTTAAAACCGAATGGGTTAAGAGAGAAAGTACTCTCGAGGACAAACAAGACTTTCAACAAAAAGTGAATCGATGTTTTGTGATACAAGAAAAGAGAATGAACTTGTAAAGAGAGTTTTGTTGAAAATTGAAAGTTTTGAAAATCCACATGCTAAAAATCAAAAGATCATTACGGATCATGTTTTAAAATATAGTGGAATTACATACTCAAAGAATTTGAGTTTGTAACTCCACAAGGGAACACAAGTCAAGAATGGCTTGGGTTCCTAAAAGTAACTAACTCTCTAAATCTTTGTGCGGGGCAACCCGGAAGAGGAGCTTAAAGATCATTTGATTGTAGATAGTGGTTGCTCTGGAAGTATGACAGAGACAAGGAGATTCATGTCGATTTTAGATCTATTAGTGGAGGAAGAGTTGCATTTGGGAATGATCCCAATGGAGGAAGAATCTTGGAAAATGAACCATCAAAGCGGGCGTATAGATTTTGAGAATGTTAGATATGTGAAGGAGCTCAAGTTCAACTTATTGTCGGTCTCTCAAATCGTGATAAACAAAGATCTGTGTTATTCACCGACACGTAATGTCTCATCCTTTCTCCCGAATTCAAGCTTGTTGATGATAACTTGGTAGTGCTTAGAGTACCAAGAACCAATGATGTGTATAGTCTAGATATGAAGAGTCTTCATTCTTATGGAAGAGCCACATGTTGGGTATTTTCTTGGGATTTAAAGATGATACTTTTGATGTTATTCGGATCTCATAATAGCACTTGAAAACCAATTGAGACTCAAGGTTAGAGGTATTAGATGTGACAATGGAACCAATTCAACAACAAGCTTATGGATGAATTTTGTGCAAACAAAGGAATTAAGAGGGAGTTCATTTGCAAGAACACCACACAGAATGGTGTTGCGAGAGAAAGAATATGACTTTGATTGAAGCGGCCGTAACAATGCTAGCGATTCACAACTACCTATTCAATTCAATTTTGAAGTCGTAAGTACCGCTTGCTATGTACTTATGAGTATCGATTACTAAGCCACAAATGAAGACACCTTATGAGTTGCTAATGGGCAACAAACCCAACATTCGATTTATGAAGCCTTTTGGATGCCTTCTTACTATTTTGAATACAATTGATAATGTTGGGTAAGTTTGATGGCAAGTCGGAAGAAGGTTATTTATTGGGTTATTGTACCAGATGAGGGCTTTAGAGTGTACAATGAGTCACTAAGAAGGTTCAAGATTGTCTTCATGTTGAGTTTTTAGAAGATCAAGACAATGAGAAGGGTAAAGGTCCTGATTGGATGTTTGATCTTGAAGTTTTAACTCCTTCTATGAATATGTACTGTTAGAGAAGAAAATCAACCTGTGCTCAATGGAGAGGATTTACAATATGTTGTTCATGGAGTCCATATTAGACCGGATGATGTTCATGATGAAGAACCTAAATCACGAGACAGAGAGAAAAAATCTTGATGAGCCAAAATCCTCATTGTCTCACGAGGATCAATCTATTCAAGAAGAACTTAATCGGATGCTTCTTCAAGATGTTTTAGCACATTCTTATACTTATGATCAAAGAAGAGCTTATGAAGAGGCAAAGAAGAAGAACAAGGCTGCAGTACTCTCATAGTACTTTGACAAGATTTTGACCAAAGTATTGTTGCACCAATTACCGAGACTTTGGATGATTTAGATGATCCTACCATGCCCGGATTAGAAGATACTAATGATGAGTTTGAATATGAAGGTATTTTCTCGATTCCAATGAAGATCTTGATTTTACTACTTTGGAAGATACTTATGGAGTTCCACGGTCTCCAAACTTAAGAATTCATAAGAATCATCCTACTGATCAAATCATTGGTCCTTCTACTACGGAGTGATAACTAGACACAAAGCTAAGACTTTTACTAAACCACATAATGCTTTACTTAGCTTTGTCTATAAACAAAATAGATGAATCATAAGGACCATCAAACATGCCATTTACTTGCTTTATCTCTCAAGAGGAACCCAAGAATATTGCTCAAGCATTTACTAAAGAAAGTTGGGTTGAAGCTATGCAAGAAGAATCTGCTACAATTCAAACTTCAAGAAGTTTGGGTATTATGTGATCTTCACGATGGTAAGAAGGTCATTGGTACAAGATGGGTGTTCGAGTCAAGAGAGATGAAAGAGGTAATGTTATCAAAAACAAAGCAAGGTTAGTTGCACAAGGCTACTGACAAGAAGAAGGAGTTGATTATGATGAAGTGTTTGCTCTGTAGCAAGGATAGAAGCAATTAGAATCTTTCTTGCTTTTGCTTCTTATATGGGATTTCAGGTTTATCAAATGGATGTCAAGAGTGCCTTTTTATATGGCACGATTACAGAGGAAGTATATGTCAAACAACCTCCTGGTTTTGAAGATCCTAAACATCCTAACAAAGTCTACAAAGTTGTCAAAGCTCTTTATGGCTTACATCAAGCACCTAGAGTCTGGTATGAAAGGCTCTCTACCATTTTATTGCAACATGGTTATAGGAGAGGAGCTATAGATAAGACCTTGTTTATCAAGAGAGATAAGAAGGATATCATGCTAGTTCAAGTGTATGTAGATGATATCATCTTTGGAGCTACCAAACAATCCATGGTCAAGGAGTTTGAGAAGTCGATGCGAATGAATTTCAAATGAGTTCAATGGGTGAGTTAACTTTCTTTTGGGACTTCAAGTTAAGCGGTCAAAGGAAGGAATTTTCATAAGTCAAGACAAGTATGTATCCGATATACTTAAGAAGTTTAATTTTGATGACATGAAGCCAAGAACTACACCTATTAAATCTATCAACTCATTGGGCAAGGATGAAGATGGACAACCTGTTGAAGTCAAGTTATACAGATCCATGATTGGTTGTCTTATGTATCTTATCGCATCAAGACCTGATATCATGTTTGTTGTTTGCTTATGTGCAAGATATCAAGTCTCACCCAAGGTCTCTCATGAATGCGGTGAAGAGAATTTTTGTTACTTGAAACAACAACCTAAGTTGGGGTTATGGTATCTAAAGGATTCACCTTTTCACTTGGAAGCTTTTTCGAGATAGTGATTATGCGGTGACAACTATGATAGAAGATCAACCACATGTGGATGCCAATATCTTGGAAGAAGATTAGTTTCATGGCAATGCAAAAGCAAACAATTGCAAACAACATCATCAATCAAGCGTAATATGTGGTTGCCGCAAGTGTTGTGGACAAGTGTTGTGGATGCAGAATCAACTCTTGGATTATGGATTCAAATTCAAGAATACTCCTATCAATATTGATAATGAGAGTACTATTTGCATTGTGAAGAATCCAGTTTATCATTCCAAGACCAAGCATATTCAGATTAGGCACCACTTCATCAGTGATTGTTATGAGCATAGGCTCATTAATGTTGTCAAGGTGCATACGGATGATAATGTAGCTGATTTACTCACCAAAGGATTTGATGTGTCAAGATTTACTCACTTGGTGGTAAGCATTGGCATGATTAATTACTGAGCTACATTTAAGGGGAGGACTATTTAGTTTAAGTATAGTCCTATGCATTGCTTGAGGGGAGGATGTCGTGTATATGTTGTTGTAAGGAAGAAAATGGAAAAGTTTTGCTTTGCTTTTATGAAAGTACTGCTTGGAAAGTACTGCACACGTGGAAAGTACTGTTTGTCTTATTAAAGTACTGTTCCTAACGGTAATATTGAGGGGTAATTACACCTAACGGTAACTTTGTTATTATGGCTGTGATTTTTTTAAACATCTCACCTATAAATACCTACTCTCGAATTTCCTCTCATATTGATATCTCCTAATCTTTTCCATATCTCTCACTTTCACCTATATTTTCATTCTATCTTTTTTTGTGATCATATAATCATCAATGGCGAATCGTCATACTGTTTCCAAACACAACATGGTGGCCAATTTAGACAAGACTGAAGCAAATGTAATCTTGCATGACATCATCGATTTTCTTACTGGGTCGCCAATTAGTTATGCGTTGTTAGTAGAACCAGATGTTATTGAGCCCTGGATTCAACAATTTTGGGAAACTGCTAGGGTTCATATGGAGAATGATGAAGAATATATTCATGTTATGGTTCTTTGGGAGAACTGTCAAGGTTATCAAGCCTCTATTCGTGAAGACTTATTGTTTTTGATGATGATGGGGTTGTTCGTTTTGATAAGCAACCGATTTGGGATACTTTTGGGCACATTGGTTATGAAGGGTCCTTAAGCGAACAAACATTCATGAAACCCTTATTTTGTCCTCAATGGAAGTTTTGGTGCATGTGTTGCTTCATTGTATTAGTGCTAAAAGTACATCTTGGGAGCAATTTGGATCTAACATAGCATCCGTTATAGTAGGATTGGCTACACGATCGTGTTTTCAATTTTTCAAGGCTAATTCTAGATGGAATGCTTTCACACATCACTCATGGTTCAAAATGGTTGATGTATCCTAGGTTTGTTCAAGTATTCCTCAATAAACAACTTTCAGATGTACCTAAACCTACAAGTCTTTTACCTGTTGTCGTACAACAAGCCAAGATATTCACTTTCATGGCTAGGAAGAGTGATTTATTCTTTGGAAGGGACACTCCTTAACTACTTTTATGATGGAAGTTATTCAAGTTGTCAAAGTTGAGGTTGCGAGAGGATGAAGATAGCGAAGGTACCGCTCAAGGTACTACTTCTCAAAGTCGATCTCAAGAAACTTCTTCTCAAAGTGTTGCATCTCAAGAAGGTTCGCATCCCAAGGTACAAGCTTCTCCAACCTGAAGTTCAAGAAGATGTTGCTCCACCTTCACCATCTCCACAAAGATGTTCGATTCTGTGAGGACCATTCACCAATTCAAGGAGATGATTCACATACTATACCCCCGAAGGTTTGACATTGGATAATTATGTTCGACAAGGAGTTAGTCAAGTTGAAGAAAACAAGCGAGGCTCAAGCTAAGCAGTTAAGAAGTTGAAGCTCAAGTTTAGAAGACTCAAGAACTTTTTATGGCCATTGGTTCAACATCATCGTCTATGGGTAAAATCTAAAAGAAGGAGCAAAGGCATTTTAAGAATACCAAACACCAAAAGTTCAAAACAATCATCTTTCGTCCAATTAGGGAGGAATTTAGAAGAAAAGAAATTGAAAGAAGATGTTCAGGAGAATGAACCTCAAGGTAATCAAGAATATGTTAATATTGAAAGTATCGAGGAAGAAAGAATTAAGTTCTTGATCTTGAGGAGCAAGTTATTGATATTCAAGTTCAAGTTGATCAACAACGATGATCAAATAATCTTGCTTTTCAAGGATCTTCTGAGACAGGGAATTGATTACTCCAAGGTTGTTACATTTTGAAGAGGAAGTTGGTCCTTCAACTGTTATACAAGAAGAAGAAGTTACACCCAAACCTATACATATTGCAAGTGATGACGAAAACATTCTTTGAGATTTTGCATGATTTATCAAGGCCAAGGGTGTTAACATTCCGTGTACAAGAAGAAGAACAACCAAGAGCTTCTCAACCTGTTATTGATCCAAAGGATAAGGGAAAAGGTATTTTGGTAGAAACAAAGAAGAAAAAGAAACCAACTTTAGCACAGATAAGGGCTGCACAAATTGCTATGAATGAGGAAGCAGCTAGAAAGGTACAAGTTGAACTTAATGCTGAGGTTGCTAAGGAAGAAGAATCTTTGAATGAAGAAGCAACTAGGAAATTACAAGAAGAATTGAATGTTGAAGATGCTATACCATCACCACTTCCTATTTCTTCTCTGCCAAGAAGACCAAATCTTGCAAAAGAAAGGAATGCAATGATGGCTTATCTTAAGAAGATGGGATATGTTGGTTTGAACAAGCTGAATTATGTTAATATGAAAGAGTTATATGATGCTATCAGAGAAGAATATAAAAGACAAGTTGAGAGTATCAAAGATTATAAAGATGATGATGCTTACAAAGAAGAAGAAAGAAAAGGAAGTTTAAAAAGAAAAGAAAAACTGGAGTTAAAGATCTGAAGTCATCAAAGAAAGTTGAGTTAAGGTCTGATACAGATGATGAGCTCAGGAATTACTTAAGAGTAGTAGATTTTGAATATTCTAAAGATGATGTTGAATTTAAGATGAATAAGTCTCCAATAACTACTTTTGAAGTTGTTGAGTCAAAAGATGGGAATTATCTGATGTTTCACAAAGAAGATGAAAGTTTCAAAGTGTTCAATATGCTATGGGATTTATTGCATATAATTGATAGAGTGGATTTATTCCATTTATATCATGTGGTCAAAGAATATTATGAACACAATTCATCAGAAGGATATGGTTTAGTCTTACTTGGAGATCTCATAACTGTTTGGGAAACTGAAGAAACAAGTACTTCTGAGATCTAGAAAAACCAAGAAGAATGGGAGATTACTTGCTGGAGATTCTTTGAAGAATCTGGAGTACATGTTCTAGAGCTAGAAGATGGGACGATGATTCACATGTTAGCTAATAGAAGATATCCTCTTACACCAGAACTTATGAGGAGGATGCTGGAGCATGGAATGGAAGTAGAAGAAGATACTGAAATAGTACGTTTGGTCATCAAGTTGTTTATCAGATGGACTACAATTGCTGATGATGATGAATAACTGGTATGAATCTTAATTAATTAAATTTTTGATATATCAGTACTTTATTCAAAGTATCGCGATCAAACAAGACTTTACTCAAAGTATCGCTTGCGCTTTTAAACCGATTCTTGATTTTGAAAACTTTTGTTAAGTAATAAATGTTTTGAAACAAAGGTTGTATGAAATAAATGGTTTTGAGATGGTAACACCAATAGGTTATCAATCCACCATGGTTACAAAAGGATTGGCTAATCCATGAGCAAACAACTCGTAAAGATATCTCAAATCCGTTTCTAGTTGACAACTTGCTAATAAGTTGTATGGTAATCAACTCACCATATCAGTATTGTGAAGAGTTGGCTAGCCCACGAGAAAATGGCTTGTAAAGGCTGTGGAAAAACCATTATATGGTAATTAGTTCACCATGATGAAAGAACTAACTAGTCCAAAAGGGTAAAGACAACTCAAATCTATTGATAGCTGATGATTTGCTGAAAATCATATGGTTATCAGTGTACCATGATCTTACACATCAAAACATTTGGCTACTCCAGAGTTAATGGCTTTGGTAAAGAGATATTAAATCCATTAAATTTTCAATGATTCACCTCTCACAGGAGTTTACACACCTGGAAGTGATGAGAATAGATTGCAACTTAAACTGAATTGATGTACAAATTGTCATATGTTGATGTGTTGCTGAAAAGATGGAGTTTGTTTAATGCTGCTGCAAAGAACAAATTCTAAAGATACTTTGATAATATTGACATATGCACAGAGTCTACAAAGATACAATCCAAAGGCAAAGACATAATCTTTCTTTCAAGATGAAGCTATTAAATTCCAAATTACAAAGGAACTTGAAGTCAAGCAAGTTGAATTCAAGTTAGGGAGGAGGATTGTTGGGATACTGAGTAAGTTTAAAGTCAAAGTAATCAAGATTAACAGAATAAGTAAGATTAAGTCGCAGACAAGACAAAAAGTACTACTAAGTAAGAAGTCAAAGTATCGCTTATTCATTAAAGTCTTGTAAAATTAAAGTCGGTTGTATTAGATTAAAGATAGAAAGTAATGTTTATCTAGAAATTTCTAAGTATTGTTTACTTGACGTACATGGATAAGAATTGTAAATCGTTTAGGGTTATCCTTGAGCCTATAAAAGGACCCTAGATTGATATTAGACGACGTGACATTATTAGAGTTTTAGAAGTTCGATATTATTAGAGTTGTTAAAGAGTCTGCATAATAAGCGAGTTAGAGTTATTAATAAAATCGCTCAAAGTTAAAGTTATTCTTCTTAGCTTTGTTAAGTAAATTTCGCATACTTAATAGAGTTTGCTCAGTGTTTCATTGTTAATAACTTAGGATTTATCCGAGGTTATTAAACCTTAAATAAGCTATTTAAGTTAGTTTGGTTAGAGTACATCGATCCAACAAAATGTTCCTATTATACCTTTCTCATTCATGAAAAGGAATAGGATTGAGTCTCATCCTTTTCCCATGGAAAAGAGACTTTGTTTATCTTTTCGGTAAATTATTCTCAATTAAACATTTGTTAGAAAGCATAATGGATCAATTTACTAATAAAAGACTAAACCACGTTTACGGTTAAATGTTGCATTAATACATTCAAAAGAATTTTAAAATTCAATTTTAGTATTTTCGATAATTAACCTTTTCAAGAAAATTAAATACCCATGGTTCATAATCATATAACCATTTAATTTTCACTGAAAACTAGGATCCAAATTGACATAGTTTCATCACATAAGTTGATCTGCTAGTAATGAAATTATTCAAAATGGTACGATTCGAACCTCAATTGCCAATTTTCAAATTGCAACTCCTAGATTTATGGAATTTACATATTGCCAACAACAGTTGCAATGTAAGCATGTTTTATCCCCATTTTATGCCTTGATTTGCCAGTTCTCACGTGGATATTTTACCCTTTGATTACGATCTAAATCACGTTCTCATGCAAATAAAAAGTAATCTTAGGTGTTTCCGTTTCGTTGGATGACATATAACTTAAATTAAGGGTAATAAATTTGATTTTGGTGTCAATCAAATATGTACAAAGATGTCATGCATTCATCTTCGTAGCATAAGTTTTATTAAAACATTTATATCCTTGTTTTAATGTTTAAGCTTTTCATCATCAAACTTTAATCGAGGTATTGGTTAACCAATTAAAGAATTACCTTTGATTACCACTATATCCTACTGCTGCATGAGTCATAAGACCCAAGTTATTCAGATAATTACCACAAAAGTGGCGCGTAGAATTTAAGGTCAATTCACCCTTAATATTTTATGCACATAGGAATACTTGGTAGCTCCATTAAGACGCACAAACGTGTGGAGAATTAGGTTAGCGCGAAGCATATTACATACCCTCATCTTTAAGGTCACAATTTAATGCGTACCAACCTTGTACCCATCACTCAGTTTGTCATAAATGGGTGAGCCGTTCTAACTATTTTGTGCAAAAAATCAATCAATTAAACGATTACGATTACTATGCTTAAAAAACACATGTTTCACCATTGTTTAGGTCAGTTTATTTTTCTTATAAAAATACCCTTGTTACACATAACAAACAAGCAAGTATTTAAAAAAAAATAAACATATAAACAATGAATACATAACTTAACAACTAATCATGCATATCAAATAGCCACATGCAAACCTTTTGATAAATCCTATTAATAATCAATTTCAGATCTGTCAATATGTATATGTTTAATTAAGACTTTCACATGTTTTCATCAATGTACAAGGTGAGCCACATGCATCGATTCATCGATTGTGTGAGTCAAAATTAAAACATATATCACATAGCACATAGTTGATTTAATAATAATGATTGAGGTCTTCCCTAAATTTAGATCTATCAAAAATTTAGTGTATATCATTTAACCAAGTAAATCATACAATAAAAGCAAATCTATGACAAAACATAAATGTATTTATCATGGATATAAATCATACTTAACAATTAATGCAATTAAACAAGAGTTACGCAATTTAATGCACATAAAATTGCATGCAACCTAGGGTTTTTAGTCCAATTAAAACAAAAGTTTACAAAACCCTAATTAGGGCACAAAAATTATGCCCCCCCCCCAAATTAGGGTTTAGGTTTTGCAAACCCTAGATCTACACATACAATTAATAAAGTAATTAATTACTTATTATACAAGGCTCGTGATGCCACTGTTGAGTTTAAGATATATGATATACAAATAAAACCATATAGACATCACAGAGTACACATCGGAAGACTTAAAATATAATAGTAATTAACTAACTGAAATAAATGCGTAACGTACCTCTTGCAAATGGTTAGATCTCTTGAACAAAGAAGATGAAGTGGTTTAAAGAGTTGTCCCTTACCGTTTTACAACTCAAACCAATTTGTGTAAGAATAATGTCTTACAACCACAGTTTTGTACACACGAATTAACCGCGAATCAAAGCGATTGCTAGATCTAACACAAGCCATTGGTTAATGAAAAACAAAACCAAAACACCCTATGGGAAGGGGTTCGGCCGAAGGTATGCAAGAGAGAGAGGAGAGATCTAGGGTTAATTCAATGCACAAAAGTTAACCATAAACCTTAACCCTAGACCTGTATATATATTGGTAGAATAGCTTGTAGGAAAAGTTAGGGTTTGGGCTTGTGAAACCCCCATATGGCCGGCCACCTTAAGGAAGAAAAAGGGGAACCCAAATCCTTTCCATTTTTAAGTTATTCACCATATATTCTGTCCTTTTACATTTAACGGTCGTTAGTTATTTCCGTTAAATACTTAACGATCGTTAGACAGGCTTTTGTGTAATAATTAATCGTAATCATTAACATTAATTATAACTTTAATTCTCATTCGCTAATGTGTGCAATCCCGTGGTCACGAGTTCGAATCCGGACATTCACGGTTTTATAAATATATACATTTCCAACAAATAGTTGATTTTATTGAGTTCTTGTTCAGACTATGCATTCTTCTTCATAAATGAGTCATATCCTTCTTCTTTCATATGTTCTGTTAGCCGTGTTCTAGCATTTGGTATCAGGCAAGTCCATGATCCAGAATGGTGAACACCAAAAATTCAACTTCTCACAATGAACAACCAAACCACACCTACATTTCTTCACCTACACAAAATCCCAACAACCTCGCACAACAATTGTCTTCCATTGCCTCCAAACTCAATGCTCTTGATGCCCTTGCTTCTTATGTAGCAGTTCTTAAGGCACAAGTTGGCTAGAACGGGTCCAAGAGGGGAATTTCCAACTTTGGATCTCGTCACCAAGATGGAATTTCCAAATTTGAGGAGGTTACCCTCGTGGTTGGATCCTAAAAGCGGAAAAATATTTTCGTTATTATCAACCCTTGATGAAGCAAAGATGGAAATTTCTTCCATGTACCAAGAGGGTGATGCACTCGAACTCTTTGCCTGGATCACCGTCGAGCTTAATCATCTTTGTTGGGAATAATTGGTGAAAATTTTACATGAAAATTATGGTCCAATAGAATTTCAAAATCCAGATGAATATCTTTACAATATTAAGCAAACAGGAACAGTACAAGAATATAAATAAGGAATTCGAAAAAATAGTCTTACGAGTTCACGACTGGCCCGATCATTGTCGTTTGGGAGTATTTCTTAAAATCGATGCTCGAATTCACAAGCCAAGGAATGTTTTTATGGTTGTGAGTTTGGCACTAGAGTTTGAAGCTAAGTCTCCACCGACTAGCAACCCGAAAGTACCCAATGCATTCAGTTACAACAAATTGAATTCTTCCTCAACTTCTTCTCGTGACCAGCGCAACCCACCTGCCATATCCCAAAATACATCATCTCGGGGACCTAAGAATTTGGAGAGCGAAAGACAAAAATGTCGTGATAAACGGTTTTTGTCACACCCCCAAAATACCTGTTTTGCAGCGAAATGGAATTCCTGGGGGATGACTGCCATAGCATCAAAATTACAGTTATATTGAACGACCTAAAGTGTCATTTTGAAAATACATCGTTTGATTAAGTAAAATATTCATAGTTTACAAAACATAGGTCCCAAATGACAATCCACATGTGCGGAAATAAGTTTGTTACAATCCAAACGATGTTTTAAAGTGCATAAAACCCATGTGAGACGCGTCGTCACCGCGACTTTATGATAAGTCCTTATGCATTCCATGAAGTATATGCCCTAGATACCTGAAATACATTGCTAAAAGTGTCAACACAAAGGTTGAGTGAGTTCATAGAGTTTATGTAAATGTTTTATACGACCACCACAAGTATAAGTCCTGTATGACAAATATGTCACATAAAAATGATACAATTGCTATAAGCACATGACACAAGCTAGACCGATCATGATGTTCGCCTAACAGTGTTTGCCAAACAACTCTCATTCGATATTAAATGAAATGCATCCGTTTGACCGTTGGAACCACCAACCCGAATGGAGGAGTCACCTCAATAGATCTATTCACTCACCCTCACTTACTCCGTAATTAACGGTTCATGATTATGAAATGGGGACATTCAATTGGAAATGAGGTAACTTAAGCAATGTAAATGAATTTGATATACTTGGGCTCGTAATAAAAATGATGTGCAATATATTCTCCCCGTAGGTTTGAAATGAAGTATAAACTTGAATAAAACGGGCTATGAAAACTCACTTGATACAATGATTATGATGGCAAAAGTGGATTACATCGAAATGAGGCGCAATCTCTAGCGCAACCTATTATGAATGATATGATCTAATATAATTCATGATATAATGTTGTGCATGCAAACTCATATGATATCCATACCACTTGTGCATTTTTTTGAAAATGAAGTTTATCGTCAAAATATATGTTTATGATATCTTGTCAAGTTATAAAATACTTTACGCTTATATAGGTTGAAACAACTTCTCACGATAGTCGTTTAGAAATAGAACAAGAATTTATAGTTTTTCGTCGCAAAATAATGTACTTTGATAATTCGTGAAAGTGGCTAAGTGGCCTCGAAAAGCTAGTCGTAAAATAGTGAATATCAAGTGTTAGGAAACAAACTCAATGATTTTAGAAAGCTTGTAACATTATCTAAAAGTCATAACACTGAACTTTTATCCATACGAGTTCGATCATAAAGAAAATAATGGTGAAGTGAGGTAGTTGAGCTAAAATGTAGTTTATGGGTAGTTTTCGGAAAGTTTGAGTGGTCGTATTTTACTCGTTAGAACTCCGTTTGAGTAACGATTGGTCATTTTGGAAAATAGGCGGGTGAACTAACTTTTACTCGAGATACTATTTTACCAAAACCAACTCGATCATTGAGAAAACGGCTCCAAACATGGGTATCCGAAAAGACAGTTTCAACACTTAGAAATATTTTAGTAAAAGCGATGGAAATAAGTTGTGAGCGTCGGTTTTCAAATGCTTGTATCTCCCTTGACAGCAAGTACTATTCCAGAAAATTAGTTTTCGTCGTTAAACTTGAAAATAGCGTATCTTTTTCGTTATAAACCCGTTTTAACCCGTTCAAGCGACCACAGTTTCGTTTTTAAGTCTATTTTCTGAAAATATAAGCCAAAATAATCCACAAACCATCGAAATTTCCAGATTTTACAAAATAGGACAGCCCTTAATTATATGTTGTCGAAAATGATTTTTCTAGTTCAAAGCTTGTACTAAACCCTTCCAATCAACACCAAAATTATTCTAAACCTACCATACACCTTCTTAGGGTGTCATGGGTTCCTAAATTTTACCAAAATTGATAGGTTTCGTAGGAATACTAATAGGATAATTTAAACCCATATTAACAAATAAAAACATGTAAAAGTGGTATGGATCATAGTATATTTGCATGTTTTTCTAATAGAATCATAAAAATGCATCAAGTAAGAGTTTATAAGAGTAGGAAAAATTAATTAAAGCTTACTTGAGTGATTGAAGAGTTTTTGAGCTAGAAAACTTAATTAATCTATAGGTTTTTATTTCAAAACCTTAACATAGATTACTAATAGAACTTGATAAACACTTGGATCTTGAAAAATAATTGGTTTCTTCTTGTTGTGATTATGGCCGAACCTCACCATGGGAGAAGAGAGGTTTCTCTTGCAATTTCACCTTGAAAATATTTAGTTGTATGTTTTATTTAAGAAATAAATGACTAATTATGCAAAATATCTAGCCAAAGGTACTTATGTAATTTAGGTAGCCAAATGAAAGTTTTCATCTTGATGACTAAGGAGGGGGGGGCGGCAATAAGAAGAAAAAGATGACTTTGGTGTAGAATTTTGTATAAAATATATATATAACTATGATATTTTGTAAATTAAGTTTAGATATTTTGTTATCGGGTACTGAGTTAGCTAGAAATAAATATTAACGGAACAAAATAAAATATATCAAGTCATAAAATTATAAAAATGCATCTCTCATAAGTATTGGGTGAATAAATCATTTATCGAATAAAATTTACGAAAACCGTATATATATATATATATATATATATATATATATATATATATATATATATATATATATATATATAATATTTATACCAAAATAAATTACCAAAATAAAACATCGGGTAAACTAATAATATAGTTTTTATAGTCTTAAAATGAGTATCAAAATATATCGGGATAATTGTTAGAAGTGTCGGATCAATTATTCAAAATAAATGATCGTGTGATAGCGTTTATTTAATAAATAAATATACGTTAATGAAATATGCAAACACATGCATAAACTAATATGAAAATGATGTTACTAATGATATGTAGACTAACTCTAGTCTATATGAAATGTTCTCAATGATGTTCCATGAATACGCATGACTTAACCCTCGAGGTTACGCCAGATTTGATACTCGTAAACCTAGTTTACGAAAATGATGAACAGTGAATCATGAATAGTGATTTTTCTCCGGGAATGAATAGTGTGTTCGTGAATAGTAAAATTTTGAAATAACCTCTCAAAGTCTCAAACCGACTTTAAAAACGATGAATAGTAAAATGATGAATAGTAACCAGTGAATAGTAAATTCCCGAGATGAATAGTAAATTTGAGAAATGACCTGAAATTACCAGTTGTCACAGTTTTGTTTTAGGTGCAATGAGAAATTCGCACCTAGACATAGATCCAAACCATCCACTTTCTCGTTGCTTGAAATTTCAAATGATAATGAACAACTGGCGGATAGAGAAGTGGAAACTGATGAGAATGAGTATGAAGAATGTATAAATCAGCAAGACATAGATGAAATATCTTTTCATGTCATCCTTGGGAGGACTTCTGGAACAACTATGAAGGTTGAGGGAACACTTGAGGGAAAAAAAAGTATTTATACTGATCGATAGTGGCTCAACTCACAACTTCATCTCAGCATCACTCATTAAACAAATGAAGGTGAGTACGGTTTCTTCTTTAGGAGTTCAAATTGGGAATGGACAAATAATTCAGTGCAATCAGATTTTTCGAGACCTTTCTTTGGTATTACCAGGGTTGAAAATTACAGAAGATTATTTTCCCTTTTCCATTGGAGGAGTAGATCTTATTTTGGGAATCAAATGGCTAGCATCTTTAAACACGCTACAAGCAAATTGGAAAGAGATGCTCATGATTTTTATGCGAATGGGAAGAAATATAAATTGCAAAGAGTAACATAAGTCGCTAAAACAGATCAGATTCACCACAAACACGAGTTGAAATACAAGGCATTCAATCACTTCTATCATTTTATCAAGATGTTTTGTTGATGTCAACACATTACCCCCAAACCGCCACATACTCATTCTATTACCTTCCTACCCAACTCAATCACACCTAATAATAGACCTTACCATTATCCCCATAACCAAAATCTGAGAGATCAAGGCACATGTTAACGCATTGTTAAAATGTGGTTCGCTTAACCTAGTTCGAGTCCATTTGCTATTCATGTTATGTTGGATAAGAAAAAAGACAAGTCATGGTGATTTTATATCGACTATAGAAAATTAAACCATCAAACCATCCCCGATAAATACCAATCCCCAGCATAGACGAACTCTTTTATGAACTCCATGGTGCTACCATTTTTTCCAAAATTGATCTCAAGTCGGAATGCCACTAGATCCAAATGAACCCCTCTGATATACACAATACATCCTATCAAACCCACTGGACATTATGAATTTCTTGTCATGCCTTTTGGGTTGTGAACGCCCATCAACCTTTCGATTGCTCCATGAATGACATGTTTCGCCTCACCCGTAAATTTATCTTGGTGTTTTTATGATATCCTAATTTACATTGCAAACATAAAAGATCATTTCTGACAAATTCAATTTTTAGGGCAAGTTCTGTCAAAAGATGGGGTAGCCATGGACCCAGAAAAGGTCCAGGCTATTTTGAATTGGCCATTGCCCTATGATGCGAAATAAGTATGCTAACTCCTTGGACTAATAGAATATTATTGCCGATTTGTAAATGGTTATGGATTGATTGCAAAGAATGGTTTTCTGTGGAACGAGGAAGCACAATCAGCCTACAAAAAACTGATGTTGGCTCTAAACACAATAACCGTTTTACAACTTCCAAATTTTCTTGAACCTTTTACGGTCGAGTATGACACTTATTCGGCAGGAGTGGGAGTTATTTTGCTACAATCAGAGCATCTAATTCCATTTTTCAGTAAAGGTTTTTCGTTTTATGATCGATTAAAATCAACATCGATAGGGAATTGCGGGCCTTGGTTTTGACACTGCAGAAATGGAGACATTATTTAATGGGTAGGAAATTTTTGTGAAGACGGATCACTTGAGTTTAAAGCACCTACTTGCTCAACGAGTAACGACTAGTGAACAAAAACGCCTCCTCATGAAGTTACTTCCTTTCGATTTCACCATTTTTTTTTATAAATCTGGAAAGGAAAATTAAGGAGCTAATGCTCTTTCAAGGAGGCCACTACATGCTGATTTTCTAGCCCTTGCAATACCAGTTAACATTCATTTTTAAATCTCCAAGAAGCTTTACTCAATAATCCATACAACAAGAATATCATCACCTCTATTAGACAAGACCCAACAACTCAACTCGAGTTTTCAATAAGTAACAATAAGTTGTTTAATCGTAATCGTCTTGTTATCACTAGTACAAAATAGGATTTGGTCACGCATGGTCGAAATGGAACGGCCACACATTCGCATATTTGTGTGGTTGAAGGTACGAAAAATTGACAAGATTTACTAATTAGTCACACATGAAAATTTTGATTGTGTGACCATTAGAATATATTGCCACACAATTGAACATTGTGTGGCTAAAGGTAATCGGTGATTTTGTTTCGGATCATTTAGCCACATATGAATTTGGAACGCATGACAAATACAAGTAACCTTGATGCGTTAGTCACATGAAGTAATTTTTGTGTGTCTAAATCATAGAGTCAAGTTTTGTCACACATTATTTAAGGGTGGTGATATGTTTTCCAACTCTTTAGCCACATCTGAAATTGGAACGAGTGACAAATGAAAAGTAAGGTTGAAGCATTAGTCACGATATACATATAAACAGTGACAAATATATGTCACACACTTGAACACTGTGACCAAAAGCCATATATGGTCACACTAAATGTTTTGTCACACATTCGTTAAGTGTAGCCAAAATCCAATACATATGTTCACGTAAGTTAATATGTGTGTTTAAAGTTTAGTTTGTGTTAGCTTGCCAAAAGCTAATCTATAAAGTCACATTTACTACTAACACTGTGACCAAATGCCATATATGGTCACACTAAATGTTTTGTCACACATATTATTTAAGTGTAGCCAAAATCCAGTACATATGGTCACGTAACTTAATATGTGGCCATTGGATGATCAATAGTCACTCAAAATACACGTTTCTTCACTTTAAACACCATATGGTCACACTTATTAACACTTTTAGCCACTTAATGGTTAATTGTATGTGACTAAATACCCAAAACAAACATGCTTTGTGTGACTAAATGTTAGAAAAGGCCACACAAACATAAAATTCATGTGGCCATTGGATGATCAATAGTCACTCAAAATACACGTTTCTTTACTTGAAACACCATATGGTCACACTTATTAACACTTTTAGCCACTTTATGATTAATTGTATGTGACTAAATACCCAAAACAAACATTCTTTGTGTGACTAAATGTTAGAAAAGGCCACACAAACATAAATTTGATGTGGCCATTGGATGATCAATAGTCACACAAAATACATGTTTCTTCACTTTAAATATCATATGGTCAAGTTTGTTGCATTTATTATGCTGTTAATGAAAATGTGGGTTTGTAGGTGATGGCTTTTATAGTCACATTGATATGCACACACAAACACACACATTAACACTTGTGTAACACCACAATCTACTAAACTTGGATAAATCCAAACTAATTATATATATGAAGAACTCTTTAACAACGAGTACTTGATTGTTAATGCGGAATCTTAACAGCAAGCAAGAAGAACACAAATACTATTTCACTAATAAACTTCTTTTATTAATATTTCTATTCGTCTAAGTACAAGTTCATTTCACTATACTTTAGGGTTCCTTTATACACTTAGGAAAACCTAGTATACAAAACGTGTAGAAGGGTATAGATATCTCTTCCTAAGATATCTCTACGCGTACATATGCCTTCCTAAACTCTAATAAACTATTTTGTTTTTCATAAATGTAACTAACTATGAATACTACCGGACTTAATCATTATACTTCGCAAATATTATTGCTATTGAGCTTTTGATTCAATTAACCTCAAAAGGCGATAGCATGCATCATCCTTTCTTTCACCTAATGACTTCTTTTCAAGCATAGCCTTGCAAATCTTGTTTGGAAGTGGATACTCCATACTGTAAGCATATAAAGAATTGCATTTTCTAATTCCAAACAGTGCACCGACAAGTGTGGAAATATCTCCATCGATCACTTGTTCTTGATGTGCCGCTTCACATTTCATCATCAACATATGGTGTCTCAAACATGGTCTTCAAGTCACCCCTGAGGACTCTTTCATATTCCTCTTGGTCTCTTGTCACCATGATTCTCCATCATCACCGGTACATGGTCTTCAAATCATCCTGGACAAATCACTCAATAAACCGGAAAGTTCACATATATAGTGTCGTGTGATTTTCCCTTACTATCGTGTAAACTATCTTTTTCCCATTTTGATGATCGAACCTTTGCAATCTTAGCGGAAGTGTTGAACACTGTAGGAATGGAGCCCATGGTAAACTCTTCTAATGACGGTTCATCAACCTTATCCTTCATGTACTCTTCCACTTCCTTCTTAACATTTGTCTTATCCTTTTCACTCCTTTATTTCCAAAGTGGATTTCTTCCTTGTCATATTCAAAACTGGTTGCTTAACCTCGACTTCCTCCTCTTTCTTTACGCTTTTGGCTTATCACCAAGTTTTTCACTTCAAGAACCTTTTGATCTCTCGCAATCTTACGCTTCTTAGCATCCTTTGGTTGAAGATTGTAACCCTTCCTTTCAAGCGTTGAAGCTTCCAACTTTGAATCCATTGGAATAAAATTTTTATTTTGGTACACTACTTTTTCAAATTCGCTTTTAGAACATCGCCTTCAATTTCCTTAAGCGGCTCAACTTCCGGTAAGATTCCTTGACTTTTGATGTAGTGGATCATATAATCCCTTTGCTCGACTTTGGTCAAGGGTCTGCATCCTTTCTCTTTGTCTCGCTCTCTCGAGAAGCCTCTTCTTCTCATTAATCATCTCAACCATTTTACTTGCATAGTCTTCTCCGCCAATATCGTGAAGGATATCTCTGTTTACTAATAATCGGCCTTTATAGTATCCCATTCTTCATCGATGTAGAATTTGGCGATTCCACAATTTCACTTTCCTTTTCATTTGTTCTTGATTAATTATGGTTCCTCCTGCGGACTTTTGGCAATCGACTCATTATTCAATGTTCTACCGGGATTAATATGTTCAATACTAGTATTAACTTGACATCAAAGCGAGTATTAAAATCTTCATCAAAGCGATTTAATTTCAAAGACCACCGGACTTATCTTTAGTAAAGTCACTAGACTTATCCACTCCGCTAGAACTTGATCTCTTCTTAAAGGATTTCTTGTGACGAAATTCTTAACCAATATTCATTGCATTCGACTTCTTGACCTCATCCTCCGCTTGAATCCTAGCAATCTCAGCTAAGCTAGCTTCCTCTTGTGTGAGTTGCTTTTGGTCTTGCTCGAAGATTCTTGCACTATTCCTTTGCCTTCCCTATGCACAAACTCCTCACCGGTACTACGGATCACTACCGGGATTAATATGTTCGATACTAGTATTAACTTCAACATCAAAGCGAGTATTAAAATCTTCATCAAAAGCGATTTAATTTCGGCACCACGGACTTATCTTTAGTAAAGTCACTAGACTTATCCACTCCGCTAGAACTTGCGACTTCTTTATCCATCTCTTCTTAAAGGATTTCTTGTGATGAAATTCTTAACCAATATTCATTGCTTCCAATCCTTGAGGACTAATTTGAGTTTCCTCGGAGGATTCCTCACCTTCCGAGTCTGTAATGTCTATCCCCATCTATTTGAATTTCCTCCAATTTCTTAACTCTTTGCGAGTAGTCCCAGTGACTTCTTGGTCTTCTTCAATTTTTCTCCGACTCATCAACCCTTGAAATCGGTTGTAGAACCGGTTGAAGTAGATCTTCCATAGATAAGGAACCGGGTTCTGCTGTAGTAGTGGGTGTTGGAGGTTGTGGTTGAGGAATCATGGTGGTTCTTCCTCATGGGTGAAGGTAAAGGTGGTGGGGTGTTGGTTTCCTCTGTTCAAACTCTGTTTTTCGGTTCGAGATGTAGGTTGAGCCTAAGCTTCGATGTAGCGATGGGAGATGGAACAAATGTAGATGTACCTTGTGGTCGGTAGCAGCGAGCAACATAGCGAGACAAAAGTGGCTTGTGTACCCTTTCAAAACCCTTTTCATATTACCAAATATCTTTTTAGTGAAAGGAGAGCAATGTAAGGATGTTTGCTTGTTGTTTCAACATTTAAGATCATTTGAAAAATCTTTGGTACATCAAAACTTTTCTTATTCTTGGCATTAGCAACCATGGCATCAAAACCATTTTTGAAAAATTGAAGAGTGCGCGGTGGAGAGCAGACCAATGCGTACAATATTGCTTCCAAATTGATTCCATCCACCACTTTTAGAGCTCATACAATGTAAAATACGATGCACAAATAAACGCCATTGTGGCGTAAAATGACTCTTCCAAAAGTGAATGTTCCATCGTTAGATATCCAATATTTTCCAATCCACGAAAGAGGTCATTATTTGGCAACATTGAAATCACGAGGCATCGACCAATTGAAGCTTGCTTCGATCGATTCCTCGATGATTGAATACTCTAACGTATCAATAGTTGCATTTAACTCTAGTGTCCCATCGGCAATAGTTCTAGCGATGTGGCCTGCCGTAGCTGTTTGACTATGGAATCATAGATAGTTGGATTATGAGTAAGGGCATACCGATATGACTACCCTTTAGAAAGTCCACTATCTGCTTTCAAGCTTGTGCTTTCAAAGAGCTTTTGAGAAATCCCACTTGATTGTGCTTGTCTACAAACTTTAATTGTGCCATCTTTTATGTTAATTGAAGTCTTGGTAGTGCGGTATAATTAGGGTTTAATCTTGGTAAGGAGACTTAATCGAAAGAAAAGATTTAAACTTTTAAAGATTAGGATAAAGTAATTAAAGGATAAATATGAATTCTAAAAATAAAAATTATCCATATAAATACTTGACCACCTAAAATTAGGTAACGGTACTATTTAAACAGTAAAAATCATTTTTAATTTTTGCACTACCGGACTAAAGAATGGTCAAACAGACTTAAAATGAAATCACCGAATTAACTCGTACTATAGAACATCAACTAGCACAGCTTCCATACATCTCCAATCTGTGAGAATTCTAGCTTTTCAACATATCCTTAAACAAAATAATATACCTAACATATTTAACTAATATTA
This sequence comes from Chrysanthemum lavandulifolium, assembly GCA_022545495.1. Classification (NCBI taxonomy): domain Eukaryota; kingdom Viridiplantae; phylum Streptophyta; class Magnoliopsida; order Asterales; family Asteraceae; genus Chrysanthemum; species Chrysanthemum lavandulifolium. The sequence goes on along the minus strand of CM040238.1, from coordinate 288,343,900 downwards.
AGTCTTGTATTATAAACATGAATCCTTAAAAAAGTACAAAAAATCGAATGTCTATATGCTTTAATAGAGTGAAATATGATAAAGGTAGAGTGTGACAACTTGACCATAACATGGTTCACTTGGATTTTCGAATAACAACACCTCCACAGTCGGTTCGATAGTAGTCAGTTCATGATTCGTTACCCAAGTCACATCGATCCACACGTGGCAATATGTTATCATTGTGCTGGTGAATGACGGTACTAAATTCCTCATCGGCTTCATCATACTTATCTTTGTAATTCTTGGGAGGTGTCTTAAACACAATAGACAATTTTTTATCTACCCGGTCTTTCACATAAAACACTTGTCGTGCTTGTGCGGCTAATATGAACGGATCAACCTTGTGGCCTAAACTATTCAGGTCAACCAATGTATACCCAAGAGTAGTATTGCGTTTCACACCACCATCTTTGTGATTAACCTAGTCACATTTGAAAAGAGGAATTCGCATGTAACGGTAATCTAGTTCCCATATCTCTTGTAAAACCCCATAATAATATGCTTTTCTTGTGGTTGCAACTTATTTAGATATGTGCATATCTAATGCCTCAACACTAACCCCACTATTCTGGTAAACTTTGCCTTCATGATCTTTCGTACGAAAAGTATACCCATTGATGTGATATGCATCGTATTTCACTACGGTGGCGCGTGGTCCATAGGATATCCACCTTACAGTTTCGATACACTTTCTTTGTCGATTTCTAACTCTCTCTCTCTCAACCTCGAATTTCATTACAAGTATATATTAGCTCAAAAGAATAAGTACACCAATTTTCGGATCAAAATGAGTGAGAAATAAGGTTTAGAAAGGGTATGTTGAGTAACATAAGATTAATTACTTCTTTGCGTAACCACTTGGCAAAGATTTGTTGTGCTCATTCTCCGAAATACTATTCGTTTACGGGTTTTACGCTTTCAAAACTTTCTTGTGTCGCCTTTGAAACGATGTGTTTGATTATTATATTTGATACATCATTTTCGATATGAAATAGACATGTGTTAGTAAGACTTACTCGATATACGGTACAATTTCATCGTATTATTTATTACATACAAATGTGCTTTCTAAAGAGTTCCATAGAAACTTCACTTGATTTGCCGGCCGACAATGGCTTTCCTTCCTCATTTTCATCATCTCATGTTTATCGGTGGGATACCAGCAGTTTTCATGGATTTATGATATTCGCTAAAACAACTCTATTGTTTCTTCCGCAATAGTCTCCTCAACAATGCATCCTTCGGTCTATTTACATTCCGCACATGTCCTTTAATAACCTTCATACATCTTTCGAATGGATACATCCACGAAAGCATATGGGACCGCATAATTTTACCTCCCTAGTTAGGTGCACAATCAAATGTATCATAATATCAAAGAATGATGGAGGAAAGAACTTCTCGAGTAGGCACAGTGTCACTACTAGATTCGCTTGCATATTATCTAGTTCTTGCAATATTATTTCTTTGCAACATATTGATTTAAAGAAAAGCAAAACCCGATAATAGCATATCGTGTGGGTGGGTGCATGATTGAGCGTATTGCAATGGGCGAAACTCTTGCATTAGCATGTGATAGTCATGCGATTTTAGGCCAATGAGCTTCCTATCCTTTAGGTGACCAAACTAGATAAATTTGAACAATAGCCTTGTGGTACCACGATGTTGTGTAAAGTTTCACAAAAATATCTTTTCAAAGATTCGTTAATGTGTAACTTTCTTGGAGGTAGTGTTGTTTTGTCTTGTTCTTGCATAGCAAACAACTCTTGTTTTACCCCAACTCGGCCCAGATCCAATCGAGCATTCAATCCATCTTTCGTCTTTCCTAGAACATGTAGCAAAGTTCGGCGAGACTCTCGGCAACATTCTTTTCTACATGCATAAAATCAATACAATGTGGAGCAATTATGCCTCCAATACCTAAGTTTTCGATACCAAATGTTGAATTTCTTCCAATACGCACCGTTTTGTCCGTTTACTTGGCTTGAACTACCCTCTACTACATTATGTTTCTTTTACGCTTTTGAATCTTCCCACCGCCTCTCGTATCTTCTTGGTTTTCGATGCATTATTGTTTGTTCGTTTTCCTTTTCCCACTTATTTTCAATATGTTGTACCTCGTTGTATATTTGTTCCCGGTCATTGGATTTGGAGCCGGAGAAATTCTTGTTGTCCATTAAATGCCTTCCTTTGCCTTATGAGCGGATGGTCATATGGTAGATATCGTCTGTGACTTACATAACTTTGCTTGGATGAGGCGAAAGTCTAACACGGTTTGCATCTTTCCACATACTACACAACCTTTGAATCAATTATGACGGGCAACCACATAATGTACCAAGTGCGGGGTAATCATTTATTGTCCATAACACAACGACACGTAGATTAAAGTTATCTTTTGTGGATGCATCATATGTATCAACCTCAGATCAAATAAGGTTTGCGGATCATCAACAAACGGTTCTAAAAACATCGATATCATTTCCGGGTATCCGATACTAATACCGAAAGCATGATAAAATTTCTTTTCATACACAACCATGGAGGAAGGTTGTATATGATAGTTAAACTGCCATACATTGTGATGCCTATTTCACGAGTTGACGTCAAGCCCATCACCGATATTCCTAGCCGTAGATTTCTTGGATCTTGACAATTTGAGAATTTTTCATCTATAGTACGCCATGCCTTTGAATCTACGGGTGACGTAACACACCATCGGTTATCCTTCGTGTCGCGTGCCATCTTAAATCTTGAAATACTTTCTAGCTTAAATAGTCGTTGCGGTCTTGGTATAATTGGAAAGTACCACATTACCTTTGTTGGAATGTTTTCGTACACTTTATGTGTCTTATTATCCACCTTATATCTTGATATCCCACACGTTCGACACGCAATCAAATCCTTGTCATCCTTCCGGTAAAGAAGGCGTTGTTGATACATACATGTATCTTTTGTATCTGATCCCATCAATTTCAAAAAAATGGCGATAAGTTTTTCCACCATTTCGTTACGGTGGTAGCATCTTCTTTAACAATCCTAGTAATTCGAGAAAGAACTTATCGAACATCCGTACTTACCCTTCAAGTTGAGTAGTTTAACTATTTCGGACAGCTTTGTGAAGTCAGGACATCCTGCGTAAAGAGGCTTCTCTGCGTCTAATAATAATGGTTGAAACTTGACAAGATCATCCTCATCAAAATTATCTTTTGTAGCATTAACCATTTCTACTGTTGCTAGGGCATCTGTTGGAATATATGAAGCAAAATCCGTGTCATCAACAAACTCTGTTGTAGCGTTAGTCCAGTTTAGGTAGCTTAGATCAAACCCATTGCTGAATAAATAGAACTGCACTTTCTCCACTTTATGCTCTATGTGGTTTAAACAATCTGTACACGGACATGGCATTGAAAGTTCATTTTTATTAACTCGTGGGTCGATGTTCCCCATCTTCCATAAGTTGTGTCTTGCATAATCAATAACGCCGCTACTCCATCAACATAAGATTTGTTGGTCCTATTAGTTCCTATACAAGACTTGTACATGTTTATAAATGTGTCCCACTTATCCCAAAGAACAATGTTTATAAATGTAGTCCCTGTAGGCATGTTAAAAAGACAGTCCAAGTTATTGAAGATTATAGAAGACAACATCAAACTTCAATTGATGATCTTAAAAGTTAAAAAAGACATTCCAAGTAATGAGGATAGCTCAAAGATTGAATGTGGTATTGAATTATGCTAAGAATTGAATAAAGTCTAATGAAACAGTTCCTAAAGGGGTGTTTGGGTCAAGGAAAAATAAGAAATTAACTAGCTAAATTATGGTTCCATGTTCATGTGGTAACAGGCTTAACAGGGTTTCTTAAATTTTTTAACCAATTAACTATCTAAATTTAACTTAAAATTTTAAACAATTTAATCACATAAATTTAATAAAATTTTGATAAATTTTAAAAAATTTAGACTAAAAATTAAATTTGTTTAAATTTAACCAAGTTTTCATAAAATAAAAAAATCATGAAAACCATAAAATTTTGGTTTAAAAATTAAAATTATAATTAACAAAAATTAAAAAAAAATTTATGAAAATTTTTCCAATTTAAAATTTCAAAATTTAAACAAAATTTCCCAAAATTTTAAATTTGCAAAAAAAACCCCAAAATTTTTTAAATTTTTAAAAATTAATTCCCAAAAAAAAAAATTACAAATTTAACAAAAATAAAACCTTTTGGGAAAATAAAAAAATTTACAAAAAAAAATTGGGCCAAAAAATTTGAAATTTTGGGTTTAGGTTTTTGTTTTCTTTTACAATCAAAAAAGTTAAAATAACTTAAACCAGGTTTCCCAAATAAAGTAAAGGTTTAATTAAAAAATTTTTAAAAAAAAAAACCCAAAAAAAGGGTTCCGGGGAAGGAAAAAGGTTTTAAAAAAATTTAACCCAAAATTAAATTTAAAATTTTGGAAAAGTTTGGGTTTGGGTTTAAAAATGGCCCACTTGGAAAAAACCCAAAATTTTGTTAAAATTGTCCTTACATTTTCCCATTTTTCCAAATTTAAACTTTTTTTAATTTAACAAAAACCTTTTAATTTAAAACCAACAATTGGGAAAATTTCCGGAAAGGAAAAAAAAAAAAATTTTTTTATTTTCCAAAATTTTTCCATAAAATTTACCTTTTCCATATTTTTGTAGTTTGGGAAAGAGGGGGTAACCCAAAATCCCCAAAAAAAAAACCCCAAAACCCCTTTTATTTTTTCACCTAAAAACCCCCAAAAAAGGTCCCTTGTTTCCTTTAACCCTTAAAGGGCTTTAAGGCCCTTTTGGGGTAAAAAATTAATTTTTAAAAATTTAATTCCCCTTTCCTAAAAGGGAAAAATTTTTTCCCAAATTTCAAGGGATTAAAAATAATGTACTTTGATCATTCGTGAAAGTGGCTAAGTGGCCTCGAAAAGCTAGTCGTAAAATAGTGAATATCAAGTGTTGGAAACAAACTCAATGATTTTAGAAAGCTTGTAACATTATCTAAAAGTCATAACACTTGAACTTTTATCCTTACGAGTTCGATCATAAAGAAAAATAATGGTGAAGTGAGGTAGTTGAGCTAAAAATGTAGTTTATGGGTAGTTTTCGGAAAGTTTGGTGGTCGTATTTTACTCGTTAGAACTCCGTTTGAGTAACGGCTGGTCATTTTGGAAAATAGGCGGGTGAACTAACTTTTACTCGAGATACTATTTTACCAAAACCAACTCGATCATTGAGAAAACGGCTCCAAACATGGGTACCGAAAAACCAGTTTCAACACTTAGAAATATTTTAGTAAAAGGCGATGGAAATAAGTTGTGAGCGTCGGTTTCAAATGCTTGTATCTCCCTTGACAGACAAGTACTATTCAGAGAAAATTAGTTTAAGTCGTTAAACTTGAAAATAGCGTATCTTTTAGTTTATAAACCCGTTTTAACCCGTTCAAGCGACCACGGTTTCGTTTTAAGTCTATTTTCTGAAAATATAAGCCAAAATAATCCACAAACCATCGAAATTTCTAGATTTTACAAAATAGGACAACCCTTAATTATATGTTGTCGAAAATGATTTTCTAGTTCAAAGCTTGTACTAAACCCTTCCAATCAACACCAAAATTATTCTAAACCTACCATACACCTTCTTAGGGTGTCATGGGTTCTAAATTTACCAAAATTGATAGGTTTCATAGGAATACTAATAGGATAATTTAAACCCATATTAACAAATAAAAACATGTAAAAGTGGTATGGATCATAGTATATTTGCATGTTTTTCTAATAGAATCATAAAAATGCATCAAGTAAGAGTTTATAAGAGTAGGAAAAATTAAATAAAGCTTACTTGAGTGATTGAAGAGTTTTTGAGCTAGAAAACTTAATTAATCTATAGGTTTTTATTTCAAAACCTTAACATAGATTACTAATAGAACTTGATAAACACTTGGATCTTGAAAAATAATTGGTTTCTTCTTGTTGTGATTATGGCGAACCTCACCATGGGAGAAGAGAGGTTTCTCTTGCAATTTCACCTTGAAAATATTTAGTTGTATGTTTTATTTAAGAAATAAATGACTAATTATGCAAAATATCTAGCCGAGGGTACTTATGTAATTTAGGTAGCCAAATGAAAGTTTTCATCTTGATGACTAAGGAGGGGGGGGGGGCGGCAATAAGAAGAAAAAGATGACTTTGGTGTAGAATTTTGTATAAAAAATATATATAACTATGATATTTTGTAAATTAAGTTTAGATATTTTGTTATCGGGTACTGAGTTAGCTAGAAATAAATATTAACAGAAAAAAATAAAATATATCGAAGTCATAAAAATTATAAAAATGCATCTCTCGCAAGTATTGGGTGAATAAATCATTTATCGAATAAAATTTACGAAAACCGTCGTAAATATATATATATATATAACAATTTTTATACCAAAATAAATTCGAAACATCGGGTAAACTAATAATATAGTTTTTATAGTCTTAAAATGAGTATCAAAATATATCAGGATAATTGTTAGAAGTGTCGGATCAATTATTCAAAATAAATGATCGTGTGATAGCGTTTATTTAATAAATAAATATCGTTAATGAAATATGCAAACACATGCATAAACTAATATGAAAATGATGTTACTAATGATATGTAGACTAACTCTAGTCTATATGAAATGTTCTCAATGATGTTCCATGAATACATGACAACCGCGAGGTTCTGGCGTATTTGATACTCGAAAACCTAGTTTACGAAAATGATGAACAGTGAATCATGAATAGTGATTTTTCTCCGAGAAGGAATAGTGTTTCGTGAATAGTAAAATTTTGAAATAACCTCTCAAAGTCTCAAACCGACTTCAAAAATGAGGAATAGTAAAAATGATGAATAGTAACCAGTGAATAGTAAATTCACGAGATGAATAGTAAATTTGAGAAATGACCTGAAATTACCAGTTGTCACAGTTTTGTTTTAGGTGCAATGAGAAATTCGCACCTAGACATAGATCAAACCATCCACTTTCGTTGCTTGAAATTTCAAATGATAATGAGCAATGGCGGATAGAAGTGGAAGCGGTGAGAATGAGTATGAAGAATGTATAAATCAACAAGACATGGATGAAATATCTTTTCATGTCATCCTTGGGAGGACTTCTGGAACAACTATGAAGGTTGAGGGAACACTTGAGGGAAAAAAAGTATGTATACTGATCGATAGTGGCTCAACTCACAACTTCATCTCAGCATCACTCGTGAAACAAATGAAGGTGAGTACGGTTTCTTCTTTAGGAGTTCAAATTGGGAATGGACAAATAATTCAGTGCAATCAGATTTTTCTAGACCTTTCTTTGGTATTACCAGGGTTGAAAATTACAGAAGATTATTTCCCCTTTTCCATTGGAGGAGTAGATCTTATTTTGGGAATCAAATGGCTAGCATCTTTAAACACGCTACAAGCAAATTGGAAAGAGATGCTCATGATTTTTTTATGCGAATGGGAAGAATTATAAATTGCAAAGAGTAACATAAGTCGCTAAAACAGATTAGATTCACCACAAACACGAGTTGAAATACAAGGCATTCAATCATTTCTATCATTTTATCAAGATGTTTTTGTTGATGTCAACACATTACCCCCAAACCGGCCACATACTCATTCTATTACCTTCCTACCCAACTCAATCACACCTAATAATAGACCTTACCATTATCCCATAACCAAAATCTGAGAGATCAAGGCACATGTTAGCATTGTTAAAATGTGGTTAAGCAACCTAGTTCGAGTCCATTTGCTATTCATGTTATGTTTGATAAGAAAAAGACAAGTCATGGTGATTTTATATCGACTATAGAAAATTAAACCATCAAACCATCCCCGATAAATACCAATCCCCAGCATAGACGAACTCTTTTATGAACTCCATGGTGCTACCATTTTTTCCAAAATTGATCTCAAGTCGGAATGCCACTAGATCCAAATGAACCCCTCTGATATACACAATACATCCTATCAAACCCACTCTGGACATTATGAATTTCTTGTCATGCCTTTTGGGTTGACGAACGCCCCATCAACCTTTCAGTGCTCCATGAATGACATGTTTCGGCCTCACCTTCGTAAATTTATCTTGGTGTTTTTTATGATATCCTAATTTACAGTGCAAACATAAAAGATCATTTACAGCGACAAATTCAATTTTTAGGGCAAGTTCTGTCAAAAGATGGGGTAGCCATGGACCCAGAAAAGGTCCAGGCTATTTTGAATTGGCCATTGCCCTATGATGCGAAATAAGTATGCTAACTCCTTGGACTAACAGAATATTATTGCCGATTTGTAAATGGTTATGGATTGATTGCAAAGAATGGTTTTACGTGGAGCGAGGAAGCACAATCGACCTACAAAAAGCGATGTTGGCTCTAAACACAATAACCGTTTACAACTTCCAAATTTTCTTGAACCTTTACGGTCGAGTATGACACTTATTCGGCGGGGTGGGAGTTATTTTGCTACAATCGAGCATCTAATTCCATTTTTCGATAAAGGTTTTCATTTTCGATCGATTAAAATCAACATCGATAGGGAATTGCGGGCCTTGGTTTTGACACTGCTGAAATGGAGACATTATTTAATGGGTAGGAAATTTTTGTGAAGGCGGATCACTTGAGTTTAAAGCACCTACTTGCTCAGCAGTAACGACTAGTGAACAAAAGCCTCCTCATGAAGTTACTTCCTTCGATTTCACCATTTTTTTTTATAAATCTGGAAAGGAAAATTAAGGAGCTAATGCTCTTTCAAGGAGGCCACTACATGCTGATTTTCTAGCCCTTGCAATACCAGTTAACATTCATTTTTTAAATCTCCAAGAAGCTTTACTCAATAATCCATACAACAAGAATATCATCACCTCTATTAGACAAGACCCAACAACTCAACCTGAGTTTTCAATAAGTGACAATAAGTTGTTTAATCAGAATCGTCTTGTTATCACTAGTACAAAAATGGGATTTGGTCACGCATGGTCGAAATGGAGCGGCCGCACATTCGCATATTTGTGTGGTGAAGTGCGACAATTGATGACATTTACTAATTAGTCACACATGAAATATTTGATTGTGTGACCATTAAACTATATTGCCACACAATTGAACATTGTGTGGCTAAAAATATCTGAGTGATTTTGTTTCGGATCATTTAGCCACATATGAATTTGGAGCGTGTGACAAATACAAGTAACCTTGATCGTTAGTCACATGAAGTAATTTTTGTGTGTCTAAATCATAGAGTCAAGTTTTGTCACACATTATTTAAGGGTGGTGATATGTTTACCAACTCTTTAGCCACATCGAAATTGGAGCAGTGACAAATGAAAAGTAAGGTTGAAGCATTAGTCACGATATACATATAAGCGATGACAAATATATGTCACACTTGAACACTTGTGACCAAAAGCCATATATGGTCACACTATGTTTTGTCACACATTAGTTAAGTGTAGCCAAAATCCGATTACATATGTTCACGTAAGTTAATATGTGTGTTTAAAGTTTAGTTTGTGTTAGCTTGCCAAAAGCTAATCTATAAAGTCACATTTACTACTAACACTGTGACCAAATGCCATATATGGTCACACTAAGCGTTTTGTCGCACATATTATTTAAGTGTAGCCAAAATCCGTACATATGGTCACGTAACTTAATATGTGGCCATTGGATGATCAATAGTCACTCAAAATACGTTTCTTCACTTTAAACACCATATGGTCACACTTATTAACACTTTTAGCCACTTAATGGTTAATTGTATGTGACTAAATACCCAAAACAAACATGCTTTGTGTGACTAAATGTTAGAAAAGGCCACACAAACATAAAATTCATGTGGCCATTGGATGATCAATAGTCACTCAAAATACACGTTCCTTTACTTGAAACACCATATGGTCACACTTATTAACACTTTTAGCCATTTTATGATTAATTGTATGTGACTAAATACCCAAAACAAACATTCTTTGTGTGACTAAATGTTAGAAAAGGCCACACAAACATAAATTTGATGTGGCCATTGGATGATCAATAGTCATACAAAATATATGTTTCTTCACTTTAAACATCATATGGTCAAGTTTGTTGCATTTATTGTCGTTGTTAATGAAAATGTAGGTTTGTAGGTGATGGCTTTTATAGTCACATTGATATGCACACAAACACACACATTAACACTTGTGCAACACCACAATCTACTAAACTTGGATAAATCCAAACTAATTATATATATGAAGAACTCTTTAACAACGAGTACTTGATTGTTAATCACGGAATCTTAACAACAAGCAAGAAGAACACAAATACTATTTCACTAATAAATTTCTTTTATTAATATTTCTATTCGTCTAAGTACAAGTTCATTTCACTATACTTTAGGGTTCCTTTATACACTTAGGAAAACCTAGTATACAAAGCGTGTAGAAGGATATAGATATCTCTTCCTAAGATATCTCTCTGGCGTACATATGCCTTCACTAAACTCTAATAAACTATTATGTTTTCATAAGCAGAACTAACTATGAATACTACCGGACTTAAGCATTATCTTGCCGGTATTATTGCTATTGAGCTTTTAATTCAATTAACCTCAAAGGCGATAGCATGCATCATCCTTTCTTTCACTAACGACTTCTTCTCAAGCATAGCCACGAAAATCTTGTTTGGAAGTGGATACTCCATACGTAAGCATATAAAAATTGCGGTTTCTAATTCCAAGCATTGCACGACAAGTGTGGAAATATCTCCATCGATCACTTGTTCTTGACGGGCCGACTTCGCATTTCATCATCGACATCGGTGTCTCAAACATGGTCTTCAAGTCACCCAGAGGACTCTTTCATATTCCTCTTCGGTCTCTTGTCACCATGATTCTCCATCATCGGTGGTACATGGTCTTCAAATCATCCTGGACAAATCACTCAATAAACTAGGAAAGTTCACATATATAGTGTGCGTGTGATTTTCCCTTACTATCGATAAACTATCTTTTTCCCATTTTGATGATCGAACCTTTGCAATCTTAGCGAGAAGTGTTGAACACAGTAGGAATGGAGCCATGGTAAACTCTTCTAATGACGGTTCATCAACCTTATCCTTCATGTACTCTTCCTTCCTTCTTAACATTTGTCTTATCCTTTTCACTCCTTTATTTCGATGGATTTCTTCCTTGTCATATTCAAAGCGGTTGCTTAACCTCGACTTCCTCCTCTTTCTTTCTGGTTTTGGCTTATCACCAAGTTTTTCGGCTTGACAACCTTTTCGATCTCTGCAATCTTACGCTTCTTAGCATCCTTTGGGTGAAGATTGTAACCCTTCCTTTCAGCGTTGAAGCTTCCAACTCGAATCCATTGGAATAAATTTTTATTTTGGTACACTACTTTTCAAATTACGCTTTTAGAACATCGACCTTCAATTTCCTTAGCGGCTCGACTTCGGTAAGATTCCTTGACTTTTGATGTAGTGGATCATATAATCCCTTTGCTCGACTTTGGTCAAAGTGCATGCATCCTTTCTCTTTGTCTCGCTCTCTGAGAAGCCTCTTCTTCTCATTAATCATCTCAACCATTTTACTTGCATAGTCTTCTCCGCCAATATCGGGAAGGATATCTCTGTTTACTAATAATCGGCCTTTATAGTATCCCATTCTTCATCGATGTAGAATTTGGCGATTCCACAATTTGACTTTCCTTTTCATTTGTTCTTGATTAATTATGGTTCCTCCTGCGGACTTTTGGCAATCGACTCATCATTCAATGTTTGTTACTTGCATTAGCTTCTTGACCTCATCCTCTGCTTGAATCCTAGCAATCTCGGCTAAGCTAGCTTCCTCTTGTGTGAGTTGCTTTTGGTCTTCAGGCTCGGAAGATTCTTGCACTATTCCTTTGCCCTCCCTATCACAAACTCCTCACCGGTACTACGGATCACTACCGGGATTAATATGTTCGATACTAGTATTAACTTCAACATCAAAGCGAGTATTAAAATCTTCATCAAAGCGATTTAATTTCGGCACCACGGACTTATCTTTAGTAAAGTCACGGACTTATCCACTCCACTAGAACTTGCGACTTCTTTATCAATCTCTTCTTAAAGGATTTCTTGTGGTGAAATTCTTAACCAAGATTCATTGCTTCAATCCTTGAGGACTAATTTGAGTTTCCTCGGAGGATTCCTCACCTTACGAGTCGTAATGTCTATCCCCATCTATTTGAATTTCCCTCAATTTCTTAACTCTTTTTGAGTAGTCCCGGTGACTTCTTGGTCTTCTTCAATTTTTCTCCAACTCATCAACCCTTGAAATCGGTTGTAGAACCGGTTGAAGTAGATCTTCCATAGATAAGGAAGCGGGTTACTGCTGTAGTAGTGGGTGTTGGAGGTTGTGGTTGAGGAATCTTGGTGGTTCTTCCTCATGGGTGAAGGTGAAGGTGGTGGGGTGTTGGTGTCCTCTGTTCAAACTCTGTTTTTGGTTCGGATGTAGGTTGAGCCTAAGCTTACGATGTAGCGATGGGAGATGGAACAAATGTAGATGTACCTTGAGGTCGGTGAAAGCAATGAGCAACATAGCGAGACAAAAGTGGCTTGTGTGCCCTTCAAAACCCCTTTTCATATTACCAAATATCTTTTTAGTGAAAGGAGAGCAATGTAAGGATGTTTGCTTGTTGTTTCAACATTTAAGATCATTTGAAAAATCTTTGGTACATCAAAACTTTTCTTATTCTTGGCATTAGCAACCATGGCATCAAAAACCATTTTGAAAAATTGAAGAGTGCGCGGTGGAGAGCGGACCAATGCGAAGCAATATTGCTTCCAAATTGATTCCATCCACCACTTTTAGAGCTCATACAATGTAAAATACGATGCACAAAGAAAGCGCCATTGTGGCGTAAAATGACTCTTCAAAAGTGAATGTTCCATCGGTTAGATATCAATATTTTCCAATCCACGAAAGAGGTCATTGTTGGCAACATTGAAATCACGAGGCATCGACCAATTGAAGCTTGCTTCGGTGATTCCTCGATGATTGAATCTCTAACGTATCAATAGTTGCATTTAACTCTAGTGTCCCATCGGCAATAGTTCTAGCGATGGCGATGCGCGAGCTGTTTGACTAGGAATCATAGATAGTTGGATTATGAGTAAGGGCATACGATATGACTACCCTTTAGAAAGTCCACTATCTGCTCGAAGCTTGTGCTTTCGGTGAGCTTTTGAAAATCCCACTTGATTGTGCTTGTCTGAAACTTTAATTGTGCCATCTTTTATATTAATTGAAATCTTGGTAGTGCAAGCGCAATTAGGGTTTAATCTTTGGTAAGGAGACTTAATCGAAAGAAAAGATTTAAACTTTTAAAGATTAGGATAAAGTAATTAAAGGATAAATATGAATTCTAAAATAAAAACTATCCATATAAATACTTGACCACCTAAAATTAGGTAGCGGTACTATTTAAGCAGTAAAAATCATTTTTAATTTTGCACTACCGGACTAAAGAATGGTCAAACAGACTTAAAATGAAATCACGAATTAACTACGTACTATAGAACATCAACTAGCATGACTTCCATACATCTCAATCTGTGAGAATTCTTGCTTTTCAACATATCCTTAAACAAAATAATATACCTATGATTTAACAAATATTAAGTCTTGTATTATAAACATGAATCCTTAAAAAGTACAAAAATCGAATGTCTATATGCTTTAAAAGAGTGAAATATGATAAAGGTAGAGTGTGACAACTTGACCATAACATGGTTCACTTGGATTTTCGAATAACAACACCTCCGGTCGGTTCGATAGTAGTCGGTTCATGATTCGTTACCCAAGTCACATCGATCCACACGTGGCAATATGTTATCATTGTCTTTGGTGAATAACGGTACTAAATTCCTCATCGGCCGTCATACTTATCTTTGTAATTCTTGGGAGGTGTCTTAAACACAATAGACAATTTTTATCTACGGTCTTTCACATAAAACACTTGTCGTGCTTGTGCGGCTAATATGAACGGATCAACCTTGTGGCCTAAACTATTCGGGTCAACCAATGTATACCCAAGAGTAGTATCGCGTTTCACACCACCATCTTTGTGATTAACCTAGTCACATTTAAAGAGGAATTTGCATGTAACGGTAATCTAGTTCCCATATCTCTTGTAAAACCCCATAATAATATGCTTTTCTTGTGGTTGCAACTTCTTTAGATATGTGCATATCTAATGCCTCAACACTAACCCTTATTACGGTAAACTTTGCCTTCATGATCTTTCGTGCGAAAAGTATACCCATTGATGTGATATGCATCGTATTTCACTACGGTGGCGAGTGGTCCATAGGATATCCACCTTACAGTTTCGATACACTTTCTTTGTCGATTTCTAACTCTCTCTCTCTCTCACCTGAATTTCATTACAAGTATATATTAGCTCAAAGAATAAGTACACAATTTTCGGATCAAAATGAGTGAGAAATAAGGTTTAGAAAGGGTATGTTGAGTAACATAAGATTAATTACTTCTTTGCGTAACCACTTGGCAAAGATTTGATGTGCTCATTCTCCGAAATACTATTCGTTTACCGGGTGTTACGCTTTCAAAACTTTCTTGTGTCGCTTTGAAACGATGTGTTTGATTATTATATTTGATACATCATTTTCGATATGAAATAGACATGTGTTAGTAAGACTTACTCGATATCGGTACAATTTCATCGTATTATTTATTACATACAAATGTGCTTTCTAAAGAGTTCCATAGAAACTTCACTTGATTTGCCGGCCGACAATGGCTTTCCTTCCTCATTTTCATCATCTCATGTTTATCGGTGGGATACCAGCAGTTTTCATGGATTTATGATATTAGCTAAAACAACTCTATTGTTTCTTCCAATAGTCTCCTCAACAATGCATCCTACGGTCTATTTACATTCGCGCATGTCCTTTAATAACCTTCATACATCTTTCGAATGGATACATCCACGAAAGCATATGGGACCGCATAATTTTACCTCCCTAGTTAGGTGCAGATCAAATGTATCATAATATCAAATAATGATGAAGGAAAGAACTTCTCGAGTAGGCAGTGTCACTACGGTTTACGCTTGCATATTATCTAGTTCTTGCAATATTATTTCTTTGCAACATATTGATTTAAAGAAAAGCAAAACGATAATAGCATATCGTGTGGGTGGGTGCATGATTGAGCGTATTGCAATGGGCGAAACTCTTGCATTAGCATGTGATAGTCATGCGATTTTAGGCCAATGAGCTTCCTATCCTTTAGGTGACCAAACTAGATAAATTTGAACAATAGCCTTGTGGTACCACGATGTTGTGTAAAGTTTCACAAAAATATCTTTTCGACATTCGTTAATGTGTAACTTTCTTTGGAGGTAGTGTTGTTTTGTCTTGTTCTTGCATAGCAAACAACTCTTGTTTACCCCAACTCGGCCCGGATCAATCGAGCATTCAATCCATCTTCGTCTTTCACGGAACATGTAGCAAAGTTCCGGCGAGACTCTCGACAACATTCTTTTCTACATGCATAAAATCAATACAATGTGGAGCAATTATGCCTCAATACCTAAGTTTTCGATACCAAATGTTGAATTTCTTCCAATCGCACCGTTTTGTCCGTTTACTTGGCTTGAACTACCCTCTACTTACATTATGTTTCTTTTACGCTTTTGAATCTTCCCTTTCGCTCTCGTATCTTCTTGGTTTTCGATGCATTATTGTTTGTTCGTTTTCCTTTTCCCACTTATTTTCAATATGTTGTACCTCGTTGTATATTTGTTCCCGGTCATTGGATTTGGAGCGGGAGAAATTCTTGTTGTCCATTAAATGCCTTCCTTTGCCTTATGAGCGGATGGTCATATGGTAGATATCGTCTGTGACTTACATAACTTTGCTTGGATGAGGCGGAAAGTCTAACACGGTTTGCATCTTTCCACATACTACACAACCTTTGAATCTTTATGCGGGCAACCACATAATGTACCAAGTGCGGGGTAATCATTTATTGTCCATAACACAACGACACGTAGATTAAAGTTATCTTTTGTGGATGCATCATATGTATCAACCCACATATCGAATAAGGTTTGCGGATCATCAACAAGCGGTTCTAAAAACATCGATATCATTTCCGGGTATCCGATACTAATACCGAAAGCATGATAAAATTTCTTTTCATACACAACCATGGAGGAAGGTTGTATATGATAGTTAAAGCGGCCATACTTTGTGATGCCTATTTCACGAGTTGACGTCAAGCCCATCACCGATATTCCTAGCCGTAGATTTCTTGGATCTTGACAATTTCGAGAATTTTTCATCTATATGCGCCATGCCTTTGAATCTGCGGGTGGCGTAACACACCATCGGTTATCCTTCGTGTCGCGTGCCATCTTAAATCTTCGAAATACTTTCTAGCTTAAATAGTCGTTGCGGTCTTGGTATAATTGGAAAGTACCACATTACCTTTGTTGGAATGTTTTCGTACACTTTATGTGTCTTATTATCCACCTTATATCTTGATATCCCACAAGTTCGACACTTGGTCAAATCCTTGTCATCCTTCCGGTAAAGAAGGCGGTTGTTGATACATACATGTATCTTTTTGTATCTGATCCCATCAATTTCAAAAAAAATTGGCTTGATAAGTTTTTCCACCATTTCGTTACCCGGTAGCATCTTCTTTAACAATCCTAGTAATTCGATAAAGAACTTATCGAACATCCGTACTTACCCTTGAGTTGAGTAGTTTAACTATTGCGGACAGCTTTGTGAAGTCGGGACATCCTGCGTAAAGAGGCTTCTGCGTCTAATAATAATGGTTGAAACTTGACAAGATCATCCTCATCAAAATTATCTTTTGTAGCATTAACCATTTCTCTTTGTTGCTAGGGCATCTGTTGGAATATATGAAGCAAAATCCGTGTCGTCAACAAACTATGTTGTAGCGTTAACAGTGTTTCGATACTTATTGATGATTGATCCTTCTCCATGTTTAGTCCGGTTTAGGTAGCTTAGATCAAACCCATTCTTTGAATAAATAGAACTGCACTTTCTCCACTTTATGCTCTATGTGGTTTAAACAATACATACGGACATGGCATTGAAAGTTCATTTTATTAACTAGTAGGTCGATGTTCCCCATCTTCCATAAGTTGTGTCTTGCATAATCAATAAGCGCGCTACTCCATCAACATAAGATTTGTTGGTCCTATTAGTTCCTATACAAGACTTGTCCATGTTTATAAATGTGTCCCACTTATCAGAGCATGACAATGTTTATAAATGTAGTCCACATAGGCATGTTAAAAAGGCAGGTCAAGTTATTGAAGATTATAGAAGACAACATCAAACTTCAATTGATGATCTTAAAAGTTAAAAAAGACATTCCAAGTAATGAGGATAGCTCAAAGATTGAATGTGGTATTGAATTATGCTAAGAATTGAATAAAGTCTAATAAACAGTTCCTAAAGGGTGTTTGGGTCAAGGAAAAATAAGAAATTAACTAGCTAAATTATGGTTCCATGTTCATGTGGTAAAAGGCTTATGAGGGTTTCTTAAATTTTTAACCAATTAACTATCTAAATTTAACAAGAAAATGACATAATTTACAAGAGGATATCTCGAAACAAATGTTCAATTAGCTAATAAACTTGAGGTTATTTTATGTGTTAGAACGATGTGTACAAAGGAACATAACAATACTTACCGGTGGTGTGAGGGATGGTGAGTCTATGGCGGGAGAGTTGTGGTGGTGGCAGGATTTGTGGTGAGATGAGAGGAGGTGTGGTGGCAAGAGGAGGAGAGGAGGAGGAGGAGGAGGAGTTAATTTTGCAATTAGTTTGGAATAGCCTTGATGCAAGCTTTGGGGAAAATTTATTTGTGGGGGGAATTTTAAATTTGCTTTAATTTTTGAAAAGTTTTCATATTAGTTTAAAAATATTTTTTCTCTTTTGATTTAATGATTTTTTTCATTTAATTTGTTTAAAAATGTTTTTTATTCATAATAAATAAAATAAAATTCAGAAAAATACAATTTTTAAAAAATATATATATTTTTAAGTATTTAGGACTTTTAAAAAATAATTTTAAATTTTATGCTTAAATTTCCAATATTTGGTATTTTTAGGATTAAGTGCATTTTAGGTTATTCGACTTTTGTTAGTTGATTTATTTGCTTATTTAGTTGTTTTTAGTTTTAAAAAAAAGTAAAGTAACTTCCAATACCGTCTTCCACGGTGTAAGGGGGAGGTTGAGACATAACCCAATGCTTTTGACCCATATTATGTCAAATACCCATTAATGAATGTGACCAGTGATAACGTAATACCCTACCCACCATGTGAACTAGCCATTATCACCGGTCATGAATGGGTTGCACCGGCTTGGTAGGTGTATAGTTATAGTGTGAAGGTTATATGAGCGTATTAAAGTTATTAAGGGTGGGCACGTTAATTTTGACATTTCGAGGATGACATAAAATCATTAACTCGCGTGTCTTACTCAAAACAACTGTGAAGCGTGTTTAGGGTTGCGTTAGATCGTTGAGCGCGGTAACACAACCCTTGTGCGTTTTCGTCCGTTTTAGTCGGTCTTATCGTTTCGTCCGTGTTCATCGTTTTCTTAGTTTTGTACATGTTTTCTTCCGTTTTATGCGTTTTACGTTTCGTCTCTTTTCATAAGTTTTCGTCCGTTTTTATGCGTTTTACACTTTTACACATTTCATACATTTTACGTTTGCGTCTGTTTTCATCGACTTTGTCCTTTTAATCGGTTTTTATCGTTTCGTTTTTGTTTACGTTTTCGTCCATGTTTACACTTTGTCATTGGGTTTTTCATGTTTTAGTCCGTGTGTATAAGTTTTTGACCGTTTTCGTCGTTTTAGCGTTTTCATCTATTTTAGGCGTCTTAGATACATTTTCATCGCTTTCATCATTTTACATATTAATGTACATTTTCTTACGTTCCATACGTTTTCTTACGTTCTTACGTTTTCGTCTGCGTTAGTCCATTTTTTCCGTTTATCCGTTTTAAGACTTTTGGGTCAACAAGCGAAGTGAATCCATATTCGGTTTTGGTTCGCTTGGTTTAATTCTAGTTCGGTTCGGTTTTCGTGTTGAACCGAATAAAAAATAACCGATTTAACGAAACAAACAACCCGATAACGAACGGATAAACACCCTAATTTATAGTGATAGTTTAAAGGAGGACTTATTGTGCGGTTTTAAAGTTTAGGTCTTTATAGTTTAAATTCATAAGGAGTTACAAGTATCTTCTCTATCACACTATCCCATGACTCTTCTTCAACCTTTCTTATCAATCTTTCAATAATATCATATTTTACCCAATTTCATTATCAATGGCGGCACCATCACCACAAAACCAATTGGCTAAGCATGTTATTGATGACCTAATTGAGTTTAAGCGGGAAGACATCATTGATGGTTACATGAGTTTCTTCAAGGCTCGACAAATTTCTAGTCTCCGTGGCTTTATAAACGGATGCGAAGAGGCCACCACGACAAAGAATGAGATTGCGCAGTTTAATGCTTTAGCTTCTGAGATTGCGACTCTTGGAGATGGGGATGAACATTTTGACACATTGATGGATCTTAGGCATGACACGGAGGCTGCGAGGACTAAGGCTGCGGGGTTGAATGATCTCATTACTCAGGCGAGGAGGATATCAAGACCAAGGAAGAACAAATTCGATCGATGAATGGTTGAAGGTTGCTCGCTATGTAAAGGGATGGTTTATTTTGCTCTAGTGTCATCTGTTTATAATGTCTAATGTCTTGGTTTAATATTATGGTTTGTAGATATATTAACAATGAAACATGTATGGATCTTTTGATGGTTTATCCATATGACACTCTAAAATATGTATATTGATCCAATGGAATGGAATGGGATGTTTGTTTCATCTTTTTTAATGTTGTTTTGCATTTACAAATTGGTTGTGGTGTTTAAGTTCATATCGGTAGAATGTATTATTGTAGGTTTGAGGTTGATCCAATCACGGTGGTGCATCCATGTGTCGTGTTCAATGTTGAGCCATGGATATCACGGTTCATAAGTGCTTTGCTTAGGTTGTTTATTTTTTAGGTTGTTGTCAATTTTGTTGATTATGAAGTTTAAGTGGATCGTTTGTGCATGACAATTATTTTGGATTGAACCACTTGATTTAGGGTGTTTTGTTATTGTTTTGCTTTAAGTTAATTGCATTTACATGATTTCTTGATTTTTTTCTTTGTTGGAGGATGTTAGAGCTTATTTAAGTGCTTATAAATAGATTATTTATAGGCTTAAAGTAAGATCTCGGCTATTCTTTGTGTCGGTGCTTGGTTGGATTTGATTATTTTGTGCTTACTTGTTTATCTGGGATTGCTTATTAGTTATAGTTGTAATTAGTTGCTTTAATTTCATTTTTGCTTTTGTTTCTTTATTTGTATGCGCCATGTGGTGAGATTTTAGTGTAGCTATGAGTTATATGTGTCTTTGATCGACTTGTTTGAAGTTATATGGGTGTTTGGGACTATGGGTAAGAACCATTTACATCATGGGTGTGTTGGTTTCAAAATGCAGCCAAAATGAAATATTTAAATTCTATATTATCAATTTGGAGCCACATTTTAAAATTATCAAATTTGAAGCCAAATTTCGCCAAAATTTTAAAAGTACTTAGGAAATTATGGTTTCCTTAATTGAAAAAGCGCCCATAATGAGCCTAATTTTACTCCAATAAATCGAGTTCAAGCAAAACAACCGAACTTCAATTTTACACCATTATTTACCAATTAAGTTTACTAATTTTCTTTAACACATTACTTGACGAATCATGGCAACTCGAACCAATTGTCGGGATGATTTTGTTTATTCGATCGTGAAAATGATAACCCATTGGAATATGAATCGGGCGTATTCAAATGAGGGTAAGGATGATGAAAACAACCATTCAAATCACGAATGTTGTTAAGAGGGTGGTCATATGCTTCTTGGTGTCCTAAATCATTCCACCTCTACTCGGCCTAAACAAAGTGTAAATGATGGTTTTCAATGTCAATAACAAGAATAAGGGTAGGAATGGTGGTCAAAGTGTTCCGGTAAGGGAGGTTTAAACCTAGTGTGGGTCCTAAGTTTAGGTATCAACCTAAAGCGCCTCCTCCGAACACAGAAGGTAGAAAATACAAAGAAGAAAGCCATTTGAAGTGGCGGTCTGAGTGGGATCGCTACATCTAATCCTTTTGATGCTCTACATACGATTGATTCTGATGATTGTGGAAATCCTAATGATGAAGAGGTGTCTGGTAATACAATGGAAGCAAATGAGGTTGGGTCAATTAAGACAGGTAATGTATCACATGTTTCAAATGTGAGTGATTTAATGAAAGTTAACGAGGTTGATCATACCCCAATTGTTGAGAAAATTGGGGAGTTTGAAAAGCTCCTTATGGATGGGAAAGCTACTCTTGTTGATGATAATGGAAATCCTATTAAAAGGTTGCTTATCGTGCATTACTAAGAGGTTAACCCATTCACTAAGGTGGGAGAGATTGTGGATTCGATAGTGATGAAGAGGTGGTTGAGAACACCTTTGATGAGTCGAGTAATCTATTTGGTGGTGGTCATGATCGTGAAGATGATTATGATGACTATGACTATGATAACTATGCGGATCGGGTTCGATCTTCACAGTAATCGGGATGCTTATTATGACACGTATGGTATCAAGTTTCAAGGCCTTGGTAGGAAGTAATTTTATCTCCATAGGAGTATAATGTTAGGTTTGTGTAGTGGTTTATTTTCTTATATAGAAAATAGGAAGTATCTTGTTATGTAAGCTTTTAGCTTATGTAACGAATTTGAGATATGGGATTCACCCATATTCTTTGTATAGCGTTTTTTGGAGTAATATATTTAGGGTCTTTTAGACCTTTTACCCAAAAAAATGTTGTTAAGAGGGCATAACTAGGTTAGCTAAGTTTCGCGGGATTATGGAAAAACCGGCGGAATAAAGGTCGGTGTAACCTTGATGCCTGAATAGGGCATCGAGGAAAAAGCAGGGCATTGTTTCGAGTTTTTGGGTGATTTGGTTCGTGAGCATATAGGTGTTAGGATTCTATCACGGAGGAAGGTTGATTCGGAAGCAATGGGACGAAATCACGGTACACATATACTTTTTAACTAGTAGTGGCTTGGTTGTCGTGGGTACAAGGTATTAATAAGTTTATCTCTGCATTTACATTATGTGCAACTAATTAACAACATTGTGTTAATCTTTGCGTGATATTTTGATGTTGACTTGTGATCGAAGGCGATAATGAATCGTCTTGGTCAACTTCTAAGGAATTTCGAAGAAATTGACCGAAAACTACATATTGCCCAACAAAATACCCTTTCAAAACTTAATGAAGTCCGTGATATAGTTCAATTATAAAAGCGAAGATTGGGTAAATTTTGTAAACTACACGGCCCGAGGAATACAAGGTGTTAATTCTTCATTTTATTCAAGTTCAAATATCTATCACATTTGAGGTTTCCATTTATATTAGTTGTATACTATCGACATTACTACATCTAAACACCTTTTTATTTTGTGTTGCAAGGTGAAATCATTTGCATCTAAAGTGGCGCGTTCAAGTCTTTTATCGACATACAATGGGACGAGGTGGATACGCCCGTGTGATAGATAAAATGGTAACATTAAACATTAAACATTTGCATTTAATAGCATCATACTTTCGTTTATATTGGTTGATCTTACAAGTGTATGTATTTGATGTTTATAAGATCGAGAATAAAGAAATTGAACGGATGAAGAACCACCGCGTGATGCAGCTGTGGTTGAAAGGAAGGGTGAATAAAGGCGGAGAATTTCACGATGATGATATCGAGCAGTTGGACAAAAATTGTAAGTTTGAATCATTTTATTATTATGTTTATTGTTAGTTATAAGTTAATCTTGATAGTGTATTAGTTAAAGCTGTTAGTTATAAGTTAATCTTTGTTAGTTACAAGTTAATCTTGTTGGTTATAAGTTAATCTTGTTACTTATAAGTTAATCTTGGTAGAATTAAATAACCTATTTCCCATATTGTGTGTGCGAGAAAGAGCGGAGGAGAAGATCAAACAAGGAACCTTGAAGGTTGATCATGGCACCGATGCCATGACATTTGTATTAGGTAAGGAAAGGGAGGATATCGCGAGAGGGTGGGAGGTGGAGTAACCTACAAGAGGTATTTTGATGCGCCTCGAATCGGACAAGCATCGATGAAAGAGTGGTGTCACTTCAAAGTGAACTTGATAATGAGAGGAGCCAGCGTCAAGAAAAAGAGGCGTGTCTGAGTTTGATGAAACAATTGGGTGCACAAAGGGGGCGATTGCGATCAACTTCAACTCCATTGACACAAGCGGAGTAAGACATAAGAAAGTAACATTTCATCTTTTTTACCCTTTTAAATCTGCTTGATCTTCTTAAACAATTTATATTTGGTGTCTCGGTGAACATTAATCTTATAAATAGCGGTCTTGATGAGGATGCGGAACACGTGTTCTTGGACTTGAGAAAATTGCGAGCATTGAGAAGTCTAATGGACTTGCAACTTTGGAAAGGAAATGAAAATAAGTGTAAGTAATAAATCATCCCACAGGATTTTGAATTCTACATACATGTATTATTTACCGTGTATTATATATATAGGAAGCTATTAAATCATGGCATCTAAGAAAGCGACTAGATCAAAGCGAAAGGATTCTTCACGTCAACTTTCCGAATCACAAGAACATGAGTCTCCATTAACGGTACTACCACAAGTATGTATATAAACATTTTCATATGTTCTTTAGTTTAATTAATTATTGATACATATATACATGCAACAAATTATCTTTTAGGTAATTAAGTGCGGTGTGGTACTTAAAGAATTCAACTATTATTGCGGAGGTACAGTGTACAAAGCGATGGAAAACAAATGCTTCATAACAAACCACTCCCAAAGGATTGCTTCTGAGTGTCTATTGATAAATCTTTAGTGGATGCGACATGCATACGGATGCGAAATGCGGTTTCAAGCAGTTAAGGATCACGATGGGTGGTTTTATGCATAGCCAAAGGATCAAGTGGTTTTCGATGAAAAGGTACATACATGCATGTGTTTTATAAACCTACATATATCATTCTTCATATTTAATTCGGTGTTTGATACACCCGGCTTTTGTTTCCTCAGGTAACACCACCAAGTACCATAAAGCGATTGGTGAGAACAGAGCGCACCTAAATTACAAGCGAAGCACTCGTCTCTAGTGATGTCATGCAAAAGGAAGCTAAGAAGATCAAGAGTCAGAAGTCGTTAAATTATTGAGAATTTTATTATGTACGACATTACAATTTTATATACATTCCAATTTTATTGTATTTGAATATATTTTGTATATATATATATATTTGAATTTGTTTTGATATATATTGATTTCTTATATGTGACTAAAAGCTTCATATAGTCACAATTATTAACACTTTTTGGTCACAGTTTGCTTAATTCGATGTGTGACTAAATGTTAGAAAAAGGCCACACAAACATAAAATTCAAGTGGCCATTGGATGATCAATAGTCACACAAAACACACATTTCTTCACTTTACACACCATATGGTCAAACTTATTAACACTTTTGGCCACTTTATGGTTAATTGTATGTGACTAAATACCCAAAAGAAACATGCTTTGTGTGACTAAATGTTAGAAAAGGCCACACAAACATAAAATTAATGTGGCCATTGGATGATCAATAGTCACACAAAAACACATTTCTTCACTTAAAACACCATATGGTCACACTTATTATGAGTTTTGGCCACTTTATGCTTAATTGTATGTGACTAAATACACAAAACAAACATGCTTTGTGTGACTAAATGTTAGAAAAGGCCACACAAACATAAAATTCATGTGGCCATTGGATGATCAATAGTCGCACAAAAGACATATTTCTTCACCTTAAACACCATATGGTCACACTTATTAACACTTTTGGCCACTTTATGCTTAATTGTATGTGACTAAATACCCAAACAAACATGCTTTTGTGGGACTAAATGTAGAAAAGGCCACACAAACATAAAATTCAAGTGGCCATTGGATGATTAATAGTCACACAAAACACACATTTCTTCACTGTAAACACCATATGGTCACACTTATTAACACTTTTGGCCACTTTATGATTAATTGTATGTAACTAAATACCCAAAAGAAACATGATTTGTGTGACTAAATGTTAGAAAAGGCCACACAAACATAAAATTCAAGTGGCCATTGGATGATCAATAGTCACACAAAACACACATTTCTTCACTTAAAACACCATATGGTCACATTTATTAACACTTTTAGCCACTTTATGGTTAATTGTATGTGACTAAATACCCAAAACAAACATGCTTTGTGTAACTAAACGTTAGAAAAGGCCACACAAATATAAAATTCATGTGGCCATTGGATGATCAATAGTCACTCAAAATACGTTTCTTCACTTGAAACACCATATGGTCACATTTATTGACACTTTTAGCCACTTTATGATTAATTGTATGTGACTAAATACCCAAAACAAACATTCTTTGTGTGACTAAATGTTAGAAAATGCCACACAAACATAAATTTAATGTAGCCATTGGATGATCAATAGTCACACAAAATACACATTTCTTCACTTTAACACCATATGGTCACACTTATTAACACTTTTGGCCACTTTATGATTAATTGTATGTGACTAAATACACAAAACAAACATGCTTTGTGTGACTAATTTTACAAAAGGCCACACAAACATAAAATTCAAGTGGCCATTGGATGATCAATAGTCTCACAAAGACATATTTCTTCACCTTAAACACTATGGTCACACTTATTAACACTTTTGGCCACTTTATGCTTAATTGTATGTGACTAAATGCCCAAAAGAAACATGCTTTGTGTGACTATCTGGTGTTTATTGTCACTATCTGGATTAATCCATCAAAATTTGTACCTAATTAGTCACATGTTAAGGTTGTGGTTACTCTTTTGCAATAGAGACTAAAAAAAAGTCAAACACGTGACCATATGGCACCTATGGTCGCGCGACCTTTAGTCACACACGGTCGAAAAATCATGTGTGACTATATGTATGTCGTCACACATATTCGGTGTAGGCAAATCCACTTTTTGTTCTAGTGTATCCCAGATGGGTCGTCCTTGCGAAGGAAACTTTTGTCTGAGTGCCATGATGTTACAACATGTCTTTAATTTTCTGATTTCCAGGATTGAATATGATCAAACAACATCCATGCTATCATCATCAAGAATCAATAAAAAGAAGAAACAAAGAAGATATGATGAACCCTTAAAATCTGATATATTATATATGAATGGGTTGATTTGTTTACAGAATCCTAAACCTATTTATACTAGATGAAGCGGCATCATTGGAAGAGAATACCGTTTCATCAAAAGTAATCGACAACTAATTCTAACCGTTATACCTATTCTAAAACCTAAATAACCGTCTACCATGTACACTTTGGGTTTACAGAATTCTTAAACTATATACATATATACTTTGGTAATCAAAAACATTAATATGGGCCAACAGTTCCCTTCTAATGTCGTGATACCAAAGTCTTCATTTTAACAAGTTTCTTCTTCAATTCGTATCGCCTTCAATTCTGACTTTTGCAGCCGTTTTGATTTTTGAAAAACCGTTTTGATTTCTGACTTTCACAGCCGTTTTCTTCCACTTCGAGACCATCACAACCCCGCTCTCTTTCTTCGTTGTGACCATCACAGCCCCTTCATCGTTGAGACCTTCACAGCCCATGCATCGTTGAGACCATCACAGCCCCTTCATTGTTGAGACCTTCACAGCCCCTACATCGTTGAGACCATCACAGCCCCTTCATCGTTGAGACCATCACAGCCTCGCTTCATAGTTGAGACCATCACAGCCTTGCTTCTTGATCATATCGCATGACCTTTCATGATCAAATCTCTTGATCATTCAATCCATCACAAATCGATTCTTCTCTTTTTTGCAGTTGCTTCACACAACTTGGCTTCACACCAATTTCTTCATGATTGCGTTTCAAAAAAAACGCATGTTTGATTCTTGAATGATGATTGAATCATGAATTGTTGTTGTTGCTTGATCCCCTTCGGCTCTGATGCCACTGTTACAACAGGTCTTTAACTTTCTGATTTCCAGGATTGAATATGATCAAACAACATCCATGCTATCATCATCAAGAATCAATAAAAAGAAGAAACAAAGAAGATATGATGAACCCTTAAAATCTGATATATTATATATGAATGGGTTGATTTGTTTACAGAATCCTAAACCTATTTATACTAGATGAAGCGGCATCATTGGAAGAGAATACCGTTTCATCAAAAGTAATCGACAACTAATTGTAACCGTTATACCTATTCTAAAACCTAAATAACCGTCTATGTATTGGACGGTTTGGACCCAGCCCATGTACACTTTGGGTTTACAGAATTCTTAAACTATATACATATATACTTTGGTAATCAAAGACATTTATATGGGCCAACACATGATACATTAAAAAGAGGGCATGGTAGTTATCTTAAAATTCTTAAGCACCTCTCTGAAAATTTCTTTTGGCCAAAAAAGAAGAGTGATTTAAAAATTCTTGTGCAAAATTTCTTGGTATGTCAACAGAACAAAAAACAAACACTTACGTCGACCGGTCTACTACAGCCTCTACCGATTCCATGTCGTGATTGGGAAGATATCTCTCTGGACGTCATTGTTGGGCTTCCGTAATCAGGAGGTGTTCATACCGCTAGTTTTGATTGACGGATTGACTAAACAGTCACTTTTACGTTTTACCACTGGCTCACCCATTTATAGCTAAGTCGGTGGCTGCACTTTTTTGTAAGGAAATCATTCGCTTACACGGTATGCCTCGTTGCATCATATCTGATAGAGATGTCATTTTTCTAAGCAATTATTGTTCTGTCTTAGTCAAACCCGTCTATGTATGGGCCCCGCTTATCACCCACAATCTGATGATAAGATGGAAGTGGTTAACTGTTTCCTAGAAGCTTTACTTAAGGTGTTTTGATCATGAGCGACCCTCTTCTTGGAGCAAGTTTTTGGCTTGGGCAGAATACTCGCTCAATACTGATTATCATACTTCTTTAAGTCTGTTTATGGTCATGACCTGCCTCCACTTAACCTGTATGTTCAAGGTGAAACTCATAATGCATACTTAGAGGAACATTTGGTTGCTCGTGATGATGCACTCCAGCTTTTGTGAACCAACTTGCTTAAAGCATAGTCACGTATGAAAGCAGAGTCAGATTTGAAGCGAAGAGCGGAATCATTTGAGGTGGGGTGTAATTCTTCTTCAAATTCAGCCATTCCGTCAACGCTCCCTTTCTAAACGAAAGTTTGAGAAGCTTTTACCATAGTACTTTTGGACCGGACACTGTGACTCGCCGAGTAGGTCCTGTAGCCTATGAACTTGCTCTTCCTGCAGACTCCACTTCCAAAGTACACCATATCTTCCATGTTTCCCTACTACGTCTGGCACACAGTCAATTGGTTTCTCAACCCCCTGCACCCTTACCCATCACTGCTGACTGGGACAGATTCTAGTTCCTGATAAGATTCTAACACACCGCTAGATATCCAGATTCGATACCTAGGAATTGTTGGTGCAATGGCAAAACCGACCTCTTGAAGAAGCCACTTGGGAAGATTATGATTTACTTTCTGGACAATTCCCACACTTTTGCCTTGAGGACAAGGCAAGTTTCCATGGGGAGAGTACTCATAGGAAGCTTACATATTCTAAATGGAAGAAATCAAAGGGAAAGAGAGAAGAATTTGGATCACAGATCAACCATTGATTTTTCTGAAAATCAATCAGCATTTTATTATGAGCAAGCACATTAAGCATTCCCTGATCTTCAGCAATTTACTTACCATATTTTAGTTTGGGTAAAAGCCATAAAATAACAACGTACTTTCTAAAATTTACCGACTTGAAACACTTACTTTTTTATTAACATATACACCCACGTACTTTCAAATTTTGTTCCGACTTTACCCATATTGTAATAATAATATTATTTAATTATATTAATATAAATCGGTCATATGGGTGAAGTCGAACAAAATTTGAAAGTATGTATGTATAAAAAAAATAAGTGTTTCAATCGGTACATTTTAGAAAGTATGTTGTTATTTTAAGCTTATACCATTTTAGTTTTAGATACTTTTCTTAGCTATAAAATAAGGCAGAAGGTGAGCATGATCATCAATCATTTGTATTTCAATTTGAGTCCTCTCCATAGGGACTTGTTGATTTCATTGGAGTTCTTTGTTCAGATTCTGCATTGTTCTTCAATAAATCAGTCCTATCCTTCTTCTTTCATATGTTCTGTTAGCCTTGTTCTAATATATACTTTTTTGCTTAATTGGATCCGTATTGGAAATGCTACTTCTTTTGGCTTATAATGCTACTTCTTTTGACTTATATATGTATATTGTAAACATTTGCGACTCTCCAATTCTCTCGCTGTCTATCAATGCAAGGCAAAAATGGCAAATTGACATTTTTAATAAAGAGAATGAAAACCTGAAGCGAGAGTTGGAATTCTTCCGTAATGAATTTTCTAAGTTTTTCCACAAGGTACAAGGCCGTGCTTCTCTGAATTGTTGATCTATGTCCTCTGCTGAACTGTTGATGATTATTCAGAACATTTGAATTTTTATGTTTTTCTATTAAAAGAGAGATTGACCCTGGTTGATTTATGCCTTTTCTAAGTAGCATCTTGATTACGCCTTGCAAACGCCAACACTGACATGCTGAATTAAAATCAAATTCAATCGTGAGCTTACAAAATTCCTTAACTGATAATCTGTAACTTCTATATAACCATAGATTTTGATTTCGTTTCATAGAATACCCCAAAAGTTACCAACTTTCCGATCATCAAATTGTCCTTAAGGGGTGTTTAAACCCCTATTCTGTTTCATCTGTTTTATATTATTCCGTTACACTTCATCAACAATCTCACATAAAAGTTTACCTTATTTATTTTGCATTTTACCAAAATATTTGTGGGTATTAACCTAACAGAAGATGTGATTTGAAATGAAACTCAATTTGAAATTAACAAACATGTCGTAGTGATTTCAAGAAAATTTACACAAAGATTTCTACTTTTATAGACAACCCGAACCTCTTGTATTTGCTGTTGCAGTTTGTATTTACAACTATACCAAGGAAATACATTCCCAATACAATGCAACACTTTTTCTGTACATCTCATTCAGCAGTTTTCCTGCAAACCCGACGGTTGGGATGACCATGGTCAAAGTAAAGAAAAAAATAACTCAAAAAAGTCAACGTGATCGTGACAATAACTTCAAAAGTCTCCATAATCGCTCATACTACCACTTGAAAATCTCTTCATCTTTTCCCAAATCTGCAAGCGTCTCCTAGGCCTCAATGGGCCTGAACTTGAGGTTATCCTATCACGAATGTACATCTAGCCCAAGACCCGAAAATCCGCTCTCCACATCAAGTGGAGATTCATAGCTGGATAGGTGGAATCGATGAACCTGGGTCTGGGCCAGGGCCGAGGCCAGTTTGTACTGGCTCGTGGATCAAAGTCCATGGAATTAAATCCTCTTGGCTACATGTCCTTGAGCACAAGTCTCGTGTTTCTTCGCTTTCGTTGCAGACCAATATCAAGGCCTGAACCACTTCACCCATGAAGGGTCGATTGTGACACCGGGCTGCACACATTGATGCTATTGCTGCTACTTTAGCAATACTGTCTAATGGAACTTCATGGGATAGTGATGGATCAATAAGCAAGTTTAGACCTTCTGGTGTTGGTAGGAGGGGACGGGCCCATGCGACAAGGTTTTCTTGGCCCGATGGCATTGACATGTCAACGGGTTTTCTTCCTGTTAGGAGCTCAAGGAGCATGGGCGGAGGCACTTGTAGTTCAGGGGTAGCGGTCGCTACCCCTGAACTTTTATCCGGTAGTGGAAATTTTATTTTTTTTTACGTTTTTAGTACTATATTTAGTGTTTAGCTACCCACGAAACAAATTTTCGCTACCCTAAATAAATTTGACAAGACCCATATCATTCTTTAAAAACTCCAAAAAACTCTAAGGCCCAATCCCACTAAATGTTTAAAAATAACTCGGGGCCCATTTTAAACACACTTTAAAAGTTAAAAGTGATATGTTGATGACGACTTGTTCTCCACCATAAAAACATACAAAACCTATCAATTTAATAAAATAAAAGTCTACACAACTACACAAGTTCTTG
This sequence comes from Chrysanthemum lavandulifolium, assembly GCA_022545495.1. Taxonomy (NCBI): domain Eukaryota; kingdom Viridiplantae; phylum Streptophyta; class Magnoliopsida; order Asterales; family Asteraceae; genus Chrysanthemum; species Chrysanthemum lavandulifolium. Next base: position 288,312,413 of record CM040238.1, on the reverse strand, counting down.
AGTTAGAGACCGAAGAAGAAAAAAAAAAACCTTAAAAGCTTATGCTTACGCCTTTCGAGTTCGGCCCTTCGCCTTACGTCACGCTTCTGACCTTACCCTTAGGTAATTTCAAACTTTCAAGTCTATTTAATAATTTATTAATTTTCATTCTTAGTATTAGGGATTTAGGGTTAATTTTGGTTGTGATTTAGATTAGTGATTAGATTAGGAATTAAGGGTTGATTTTGTACGCCGCCCTGCGTTCTGCCTTATGTAATTTTATTATATGTAATTGATTTTTGAAAGTCTAGACAAATTACTAAGTTACTGATTAGATTGTCGTTCAATTTTATACAGGGACTTGATTTTTGAAAATTAAAACATGAAAAAACAAGTGCATATTGGCAATTTCTTTAAAAGAAAATTTCAAGAGGATGATGTTGGTTCTAATAATGTTGATGATATTGGTTCAATTCCTTCGGGTTCAATTCCTTCGGGTTCAATTCCTTCGGGTTCGATTCCAAATGGATTTGATTTGAATGATCTACCTTCGGACCCTTTTGATAGACCACCGATTGCTAGTTATCATCCTAATCAAGTGGATGATATAAGAAGACACTATCTAATCAAGTGGGCGAGCGTCCTCGTCTCGAGGAATACTTACAAGTTACGAAAGTAGACTTGTAGAGCTGGAAGAACAGTGCGCATGCACTAAGTATAAAAATCGAGTTTTCAAAAACAAATGCGAGGCAAAGCGACAAGTGAACTTAAACCAATAATCACAAATGAAATGGCTTCTTTGAAAAGGTACACCAAATCACAAGGACACAAAGGCAAGTTTTGATCGTAAGATTGGGAACTTATTAATGTTCACACCCAGGTTGGTAGGTGTCTTGCCTTGATTTGCGGTGGTTGATTTTATGTATTTAAGTATCCTTTGAAAAGGCGTAGGTATGGATTTGTGCTAAGGGTTTAAATACTTTTGGACAATATTTTTGGTATCGTCTCGTTTAACGGATCGTCTTGCTTTAGAATCACCTTAAAGAAAATACAAGATAGAAAAGCGTTATGATTGTTTTGTTGTTTTATATTTTTTGATGTTGTTAACACTTTAGGAAAAGTGTTAATGAACTTTGATAACTTTAAAAAAGCGTTTACAAAGGTGGTATATGTGCAATGCAGATGCGAGAATGCTTAAAACACGCTAAAGCCTCCCGGCGTGGCAAAAATTGGTTGGATCAGCTGTCAAGTTTATCACACAAGTCAACCACTTGTGAATGGTCAACCGTAATAAAATTCAAGCAGTCTAAAACCAATGCAATTTCCTTGGAATATAGTGGATTCCGGTCGTTAAGTCCCGGAGGATTAATGGTGCTTAAAAACGTTCAGATGTCGAATGATCACTAAGGATAATGATCAGTAAGGATTTTGATGGATAATTACACTAATGATTGATTGGAATGGTATTTGGATACAGAACTATAAAGCAAAACAATCAGATTAGACAAACGTAAACACGTACGTTTACTAAATTTTACGTAAACGTGCAAAATAAAACGTGAGATTTAAGAAATAAAAGACCTACAAATATGAAAATGATATTTTTACAACCCTAATAATAAAAGAAAATTATTAGAAAATTAAAATTATTTTTATAACTATTTATTTAATTATTATTAATAAAAAACTATTTTTAACTATTTAATAATACCCTAAAATATAATAAAATATGAAATAAAGGTAGAAAATTGAAATTATGACTTAGAAAAATCTAAAATATTATAAAACTTATTTTAAAATTAAAAATATATTTTTTACACTTTTTATCTGTTTATTATTAATTAATTACTATTTAAAATACATTTAAATACAAGAAAATACCAAATTAAACTGGAAAAATGAAATTTTAACTTGGAAAAATCTAAAATATTATAAAACTAATTTTAAAACTAAAAAGATATTTTTATGTTTTTATTTATTTATTATTAATTATTTAATACTTTTAACTATTTTAAATTCTAATAAATACTAAACAAACTAGGAAAATTATGAAATTTTTCTATAAATATCCTATGGTGTGAGAAAGCTAAGAAAATTATAAAAACTAAAAGTGCTTAATAATAAGCTGAAAAAGAAAATTAAAAATCTAATTTCTATTAAATAAACGCTATCACTATTTTTAAAATGATGTTTTTGTGATTTTTCTTTTTGAAAACTATTTAACTACTTAAAGTAAGAAACTTTTATGAAAACAAAAATTTTACAACTTAAAAATAAGCTATTTGAAGGCTTATTAGCTTAACAGTGAGCTTATGAGCTTATTTTGATGATTTAAAGCTCAAACAAGCTTACAAACTGGAACCAAAGGTGAAATAAGCTACAAACAAGCTAAAGCTACTTAGATGAAGCTAAAAGCATGAGATAAACACCGATAAGCTTAAAATAAGCAAATAAGCAGCGGTACAAAACCTACTAACCAAGCAGGGCTGCAAGGATTTTGTAGGCCAATTTTAACTAGGTGCAAGGATCGGAGGTCAAAGTGAGCTTTGATGTAATAAGTCGGCTTATTGAGGTTTCCAAAAAGCCAAGAATCTCACTTTGGGGTCCACTATTAAGCTCAGTGTGAGCTTGAGAAAAAGCTTGTAAAACAACGATGGATGACTCGGTATGTCTTGAGTGAATTGGGACAAACAAAAGCAACTAGCAACCTTATCAAATAAGCTATAGAGGTGAAAATAAGCCTTTGGACTAGAGAGACAGCCCGGTTAGCTTTCAAAAGCCAAAATACACAAGCTAAGATTCAGCGATGAGCTTTTAATGAGCTTGTGAAGAAGCTAGCTCAATGACACAGGACACATTTTCGAAAGGGCTTAAAAGAAACCAAAATTTAAGCAGTTTAATAAGCTAGCTAGAGATTATAAAAAATACTATGATAAAGATGAGCAGTTGAATATTAATATCCCAAAAGCTCAAATCTTGAAACTTAATATTATGTCCTATATAAAATTATCTATTTTATTCAAAAACGACTAAACTGAAAAGTTTGACTTTTTAAGAAAACCAAATAAGTTGACCTATATGAACTTTGGATCAATCCTACTTATTAATTATGTTGTATTAAGGTGAATTAAGACTATATTGATCAATATTATCAACTTATGAACATGAAATCATGATCATGGATCATGAAAATCCAACAGTTAGTGATCAAGATGAGATCAAAGATTATTTTGACTTTTTTACAAATGAGTACTGGTTCTTATTGTTTCTATGAGCTATTAGGCACTAAGGTGATACAAAACAACAACAAGTAACAACACAAATACCCTCTAATACAGTTAACACAGTAAAACCAAACAGTCCTTTATCAAACTGTTTTGAAGATTTAAACACTAAAACAGGTTTTTAAAGCAAGAAATATAGTGATTACCTTATACTAACTATAATGAGACAGAGTTAAACTAAAATTAACAAGTTTTAAACACTCAGACTAAGAATTGCAAATTATGAGAAAATTGCTTACAAATTGAGTTCAAGCATAAAACAGAGAACCAAAGCACAAGATCACAACCTATAGCTTCCCGAAGCACTAAACCAAAGCGATCAATATCAACCTGCTCCGACTCTTGATCATCTTCTCCATGGATTTTTTATTTTCACTAATTTTTTTTGGTATTTTGGGAATTTTTCTTTTTGAAACTAAACTGAGTTTTAAAGGTTTCTAATAGCTTAAACAAGCTATCTAGGAGCTTAAGTGAGCTTATGAGTCCTTATCATCCACTACAAACAACTTTAAGATAACATGATATTTTTGAAATGAAAATTGCATAAACTGAATTTGAAACTGGAACTTGAAATTAATGACTGGAAAAGATTCACATACACTTAAATAACTTAAACAAAGTACTTGAAAGACTTAAATTACACTGGAATTTGAAAAATAATTAAAACGACATACGTTAACTAAATTAAAACTAGATATCTCACTCCTCTGCTTCTCCTTCTTTCTTTATAGACTTTAGAGACTCCCCATGCTTGATCATATCCATCAACAATCTTGACCATTGATTTCTCTGAATTCATCCTACCCTTTAAAACTGATTTTGGCGCCAAAAGTCTTGATAGTGGATTAGAGCAGGTTTTGAGGCAATTAAAGAATTGTGGATGTTTGTGGAGGTGGAGGGGACAAAATGAGAAGTAGATATGGAGCTAGGGGTGATTTGGCAGCATAAACAGGTTTTGTGAGTGAGGTGAAGTGTTTGATGGTGGGGAAGCATTAAATGCTTGTGGGCTGGTATAGGAGGAGGGGGGATGAGCTGGAAGAGTAGGTAGTGAGGTGGAGAGGTGGTGGAAAAACCACCTGGTTTTGGGTTTACAGGCGATGGTGAAGGAGATGAACAGTGATGGCGGTATAATATTTAAAACGTGGGCTTGTGACTGGGCCAGCTGGTTGGGTTGTGTTTTGGGTTGGATTTAATATCAAAAGGGTCCGTTTGGTATAATTTAAGCACAAGGACCATTCATGTAATATCTGCAAAGTGAGGGACTGAAGTTGAAACTTTTCCCAAGTTAACACAAGGACTAAACCTGCAATTAATGGTTAGTACAAGGACCAATATTGCATAAAATTCCATTTTATAAATCGAGGACCAAAGCGCCAACTTTGTAACTCAGGGACCAAACTTGTAATTTTATCAAAACTTATCATATAAGGACCAAATATGCCACATTTGAATAGTACAAAGTGTAGTTTGAATAATTTCCATTTTAAACACCGAGATGATTTTGACACTTTTGTAAAGTTGAGGGACCAAAGTTGTAAATTGTGATTTTAAACTTCAAAGGACAATTTCTTACAACTTGTGAATCAAGGACCTTAAATGATATTTTGCTTTATTTTGATTTACAGGACTACTTTTGACAACTTTTGAAACTTGGGGACTAAAGCGCCAATTATGCAAACTTGATCGTTTTCAAGCGATTTTGGTATTTTGCATTTAAAACACATAAAACACTTATTTGTGATATTTTTATCATTTTGATGCATTTCTGAGTGTTTTCAGATGTTTTTGCAGTTTAAATGGTACAAAAATGATGAGTATTTGCACACTCATCACTTATATTGTTATTTATTTAAAGAAAAAGTTGGCAATCAAGGTGGAAGAGATGTTTTTTCAAGTGAAGGCTTTTGTAGTTGGAGTAAATCAAATGCCTTAAAAGATCATGTTGGGTCAGTTAATAGTCATCATAATAAGGCGATGAAAAAATGTGAGGATCTCTTGAAACAAAAGCAAGCCATTGATGTGAAGCTAAAATTTATAAGTGAACAAGAAAAGGTTGCAAATCGGTACAGATTATTAGGATCTGTTATTAGTGCTAGACACTGCCTAGAGAATAGATTACCATTTAGAGGTCATGATGAATCGGAGAGTTCTCGTTCTAAGGGATGTTTTCTTTCAAATTTAAAGTTGGTTAGTGAGATGAACCCGGAGATTGGTAAGTATACATTGGGGAATGCAAAGAAGAATAATAAGTTGACGTCTCCACCAATACAAAAGGACATTATTGAATTCTTTGCGAAAGAGCTAAGTAAAAGGATATGTGATGAACTTAAAGATAATGTGTTTGGTTTGTTAGTGGATAAGTGTGCTTAAATTATATCAGGAAGTTGTCGGCGTCCTTTGTTATGTTAAAGAGGAAGGAGATAGCATTCAACAACGAACTAGTGCAAAAGGTATTCTATCCTATTTTCAAAATTTGAGTTCATTTTTATGCACACTTGATGGAAGAAATTTTAGGCCACAAATGGTCTCTCAAAACATCTTCAAAAAGAGACAAGACTTGTTGGAATCGAGTAGGTTGATTCAAGGAACAAAACTAGCATTGAATGATTTAAGACAAAATGGGTTTGATGACATGTTGAAAAAGTGACTTCTTTTGTGAAAAAAATGGTATTACGGTGTTGGATATGATGGGAAGTTATGGTAACCCAAGGAGCGGAAGAATGTCATTACTAATCGACATCATTTTGAGGTTGAGGTTTTAATACGGTTTTGGATATGCAAATTCAAGAATTTGGGAACCGGTTCAATGAGGTACCAACTACATTGATAGAAAATATATCGGTTTAAATCCTTGTAATGGGTTTTCTAAGTTTGATATATCTAAGATAGTAGCCTTTTGTGAGATGTATCCGATCCGGTTGATTTTAATATGAGCGATAGGGGTGTATTTTGGGTGAGCTTAAAGTCTTTTATCACTCGGTAAAGGAAGATGATAGATTTTGAATTTGGATGGGATTTGTCACCTAGCTCGGGTAATGGTGGATACGGAAAAATCTCTCATTTCCTTTATTTTATCAGATTTTGAAGCTTGCATTGGTTTTACAGGTTCAACATAGCTGTTGAAAGATGCTTTTCTAAAATGAAGCTTATTAAAAGCAGTTTGCGGAATCGAATGGGGATGAATATTTGAACAATGCTATGGTATGTCTTTGTTGAAGGAGAGATATTGTGAAGTAACGAATGAGGATGTAATGGTTCGTTTTCAAGCTATGAAAGACCGAAAAGGAGATTTTGAGATCTATTAGGTATTTGTTTAACTTATTTTATTATTGTGTTTTTAATTATTTAAATGTACGGTTAAAAAAAATTATGGTTAACTTTTTTTCCGCTACCCCAAAGTTTACTCTGGCTCCGCCCTTGTCAGGAGTACCACTCCGTAGCTATATCGTCACTCTTTACAAGAAGATGGCTGTCATTGCATACTAGGGCCACATACACAATTCAAATGAAAAGTTTAAGAAAATTTGAATATGGCGGGTTCCCTAACGGGCCAAGACATATAATCGACTCATTTACGAAAAAAAAAAAAAAAAAAAAAAAAAAGCGTGCGAAAGTGCCCATGACACGTGTCGAAATATGTTGGTTTCTTCATCTAAGCGGAGCGAGCGGACCAAAATCGAAACTTTAGGAGTAAAGTCATGTTCGAGCAGAATGTTGCTAGACTTGAAGTCTCTATGTATGACTCTTGGGCTTGAATCTTCATGCAAGTAAGCTAACCCCGAGCCGCACCAAAGCTATCTTCAAGGGGCCCCAATCCGATGGTGCGACTTCCTTATCAATCCCTAATCAACCAAAATTTCACTCCAATTATAAACCATCTTCACTAAAAAATTAAATTCAAATATTTGACTTTTGAAAGTCAAACATTTCAATCCCTAAACAAAAAAGTAAAGCACAAAAATGCCAAGCATTTGACTTTTGCAAGTCAAACAATTGACTTTGGAAAGTCAAGAATTTCATACCATGAAGGTGAGATTCAACGCTTCCATTTGGGATTAGCTCATAAACCAAACACCGGTTTCTTTCTTCTGTTCAAATGCCAAGTAACCGAACCAAATTTCTATGGTGCAAGCGGCTAAGCATTTCAACTTCTGCCAAGAATTCCCGACCCCTTGTTGATCATCACGTTTAAGTACCTTGACAGCAACTTTAGTCCCATCTTCAAGGGTCCGCTATAAACCGCCCAAACCCACCCTCACCTAAAACACCCAACTCATTAAAGTTATCAGTTGCTTTTCCATATCACTTGAACTAAGCGTCTTTGCAGATCCTTTATAAGCTATATTAGACCGGAATGATAATGAAGCTGACTCAGGCCCACTTCCTATCGTCGATCCACCAACCCCTGATGATTTTGTGACGGATAGTAAAGTAGCTGGTGGGGTGTGTCCTGATTGGGCCCCTTCCCTACGTTTAACCAATAGAACCCAAGCAGCAACGGAGACTAGAACCACGGCTACCACTGCTGATAAAACTATTATGGAAATTATGCCACCACTTAGCCTATTGCTAGACCTTTGCTTACTGATATCGACACCGATGGGCTTTATGTCCCTACCGTTGTTTCCGTGACCATAAGGTCCACCATTACCGTTGCGTGATGATGGCATAGGTGGCGATGGCGGAAGACCTATTAACAACAAAATGATTATGATTATAAGCAAGAAAAATTCAGTTTGACTTTCGAGGTCAAGCAATTGATCCTAAGTATGGTAGATGTGACAGTTTCGACCAATTTACTTATTGTGGGCGAGTTGGTAAATGAGACTTATAAAGCCTGTTTCAACCACTCCCACCGTGAATAATTGTTGAAAAGGCGGTTTCAACCGAAACTGGTACCATGTTAGTTTCGACCCATTTACATATTAATGAGTTTGGGTTGTATTTTATACATTCTGGTAAGCGGATGAAACAAAAAATATCTAATAAAAGATGCGGGTTATATGAATAAAAAGTGTATTAGAGTCAACCCGGCCGTTTCTACCAGTACTGAAAAAAGGCTCGTTTAAACTGTTGCCCAAACCCTCCCGACCCGGCCAAAACTCGATCTCTTAGTATAGAGGTACCTGGATACTTCACGAACAAAACTTCATAATCGCTGAAAGAGAGTACTTAATAGGAACTTGTTTCAGCCATAATCTTTGAGCAGTTACATACGCGGTGAAGTTTTCAATTTTCTCACCAAGTGGTACCAAGTTGATCATAACAACCGTCTTTTCTGAATCTTCGTTGTCTTCATTTGCTCCCATGATTCGAACTTGACTTGATTTCATTGAAAGTCCGGCAGCCATTTCAAAAGCAAGCTCAGACACTAATGGAAAAAAGGTGTAGAGTGAAACACTAAGACCGAGCTCAACTTGCATTGGCAAAACACACTTGCATGGTGTACCAGGTGGGGTGTTCGTTAACGGCTCCACGCACATTATTGTACAATCTACAAATGATGAAAAAGTCAAATTTTATGGATTGCTAAAGTTAACCATCAGTTAAATAAAAGGCTGCTAATAGAAAAAAAATACTAAATTTAAAGGTAGCCTCCGTAACGTTGAAAGTTTAGTGGTTTTACCATTACTAACCCATAAATAGAATAGTGACTAGATATGGCTCGTTATTTGATAAGTTTATAAACCTTCATTGGGAGGTGGAGGTGGTAATGTTTGAAGCGGCTTTGGGATTCTTAGTGAAGATCGAGAAGGAGATACTTTAGGCGGAAGAGCGGCACTTGTAAACATAAGGATGATAAAATATTAGCTTTGAACTAACTAACAAAATAAACTTAAAACAATTCAAAAGTAGTTCTTACTTGTAGTTTCTACAGATGGAGACATTGTTGGCGGAGAACTTGCGTGCAAATCAGTCAATATGCACTGGCAAAAATACCATGAAAATTAGTATATTCATTGAATAATAGAGTTACCTGTATTGTGCTTCTTTTCGGTATATTCTTTGTATTATTGTAGTATTATGATTAAAAAAATTACCAATGAGCACAAGTTTATTAAATAATACACTGCTTGAAAGAAGACCATTAAAATTTGTATATTCTTTCAATAATACACGTTTGTGTATTTTGGTTCTTTAGGTAAATTCGTTGAATTATTGCACTTTTATAATTTAAAAACTACCAACGAGAACAAGTTTATTATAATATACATTGAGAAAGAAGATCATGGAAATTTGTACATTCCTTGAATAATACTGATTACATTTATTGTGGTTCTTTTGGGTGTATTCTTTGAATTATTGCGATATTATGATTAAAAACTACCAATGAGCACAAGTTTATTACATAATATACACTAGGAATGAAGACCATGGAAAGTTGTATATTATTTGAATAATCTGATTATGTGTATTGTGCTTCTTTTGGGTATATTATTTGAATTATTGCATTATTATGATTGAAGAACTACCAACTACTACAATTTTACTAAATAATAAACACTCGGACATATATTCTTTGCATAATCTGATTCGCGTGTATTGTGGTTCTTTTAGGTATATTATTGAATTATTGCGGTATTATGATTAAAAACTACCAATGAGGACAAGTTTATTAAATAATATACACTCGGAAAGAAGACCTTGGAAATTTGTATATTCTTGAATATTACACTTACGTGTATTGTGGTTCTTTTGGGTATATTCTTTGAATCATTGGAGTATTATGAATAAAAACTACCAATGAGCACAAGTTTATTAAAAATATACCTTTGGGAAAGGAGATCGTGGAAATTCCTTGAATAATACAATTCGTGTATTGTTGTTCTTATGGGTATATTCTTTGAATTATTGCGGTATTATGATTAAAAACTACCAATGAGCACAAGTTTATTAAATAATATACAATGGGAAAGCGAGGCGGTGGGAAGTCGTAAATTATTTGAATAATCTGATTACATGTATTGTGGTTACTTTGGGTACAATGAGAAAAATTTTATTAAATGATAAACACTCGGAAAGAAGACCGTGAAAATTCGTATATTCTTTGAATAATACACTTACGTGTATTGTGGCTCTTTTAGGTATATTCTTTGAATTATTGTAGTATTATGATTAAAAACTACCAATGAGCACAAGTTTAATAAATAATATACACACGGAAAGAAGATCGTGAAAATATGTATATATTCTACGTATTATTGGGGTTATATGAATAAAAAATTATCAATGAGCATAAGTTTATTAAATAATATACCTTTGGGAAGAAGGCCATGAAAATTAGTATATTCTTTGAATAATATTATTCGTGTATTGTGGTTCTTTTGATTATACTTTTTGAATTATTGCACTATTATGATTATAAAACTACCAATCGGCGCAATTTTATCAAATAATAAACACTGGGAAAGAAGACCATAGAAATTCGTATATTCTATGAATAATAAAATTACGTGTATTGTGGTCCTTTTGGTTATATTATTTGAATTGTTGCAATATCATGATTAAAAAACTATCAATAAGCACAAGTTTATTAAATAATATACATCGGGAAAAAAGATTGTGAAAATATGTTTATATTCATTGAATTTTTGGAGTTCTACGAATAAAATACTATCAAATAATATACAGTGGGAAAGAAGACCGTAAAAATTTGTATATTTTTTGAATAATACAGTTACGTGTATTGTGGTTCTTTTGGTTATATTCTTTGAATTATTTGAGTATTATGATTAAAAACTACCAATGATACCCTGTTTATTAAATAATATACACAGGGAAAGAAGACCGTGGAAATTGGTATATTCTTTGAAGAATACAGTTACGTGTATTGTGGTTCTTTTGGGTTTATTCTTTGAATTATGGTAGTATTATGATTAAAAAACTACCAATGAGCACGAGTTTCTGAAATAATATACATTGGGAAAGAAGACCATGGAAATTTGTATATTATTTCAATAAAACAATTATGTGTATTTTGGATCTTTTGGGTATATTATTTGAATTATTGCACTATTATGATTAAAAGAACTACCAATGAGCACAAGTTTATTAAATAATATACAATGGAAGTCTATTATCTTTTCCTTCACTAATATAAAACAAGTGGTCACTATAAAATTAAAACTCTATACCAAATTGATCGCTTGATTGGTGATGGGTTTTTATTAGGCGTTAGGTGGCATGAGAAGAGGAAGTCGTAGAAGTTGAAGTCACGGAAATGATAATTTTCAAATGAAACCTAAATATCGAACCACATCATAATAATAACAAAATGTAAAATTGCCGAACAAAGACTTTGAATGATAAAAAAATGTTATGGTTGAATATGTTGATTATTATTTAAAAAAAATACAAAAAGTAAATTCACTTATATAAATAAAGATATCATTGAAATTTTAAAAAAAAGCGTTTAAGTTTTTGAACTTTTGTTTTTCTATTACGGAACTGAACTTATATGAAGAATATTGTTTTATAATTTCGATTGCTAATCGGAGGATTTAAGCATATTTTTGGATAAGTTAAGTAACATAAATATTATGTTTTTATGTTTGGTGGCGTGTATATATTTGTATAAGTTTAGTAACTCAAATGTCATGTTTCATAACATTTATAACATAAGTGAGCAAAATGAAATCTTGTTATTTTATGCACATGTTTTTAAAAAGTTTAATGACATTTTTGTTTATTCTTTTTAGCTTATATTTTGAAAGCTTTGTATTCTTTCCTTTCCCCCTTATAGTGGGGTGTTTTATTAAAATACTTGCCTTTTAAAAATAGGATAAATTTGTCTATTCATGATTACTACTCCGTCATGTGCATGCTCAAGCGGTGGCTATTTGGACTTTTCATTATAATAAATAACAATACTAGAATATTGAACGACAGCGACAAATATTAGCGACCAAATTAGCTGGTCACAGAAAAATTGTTTACAGTGACCAAAAATTTCCATTATTCCTCCGTTTGGGTATTCTCACCCACAGTTATACTTTGATCTCATTTTATATTTACCCATCTAGTCTCCATCGCCAACCACAAACCAGGTATTTTTATGTATATATCTTCAATTCCATTAACTAATTTGAGGTATACATGGGTCAATTTCTTGTTTTGGTGATCCGAATCTGTATAACCTTATAATATATGATCTGCTACAATTGATGCTTATTACATGTGATACATTGTTTGGTTATGGTAAAAAAAGGTAAATAGTTTGCATAGTTCTGGAAAAAGGCCTTGTAACCAAAAGGCGAATGGTGAAACTTTATTTGGGGGCCTGTTTGTGCCACTTATGGGTTTTGTATGTATATTCATGGTTGTCCTTGGTCCAAGGTTGAATACTTCTTCTTCTTATTATTATTATTGTATAAATTTGTGTTTGTTAATTAGTTTAGGGACTGTTATAGTCAACTAGGAGCTGTTTTATATGTATCTGTTTATGCTTTTTATAATCCAATAAAGAGTTGTGCTATACATGTTATGGTTGATTTAGTCAATTAAGAGTTCATGTTATTAGTTTTTGTTTAAAGTGCATCTTTTGAATATATTCATCAAGTTTAAATGATGTATTTCTGCTGACTATTTTCCCATTATGTTATAGCCAACAGGCGTAGCTGAGGAGAAAAGTACTAGTGGCTCTAAAAAAGGTCCCTCTGTATGTGTAAGTAGCAATAGTTCAGCAAGTGGATGTAGCATTAGTTCACTAATTCGGGGTGCCGATGTACCTGCTAGATTCAGACATATGCTCCTTTGCTACAGCGGGTGGAGATTTGGGTTATTGATATTGAGTATGTGTACACACATATGCATTGTAATACCAAATGAATTATGAAATTTAGACTAACTTAAAATTATAAATGAATTAGAAGTGCTTCTAAGTGTAAATGATACAAACTTGAAAAGATAAACACTGCGATAAGCTTAAAATAAGCAAATAAACGCGGTACAAAACCACTAACAAAGCAGGCTGCAAGGATTTTGTAGGCCAATTTTAACTAGGTCAGGGATCGGAGGTCAAAGTGAGCTTTGATGTAATAAGGTATGGCTTATTGGGGTTTCAAAAAGCCAAGAATCTCTGCTGGGGTCCACTATTAAGCTCTGTGTGAGCTTGAGAAAAAAGCTTGTAAAACAACGATGGATGACTCGGTATGTCTTGAGTGAATTGGGACAAACAAAAGCAACTAGCAACCTTATCAAATAAGCTATAGAGGTGAAAATAAGCCTTTGGACTAGAGGCGGACCGAGTTAGCTTTCCAAAAAGCCAAAATACACAAGCTAAGATTCAGCGATGAGCTTTTAATGAGCTTGTGAAGAAAGCTAGCTCAAGCATGCCAGGACAGCATTTTGAAAGGGCTTAAAAAACCAAAATTTAGCGGTTTAATAAGCTAGCTAGAGATTATAAAAAATACTATGATAAAGATGAGCGGTTGAATATTAATATCCCAAAAGCTCAAATCTTGAAACTTAATATTATGTCCTATATAAAATTATCTATTTTATTCAACGACTAAAGCGAAAGTTTGACTTTTTAAGAAAACCAAATAAGTTGACCTATATGAACTTTGGATCAATCCTACTTATTAATTATATTTGTATTAAGGTGAATTAAGATTATATTGATCAATATTATCAACTTATGAACATGAAATCATGATCATGGATCATGAAAATCCAACGATTAGTGATCAAGATGAGATCAAAGATTATTTTGACTTTTTACAAATAGTCTTGGTTCTTATTGTTTCTATGAGCTATTAGGCACTAAGGTGATACAAAACAACAACAAGTAACAACACAAATACCCCTGTCTGATTAACACGGTAAAACCAAGCAGTCCTTTATCAAAGTTGTTTTGAAGATTTAAACACTAAAGCAGGTTTTTAAAGCAAGAAATATAGTGATTACCTTATACTAACTATAATGAGACGAGTTAAACTAAAATTAACAAGTTTTAAACACTCGGACTAAAATTGCAAATTATGAGAAAATTGCTTACAAATTGAGTTCAAGCATAAAGCAGAGAACCAAAGCACAAGATCACAACCTATAGCTTCGAAGCGCTAAACCAAAGCGATCAATATCAACCACATCCGACTGTCTTGATCATCTTCTCCATGGATTTTTTATTTTTCACTAATTTTTTTTGGTATTTTTTGGGAATTTTCTTTTTGAAACTAAACTGAGTTTTAAAGGTTTCTAATAAGCAAACAAGCTATCTAGGAGCTTAAGTGAGCTTATGAGTCCTTATCATCCACTACAAACAACTTTAAGATAACATGATATTTTGAAATGAAAATTGCATAATGAATTTGAAGCTGGAACTTGAAATTAATGACTGGAAAAGATTCACATACACTTAAATAACTTAAACAAAGTACTTGAAGACTTAAATTACAGCTGGAATTTGAAAAATAATTAAAAGCGACATACGTTAACTAAATTAAAACTAGATATCTCACTCCTGCTCCTTCTCCTTCTTTCTTTATAGACTTTAGAGACTCCCACATGCTTGATCATATCCATCAACAATCTTGACCATTGATTTCTCTGAATTCATCCTACCCTTTAAAAGCGATTTTGGCGTAAAAGTCTTGATAGTGGATTAGAGCGGGTTTGAGCAATTAAAATTGTGGATGTTTGTGGAGGTGGAGGGACAAAATGAGAAGTAGATATGGAGCTAGGGGTGATTTGGCGGCATAAGCAGGTTTTGTGAGTGAGGTGAAGTGTTTGATGGTGGGGAAGCATTAAATGCTTGTGAAGTTTGGTATAGGAGGAGGGGATGGTGGAAGAGTAGGTAGTGAGGTGGAGAGGTGGTGGAAAACCACACGGTTTTGAGTTCTGACGATGGTGAAGGAGATGAGCAGATGATGGTATAATATTTAAAGCGTGGGCTTGTGGCTGGGCGGTGGTTGGGTTGTGTTTTGGGTTGGATTTAATATCAAAAGGTCCGTTTGGTATAATTTAAACCTGAGGACCATTCATGTAATATCTGCAAAGTGAGGGACTGAAGTTGAAACTTTTCCCAAGTTAACACAAGGACTAAACCTGCAATTAATGGTTAGTACAAGGACCAATATTGCATAAAATTCCATTTTATAAATCCAAGGACCAGCCTTAACTTTGTAACTCGGGGACCAAACTTGTAATTTTATCAAAACTTATCATATAAGGACCAAATATGCCACATTTGAATAGTACAAAGTGTAGTTTGAATAATTTCCATTTTAAACACCGAGGTGATTTTGACACTTTTATAAAGTTGAGGGACCAAAGTTGTAAATTGTGATTTTAAACTTCAAAGGACAATTTCTTACAACTTGTGAATCAAGGACCTTAAATGATATTTTGCTTTATTTTGATTTACAGAGGACTACTTTTGACAACTTTTGAAACTTGGGGACTAAAGCGCCAATTATGCAAACTTGATACGTTTTCAAGCGATTTTGGTATTTTGCATTTAAAACACATAAAACACTTATTTGTGATATTTTTATCATTTTGATGCATTTACAGTGTTTCGGATGTTTTTGCGGTTTAAATGGTACAAAAATGATGAGTATTTGCACACTCATCAACTTATATTATTATTTATTTAAAGAAAAGTTGGCAATCAAGGTGGAAGAGATGTTTTTCAAGTGAAGGCTTTTGTAGTTGGAGTAAATCAAATGCCTTAAAAGATCATGTTGGGTCGGTTAATAGTCATCATAATAAGGCGATGAAAAAGTGTGAGGATCTCTTGAAACAAAAGCAAGCCATTGATGTGAAGCTAAAATTTATAAGTGAACAAGAAAAGGTTGCAAATCGGTGCTGATTATTAGGATCATTATTAGTGCTAGACACTTCCTAGAGAATAGATTACCATTTAGAGGTCATGATGAATCGGAGAGTTCTCGTTCTAAGGGATGTTTTCTTTCAAATTTAAAGTTGGTTAGTGAGATGAACCCGGAGATTGGTAAGTATACATTGGGGAATGCAAAGAAGAATAATAAGTTGGCGTCTCCACCAATACAAAAGGACATTATTGAATTCTTTGCGAAGAGCTAAGTAAAAGGATATGTGATGAACTTAAAGATAATGTGTTTGGTTTGTTAGTGGATAAGTGTGCTTAAATTATATCAGGAAGTTGTCGGCGTCCTTTGTTATGTTAAAGAGGAAGGAGATAGCATTCAACAACGAACTAGTGCAAAAGGTATTCTATCCTATTTTCAAAATTTGAGTTCATTTTTATGCACACTTGATGGAAGAAATTTTAGGCCAGCAAATGGTCTCTCAAAACATCTTCAAAAAGAGACAAGACTTGTTGGAATCAGTAGGTTGATTCAAGGAACAAAACTAGCATTGAATGATTTAAGACAAAATGGGTTTGATGACATGTTGAAAAAGTGACTTCTTTTGTGAAAAAAAAATGGTATTACGATTGTTGGATATGATGGGAAGTTATGGTAACCCAAGGGAGGAAGAATGTCATTACTAATCGACATCATTTTGAGGTTGAGGTTTTAATACGGTTTTGGATATGCAAATTCAAGAATTTGGGAACCGGTTCAATGAGGTACCAACTACATTGATAGAAAATATATCGGTTTAAATCCTTGTAATGGGTTTTCTAAGTTTGATATATCTAAGATAGTAGCCTTTTTGTGAGATGTATCCGATCCGGTTGATTTTAATATGAGCGATAGGGGTGTATTTTGGGTGAGCTTAAAGTCTTTTATCACTCGGTAAGGAAGATGATAGATTTTTGAATTTGGATGGGATTTGTCACCTAGCTCGGGTAATGGTGGATACGGGAAAAAATCTCTCATTTCCTTTATTTTATCGATTTTGAAGCTTGCATTGGTTTTACAGTTTCAACATAGCTGTTGAAAGATGCTTTTCTAAAATGAAGCTTATTAAAAGCAGTTTGCGGAATCGAATGGGGATGAATATTTGAACAATGCTATGGTATGTCTTTGTTGAAGGAGAGATATTGTGAAGTAACGAATGAGGATGTAATGGTTCGTTTTCAAGCTATGAAAGACCGAAAAGGAGATTTTGAGATCTATTAGGTATTTGTTTAACTTATTTTATTATTGTGTTTTTAATTATTTAAATGTACGGTTAAAAAAAATTATGGTTAACTTTTTTTCCGCTACCCTGAAGTTTACTCTGGCTCCGCTTTTGTCAAGGAGTACCACTCCAGTAGCTATATCGTCACTCTTTACAAGAAGATGGCTGTCATTGCATACTAAAGAACCCATACACGAATTCAAATGAAAAAAGTTTAAGAAAATTTGAATGGCGGGTTCCCTAACGGGCCAAGACATATAATCGACTCATTTACGGAAAAAAAAAAAAAAAAAAAAAAAAAAAAGCGTGCGAAAGTGCCCATGACACGTGTCGAAATATGTTGGTTTTCTTCATCTAAAGCGGAGCGAGCGGACCAAAATCGAAACTTTAGGAGTAAAGTCATGTTCGAGCAGAATGTTGCTAGACTTGAAGTCTCTATGTATGACTCTTGGGCTTGAATCTTCATGCAAGTAAGCTAACCCCGAGCCGCACCCAAAGCTATCTTCAAGCGGGGCCCCAATCCGATGGTGCGACTTCCTTATCAATCCCTAATCAGCAAAATTTCACTCCAATTATAAACCATCTTCACTAAAAAATTAAATTCAAATATTTGACTTTTGAAAGTCAAACATTTCAATCCTAAACAAAAAGTAAAGCACAAAAATGCCAAGCATTTGACTTTTACAAGTCAAACAATTGACTTTGGAAAGTCAAGAATTTCATACCATGAAGGTGAGATTCAACGCTTCCATTTGGGATTAGCTCATAAACCAAACACGGTTTCTTTCTTCTGTTCAAATGCCAAGTAACCGAACCAAATTTCTATGGTGCAAGCGGCTAAGCATTTCAACTTCTGCCAAGAATTCCCGACCCCCTTGTTGATCATCACGTTTAAGTACCTTGACAGCAACTTTAGTCCCATCTTCAAGGGTCCCGCTATAAACCCGCCCAAACCCACCCTCACCTAAAACACCCAACTCATTAAAGTTATCAGTTGCTTTTTCCATATCACTTGAACTAAACGTCTTTGCAGATCCTTTATAAGCTATATTAGACCGGAATGATAATGAAGCTGACTCAGGCCCACTTCCTATCGTTGATCCACCAACCCCTGATGATTTTGTGACGGATAGTAAAGTAGCTGGTGGGGTGTGTCCTGATTGGGCCCCTTCCCTACGTTTAACCAATAGAACCCAAGCAGCAACGGAGACTAGAACCACGGCTACCACTGCTGATAAAACTATTATGGAAATTTTGCCACCACTTAGCCTATTGCTAGACCTTTGCTTACTGATATCGACACCGAGGGGCTTTATGTCCCTACCGTTGTTTCCGTGACCATACGGTCCACCATTACCGTTGCGTGATGATGGCATAGGTGGCGATGGCGGAAGACCTATTAACAACAAAATGATTATGATTATAAGCAAGAAAAAATTCAGTTTGACTTTCGAGGTCAAACGAATTGATCCTAGAAGTATGGTAGATGTGACAGTTTCGACCAATTTACTTATTTGTGGGCCGAGTTGGTAAATGAGACTTATAAAGCCTGTTTCAACCACTCCCACCCGTGAATAATTGTTGAAAAGGCCGGTTTCAACCCGAAACTGGTACCATGTTAGTTTCGACCCATTTACATATTAATGAGTTTGGGTTGTATTTTATACATTCTGGTAAACGGATGAAACAAAAAAATATCTAATAAAAGATGCGGGTTATATGAATAAAGAAGTGTATTAGAGTCAACCCGGCCGTTTCTACCAGTACTGAAAAAAGGCTCGTTTTAAACTGTTGCCCAAACCCTCCCGACCCGGCCAAAACTCGATCTCTTAGTATAGAGGTACCTGGATACTTCACGAACAAAACTTCATAATCGCTGAAAAGAGAGTACTTAATAGGCACTTGTTTCAGCCATAATCTTTGAGCAATTACATACGCGGTGGAGTTTTCAAATTTCTCACCAAGTGGTACCAAGTTGATCATAACAACCGTCTTTTCTGAATCTTCGTTGTCTTCATTTGCTCCCATGATTCGAACTTGACTTGATTTCATTGAAAGTCCGGCAGCCATTTCAAAAGCAAGCTCAGACACTAATGGAAAAAAGGTGTAGAGTGAAACACTAAGACCGAGCTCAACTTGCATTGGCAAAACACACTTGCATGGTGTACCAGGTGGGGTGTTAGTTAATGACTCCACGCACATTATTGTACAATCTACAAATGATGAAAAGTCAAATTTTATGGATTGCTAAAGTTAACCATCAGTTAAATAAAAGGCTGCTAATAGAAAAAAAATACTAAATTTAAAGGTAGCCTCCGTAACGTTGAAAGTTTAGTGGTTTTACCATTACTAACCCATAAATAGAATAGTGACTAGATATGGCTACGTTATTTGATAAGTTTATAAACCTTCATTGGGAGGTGGAGGTGGTAATGTTTGAAGCGGCTTTGGGATTCTTAGTGAAGATCGAGAAGGAGATACTTTAGGCGGAAGAACGGCACTTGTAAACATAAGGATGATAAAATATTAGCTTTACGAACTAACTAACAAAAATAAACTTAAAAACAATTCAAAAGTAGTTCTTACTTGTAGTTTCTACAGATGGAGACATTGTTGGCGGAGAACTTGCGTGCAAATCAGTCAATATGCACTGGCAAAAAATACCATGAAAATTAGTATATTCATTGAATAATAGAGTTACCTGTATTGTGCTTCTTTTCGGTATATTCTTTGTATTATTGTAGTATTATGATTAAAAAAAATTACCAATGAGCACAAGTTTATTAAATAATACACACTGAGAAAGAAGACCATTAAAATTTGTATATTCTTTCAATAATACACGTTTGTGTATTTTGGTTCTTTTGGGTAAATTCGTTGAATTATTGCACTTTTATAATTTAAAAAACTACCAATGAGAACAAGTTTATTATAATATACATTGAGAAAGAAGATCATGGAAATTTGTACATTCCTTGAATAATACAGTTACATTTATTGTGGTTCTTTTGGGTGTATTCTTTGAATTATTGCAGTATTATGATTAAAAAACTACCAATGAGCACAAGTTTATTACATAATATACACTAGGAATGAAGACCATGGAAAGTTGTATATTATTTGAATAATACAGTTATGTGTATTGTGCTTCTTTTGGGTATATTATTTGAATTATTGCATTATTATGATTGAAGAACTACCAACTACTACAATTTTACTAAATAATAAACACTCGGACATATATTCTTTGCATAATACAGTTGCGTGTATTGTGGTTCTTTTGGGTATATTA
Organism: Chrysanthemum lavandulifolium; assembly: GCA_022545495.1. Taxonomy (NCBI): domain Eukaryota; kingdom Viridiplantae; phylum Streptophyta; class Magnoliopsida; order Asterales; family Asteraceae; genus Chrysanthemum; species Chrysanthemum lavandulifolium. Next base: position 288,291,806 of record CM040238.1, on the reverse strand, counting down.
TTCGAATTATTGCAGTATTATGATTAAAAAACTACCAATGAGGACAAGTTTATTAAATAATATACACTCGGAAAGAAGACCTTGGAAATTTGTATATTCTTCGAATATTACACTTACGTGTATTGTGGTTCTTTTGGGTATATTCTTTGAATCATTGGAGTATTATGAATAAAAAATTACCAATGAGCACAAGTTTATTAAAAAATATACACTGGGAAAGGAGATCGTGGAAATTCCTTGAATAATACAGTTACGTGTATTGTGATTCTTATGGTATATTCTTTGAATTATTGCAGTATTATGATTAAAAAACTACCAATGAGCACAAGTTTATTAAATAATATACAATGGGAAAGCATACCGTGGGAAGTCGTAAATTATTTGAATAATACAGTTACATGTATTGTGGTTACTTTGGGTACAATGAGAAAAATTTTATTAAATGATAAACACTCGGAAAGAAGACCGTGAAAATTCGTATATTCTTTGAATAATACACTTACGTGTATTGTGGCTCTTTTGGGTATATTCTTTGAATTATTGTAGTATTATGATTAAAAAACTACCAATGAGCACAAGTTTAATAAATAATATACACCTGGAAAGAAGATCGTGAAAATATGTATATATTCTCTGTATTATTGGGGTTATATGAATAAAAAAAATTATCAATGAGCATAAGTTTATTAAATAATATACACTGGGAAAGAAGGCCATGAAAATTGGTATATTCTTTGAATAATATTGTTACGTGTATTGTGGTTCTTTTGATTATACTCTTTGAATTATTGCACTATTATGATTATAAAACTACCAATCGGCGCAATTTTATCAAATAATAAACACTGGGAAAGAAGACCATAGAAATTCGTATATTCTATGAATAATAAAATTACGTGTATTGTGGTCCTTTTGGTTATATTATTTGAATTGTTGCAATATCATGATTAAAAACTATCAATAAGCACAAGTTTATTAAATAATATACATCGGGAAAAAGATTGTGAAAATATGTTTATATTCATTGAATTTTTAGAGTTCTATGAATAAAATACTATCAAATAATATACAGTGGGAAAGAAGACCGTAAAAATTTGTATATTTTTTGAATAATACAGTTACGTGTATTGTGGTTCTTTTGGTTATATTCTTTGAATTATTGGAGTATTATCATTAAAAACTACCAGTGAGACCCTGTTTATTAAATAATATACACTGGGAAAGAAGACAGTGGAAATTGGTATATTCTTTGAAGAATACAGTTACGTGTATTGTGGTTCTTTTGGGTTTATTCTTTGAATTATTGTAGTATTATGATTAAAAAACTACCAATGAGCACGAGTTTCTGAAATAATATACATTGGGAAAGAAGACCATGGAAATTTGTATATTATTTCAATAAAACAATTATGTGTATTTTGGATCTTTTGGGTATATTATTTGAATTATTGCACTATTATGATTAAAAGAACTACCAATGAGCACAAGTTTATTAAATAATATACAATGGAAGTCTATTATCTTTTCCTTCACTAATATAAAACAAGTGGTCACTATAAGAATTAAAAACTCTATAGCAAATTGATCGCTTGATAGGTGATGGGTTTTTTTTTTTATTAGACGTTAGGTGGCTTGAGAAGAGGAAATCGTAGAAGTTGAAGTCACAGGGGAAATGATAATTTTCAAATGAAACCTAAATATCGAACCACATCAGTAATAATAACAAAATGTAAAAATTGCCGAACAAAGACTTTGAATGATAAAAATAAATGTTATGGTTGAATATGTTGATTATTATTTAAAAAAAATACAAAAAGTAAATTCACTTATATAAATAAAGATATCATTGAAATTTTAAAAAAAAAAGCGTTTAAGTTTTTGAACTTTTGTTTTTTCTATTACAGAACTGAACTTATATGAAGAATATTGTTTTATAATTTCGGTGCTAATCGGAGGGATTTAAACGCATATTTTTGGATAAGTTAAGTAACATAAATATTATGTTTTTTTATGTTTGGTGACGTGTATATATTTGTATAAGTTTAGTAACTCAAATGTCATGTTTCATAACATTTATAACATAAGTGAGCAAAATGAAATCTTGTTATTTTATGCACATGTTTTTAAAAAAGTTTAATGACATTTTTGTTTATTCCTTTTAGCTTATATTTTGAAAGCTTTGTATTCTTTCCTTTCCCCCTTATAGTGGGGTGTTTTATTAAAATACTTGCCTTTTAAAAATAGGATAAATTTGTCTATTCACGATTACTACTCCGTCATGTGCATGCTCAAGCGGTGGCTATTTGGACTTTTCATTATAATAAATAACAATACTAGAATATTGAACGACAGCGACAAATATTAGCGACCAAATTAGCTGGTCACAGAAAAATTGTTTACAGTGACCAAAAATTTCCATTATTCCTCCGTTTGGGTATTCTCACCCACAGTTATACTTTGATCTCATTTTATATTTACCCCATCTAGTCTCCATCGCCAACCACAAACCAGGTATTTTTATGTCATATATCTTCAATTCCATAACTAATTTGAGGTATACATGGGTCAATTTCTTGTTTTGGTGATCCCGAATCTGTATAACCTTATAATATATGATCTGCTACAATTGATGCTTATTACATGTGATACATTGTTTGGTTATGGTAAAAAAAAGGTAAATAGTTTGCATAGTTCTGGAAAAAGGCCTTGTAACCAAAAGGGCGAATGGTGAAACTTGATTTGGGGGGCCTGTTTGTGCCACTTATGGGTTTTTTTGTATGTATATTCATGGTTGTCCTTGGTCCAAAGGTTGAATACTTCTTCTTCTTATTATTATTATTGTATAAATTTGTGTTTGTTAATTAGTTTAGGGACTGTTATAGTCAACTAGGAGCTGTTTTATATGTATCTGTTTATGCTTTTTATAATCCAATAAAAGAGTTGTGCTATACATGTTATGGTTGATTTAGTCAATTAAGAGTTCATGTTATTAGTTTTTGTTTAAAGTGCATCTTTTGAATATATTCATCAAGTTTAAATGATGTATTTCTGCTGACTATTTTCCCATTATGTTATAGCCAACAGGCGTAGTTGAGGAGAAAAGTACTAGTGGCTCTAAAAAAGGTCCCTCTGTATGTGTAAGTAGCAATAGTTCAGCAAGTGGATGTAGCATTAGTTCACTAATTCGGGGTGCCGATGTACCTGCTAGATTCAGACATACGCTCCTTTCCTACAGCGGGTGGAGATTTGGGTTATTGATAGTGAGTATGTGTACACACATATGCATTGTAATACCAAATGAATTATGAAATTTAGACTAACTTAAAATTATAAATGAATTAGAAGTGCTTCTAAGTGTAAATGATACAAACTTGAAAAGTGTTACATGCGCAAAATGTTTATCGATGGGACCCTTGCATCAATGAAGAGGTTCATGGTGCGTAGCATGGATGGCTAATAAATAATTTCCGCTACTTCATGAGTGATGTTCATAAGTATGCCAACATAAAGTGTCTGAAGGTCGAAGGGCGCTATTGATGGAGAAAATTACTCTGTCCCTGCACCTTATGCCTGGATAGAGAAAATCATTGGAAGGGTTTGATTAAAATATGAGCGGACCTCAATGACTAGAAGTCAAGAAAGGTGTCAAAGTCCGTTCCTTAACCGTATCATAAACCGGTGCCGTCTCGGGTTCGGTACAGCGATACTAAGGCGGGTGAGAACCGTCTAACCCTTAAAATGATTATTATGTCATCGAATTGTCTAACCTTAATTCGTAGTGCAATAATTTGACCATATAACCTGTGTTCTATTATAAAGTACAATATAAAAATGAAATAGGGTTTTAGTCATACAATAGCAACGTACTTTCAGCTTTGTACCATTTTGGTACGTGTACTTTTTTTTGTTCCACTTAATGTAACGTACTTTCATGGGTAAAAGTAATATTTTATGGAGTAACGGGAAAGAACGATAAATTCAAATTCTCTTTGTCTACATAATTAAATACTACAAGTGTTTTGATATTTTCAAATCGGGTCAATTAGTGTTAGAGAAATAAAAACTCAAGTGTAGGGATGCTCCTATAAATCCCTTATATTTTGATGTTATCGTAGAGGATGGTAGAGTAAAAAGGTATGGAAAAAAGGAAAAAAGAGATGTCTAAAAAAAAGAGAGAGAAAAACGTACGGGCTACCATCCTACATCTATCTTTATGTTTATGTTTTTAATTTATGTTTGTTTTGTTTCAAGTTATCTAGTGTTAGTGACTCGAGTCTTGGCTTAGCAACGCCACGCTTTACATGCTTGTAACATAAGATTTTTGAATTGCCACCACTAAATATCCCTTATCCAATAAAACCCTTTATTTCTCTATCCTAAACCTAAGCCTCAATAGTATCAGCAACAATGGATTCACAACAATACTTTATTCAAACCTAAGTCTCAATAGTCAGCTTAGATTAAACCAACAATAGTATCCAAAGTGTTACAAGGTTAGGTTAATGTCAATGAGACAATAACCACACAAATACAAAGAAGAAGAAATAAGATCAGTACAATGATCGGAAAGAGATTGTAAGACAATGCACACTGCACACTATTTCTATCTTAACTCTAGATTAGGGGAGGATTAAATAGAAGAAAAAAAATACACAATGACCCTCTAACGGTCATAAATAAGCATCAACGAAATGGAAATCATCGTGAAATGAGAACTCGAGCCATTTATGCTTTGTCCAAATAACCCACGTAATAAGCCTGCAATAAACATAACTTGAAAACCATTAGCAATTGATGGAATGACATGTTTGAAACAGATTATGACCACAATTTCTAACGAATAAGAAAGAAAGAAAGAAAGATATTTATTCAAACATGTAAACCAAACATACACTTTCCTACTCTCAACCTTATCCCTAAGTCACACACCTCAAATGAGAGGTCTTGGCTTCCTTTTATAGAAGAAGCCTTACATAGTTATGGTTCTAGGCATAGTTTATGGTTCTAGGCAATGTGGGATAGGTGTAGTTTATAGGATAAAACATACTAAGTTACGGTTTTACAACGTACTTAACTGTTAAAATACATATAAGATAAATACAAGTCACGAGTTCCTAAACTAAGAATGGCGATCACTTCTTTAGGGCTAATAGTATATTTAATGACGATGGACCCATTATAAAGGATACACTGCACTTAATCATGAACGAAGAACATATGCAACCTTTTGTGCTATTCGGTAGATCTAGTAAAGGGTATAATGGTCACATTAGGAAAAGTATGTATTTTTGGAGTTTAATTTATATATAAATTATTTATTTGGATACATATGTTATTTTTAATGTTTATGAAGGATATATATATGTAATAATGAGTTACTATAGGATATATATGTAATTTTCAAGCTTTGGAGAGATATATATGCAATTGCCCCTAAATCTTATGATTATATGCAATATAAAAATTGTTTGACTTTCGAGGTCAAACGAACTGATTCTAGATATATGGTAGATGTGACGGATTTTACCCATTTAGTTATTTATCGGTCAAGCTGGCTGAGGTGACTTAAAAGCCCATTTCAACCCAAACCCAACAGTTATTTATTTGGTTCTAGTCGACGTGGTTAATGAAGTTTGTTAGAGTCAACCCGGGCTTTTCGACAAGCACTGAAAAAAGACTTTTTGAACCATTGTCCAAACCCTCCCGACTCGGCCATTAACTTGATCTCTTAGTATAGAGGCACCGGGATACTTCACGAACAAAACTTTATAATTGCCAAAAAGAGAGTTCTTAATAGGCACTTGTTTCAGCCATAATCTTTGAGTAGTTACATACAAGGTGAAGTTTTCAAACATTTCATCAAGGGCTAGCAAGTTAATCATAACAACCGTCTTTTCCGAATCGTGGTTGTCTTCATTTGCTCCCATCATTCGAACTTGACTTGATTTCGAGAAAAGTCCGGCAACCATTTCAAAGGCCAACTTGCATTGGCAAAACACACTTGCATGGTGTACCAGGTGGGGTGTTCATTAACGACTCCACATAAATTATGTAAAAGTCAAATTGTATGGATTTGCTAAAAGTTGGCGATCCAAAAAAGTGCATGAATCGTGGTGTCTCTAATTATTCATAGGGTATCTAATTTCTCCTTGTTGTCATGTTGTGGTTAATGAAAAGTGGCAACATGGGCAGGTCACTGGGTTTAGCAATATGGTATGGGTCAAACTGGTTTGCCAGAAACACCTTTGGTGCAAAATTTCATTAAATCTAACTTATTATAAATAATCGGTGTGACACGTACGATAATAAAATACATATTCTTATCAACTAATGTTATTGATTAAATTGTACACTATGTGAAACCTTCAACATCTTTGCACCAATTTTCTTTAGCTAACATTTTTTATTTTTTACTCGTTTGACCCGTCAGAGATTAAACATATCCCACGTTGACTCATTCTTACATAAATGGGTCTGAATTTTCAGGGCTATAATACTCTTAGGGAATGCTATTTCAAAATAAATTATAGACAGCAAAGAAGACCCTTTGTTTTGCACTAGTGTAAATTGTGACCACTTGTTTTTTATTAGTAATTAAAAAATTGATGTCACTCTCCAGGGATTTTCTATTGTTAGATTATTTCGTCTCCGGTCTATGCCATCTTTTTAACAAATTAACTTATTTAAAAATAGCTAAATAATCAATTTTGATGTTATATGACAAGTATATTAGGTGAAAATAGCTGGTGCAATTTTGTTTTATAAAAGTGTGTGGTAAGTTAGTTGGAATGAAATTTTAGTGTGTAATAAAAGATGTCAAATGTTAAACCTGAGAAAAAGTTTGTAAAGAATGCTCAATTGAAAAGGGAAGTTTGTGATTCTCGGATCCTAAACGTACCAAAACAACAAGAAAATCAGTGAAATCTGTTTTAAAATTGTTGTCTAATTAAGCTCTCACTTGAATATGAAATGTCAATTGGTGATGTATTGAATATTCTCTCCTGCCATATGCTTTTCAATTTCTTATTCACAATCTCTCATTTTATCAAACTTAATACCTGACCTTGAGATGGTAATATGAGATTTCGATTTTGCCATCATCACTTATCTACCAAAGGTTACAAACCAAATTTTCTTTTACTGAATATGTTCAATCAAACTTGAAATTTGTATGTCCTTTTTTTTTTAAATTTCTTTTGCAGATAATGATATTTGGTTGTCCAGTACCAACCCATGATATATCATATACGAAGTTTATTTGTTCTCCATGCATGTCGCGTTTTCTTTGTATAAGGTACTTGTAGGTTGTTGACACAAATGGTTTAAAGAACACAGTTACATGTCTCGGCTTTTGTAGCATATTTGCTTCTTTTCTTTGCTACTGGAATTTCCTATGTAGATTGAGCATACATATAAAGGGTTGGCATGTTCTATATTTCTTCAGTTCTTTTAGACTTTTTTTGGCACAAGGTATCATTAATGGTTTTTGAAATTTATTTTTGGTAACATTTAAAATTTTATACTCCAATTAGATGAAAGTACTTATATACCATATTGTCAATACAGTTTGGATTATGTGGGGCAGGTATGGGGAGGTCATCGCTGATTAGCAATGGAAAAAAAAAATAGAAAAAAAAAATGCCCGTATTATTGACGGTAGGTATGCGGTGGTTGTCGTTGATTAGCAATAAAAAAAAAGAACATGCCCGAATTCTTTACGGGTAAGTTTGGTGAGGTGGTCGTCGATAAAAGAGAACAAAAAAGGTAAAATCACGTGTGTGTAAATTTTTTGGTGTTAACTGTTAAGTATACTTTGTTCTTAAAAAAAAAAAAAAAAAAAAAAAAAAAAGAGGTTGTTCTTTAAAGAAAGATTGACCTTTGAAACAAAGGGAACCCATTTTTTTATTATTATTTTTTTTTTTGGAATATAGGCATTTCATACATTAATCCAAACGCTGATCTTATATTTTTTTTATTTGCATATCTTTTATCCGGGTCTAAACTTGCCACTATTTAAAACAAATATTCTTGTGGAATAGTATGACACCACCTAAAATTTAATTTATGAGAGCCCAAGTATAAATAAAGGCACGGAAACCTTCACTTCATAGAAAAAAACATGCATATGCAAGCAATCACTTCTTCAAAGTTCTTACAATTATTTCTAGCTCTACTACTCGTCGCTTTCTCATTTGTAGCAAACTTTACTTCTGCTTCTTTGGAGGAAGCAAATGCTCTTCTAAAATGGAAAGCAAGCCTTAAAATCACAAAGAACTCCCAAGTTTTATCTTCTTGGACACCTCTTCCAACGAATACTAGTGCACCCGCTTCGTGCCCTTCTTGGTTTGGAATTGCTTGCAACGCTGATGGGAACATTAATATGTTGAACCTCTCGAAGTCGAGGTTAAAGTCGCTTCACCAGTTCCGTTCATTATTCTAGGCAATCTTACACATTTTGAGCTTAGTGTAAACAGCTTCTTTGGTCCCATCCACAGAAATCGGACTCTGTCAAAACTTGTCTATCTTAATCTTTCAACCAATCAGTTTTCGGTGTAATTCCACCTACCATTGGTAAACTAAGCCAGTTAACCGTTTTGCAACTTTTCGGTAACAATTTCTTGGTTCAATCCCTTCATCGTTGGGTGACTTGGCGTCTTTGAATATCCTTTATCTGCACACAAATCAACTCTCTGGACCCATTCCAATTAAATTAGAATTTGAAGTCTCTAAGCGATTTACAATTGGGTAAAATCAACTCAAGGTTCAATCCCTTCATCGTTGGGTGACTTGGCGTCTTTGAATATCCTTTATTTGTGGGAAATCAACTCTGGACCCATTCCAATTGAATTAGGGAATATGAAGTCTCTCACTGAATTAGATTTTAGCGAAAATCAACTCAGTGGTTCAATCCCTTCATTGTTGGGTGATTTGAAGTCTTTGGGTATCCTGTATTTGTACACAAATCAGCTCTCTGGACCCATTCCAATTGAATTAGGGAATATGAAGTCTCTCACTGAATTAGATTTGAGCGAAAATCAACTCAATGGTTCAATTCCTTCATCATTGGGTGATTTGGAGTCTTTGAATATGCTTTATCTGTCCACAAATCAGCTCTCTGGACCCATTCCAATTGAATTAGGGAATATGAAGTCACTCACTGACTTATATTTGGACCAAAATCAGCTATCTGGGCCCATTCCTACTGAATTAGGGAATATGAAGTCTCTCACTGAATTAGATTTGAGCGAAAATCAACTCAGTGGTTCAATTCCACAAGGAATTGGAAGTCTACAATTGTTTTTTCTCTCACTGCATACAAATAATTTGTCTGGACAATTGCCTGACGATTTGTGCCAAGGGGGAAAGCTTCAAAATTTATCTTTAAGTCTTAATCAACTCTCTGGTCCTATACCAAGAGGGCTATGGAATTGCACCAACTTAATAAGAGCACACTTTGAATTTAATCAATTTCGTGGAGATATATCGAATAGTTTTGGTGTCTACCCTAGCTTAAATTTCTTTGATGTCAGTCATAATAAATTTCATGGGCAACTATCTCATAACTGGGGTAAATGCAAAAAATTGACAACATTAAAGATGGGATATAACAACATCAGCGGTAGCATACCACCGGATTTTGGGAAATCAATTCAGGTGCTTGATCTTTCATCTAATCATTTGGTTGGCCAAATTCCAAAGGAGTTTGGGGAGATGGAAGGTTTGTTAAATCTAGACTTGAGTGATAACAACCTGTCAGGTGTTATACCTCAAGAGCTTGGATCACTGCATGGCCTCCTTAATCTTGATCTATCCAAAAATAGGTTAAATGGGTCATTACAAAGATATATTGGTGATTGGGTACTAATCAATCACATACGTCTTAGTAATAACAAGCTCAGCGGAAAGATCCCATCGGAGATCGGTAAATTAAGTCAACTGAATGTTCTTGATTTATCTTGGAATTCACTCACAGAAGAGATACCATCAGAAATTGGAAGTTTAAAAAGTCTGCTAATGATGAATCTTTCTCACAATAAGCTATCTGGTCCTATTCCTAATGGTTTCATTAACTTGCCAAGAGGGATTGAAATAGACCTGTCTTACAATGAGCTCACAGGTCATGTTCCCCCTTATGATGTCTTTCTAAATGTGTCTGGAGAAGCATTACAAGGAAATGATGGTCTGTGTGGAAATGTTACAAGTTTGAAAGTTTGTGAATGTCAAATAGTAATGAAAAAAAATAATCATTTTCATCATAAGCTCATCCTTGTAACTGTGATCCCAATTTTTGCGGCCCTTTCACTTGGTTTATTAATGTGTGGCCTCATTGCTTATCGGCGTGAAAGAGAACTTCTCCACAGATACCATCACGCAAAGAAGGTGGTAAATTTTGAATAACAAGTTTTGATGGACGGGCGATGTATGATGAAATCATCAAGGAAACAAATGATTTTGATGATGCATTTTGTATTGGGATGGGAGGATATGGTGCTGTGTATAAAGCTGTGTTACCACCCAACAATTTAGTAGCTGTCAAGAAACTTCATTCATCATCTGAGAATGACGATCAAGGCTTCCTAAATGAGGTACGAGCATTGACAAACATAAGGCATGAAACATAGTTAAACTCTTTGGATCTGCTTCCATGCTCGTCACTCATTTTTGATTCTGAATATCTTGAGAATGGAAGTCTAAAATCACTCTTGAGTAGCGATATCACAGCAAAGGAAATAGATTGGCTGAAAAGGGTGAGAATTGTTAGGGCTGTAGCGAATGGTTTGGCTTATATGCACCATGATTGCACACCACCTATAATTCATAGAGACATTTCTGGAGCTAATATCCTTCTCGATTCTCATTATGAGGCATATCTCGGTTTGAACAGTGAAGCTTCTAAAGCTAGATTCATCAATTGGATTTGCGGTTGTAGGCACCTATGGCTATATTGCACCAGGTAACTACCATATATTTTAAAAGTTATATATATACTATATGTACTAATTCTCAAGTTTCAGATTTCTCTTAATCATGATCTGATATAACATTTTTTATTCTCATATTTCCTTCCATGTAGAGCTTGCTTATCGATGGTGGCGACAGAAATGCGATGTGTATAGTTTTGGAGTTGTTGCACTAGAAGTGATTATGGGAAAGCATCCTGGAGAACTTATATTATCTCTACCAACATTGTCTCTGATGATCTATTGCTAGCCAATGTAGGAGATAGTCGGATTCCGCCACCATCATCTCTAGTTGAGAAGTAGCTCATTCAATTTTGAATGTCTCACGGGCATGTTTGAGCTACAACCGGGAAAGGCCAACAATGCGCCAAGTCACAGATTTATTGTCAGTTGATGATCGAGTTTGTATGATGTCTAGTCATAAGTCATAAAGTTTAAGATACTTTTTATGTTTTTTTTCTTCTCCTGAATTATCATGTAGATCGTTATTAAATAAGAAAATATTTTATATCAATGAAGATTGCTACCTTCCTATACTAGTAATATAGTTACGTGTATATAAGTTAAAAAATTACCAATTAATGTGAAATTTGTATATCAGTTAATTCTTACTCATATCAAGAAATATAGTAAACAGTGAGTGCACACAAAAGGTGTTCAAAGACGTCAAATGACTCAACGATGGAAGTTTGTTAATTTGTCAAAAAGATGGCATAAACCGAGAGAAGAAAGTTAGCTAACGAAATTTGTCAAAAAGATGACCCGAAAGTATAGGCAACACTAGATGAACAATAGAACCTTTATTCGGATCTAAGGCGCAATAGTCGACTTAGATTAATAATATCAAATGTTACAAGATTAGATTAATGTCAATGAGACAATAATCATATGAATGTAAAGACAAGACAAGATCGGTTAAATGATGCGAGAGAAGAGAAGAGTGATACAAAAGGCGCACACTCAGTGTGTGTAACCTAGATTAAGGGACTTATTAAATAGGAGATTAAGTTACACTAAGACCCTCTAACTGACTATAAATGACCCATCGTGAAATGAGTAACTCTTGTGTGAAACCATCTTCTTGGAACTTTAAACCTTTTATTCTTTGTCCATGAATAACCCCTGTAGAATCTCTGCAATGAACATAACTTGAAAGCCATTAGGGCCGATAGAATGATATGTTTGCCACAGTTAATACTCCAAATTCTAACATTCCCCTTAATCGATTAGCAAACATATCAAACAATATCAATTTTCACACAAAATTTATCTTTGATAAGCAGGAGATTTTTAGTGAGAATGTCTGCGATTTGGTTTGAAGAGCCAATCTTCTTAGCACTTATAACACCTCTTGCAATTTTCTCACGATGAAGTGAACATCAATTTCAAAGTGTTTTGATCTTTCATGAAAAGCAGGGTTGTGACAAGTTGTAAAAGCGATTTGTTGTCACAAAAAGATTAACAGGAAGATTGATATCAACTTTTAGATCTTTTAGGATTTTTGAATCCAAATGATTTCACGACAGCGATGAACATAGATCTATACTGCTTACATGGAAGATTTTGAAAGAGTGTTTTGTTTTTACTTTTCCATGAGATCAAACAATCATTGAAGAAAACACGATAACTTTGTGATGATTTTACGGTTTTCTTGCATTTGGCCCAATCGGCATCACTATATCCTTCAAGATGATTTTCGAGTTCTTGAAATTGTACCTTAGACCTTTTCACGGAGCTCCTTTTAGATATCTCGAACATTGAGGCACATTCGGATGAGATTTTAAGGAGAATGCATATATTGTGCGGACAATGAGCGAGTATGAGATGTCGGTCTTGTATGGGTGAGATAGATAAGTTTCCCAGTAACCCGATAACCGATGATGTTGACAAGCAATGGGTCATCGGCGGTGGGAATGTATGGAAGTACTGAGTTGGGTTCCATAGGGTGGACACGAGGTTTGCACCGAAGACCAAATTCTTTGAGGAGTTCAAGGCGGTATTTTCTTTGAGAAAGACAAATGTCATTCCAGTTTTAAAACCTCAATGCCAAGGAAGTATTTTAGATTTCCCAAGTCCTTGATATGAAATTTGGATTTTAGAAACTCTTTAAAAGATTTATCTCATCAATGCGGTTTCAGTAAGAACAATATCATCCACATAAACAAGCGAGCAATAAACTTGTTATTCTCTGTTTTGGTGAACAGGAGTGATCATTGACCGATTGAACAAAGTTATTTTCTTTTAGAACACTCACAAGTTTTCATTCCATTTCACGGGAGCTTGTTTTAGGCCATATAGAGACTTGACAAGTTTACAAACTTTATTTTATTGTTCTCATTCTGAGAACCCCTTGGGGATGGTCATATAGATATCCTCATCAAGATCTCCATACAAGAAGGCATTGTTAACATCAAGTTGAAAAAGAGGCCATTTGTTTTTCTGACTAAGGCAATAAGACATCTAACGATAGACATTTTCTAGCAGGAAAAGGTTTCATCATAGTCTATTCCTTCCCTTTGGTTATAGCCTTTAACAACTAATCTAGCCTTGTATCTATCAACTTCACCATTGGCTTTATATTTGATTTTAAAGATCCATTTGTAACCAATGGGAGTTCTATTAGGAGGAAGATCGGTTATATCCCAAGCATGGTTTTCATTTAGGGCCTCAATTTGAATTCATAGCATCTACCCAATTACTATCAAGGATAGCTTCTTCATATGAGTGGGTTCAATGCTTTTATTAAGGCTGGAAGCAAAGCAATAATTATCCTTGTTAAGATTAGAGTAATTAACAACTTTTCAACCCCATATTTGACTTTTCCTTCAACAATAAAGTCATTAAGATTCTTGGGCAACTTGGAAACTACGGTTGACCTTCTAGCGATAATGGTGGCAAGCCTCTTTCTTGTTCGGTGAGAATCGGTGTTGTATCGGCGGGATCGAAGCGCATCGTGAGAATGTGAATCATGTGATATGTTGCCCTCGGGGTGTGTATTATCATCTATAGATGTTGCAAGCGGTTCATCAATCCTAGTAGGATGACTTACCACTGTGCCATCATCATTGGATGTCACTCTCCCTTCATCATTGGGACTTATTTGTGAGTCAAAGAAATTTTGTGATTTAAATCTTTTGGTACAAAGGTTTCAACAAAAGGTTTTGACACGAATTTTTCATTTGAAGGAAAAGCAGTTTCATAAAATTTGACATCTACGGAGTAAAGATATTTTTGTTTCAAGGCTCGAGTTTATAGCCTTTCTTCTCATTTGAGTAACCAATAAAGACACTTTTTCGGACCTACTACCAAATTTATCGGAGATGTTGAGAATGGTGGCATAGCATAAGCGACCAAAGACTCTAAGGAGAGAGAGTGAAGGGTCATGCCCATACACAAGGAAGAGCGGGGACTTGCAGACAGGCGAAGAGGCAACTTTGTTTATGACATAGGCGCGGTTAGAACACATTCGGACCAAAGATTTAAAGGTAATTCCCACGAAACATGAGGATCTAGCTACATTAAGGAGATGCCTATGTTTCCTTCTGCTATACCATTTTGTTGTGGTGTATAAACACAAGAGGTTTGATGTAAAATTCGTTTTCATGGAAAAATGTTGAAGTTTATTATTGACAAATTACATCCCATTATCACTTCTAAAGATCTTGACATTGTGTTCAAATTGATTTGATAGCATGTGAGTAAAGTTAACAATGGAAACATAAACATCATCCTTCCCTTAAGCATATAAACCCTTTTTTACTGGAATAGTCATCAACAACGGTTAAAAATATTTGTAACCATCTCTGCTAGTGACTTTATATGGTCCCCATACATCAAGATGGACAAGTTGACCAATTTTAGTTGATTTATGTTCACTTAGAGGAATGGTTCCTGGTTTGTTTAGCTTTATTACAAGTGTCACGAGAGATGATCGAGTTTGGATGTACTATCAAATTTAAGAGTGGGTTTAAGTATGTGTAGGACTTGGTCGGAGGATGACCAAGTCTTTGATGCCAAAGATTTTTGAAACATGACAAGCAGATATGCGGTTATTAGAGATAATCTTACATGAAGAATCAATATCAAACATATATAACCCATTGTGTTGTTTACCAATCCCCAATCCTTTTTGATGTAAATCTGTATATAGCAATTAGATTCATTAAACCCGACAAACATCTTGTTGTCTCTAGCAATTTTATGAACAGATAGCAAACTAACATTGTACTCGGGAACAACAAGTACATCAAAAGAGTTAGATCATTATTGATCTTTAAATCACCAATTTTTGTAATTAAGGCTGAGTACCGTTGGGATGTCCAACAGTTAAACCAAGATTTGAAATGTTAACAACATTGATTAAAATTTTTCGATCACGGTCATGTCTTTGATTTGCACAGAATCAACAATCCAACCAAGGCGATGTTTCGGATAATGTCTTAGTGTTGTTGTTAAAAACTTGTTGAAGTTTATATTAAACTTGACACGCCATTAAAGAAGGTTCTGAAAAATTTTACACCAAGTTGGCATTAGCGAGATGACACATTGTTGTCATTGAGAAGACTCATAAGTCTTGAGAGTGTTCATTAGACAAGGAGGCAGGAGAGTTCTTTGGTACTATTATCGGTGACAAGATTGGTTTCGTGAAACATTATTCTTCTTGAAAGGTTTACCATTAAAATTTCTCTTAGCATATCCGGTAGGATAGCCAACAAGATCATAACATCTATCAATGGTGTGACGGGTTTTTGCAATTAGTACATTTGAGGTTCATGTTTGGTCCTCTGCTATTAAATTGTTACCATTATTAAAACTAGACACTTTGTTATTAAAACCTCTTTTGTTATCAAAAATTTTCCACCATCGAAGTTTTTGCATAAAAGTGTAGCATTGGGTTTAGCGAGCTATTCCCGGATGAAACATTCTGTGAGATTCTTCTCGGAGACAAGAGAAAGCAGTTTTGACATTGGGTAAAGGGTCTGGTTAAAATATTGCTTGATGGGAACATAGGAGTCATCAAGACCCATAAGAAATTGCATTAACTTGATTAGGCGATTGTGTTTTCAAAATGTTTTGCGACCTCACAAGTGCGGGGAGGCAAGCTAATCATACAATCAAATTGTTTCCATAAAGAGTTAAGATTGTTATAGTAATCGACAGAGAGGACCCACTTTGACTAAGAGAATTTATGTTTTGTGCAAATTAAAGATATTTGAACCATCAACTTTATCATAGGTGTCTTTAAGATCATTCCACATTTCATAAGCGGTTTTAGAATAAATAGCACCGACAAATAATTCGATTTGAGAGAGTTGAGAATCAAGTGACCACAAGCGAGTTACAAGTATCCCATTGATTAGCAAGGCGGGATTTGAATCATTTCTTATCAAGTACCATCAATAAACCCTGACTTGTTATGGTTCCTTAAAGCAAACATCATGGCCATATTCCATATTTTATAATTTTCAGTTCCAGTGAGTTTAATAGAAATAATGGGAGTACCATTGGTGTTATTGGGGTGTAAATACAAAGCATCACCAAAGGATAAGCTTTTCTCAGTGGAACCACCACCACCAACGTTATCATCACCAATAGCCATAATACAGACAATAAGACAGAGATAGATATAATAATAAGAGTAAATAAACAGGTAAATAAGACTTTGCAATAAGAAACAACAAGCACCAAGCCTGTGGACTAGGGTAAACCAGAGCAGGTATTCGTGCCACTCAAGGTGGTAGATCAAGATGTTAGTCTACCGTTTGCACCCGGAGACTTAAGTCTTGTATGTTTAAAGAAGATAAGACTTAGACTTACGAGAGAAAATGCGTGGAAGAACAAATCACAATCACCCTAGATTCACTTAGTCTAGGGTAAATTGTAAGCAGAAGATAACCGGTGATTACACCAATAGCAATAACCCCAAACCACACCTTCGTTGCCAAAGAGAATCAATGAGCTGACGCACGATACCATATGAAAGTATAGGCAACACTAGATGAACAATAGAACCTTTATTCGGATCTAAGCGCAATAGTCGACTTAGATTAATAATATCAAATGTTACAAGATTAGATTAATGTCAATGAGACAATAATCATATGAATGTAAAGACAAGACAAGATCGGTTAAATGATGCGAGAGAGAAGAGAGTGATACAAAAGGCGCACACTCAGTGTGTGTAACCTAGATTAAGGGACTTATTAAATAGGAGATTAAGTTACACTAAGACCCTCTAATGACTATAAATGACCCATCGTGAAATGAGTAACTCTTGGTGAAACCATCTTCTTGGAACTTTAAACCTTTTATTCTTTGTCCATGAATAACCCTGTAGAATCTCGCAATGAACATAACTTGAAAGCCATTAGGGCCGATAGAATGATATGTTTGCCACAGATTAATACTCAAATTCTAACGATACTACACAACCGATAATGGTCATATGACCACTTCTTCAAGAATAAAAGAAATGGTAGTAGTTCGAGCGGTTCTGTCTTTTGGAGACCGGGAACGTATCACACACTAATACAAAACTGAAAAATAAAAATCCAACCAACGAATTGATCTATAAAAGCTTGTTACACATTCACCATGATCGAGCATTCAAAAGCACACACAAACAAATAAATATCTGGATACTTTTCAAACAAACATAGAAGAAGATTGATCAGATACATATACTAAATCACAGGGGCACATGATTGTGCTTAAACAAACACTATCTAAACCGTTGAATTGATTTTGTCTTTGTTTAAGAGGACAATGTTTTATAACCCAGGTTGAACCGGGAACATGGCTGTTGTTTGCTTGTTTATGAACCCGCGGTTCTTTTGTTGACCCGGGTCGACCCATTTTGCTAAATCCAGCTGCGTCATACCTTTCATTTTTTTTAATGTTTGGGACCTGTATTTCTGTTGGAAAGCATGGGTTTGGTATTGAATTTCTAATGTTTTAGAGGTGTTTGGAGCTTTTTTAGGAGTGTTTGAGTATGTTTAGGGTGTTTTTAGAGCAGATTAAGGATTGTTTGGTTAGATTTAAAAGCTTTTTGTAGCTGTAGGAATTGAATTTCCATGTTTAGAAGCTGTTATTTTTTTGCTTAAAGCCGGTTCCACACGACGGTTCAACCGGCGACTTGGCTGGGTCGATAAAAAAACCGGTGCACGGAAATTCAAGAAAATTTACAAAAAGATTGATACTTTTATAGACAACCCGAACCTCTTGTATTTGCTGTTACAGTTTGTATTTACAACTATACCAAGGAAATACATTCCTAATACAATGCAACACTTTTTCTGTACATCGCATTCAGCAATCTTCCTGCAAACCCAACGGGTTGGGATGACCATGGTCAAAGTAAAGAAAAAAAATAACTCAAAAAAGGAACGTTACCGTGACAATAACTTCAAAAAGTTTCCATAATCGCTCATGCTACCACTCGAAAATATCTTCATCTTTTCCCAAATCTGCAAACATCTCCTAGCCTCAACTTGAGGTTATCCTATACGAATGTACATCTAGCCCAAGACCCGAAAACCAGCTCTCCACATCAACTGAGATTCATAGTTTGGATAGGTGAAATGTGATGGGCCTGGGTCTGGGCCGTGGCCAGTGGCCAGAGTTTGTACTGTCCCACGGATGAAAGTCCAAGGAAGTCAAATCCTCCTGGCTACAAGTCCTTGAGTGTTTCTTCTCACTTGTTGCAGACCAATTTCAAGGCCTGAACCACTTCACCCATGAAGGGTCGGTGTGACACTTAGGGCTGCACACACATTGATGCTATTGCTGCTACTTTAGCAATACTGTCTAATGGAACTTCAGGAGATAGTGATGGATCAATAAGCAAGTTTAGACCTTCTGGTGTTTGGAGGTTTTCTTGGCCCGATATCATTGACATGTCAACGGGTTTTCTTCCTGTTAGGAGCTCAAGGAGTACCACTCCGTAGGTATATACGTCACTATTTACAAGAAGATGGCCTGTCATTGCATACCGGAGCCACATACCTGAATTCAAATGAAAAAAGTTTAAGAAAATTTGAATGTGGGTTCCCTAACGGGAAAGACATATAGTCGACTCATTTACAGAGAAAGAAAAGTGTACCGAAAGTGCCCATGACACGTGTCGAAATATGTTGGTTTTCTTCATCTAAAGCGGAGCGAGCCAGACCAAAATCAGAAACTTTAGGAGTAAAGTCATGTTCCAGCAGAATGTTGCTAGACTTGAAGTCTCGATCTATGTATGACTCTTGGGCTTGAATCTTCATGCAAGTAAGCTAACCCCCGAGCCGCACCCAAAGCTATCTTCAAGCGGGCCCCCCAATCCAGTGGTGCGACTTCCTTAACAATCCCTAATCAACCAAAATTTCACTCCAATTATAAACCATCTTCACTAAAAAAAAATAAAAAATAAAGTCAAATATTTGACTTTTGAAAGTCAAACATTTCAATCCCTAACCAACCGAATTGTCACATTTAAGTACCTTTGTTGAATGCATTCGTCTCATTTTTTATTTTTTTATTATTAACTCTGTTTCAATTAAACTTTTTAACTAACTCTGTTTTGTAACTTTTTGTCCCTAGTTTCAATTTAACTTTTTTTTTTTTCTATACTCACACCATATTTTTTTTATACCTACACCATAATTATGCATTACTGTCTTGTACAGTGTACATTAAAATATTGTACAGTGTGGTGAATGTATAAAAAAAATTGTGTTTTTTTGCTCTATGGTGAAATTAATACTATAAAAATGCTATAGGCTGTAGTTTTCGTTTTTTGGTTACAAAATTGTACTCTTTATGTTCTAAATACAACAATATTAGACCGGAATGATAATGAAGATGACTCGGGCCCACTTCCTATCGTTGATCCACCAACCCACGATGATTTTGTGACGGATAGTAAAGTAGAAATAGAATGCAAAGCGACAACGAGACAGGGTCTTGGCGTCCCCTACCATTGTTTCCGTGACCACGGCTATAAGCTGCTAAACCGGTCGAACCGATGACCGTGATGTTCTGACAAGCGGTTTGTGGGGATTTATAACCAAGATCGAACCGCTGGGTTTCGGATACAGCTGGTTGGCGGTTCACTGGGACCATCGAGTTCGTTTCTTTTTCTTTGGTGAGAGTATGAGTGGTGAGGGTTATGAGTATTGGTCAAAATGAGTTTAATACTAGTAGTAAGGGGCGTTTAGTGCGGGTTTTTTTTTTAGGGATTAGGCTCAAAGTAAAACAAGTGTTTGTTTTGTATACTCGAGGTTTTAATGCTAAATCTCACACCTTAAGGCTATCTGTGATGGAGGAGGTTGGCATCGGTTGGCAAGGTCGGTCGTGGTCGGTTGGCCCGTTGTGGAGGTCTCGGTGGGTGCTCGGTTGGGAGAGATGGAAGACAAACTCGGTTGGCCTCACAAGCGAGTATAAACTCAAACTTTACCCTTTTTTTCAAAACTTTACCACTTTTACAACATTATAAATACCAACCTCAAACACATTTTAAACACACAATTTCAAACACAATTCAAACAACTTCTCTTCAATAATCATCATGTCACAAGAAAACTCCCAACTCAAAACCCGGCGATCCGACTTCCCAAAATTCCCGAACTTGAATTTCTCACGGATCCACCGTTTCAATTAACGGTTTAACACCACCACAAAATCGGGATGTTCGTTTTCAAGCACCGGTTTTAATTATCAAACACGACTACCACAACCCAACCCTAATCAAAACCCATTTCGTCAATCGTCCATATTTCTCACCGGGTCGTCAGAGTATCAATCAAAACCAAGCACCAAGCGGTTCGTCATATCATCCTAACATGGATTTCTCACAATCTTCCCAACCTAATCAATCGTTTTCACCGCTTCATCTTGTTAATCTTGATATGGATTATGAGCATTTATGGAATTCCCTCTGCTCAATGCTTGCGTCTCAACAATACCCGACTCAAGATGCTTCGATGGGACAAGGTTCGAGCGCGGTTCATACCACGGTTCTATTCGTGTTGAAGGCGATGTCGAAGAGGCGTCACCGTCAAATCAAAGAAGGTTACAAAGCGGGCTACAAAGGGGAAGGGCAAGGGCAAGAATGTTGCAACCGCACGCGTCGTACCATGGACAAAAATGGAAGAAGTCGCGCTTTGTAGAGCTTGGGTACATGTCGGAAAATTCGGAAGAGAATTCTATCAACGGGTGGGTTTTGGGATGAGGTGATAGCGTGCTTGAAAGCTGGCCGGTTCAACAAGAACCTCGACTCCATAACGACCAAATGGAAGGTAAGATTCATTCTAGGGTTGGTTTCTTTTGTGCAATTATGGATAATATCAAGGATAATCAGGCGGTGAGAATAACGAAGGCGACTATGAAAAGGCTTATAGCGAATCCGTGTGCTTCACAAGCATGAGTTTACATTGAAGGAGTGTTGGAAAGTTTTGAGAGGGCATTACGCTTGGAAAAGCGTTGAGATGCCTATTTTCACCAAGACTAGTCGGAAGAAATCCGGGACTTGAAACCACCTCGGGGTCAACAAAGGTCCTTTTCATCCCCAAGGCGTGGATGATTATGACGAAGAATAGACTAGAATCACGACCGAAGGTCGTGGCGCGCTCAAGAAGAAATCACACGAGCCACCCGCTTCATTTGTTACTAATATGGCCAAGAACTTTTCAATATCAAAAGTTCAAATAAGGAAAAACCAAGAATATGGAAGAGAATACATAAAGTTGAAGCGAAGAGATGGAGCTTGCAGAGGCAAGGGCAAGGCGAGCCGAGGAGTTAAAGGGAGAAACTTGAGCTCAGCGTCGTGACTTGCAATGGCGGCACAATCAACCAGACCGCAAGATTTAATTTTCTACAACACACCTCTCGACACAAATATGCCCCACGACAACTACAAGAACTTGAACAACTTAAGGCGCAATCAAAGAGCGTTACAACTTAGATTATTAAGTTGCGGTTTTAATAAGTATTATAACGTCACGTTTTATTAGTTTAAGTTTTAATTATTGTTGTAATGTTAAGTATTTTTATTAATGAAGTTTAATTTTGTTTTAAAAATATTTGAATTAAAAAAAAATAAATAAATAAATAAATAAATAAATTCTCAGGTCACCACTGTGGCAACTAGGTCGTCGTCAGGTCGTCGGAGATAGAAAGCTCATGTGGCACTGACGAACTAGGTCGCCATTGTGCATAGCCTAACAGTGGCGTTTCAGAATTGCCACCCACTAGGCCAACTTTTCTGACATTTGCTTTCCAACTTTTTATATAGTCTCTTCCCTCCTTTTTCTTTTGTGTCTTTATGTAATAAAATATTATTTTACTTTGTCTTCTTTTTGAGTACTTGTTTTAAATTTTTTATAAAATAATAATTTATTAAATTTATAAAATATTTTTTCTTTCCTACATTAAATCCAAATTTAAATCCAAATCCAAATTCTAATCCAAATCCAAATCCAAATCCTAAACCCGTCTAATTCAAATCCAAATCCAAATTCTAATCCAAAGTTAAATATAGTGCGGTTAGTTTAGATTTTAACTAAGGGTGTGTTTGTTTCATTAAAATGTTTTGGGTCTCAATCTGACTACCACATCTTACTGGTAATAGGTGGCTAGAAAGTCTAAATCTGAACGAAATAATGTTTTTTGTTTTTGTATAATTGTTCGAATGATTTTAAGTGCTCGTTTTTGCAATTTGTTTATTAAATTAACGCAATACGATAATAAATAACTTATGTAAATATGAAACAAGATTTTTTATCATAAATATAACATAGTTAATAAACAATCAAATATATTATATAAAGTTTACAAAAGCGAGTTAGAAGCGATAAGACAAGTCACCCACCTCTTCTTGAGTAAGATGTTATATGTCTAGCGGGTATTACTCAAAGAAAAAAACAAACTAGCAAAGCGTCGCCTCCTCTTAGATAAGAGTAAGAGGGCTAGTAAGATTTTTAAAAAACAAACACACCCTAAGATTATGAGTAAGTGCCACTAACTAGTGAATGAATATATTTGTTTTCTAAGGGTGCGTTTGGTTAGTTTATGGATTTTGCATAGGTTTAGGAATTCGTTTAAAGTGAAAAGCGTAGGGAGATTAAATATTTGATTAATCGCAAATAAATTATTGAGTAAACTACACTATTCGTCTTTACGGTATCGTTGACCGACAAGTTTAGTCCTTTGGTGAAAAAATGCACCATGCATCCTTAAGCTGCGAACGTTATGCATCGTTAGTCCTCACTCTAATTGGCCACTAACGATCGTTATACCTCATCCACTCGAGGGTATTTGGTCTTTTCTCAACTATAAGGACCAGCGGTGTAATTTTCTCTTTTATTATTTATTTAACTATTAATAAATAATAGTTTTCATACATTTTATGCGTTTTCATTCGTTTTCTCCGTCTTTATCCGTTTTCATCCGTTTTTATACGTTTTCGTCCGTTTTCATCCGTTTTATCGTTTTATGCGTTTTATGCATTTTATCGTTTTCATCCGGTTTTACGTTTTATCCGTCTTTATCTGTTTTCATCCGTTTTATAGTTTTGTCGATTTTATCGTTTTTTATCCGTTTTAACTTATTTTTGCGTTTTATACATTTTCGTTTTCATCGGTTTTATCGATTTTTACGGTTTTCTCACGTTTTATTCATCTTTATCCATTTTATACTTTTTCGTTTAATAATGTTTTTATCCGTTTTATGCGTTTTATCTGTTTTATACGTTTCATACGGTTTTGTCTAATGGCTAATATAAGTTAACCAATTTTTCGAAAATTTTGAAAAAAAAATTTTGAAAATTTTCGAAAAAAAAAGTTAGAAATTTTTTCAATTTGAAAAAATCAAAAAAAAATTGAAGCCACAAAAATTCTAAAAAAAAAAATTCAAAAATTTCTTTTCGAAAAATTTTTCAAAATTTTTTTTTTGAAAATTTTTTTAAAAAAAATTATTTCGAAAAAAAATTTCAAAAAAAAATTTCGAAAAAAAATTTTTATTCAAATTATTTTTCCCGAAAAATCTTTTCAAATTTTTTTCGAATTTTTTTTTGAAATTTCTAAAAAAATTAGTTAACTTATATTAGCTATTAGATCAAAACCGGATGAAAACGTATAAAAACAAACAAAAATGCATAAAAATGAATAAAACGTTATTAAAATGGAAGAAAACGTATAAAATGGATAAAGACGAATAAAACGTGAGAAAACCGAGACAAAATCGTATAAAGCAGAATGGCGATGTAAAAGCAGATAAAAGCATAAAATATGTTAAAAGCGGATAAAAAAGTATAAAATGTATGAAAGCGTAAAAACCGGATGAAAGCGTATCAAAGCAGACAAAAGCGCATAAAAGCGTATAAAGCGGATGAAAGCGGACGAAAACGTATAAAAACCAATGAAAGCGGATAAAGACGAAGAAAAACGAATAAAAACAAATGAAAACGTATAAAATGTATGAAAACTATTATTTCTTAATAGTTAAATAAATAATAAAAAGAGAAAATTACACCGTTGGTCCTTATGGTTGAGAAAAGACTGAAATACCCTCGAGTGGATGAGGTATAACGACCGTTAGTCATGCCAAGAGTGAGGACTAACGATACATAACGCTTAGCGATTAAGGTTGGACGGTGCATTTTTTTTGTCAAAAGCGAAACTTGTCGGTCAACGCATACCACAAGGACAAATGGTGTAGTTTACTCTAAATTATTTAATAATTATGTATAAAAATAGAAGTCAATAAGTTATTTTTGTTAAATTTGAAAAAGAAGAGATAGACTAAAAATAAGATGGTTTCACTTTATTCTTCAAATCCAGCGTATTTGTATTGGATTTGATAAAGCAAATATTTGAGTTTGATGTCCAAATATCAAGATTCAAAATTTAACCAAATATTTACTTTTTACTTTGAGTCCCTAAAGCAAATCCAACACCTTCAAACAAGCACCCTAAATTAAGGGTTCTGAAACATGCCTAGATTAGTCATTAAAATGAAAGATATGGTTTTATTGACCTACCCAATAAGATGGAAACAAGGGTTTGGGCTCGCATGTTAAGTGGAAAGAAACACTCTGCTTAGTTTTATCGACACCGAGAGGCTTTATGTCCCTACCGTTATTTTCGTCACCATACGGTCCACCATTACCGTTGCGTGATGATGGCAAAGGTGGCGATGGAGGAAGACCTATTAATAGCCAAATGAATATAACTATATGTAAAAAAAAAAAACTTCATTTTGATTTTCTAGGTCAAACGAAGTGATCCTCCAAGTTGTTAAGTGGAATATTTTATTGGATTGGCATTAGTATTTTTGTTAGACTTACTACTTATATTTGTATCCGTTTAACCTCAAACTCAAGTGTTAGGTTAATAATTAGTATAAATATCGGGTCTCATCCAAATACTATCATCAATCAATAAATCACGTTTATATGGTATCCGAGATTTAGTTGCATTCACCAACAAAATTTGTTATCTTCCGTCATTGGCTACTCCGGTGATATGCTTACGTGTAAATTAAACAATTTCAAGACACATATTAAATGTATTCCTAAACAATCCTTATATTTTATTGTATTCACACACACTGAGTAACAAACACCGTTATCAATGGCACACATCAATCTCTCATATCTCAACAGGAATAGACGTTGATATAATCAGTGCTGACATCACTGATTATGATAGTGTGAAGGAGGCTGTTGAAAGTTTGGGCCCCATTAATGTGCTGAATTGTAATCAAGGTGTGTTTATTGCTCATGAGATTGAGAAGTAGTAGATTAAGGAGGTTAAAGAAATGATTGATTGTGACGTTCAACCAGGGGTGTTTGGTTAAGCTTATTCTTGGCTCAAGAAAGTAAAAAGGGACATCTTATTTTAGGATTTCTTCTCATTTGACCGTAATAATAATAAACTTATACAAACTCATAAGTTGATAAACCGAAAAGTAAGGGGTGTTTGGTTAAGCTTATTCTTGGCTCAAGCTGATGCTATTGAACTTTATTGTAAAGAAAAATTCGACGTAAGTTAACATTTATCTTTTAAGCACACATTTTGGGTTTCTTTTAGGCAAATGTCACATTTTGGTATAATCTGTGTTGATTAAGGGGTGTTTGTTTAAGCTTATTTTTAGGCTTGTGAGCCCATTTAATGGTTTATTTGGAATTTTATGGGCTTATTTAAGCTTGTTATGATATATGATTAATAAAGCTATACAAACTCATAAGCTAATAAACCCAAAAGTAAGCTTAAGGTGTTATGAGCTTATATTTCATAAGCCGAATTTTTGGCTTATTTTGAGACTTAGTGGTCTTATATAAGTTTAATATATCATGATAATTAAGCTTATATTACCCTATAAGTCTCAAAATAAACCAAAAAATTAGGCCTATGAGATATAAGCCGAGATAAAATAAGCTAATTAGCCCACAAATAAGCTTAAACAAACAACCCAAATCCGTTGAATTCATTTTGTGTTTGTACTCTCAAACGTGTTGCATGGCCCAACATCACCAAGAATCGATTTACGCCTATTCTTAGTAATAAGGGATTTAAACTTGTATTTGAATCAGATAAATTTGTAATCACTAAGGGTGGTGTGTATGTTGGAAAGGGTTACCTTGATCAGGGACTCTTTAAACTAAGTGTTGTAACTGATGAAAATGTTATTAATAATAATAACGCGGGCACTAGCACCGCTTCTGGGTACATGATTGATCCTTTTTTCTTATGGCATTCTAGATTAGGGCATGTTAATTTCGTTCCTTGCAAAGAATGATAAACTTAGGCATGTTGCCTAAATGCACAATGGATAAAATATCAAAATGTGAAATATGTGTTGAATCTAAATACACATGTTATTTACAAATATCCGTAGAAAAATCAAATGAAATACTTGGTTTAACCCATACAGATTTATGTGATTTCAAAGCAACACCGTCAAGAGACGAAAAGAATTATTATATTGCTTTCATTGATGATTGCAGCAAATTTTGTTATGTGTACTTAATAAATACCAAAGATGGAGCCTTGAATATGTTTAAGACATATAAGGTAGAAGTTGAAAATCAAGTAGACAAAAAGATCAAAATTCTAAGTTCTGATAGAGGAGGAGAATATGAATCCAATGACTTTGCTGAATTTTGTTCTACTTATGGTATTGTACACTAAACAAAAGCCCATACACCCACAACAAAATGGCGTGGCTGAACGTAAGAATAGAACAATGAAGAACATGATTGATTCAATGTTAATTACTTCAGGGGCTCCTCATAGTCTATGGGGTGAAACATGTCTTCTTTGCAAATCGATGTTAAATAAAATTCCTCATAAGAAGGTGACAAATCTCCATATCAATTAGGGAAGCGAAAATAACCTTCTTATAAAAGGATGAAAGTGTGGCGTTGTTTGGCAAGGTTCAAATACCTTTACCAAAGAGAACAAACTTGGACCAAAAGCGATTGATTGTGTTTATCTTGGTCTGGCAAAGAATAGTGCTTGTATAGGTTTCTGGTTTACAAATCCAATGTAGAGGACATAAGCAACAACACAATTATAGAATCTGCTGAGCAGAATTCTTTGAGAATCTGTTGAACAGAATTCTTTGAGATCTGCTGAAGCAGAATTCTTTGAGAATCTGCTGAAGCAGAATTCTTTGATAATCTGCTGCTTATAGGTTCCTGGTTTACAAATCCAAAGTAGCTGGTGGGGTGTGTCCTGATTGGTCCCCTTTCCCAACGTTTAACCAATAGAACCCAAGCATCAGCGGAGACTAGAACCATGGCTACCTGCCGATAAAACTATTATGGAAATTATGCCACCACAGCCTATTGCTAGACCTTTGCTTCTTGATATCGACACGAGGGGCTTTATGTCCCTACCGTTGTTCAAGTGACCATACGGTCCACCATTACTGGTTGCGTGATGATGGCATAGGTGGAGATGGCGGAAGACCTGTTTAACAACAAAATGATTATGATTATAAGAAAGAAAATTTCATTTTGACTTTCAAGGTCAAACAAATTGATCCTAGAGGTATGGTAGATGTGATAGTTTTGACCCATTTACTTATTTGTGGGTGGAGTTGGTAGATGAGACTTAAAAACTGTTTCAACCTCACCCGCCCATGAATAATTGTTGAAAAGGCGGTTTCAACCCGAGCGATGTTACCATGTTAGTTTCGACCGTTTACATATTAATGAGTTTGGGTTGTTTTTATACATTACGGTAAATGGATGAAACAAAAATATCTAATATGAGCGAGGTTAAATGGATAATTAAGTGTATTAGAGTCAACCCGGCGTTCTACCAGTACTGAAAAAGGCTCGTTTTAAGCTGCCCAAACCCACGACTAGGCCATATCTCGATCTCTTAGTATAGAGTTACATGGATACTTCACGAACAAAATTTCATCATCGCCAAAAGAGAGTATTTAATAGGCACTTGTTTCGCCATAATCTTTGAGCGATTACATACGGTGAAGTTTTCAAATTTTTCATCAAGTGGTACCAAGTTGATCATGACAACCATCTTTTCTGAATCTTCGTTGTCTTCATTTGCTCCCATGATTCGAACTTGACTTGATTTCATGAAGAGTCGGGCAGCCATTTTAAAGGCCAACTCGGATACTAGGTGGGGTGTTAGATTAACGGCTCCACACATTATTGTACAATCTGCAAATTAGTACAATTCAAATTGTATGGATTTCCAAAGTTAACCATCACTTAAACAAAGGGCTGCTAATGGAAAATCCACTTAACATTCACCATTTTTAGTGATTTATCCCCTTAACGTTTTAAAGTTGATGAAGTTCCTTAACTCTTTTTTTCTTGTAATGTAAAGTTGCGGAAAATTGAACCAAAAAGTCATGTCATCCACTAAATCATGCAAGTTTAAAGGTTAACCTCCATGGTTCCATATCGTTGAAAGTTTAGTGGTTTTACCCTTACTAAGCCATAAGCAGAATAGTGTCTGGATATGGTTACGTTGTTTGATGAGTTTATATACCTTCATCGGGAGGTGGAGGTGGTAATGCTATCGGAACTTTGGTAAAGATCGAGAAGGAGAAACTTTAGGTGGTAAAATCGGCACTTGAAAACATCATGATGGTTAAGCTTTAAGAAGGAAGTAACAATGAAAAGTTACTAGTACTTTCTTGAGTTTCTTGTAGTTTCTCGGATGGAGCAGCGTGTGGCGGACAAATTGTAGGTGAAAGAGAATTTTCAATTGGAAGCATTTTGAACATGTCAATCACTAGATATGCATCGAGAGATAAGAGTTGAGAAATTAATGATAAAGTAAACAAATGCATTCCTTTAAAAGAAATTTGTAGACTTTTGTATGGAAAATTGGAAGAAAAGAAAAGTTATATCGTTCTTTCACTTCATTTCGATTAGTTGGTATCACAGCAGCAGGTAAGATAATCAAAACGGTAGCAATATCACTAGGTGGTTACGGATATCACTTGGATTCGTGTGATCACTTTCAAATTAAACTATTCGACCCTAATGCAGGGTTACGAATATCTACTTGGGATAAGACCAAATGTAGTTATAGAATTAGGCCAATTCAATAACCCTTACGCTAATAAGTGTGTAAGCTTTTAGTTTGTTTCACGATATTGTTCCTTTTTTAGTGTGTACTCAAGTGAAGATGTCACTCTCTATTTATAGTAGAGAACACTCAACACTAATCAATGAACATTATGTATGATTAACGGCCAATTAATCACCCATAATAAACCTCCATTATCATAGAAATAGTGGTTACATGACCAATTAAGCGTGGTCATAAAGCGATCCATGTAACCGATTGAATGAGTCAAAGCGTACAAATTAATCATTGCGGCACTACCAGTAGGAACCATTACACTAGCAGTAGGAACCAAACACTACCAACAGGAACAATCAGCAGGAACCATTACACTAGCAGCAGGAACCATAACACTACCAGCAGGAACCATCAGTTACCACACTAGCAGTGGTAACCAATACACTAGCAGTGGAAACACTGGCTATCAGTACTAACTTAGCACTATCCGTACTAACTTAGCACTACCAGTACAAACCACTATTGAGTCAGGGTGTTCAAGGACCTCATGGGTGTACACTCCGTACCTCCTAACCCAAAACCAGGTGTGAACTAATCCCACAAGTGCACTAAATTTTCCAACAATCCTCCCCAATTTAGTTCACTTCCTTTTCAAGTAAAACAAACATCAAAGAAAACATGTGCATAAGCGAAAATATCACGAGTTGAATTTCCATCTTAGTACATTACGTTCAAATATTCGAGAATCAAGGTGTTCTAAGAATTGAACCCTTCAACCCATTTGAATACCTAAAGATAAAATACACACAGTTTTCAAACACTTAACAACTCGACACTATACAAGCCATGTGTCCATATCCAAATTCATAAATGTTGTAGAGCCAAAGTCTAAAGCTCCACAGGCGGAAAACTTCAACATTCACATAGGTGGTTCCTCTTTATTCATGCTCTGCTTAGCACTTTTCAATGAAAATTAACCATTAAGAAGTAAAGATTTTATCCTCCTTTTCGTGAGTTACGAGCACAACCTTGGGATGTAAAATAAACATGTGCTTGAGTCCAGAATGTTAAGCTTTCCACATTGAACTCAGCTCCCAAGTTTCCTCAAGAGGGAGTTGGGTGTCCTAGCATTCAGTGACTAAGTTGGACTTAAACCCATCCCTTTAGCAGACTTTATAACCAAGTCTCTAGCCAATCCCTTCGTCAAGTGATCAGCTAAATTTTGTTGAGATCTAACAAACTCTATAGATACCACCCATTCATGATAAGCTCACGAATCATGTTATGTCTGACACCTAAGTGTCTAGACTTCCCATTGTACATCTAGCTATAAGCCTTTGCATATTTAGCTGCACTATCACAACGGATAGAAATAGGTTCTATAGGTTTAGGCCATAATGGAATCTCAAGAGCAAGTTTTCAACCATTCGACTTCTTTACAGTTGCTAAAGCCATAAATTCGGTTTCCATTGTTGAGCGGTGATGCAAGTTTGCTTTTTGGATGCCAAGAAATTGCACCTCCACAGTAGGAATACCCGACCTTTGGTAGACAAATTATCTTGATTGTTCTTGATCCAACTTGCATCGGTGTATCCTTGTCTTGAAGGATAACCGATGTATGAAGACTATAGTCCATAGTCCCCTTCATATACTTGATACTCTTTGAGCGCTTGTCGATGATGAACACTAGGATTACTAGTATACACCTTAGTTTTCTTTGCAAAAAGCAATATCGGGTCTTGTACAAGTCATGGCATACATTAGGCGACCAATTACCCTAGAATACTCAAGTTGAGATCTGACCTTGCCATTGTTAGGCATCGACTTCTCACGATTATCCATAGGTGTACTCTTTGAGTACAATCAAAATAATTGAATTTCCTCAATACCTTCTCAATATAATGAGGCCGAGAGATAGAAATTCTTTTACTTTCATGTTTAATCCTTATACCAAGGATAACATCGCCTCCCCCATATCCTTCATGGAGAACCTTGATGACAAAAATTCCTTTGTCGGGTCAACCTAATTTTTGGTCGGTGCCAAGATCAACATGTCATCAACATATAGACAAATGATGAATCCTTTACGATTCATCAAATTTTCTATATACATTTGCCGGCGGTTAAAAACATAACCACTAGACAAAAACACCATAAAGAGACTTAATCGGTTTACACACCTTGTTTTTCATTGCAGGCAAGATGAAGCCACGAGGTCGGTTCATATAAACCTCCTCATCCACTTCACCATTCAAGAAAGTTGTCTTCACATCCATCGATGAATAATCGGTTGTGAATAGATGCGAGGCAATCAACAATCTTATGGTATCGTCTACGAGCCACGGGGCATAAGTATCAAGTATTTTATTCCTAAATTTTGTTTAAAGCCTTGAATGACTAGTCTTGCCTTGAACTTTTCAATAGTTCCATCTACCTTCATTTTCTTTTGAAAATCCATTTGAAACCGAGGTTTGCAACCGGAGGTAGATCAACCAACACCCAGTGTCGTTCCCCATGATGGAATCCATCTCATCATTGATTGCTTCTTTCGAAAGCAATATCACGGGACTTCATTGCTTCTTTAATTGTCTTGGGATCATCCTCAACAATGAAGCAATAGGAGTATTGATCGAGACCTCATCCCTTATTCCTTCAATTAAATATAATTTAAACTCAGGTCCAAATGACTTTGGTGTCACGACCCTTTTGCTCTTTCGAGCACGCGAGTTCGAGTTGTTGAACCACAACCTCATCGGGGACCTCGATGGTACTTCATCGAGACTTCGATACATGAGTGTTATGAGTTCCATTAGGAATCCTCGACTTGGTCTAGGGATGATGAGAATCTATTCTCATCAAAGTTTTCATCCATGATTCAATTATGGAGTTAATTGAAACATGTTCATTAGGTTCAATAACATAGAACTTAAAAGCCTTGGAATGCTCGACATATCCAACAAAGATGTAGTCAATGCCTCTTTCACCCAAAGTTTTCGACTTTGGATCGGGAGACTTACATGACCTACAACCTCGGACCACGATATAGTTTAGATTGGGTTTCCTTTTAGTCCAGTTTCATAAGGGTAACCTTGTTCCTTTTGTTGGGAACCTATTAAATAAATAGCAAGTCGTTAACATAGCTTCACCCGAACCCTTGACTCGATCTGAATAGGACAACATGGAATTAACCATCTCCTTGACTCTGTTTTGCCTTTCGAAATACCATTTCTTTGAGGAGTATAAAGGCGATCGTTTCATAGATTATACCAATGGACTAAAATATAGAGTATCTATGTACTCATCTCCTATCGATCCTTAATCTTTTGATCAAAGACCCAGTTGTAATTCAACTTGGTTTTAAACACTTTAAATTTATCTAATGCTTCATCCTTGGAATGTGAGATAGACATAACAAAACCTAGAAGCATCATCAATGAATGTCACAAAGTATTTTTATTCCCCAAAGAGGGAGTGGCATGCAAATCACACAGTCATCGTGTATTAGCTCAAACTTAGTCTCACGACTAACACCACGAAAAGGTTTCTTGGTAATTTTGGTCAACATACAAGTTTTACACTTTTCAGTGCCCATGTCAAATGCTGGGATTAACCCATCCTTATACATATCTTGCATCCTTTTATAGTGTACATGGCCAAGTCTAGCATGCCAAAGGGTAGAATCAGTCAGGTCATTGGTGGTCACAAAGGCTGAATTTACACTATCAGTGGCAATATTAAGCCTGAACATTAGCCAAAACCAATAAAAACACCATTCTTAGAAAGAACAAATTTATCAGATTCAATAACTTGTTTATATCCATGATTATTCAAAATACTACTTGAAACCAATTTCTTCCTGATACTAGGAACATGAATAACATTAAACAAAGTTACAATCTTTCCAGAACTAAATCTAAGATCTACACAACCACGACCATGCACCAAGGACATTGACTCATTTCCCATGTGAGAATAGAACCATCATTCGTTGACTCATAAGTCTTGAACCGACTTCTATCTTTGCACATGAGCTGTTGCACGAGTCAACCTACCACGCAACATCATCATCCTGCACGTAATGAGATTCAGATACATATGTAACATAATAAATCTGAAAAGACTTATTAAACATATTCTGACCTTTTAGTGAGTTGGAAGAACCACCACTCCTTGAACCATTGGTGCCTGATCCATTGGCTTTACCACCAACCTTAACACCTTTGCAATCCCTTTTAATGTGACCAGATTTGCCACATTTCCAACAAATAGGTGTTGCCTTCTTGTTAGGATCTGCCCTTGTGTAATCATGATGTTTACGTTTGCCTTTTGTTGTCATTGTACATGGTGGAGTTGTTATGCTCCATCATATTGAAAACAGATGCACCAGCAGCATTGCTACTCTTTGGCTTGTCATTATCCTGCACCTTGAGAGATTCCTCAATGCGCATATATTGCTTAACTCAACCGAGTTAATTCCTCCTTCTTATGTATCAAGGTATGCTTGAAATCTTTCCAAGAAGGGAAGTTTGTCAATGACACAAGAGACCGAAATAGCCTCATCCATGTGCATATTGTGTTGTGTAAACCTTCCAAGTATACCAAGAAGTTGATTGTATTGTTCCATAGCGGTCTTAAATCGGTCATTTTTAATTTGTGAAATTACTTACAAGGAACTTCTTACTTGATGCATCCTCGACCATATATTTAGCCTCAAGGAATCCACAGTTCTTTGGAAGATTCAAAGTTATGATAAATATCAAATAGGAATTAGACATACCATTGAGAATTAGACCTCTACAAATATAGTCATCATTCTCCCATTTGCTCCTTCTCACGATCACGCTCCACGGTAGCATCATCACCATCATCGGGAATAGGGTGGTTAGCACATACATCACACTCATGCTTGCGACAAAAGTGCATCTTCTTCGCCATCTCCTAAAGTCTACCCTTCAAACTTGTCCGACAGCAAAGTTTGAAGCCATATGTTTTATTGCAGACCATGACCATTGATTATCACAAGATAGTTTACTTTGATTGTTGGTTGGTATCGCCCGAGCGGTAAGATGTCACACCCCAAATTACATTTTGCGGTGGAATGGAATTCTGAGGATTGATTGTCATAGCATCACAATCACGGTTATATTGAACGACCTAAAGTGTCGTTTGAAAACACATCGTTTGATATTTATTTAAAACATTGAGTTACAAGATAGGTCCCAAAAGTAGATAAAGTTGCGGAAATATGTTTATTACAAGCTAAACGATGTTTTGAAAATGCCATAATTTACACATGAGACGCGTCGTCGCCGCGACTCTATGATAGTCCATATGCGTGCTATGATATAATGCCTTAGTTACCTGAAAATACATTGCTAAAACGGTCAACAATAATGTTGGTGAGAAATCATAGGTTTATGAAAAATATTTTATATGACTACACAAGTATAGGCCATGTATGACAAATATGCCACATAAAAATGTTACAATTGCTATAAGTCCATGACACCCAAGCTAGACTGATCATGATGTTCGCCCCAACAGAGTGTTTGCCAAACAACTCAATAATGTTATTAAATGAAATGCATCCTTTTGACCAGTTGGAATCCACCATCCCGGATGGAGGAGTCACCCTCAATAGATCTATTCACTCACCCTCGTTTCTTTCGGAATTAACGGTTCATGTTATGTGGGCATGAGGTAACTTAAGCAATTTAAATGAATTTGATATACTTGGTATCGTAATAAAAATGATGTGCAATGTATTCTCCCGTAGGTTTGAAAATAAGTATAAACATATACAGCGGGCTATGAAAACTCACCTTAACTAGTAAGACGGGAGTACAAGTACAAGAGCAATACAATGAGTATATACTAAGCAACCCTTGAACGTAGGCCTCTTAGACGCGACCTATGGGAAGTAAGAAATTTACATATTAAAAATTTAAATGATATGCTCGGATAAAAAGAACGACAACTAGCTAGGTCACCCATTTAGACTCATGAGATAAAAATTACTTATCAAAAATTCTAAAAATAAACTCAAGTGATAGACATATATATTGGGTTTTTATATACTTATTAGCTAGTCATTATGATATCAAATTAGCTGTCGTTTAAAACGTTGACATAACATGTCCAAATCTTAAAATAATTGATTATAAAATAAAAGAAGTATTGGTTTAAAAAAAAATAGATGAGTATATACAAATTTCATTTAGGAATCATAAGCTTATCATGAATGATGTAACTATGTCAATAGTTTATTTAAAAAAATGGTACTTTATGCAAATATTTAGTAACTATTTTGATATTGCATCATGGCCATGTTAAGAGTTGGTACTATTTGATGATGCAATATTGTTCAATATTTTGTTCCAATTGAACATGATACGAGATTTCTATTTCATCATAGTAAGAATACATTCATATAATATTTCTAAATTTTTTTTTTTTTTTTTATATATATATTTATAAAATTTTCGAGAAAAAGAAAAACATGACTAAATCTAATACATACAAAGAAAGCTGTTTTAAGCATATTGCAAAAACAAATAAGAATGAAAAGTCGATATTACGTATTCGAGATAGTTTGTCAATTATTGAAGCCAAGCGCTTGATTCAAATATTATAAAAGCCTTCTTTGGTTTTCTTCTTTTTAAAGAAACTATGGTGTACACATAGTTATAATATATTACATAGTTACAAGAGATTTAATTTGGTTGCTACACGTTTTAAGTGGAGATTTGGTTTAGAGTCCACATGGAAGCTAGATGTAAGAACTACGAAAGTAAAATCATGAGGTGGTAAACATTTAGATGTTAACGTGTTTCAATTTTAACACAACAACAATATTAGTGGCGTTGTCTCACAAAATGGCTAGAGTCTAAAGCGTAAAAATAAAAATAAAATAAATAAATAAATAAATAAATAAACAAGTAAGTGCAAAATACGGGTTTCACATAAAAAGACGTTTTAATGTAAAAATAAACTAAGTTTATAAGTTTGGGTGACACTAACTATTCTAAAAATAGTTTGAGCATATCATTGAAATTTATTTGACAATAAAATTGTAGGTCGATGGTACGTTCATAACATGAAGGTGCCTAAAGGAAGTGAACAAAACAAAATAAAATATATGAAGTCATAAAATTATAAAAATACATTCCTCATAAGTATTGGGTGAATAAATAATTATCGAATCGAACTCACGTAAACCGTCGTAAATATATGTATATAACAATTTATATACAAAATAAATTTAAAACATCGGGTAAACTAATAATATAATTTTATAGTATTAAAATGAGTATAAAATATATAGGATAATTTTTGGAATTGTCGGATCAAATATTCAAAATAAATGATTACGCGATAGCGTTTATTTAATAGGAAAATACGTTTAATGAAATATGCAAATCCATGCATGAACTAATATGATGATGATGTTACTAATGATATATAGACTAAATCTAGTCTATATGAAATGTCCTCAATGATTGTTCATGAATTCGCAGCTAAACCCTTACGGTTACGCGAATTTGTTACTCGTAAACCTAGTTTACGACAAATGATGAATAGTGAAGCATGAATAGTGATTTTCTTCGGGAATGAATAGTGTTTCGTGAATAGTAAATTTGAAAAATGACCTGAAAGTACGAGTTGTCACATTCGCCCATCCAAAAAGGAATTCAGTCCATGTTGGGTCCTACGGTGTTGTCGGTGAAAAGGTGAGGATATTTTTGCCGCATCTGGTCTTCCCGCTCCCAAGTAAACTCGGGACCTCTTCGAGAATTCCAACGAACTTTCACGATAGGAATTCGACTCTGCTTCAACTGTTTGACCTCTCGGTCCATGATTTCTGCTGGTTCCTCCACGAAATTGAGTTTATCGTCGAGTTGAATTTCGAGTGATTCATCCGAAAGACATTTCTTAAGGTTTGAAACGTGAAATGTGTTATGTACATTGCTGAGTTTTGACGGAAGCTCAAGTCGATATGCTACATGACCGACTCTATTCAGAATTTTAAATGGCCCAATGTACCTCGGGTTCAACTTCCCGCGTTTTCCGAATCGTATCATGCCTTTCCAAGGCGAAACTTTCAACAAAACTTTGTCGCCAACTTGAAATTCTAATGGTTTGCATCGTGCGTCGGCGTAACTTTTCGCCGACACGGCGGTTCGAGTCTATCTCGGTTTGAACTATCTTTTACATTGTTTCCGAACCATTTACGGACCGATGAGTTGTGCGTCGCCAACCTCGGCCCAACAAACAGGTGATCGGCACTTTCGATCGTAGAGTGCCTCGAATGGTGCCGCTTTTATGCTGGTGTGATAACTATTGTTGTACGAGAATTCGATCAATGGTAAATGGTTAGCCCAACTATTTTCAAAATCAATCACACATGCTCTCAGCATACCTTCTAACGTCTGAATTGTCCTTTCGCTCTGACCATCGGTTTGAGGATGATAGGCAGTGCTCATCTCTAATTTGGTTCCAAATGAATCTTGTAATGAGTTTTGAATCGACTAGTCGGAAATGATGAAATTGGTGCACCAATCGAGACTATTTCCTTGACATAAAGTCTAGTAAGTTGTTCCATGGAATAAGTCTCTAATTGGTATGAAATGGGTTGATTTGGTAAGACGATCAACGATTACCCAAATAAGTCGTAACCTCGATGTCTTAGGGAGTTTAGTGATGAAATCCATTGTAATCGTTCCCATTTCCATTGGGAATTTCAGTTCTTTGGAGTAATCACGAAGGTTTCGGTATTCGACTTTTACCTTAGAGCAAGTAAGGCATTTGCTAACATACGTGGCAATTTACGCTTTCATATTCGCCACCAATAAAGTTTCTTGAGATCTTGGTACATCTTATCGATCTGGGTGAATAGAATACTTTGACTTATTCGACTCATGCATAATCAATTCTCGTATCCCGCCATAAAATGGTACCACATTCTATCCTTGAAGCATAATACTCCATCGCTCTCTTTACAAAGCCATTTGCATTTCGGGCATACCATAAAGCTTTTCACTTGGTCGGTTTTCCTCCTTGAGTGCCTCGATCTGTGCCTCGAGTATTTTTTATGGTAAAGGTGAACTAATCTTCATTCCTATTGATCTTAATCTTAAAGGTTTGGGTCTTTCTTTCCGGCTAAGAGCATCAGCCACAACATTGGCCTTTCCCGGGTGATACTTGATTTCACAATCGTAATCGCTGAGTAATTCCAACCAACGACGTTGTCTCATGTTAAGCTCTTTCTGATCAAGTATATATTGTAAACTCTTGTGGTCCGTAAACACCGTACATTTAGTTCCGTAAAGGTAGTGCCTCCAAATCTTGAGTGCAAAAACTACGGCTCCCAACTCAAGATCATGAGTGGTGTAATTCTTCTCATGAACCTTAAGTTGTCGAGAAGCATAAGCTATCACCTTCTCGTTTGCATTAACACGACTCCAAGTCCTTTGTGTGAAGCATCGCGATATACAACGAAGTTTCGATTCCTTGGGTAGTGCCAAAATTGGCGCCTTGCAAAGCTTTGCTTCAACAACGTAAAAGCGACTTCTTGTTTCTTTCCCCATTCGTACTTCTTGTTTTTACGTGTCAACTTGGTCAAAGCTTTAGCTATCTTTGAAAAACCTTCAATGAATCTTACGTAATATCCGCAAGTCCTAAAAATTGACGGATCTCCGTAGGGTTTGTTGGGGTAGCCCAATCTTTTCTGACCTCGATCTTTGCGGGGTCAACCTGTAATCCTTGACTATCGATGACATGACCAAGAAATTGTACTTTTCGGATCCAAAAATCACACTTCGAAAATTTGGCATACAATCTCTCCTTCTTGAGTAGTCCTAAGATCGTTATGAGGTGCCCTTCGTGCTCTTCTTTGTTCTTCGAGTAAATCAATATTTCATCTATAAATACTATCACAAACTTATCCAAATATGGTTTACACACCCTATTCATGAGATCCATGAATACCGCAGGTGCGTTGGTTAATCCGAACGGCATTACTTGAAACTCATAATGACCATAGCGAGTTCTAAATCTTGTTTTGGGACATCCTCCCCGAACTCTAAGTTGATGGTAACGACCTCAGGTCAATCTTTGAGTAGATACTAGAGCCTTGCAAGCGATCGAACAAGTCGTCGATTACGGGAAGTGGGTAGCGGTTCTTCACCGTTAACTTGTTCGACTTTCTATAATCTATACACATTCGAAGGATCCATCCTTCTTCTTTACAAACAAGACCGGTGCTCCCAAGGCGAGGAACTTGGTCTAATGAATCCTTTGTCTAAAAGTTCTTGCAAATGGTTAGACAACTCCTGCGCATTCGATGGTGCTAGTCGGTAAGGTGCTCGTGCAGCTGGTGCGACTCACGGCACTAAGTCAATATGAAATTCTACTTGGCGTGTGGTGGAAGTCCTGGTAAGTCTTCGGGAAAGACTTTAGGAA
The DNA here is from genome assembly GCA_022545495.1 of Chrysanthemum lavandulifolium. Taxonomy (NCBI): domain Eukaryota; kingdom Viridiplantae; phylum Streptophyta; class Magnoliopsida; order Asterales; family Asteraceae; genus Chrysanthemum; species Chrysanthemum lavandulifolium. The sequence continues at coordinate 288,251,836 of CM040238.1, read as the reverse complement.
ATTCTCGAACAATTGGTATATCTTCAAGTCGCTTCTCTTCCGACTTCTTCTCGGTTATATGTGCTAAGAAAGCATAACAACCTTTCTTTATGTACTTCTCCGTTTTGATGCATGATATAATACTGAGTCTAGTTCCACTTCATTCCCCACGAATGATCAAAGTTTCGCCGTTGTAAGGAAGATGAACAACTTTTTCATCACAAATGATTCTTGCACGATGTTTGGATAACCAATCCATGCCGATGATGACGTCGAAACTACCAGGTTCTCGGGCATAAGGTCTATATTGAAGGATGATTTAGAAAATTGAGTGTACAACAACGGACAATGGTGTCGGTGCTAACTAAGTTACCATTAGCTAATTCAATGTTGTATGATGTGTCTAATGTGGTTGGTTTGATATTGAGTAAAGGTGCAAATATAGTGGACACAAAACTTTTATCGGCTCCCGAATCAAATAAAGCGATGCATAACGATTATTGATAAGGAACGTACTGTGACAACATTCGGGTCCTCCTGGCTTCTCCACCTCCCATGACATAGGCTCTTCCTTGTGCCATTCCACCTTGATTCCTGTTTCCTTGGTTCCTTCCCTTTTGATAGTCAGTCTTGTAGTGTCCCCTTTCTCCACAACCAAAACATGTCACTTGTGGTTTTTGATTTCCCCCATAGATGGCAACTTGCATTCCCTAGTTTGATGACCCACTTCTTACAATTCCTGCATGGATCAGGGTAACGACCGGGCTTGTGGTGACTCAAACACCTATCACACTTAGGCAAAACCCCCGTGTACCCTTTTCTTTCCTTTGGGCCTGCAACATAGGCCTTTGCAACATCTTGTCTCTTGGGTGGTTGTTGAGTAGCATTTCCACCTCTGTTGTTGTCCCAATTTCGTTTGTTGTTGTTGTTGTTGTTGTTATTGTTGTAGTTGGTGTAATTGTTTCGGTTATTGTTGTAATTGGAGCGGTTGTTGGTATTGTTGTTGTTGTTTCGATTGGTGTTGGTGATGTTGCCTCTCTTTACTACTTGTGCCATGAGCTTTTGAGACACTCGAATAGATTCCTCAATCGTTTGCGGATCAAAAGAAATCACGTCTCCTTGAATAATCTGGGGAAGTCCCCCAATGAAAGCCTCAGTAGCTTCTCGTTATCCGAAACCATAGATGGGCATACGCGGCCAATTCTTGAAACCTTGAATGTAAGTATCAATGTCATACCCATGATTACTAGTTCATAAAATTCGGTCTCCAACTTTTCACCTCGTCTGCGGACAATACTTCTTTGTTAACAAACCTTTGAATTGCTCGGTGAGCTTGAAAGCATTTTCCATTCCCATTGGTGAGCATACGAATTCCACCACGACATTGCCCCATCAAGTAGTGTACTAGTAGCAAATTTAACCTTGCTATCCTTAGGGCAATTACATAACAAAACACATACTCCATTTTCTCGAACCATCGAACCATGGCGGTGGGCCCTTCGGTGCATTTGAACTTTGTGGGGTCTCCGCTTTTAAAATCCTTATATGAACAACTTTGAACCCGGACCCTCCTGCAATTCCTGCTGAAGAAGCAAGTCTGGCGGCTTTAGCGCAAGTCTAGTACTTTCTAGTACTGACCCGGCGGCATTGCAGTCTGGCGACCTCGGTGATGTGCATTAGCAAGTCTGGCGGCTTCGGAAGGCAAGTCTAGCGGCTGGTTAAGTCTAGCGGCGGATAGCCGCGACCTCGGCAACGTACCGCCACGGTTGCTCTTTCGGTCCTTAATGCCTCGGCTATACTATCCTCACATACTTTTGCATAGCGCTTGTGTCAATTCGGTGTAGCTTTCTTTGGCGCCATTACTCTTCAAAACCATAAGATGAAACAATTATGAGAACTCGTAAGTAGAAACAAACATTACACATATATATCCACAACCACAACATGCATAATATAAATGAAATCACAGCGGAACAACCACGAAATATCACAAATATAATCACAACACACGTGGATAATATACATGAAAATTTCGCCTACATGGACCGATATCATAGATAGTAAAACCATTCCTACATAGTAGAGTCAATACTTGATATATTTGTTTGTACAACAACAAAAGACAACAAGTTCTTTAAACTATGTCACATACCTCGTGACTAGGATAATAGTAGTAAAACTATACATGATAAAAGTATACACTAGGCACCTCCGGTGCTCGCGCTGATCGATCTGTAGATCTCGAAACTGTAGTCAAACTAGAAACCATATCCTCAAATCGCTAATCGACACTAAGTGCGGTAACAATAGCTCTCACGAGCTAATGCCAACTCCCGAGCTGTCGGCGTAACTCGTCTGTGCCATCTCGGCTCTATCATATAACTCGGGCATCTCATGCCTCAACTCAATAATATACTCCCTGTTCTCTAACTGTCTAGATTCTAAACCCTGGTACGAGACATCGATCGAAACCCTACCTATCACGAGACCCTCAATTTCCTCCTCAATGGCCTCCACTCGATCCAATGACAGTTCCTCTAACTGTCCTAACATCCTATCAATTTGTACCTGTTGGCTATCTATACGTGCCCCTAATGTGTCAGTGGAAGGCTGTCTAGCAGCAGCAGCCTTTGAGCTCTTACCTATCTCGAACCTAACAGGTGGTTCGGGCTCTGTAGAGGGTGATGCAGGGATGTCAAAACGTGCCCGCTTTTTGAGCGGCAAGTCCAATGTAGGTATAGGGTCCCTAAGATAGTATGATGAAGATGATGATGATAATAGTGGTGATGGTGGGTGAATCGGGCCATGTGATGGAAGTGGGATGTGGGGTAGGTGCGACTTCGCCTCCTCAAAGGGTCGGTCTCGGTGTCGGTCACTATAAGTGGAAGGGCTGAATTAGAGCCAATCGAAGATAAGACTATAGTGGTGTGTGGTGAGGCATCGTTCATGTTGGTGTTGGATGAGACATCCTCCATGTTCGTGTCGATGATGATATAGTGATAGTGTCGAATCAAAGACATCTTTGTGACAACCGATGTAAAATAAAAGTAAATAACTCGAATAAAATGTATATGAATCCGCATGTAAAGTGAATATGCACTTATGATGAAATGATGAGATGCTATGATGATGTAGCTATAGTCTAGGGTCAATGATGCAACCTAGTTCTCTATAATGAAGCTCGATGCCAATCATCACACCCCAAATTACTGCTTTTGCGTGGAATGGAATTCACGGGATTGTTGTCATATCATCACAATCACGATTATATTGAGCGACCTAAAGTGTCGTTTGAAAACACATCGTTTGATATTTATTTAAAACATTCTGAGTTACAAGATAGGTCCCAAAAGTAGATAAAGTTGCGGAAATATGTTTATTACAAGCTAAACGATGTTTTGAAAATGCCATAATTTACACATGAGACGCGTCGTCGCCGCGACTCTATGATGGTCCATATGCGTGCTATGATATAATGCCTTAGTTACCTGAAAATACATTGCTAAAACGGTCAACAATAATGTTGGTGAGAAATCATAGGTTTATGAAAATATTTTATACGACTACACAAGTATAGGCCATGTATGACAAATATGTCACATAAAATGTTACAATTGCTATAAGTCCATGACACCAAACTAGATCGATCATGATGTTAGCCCCAGAGTGTTTGCCAAACAACTCAATAATGTTATTAAATGAAATGCATCCGTTTGACCAGTTGGAATCCACCAACCCGGATGGAGGAGTCACCCTCAATAGATCTATTCACTCACCCTCGCTTCTTTCGGAATTAACGGTTCATGTTATGTAATGGGGACATTCAATTGGCATGAGGTAACTTAAGCAATGTAAATGAATTTGATATACTTGGTATCGTAATAAAAATGATGTGCAATGTATTCTCCCCCGTAGGTTTGAAAATAAGTATAAACATGTACAACGGGGCTATGAAAACTCACCTTAACTAGTAAGACGGGAGTACAAGTACAAGAGCAATACAATGAGTATATACTAAGCAACCCTTGAACGTAGGCCTCTTAGACGCGACCTATGGGAAGTAAGAAATTTACATATTAAAAATTTAAATGATATGCTCGGATAAAAAGAACGACAACTAGCTAGGTCACCCATTTAGACTCATGAGATAAAATTACTTATCAAAAATTCTAAAATAAACTCAACTGATAGACATATATATTGGGTTTTATATACTTATTAGCTAGTCATTATGATATCAAATTAGTTCGTCGTTTAAAACGTTGACATAACATGTCCAAATCTTAAAATGATTGATTATAAAATAAAGGAAGTATTGGTTTAAAAAAAATAGATGAGTATATACAAATTTCACTGAGGAATCATAAGCTTATCATGAATGATGTAACTATGTCAATAGTTTATTTAAAAAAATGGTACTTTATGCAAATATTTAGTAACCATTTTGATATTGCATCATGGCCATGTTAAGAGTTGGTACTATTTGATGATGCAATATTGTTCAATATTTTGTTCCAATTGAACATGATACAGTATTTCTATTTCATCATAGTAAGAATACATTCATATAATATTTCTAAACTCTTTTTTTTATATATATATATTTATAAAATTTTCCAGAAAAAGAAAAACATGACTAAATCTAATACATACAAAGAAACTGTTTTAAGCATATTGCAAAAACAAATAAGAATGAAAAGTCGATATTACGTATTCGAGATAGTTTGTCAATTATTGAAGCAGCCAAGCGCGTGATTCAAATATTATAAAAGCCTTCACTGGTTTTCTTCTTTTTAAAGAAACTATGGTGTAGACATAGTTATAATATATTACATAGTTACAAGAGATTTAATTTGGTTGCTACACGTTTTAAGTGGAGATTTGGTTTAGAGTCCACATGGAAGCGAGATGTAAGAACTACGAAAGTAAAATCATGAGGTGGTAAACATTTAGATGTTAACGTGTTTCAATTTTAACACAAGAACAATATTAGTGGCGTTGTCTCACAAAATGGCTAGAGTCTAAAGCGTAAAAATAAAAATAAAATAAAATAAATAAATAAACTAAGTTTTAATGTAAAAATAAACTAAGTTTTTAAGTTTGGGTGACACTAACTATTCTAAAAATAGTTTGAGCATATCATTGAAATTTATTTGACAATAAAATTGTAGGTCGATGGTACGTTCATAACATGAAGGTGCCTAAAGGAAGTGAACAAAACAAAATAAAATATATGAAGTCATAAAAATTATAAAAATACATTCCTCGCAAGTATTGGGTGAATAAATAATTATCGAATCGAACTCACGTAAACCGTCGTAAATATATGTATATAACAATTTATATACAAAATAAATTTAAAACATCGGGTAAACTAATAATATAATTTTTATAGTATTAAAATGAGTATAAAAATATATCAGGATAATTTTTTGGAATTTTCGGATTAATATTCAAAATTAATGATTACGCGATAGCGTTTATTTAATAGGAAAATACACGTTTAATGAAATATATGCAAATCCATGCATGAACTAATATGATGATGATGTTACTAATGATATATAGACTAAATCTAGTCGATATGAAATGTCTTCAATGATTGTTCATGAATTCGCAGCTAAACCCTTACGGTTACGCGAATTTGTTACTCGTAAACCTAGTTTACGACAAATGATGAATAGTGAAGCATGAATAGTAATGTAACTCAGGAATGAATAGTGTTTCGTGAATAGTAAATTTTAGAAATAACCTGAAAGTACGAGTTGTCACATAAGATAATCAAAGACAGTAGCAATATCACTAGGTGGTTACCGGATATCACTTGGAATCGTGTGATCACTTTCCAAAGTAAACTATTCGACCCTAATTCCTGAGTTACACGAATATTTACTTGGGAAAAGACCAAATGTAGTTATAGAATTAGGAACAATTCAATAACCCTTGCGCTTATAAGTGTTTAAGCTTTTAGTTTCTTTCTCCTGATATTGTTCCTTTTTTTTAGTGTGTACTTAACACTAATCAATGGACATTATGTATGATTAACGGCCAATTAATCACCCATAATAAACCTTCATTATCATAGAAATAGTGGTTACATGACCAATTAAATGTGGTCATAAGCGATCATGTGACCAATTGAATGAGTCAAAAGCATTACAAATTAATCAACGCAACGCTACCGGAGAAACCATTACACTAGCGGCGGAACGATCGGCGGGAACCATTACACTAGCGGTAGGAACCATAACACTACCGGTAGGAACCATCGGTTACCACATTAGCGGTGAAACATCGGCTATCGATGACTAACTTAGCACTATCCGTACTAACTTAGCACTACCAGTACAAACCACTATTGAGTCAGGGTGTTCAGGGACCTCATGGGTGTACACTCCGTACCTCCTAAACCAAAACCAGGTGTGAACTAATCCCACAAGTACACTAAATTTTCCAACAATTTCTAGTTGGGTCAATAGACTTTAAGCTAAAAACCGTTACTAGAAGCATTGTAACTTTTAAAAGAGATTATTATGGGTGCCATAATGTTTTTGAAGTTGATGTTTTTATAATCAAAACAAACAAAGATTGTAAACTTTAGAAGTAATGGTATCTTTGGAAGTGGTGGTTTCTTCGAATGTCGCGAATTTATGTGTGGCCGAGTCTGCTCTGTTTTTTCTTTTCCCTTTTCATACACACGTAAATTTAAACCAAGTTTAAAACTTGACGGGAAAAAATAGGGTGGTTCGGGTAAAGTGTCAAAACTAGTCGAGTGAGGATGACCTAGACACACTTTTTGTCTATAAATAATCAAAGTATCAAATAAGATTACAAAAGATTATATAATTCGAATAATAAGGTTCTAATTACTTAACAACTTGATTTAGGATATTTTTCCTTAATATACTCACCTTTGGTGACTTTGAACCTTTTCGATCCATTTGACCCGTTTTCTAACATTTTTTACTCGTTTGACCTGTTACAATACAACTTAACCTAATTCGACCCATTCTTAGGTAAAGGGGTTGAAAATGGCACATCTAGTTGTAACGAAATTAGTCACTCACGCACCTGCAACGAAATTGTTGGTTTTATGGATATAAATTAGTAGACGTGAGTTAGGATCGAACTCGAGACCACGGGATTGCACACTTTGCGTATGAGAATTGAAGTTAATTATTAAATGTAAATGTTATATTTATTTATTAATTAAACGAAATAATTATAACGGACGTTAAGTAATTAAGTGTAATGGACTAACGGTCGTTAAATATAATTGGAAAGGACTAGATTCCAAATATTGGGAAGGTTCCGGAATCCCCTTGTGGGATAACACCACCGATCGGCCAAGGGAAGGAAACCCAACCCAACCCAACTCAAACTCAAACTTGTTCACCAAGTTTAGTTAAGTATATATACAAGGCTAGGGGTCTTGTGTTTTGCATCTCTTGTAATCATTAGCTAAAACCTAAAAGTGTTTTGTGTGTGTTTTGCTCCAAACGATCGTGCACCCTCCCTAGGGGATCGATCACTTTGATTTTCCAACTAAAATTGTTTTGTTTAATTAAAACTAGCATTCCTTTAATTTGGTATAGTACGTGTGTAGAAGAAAGTGGTACTAACACATTATTGTTAGTATTCTTGGATTGAATTACAAAACGGTAAGGGGTAATTCACATAATCCTATAAACCCTAATTAGGGTTCATCCAATTGCTAGTTTTCTAGAATTGAATCTTGAATCGAAAAAGTTCGCATATTCTTGTTTATGTTAATTAATTATTTGTTAATATTTCCTATACGTTTCCGCATGTATACTTTGATGTTTTGTGTTTTATTATTGATTGTTATGATATATAATTCCAACAGTGGCGTCATGAGTCATTGGTTTCAATGAGTAATTAGTTACTAAACGCGTAAAAAATGAATAATTGTATGTTGTTTGATATGATTTATCTAGGGTTTGCTTTAATTTTTTGCATGGGTCGATTTTTATAATATATGGGGCGTACCCCATTTTTTTTAGTCGATTCATTAAATAAAAATTTAGGGTTTTAAATTGTTTGTTAACCTTATCGAAACCTAGAATTAATATATATGTTACGTGATTAATTCATGAATAATATGTTATGTAACATGGAATGATATGCGATCTTGTGACTAATTGAATAAATTGTTATGCTATATCCATGATGATACATGCATGTTTGTCATGGATAGTTGCTTTAATAGTTTAATTGTTAAGATATTTTATCACATGTTTATTTATGATAAATCTTGAATTGGGGAAGACTCCAACTATATATATTAATGAATCAATTATGTGCAATTTGTTATATTTTAATTAAGGTTTTACGCAATCGATTCGTCGATGTATGTGGCTCACTTTCAATTGAGAAAGTGAAAGCCCTAATCAATATATACATTAATTAACCTAAACATTGATTATTAATAGGTTTTATCGAATAAGTTGCATGTGGCTACTCGTTTACACTTATTAAAGTGTTAGTTATGTGCGCATTGTTTTTTAGTTGTTTATTTTTTATTGGTTTACTTGTTTGCTTATTATGTATGACAAGTTTTAAGCAAAGGGTAATTTTGGATAGAAAAATAATACGGACTAAACAATGGTGAAATTTGATTTGTTTTGAAGAGTTAAGTTTTCAATAGTTTAATTGATTGGTGATTTTGGTACAAATGGTCTGAACGGCTCACCCAATTTGACGGACTGTGTGGGAAGTATTAGGAGGGGAGCGCATTAAATTGTGACCTTAAAGAAGGAGGTTATTGCTTCAGTGCTGACCGAATTCTCCACTTGCTTGCGAGTCAAATTGGAGCTACTAAGTAAGCCATAAATGTACAAAATCATCTTAAGGGCGAATTAGCTTTTATTCCATGCGCCACTTCGGTGGTAATTACCTGAAACACTAAGTGTTTACACTTATGAAAAAGTACGGTATAATGAACGATAACTAAAGGTAAATTCCTTGATTGGCGAAACCAATACCTCAATCAAAACTTTGATAATTTGATCTTTATGAATTGGTAATAAAAAGGTTTTTTTATTAAATCTATGCTACAAGATGAATGCATGACATCTTTGTACATATTTGATTTGACCACATAAAATCAAAACTAGTACCCTTTATAAATTAAGTTATGTGCCATCTAATTAAAAGGAACACTTGAAGTTGCAATCTCGTCATGTCGAACTTGGCGAGATTGTGATGGAAAATAAATCTTTATGTAAAGTCGGACCTTACATGAACATATTTGCGATACTTTAAGTTAGACACTTAAATTGAGTAGGAAGTGAGACCTGGACTCAAGGCATAAGATGTGATGAAACATGTTTATATTTGCAATAGCGTTGGAAAATATAAATCCCATAATGATCTAGGAATTGGAAATTGTTTGCCAATTATTGTTCGACAGATTACCTAATTATATGCTTTCATTACTAGCAGATCAACTGATGTAATGGACCTATGATAATTTGGATCCTAGTTTTCGAGAAAATTATATGGTTATATGTTTATATTACCTTGGGTATATTTTGTTTTCTTGAAAAGTTGTATTATCGAAAATACTAATACTTGAACTTTTTTCTGTAGAAATGGCTCAAAATAAGGATAACACTAACACTGCACTAAGTTCTGCGTTCAAAACATTTTTTGATCGAGAAAAGTTGGTAGCTCTAAGAATTTCAATGATTGGCACCGCTCTTTGAGAATTGTCGTAGAATTGCCGATCGGTTGGATTATCTGTACACACCTTGCCCCTTGAACCAAAGCCTGCCGCCCTCGCGAAAAGGATGCTTGGAAAATTGAGTATAAGCGTCATAACGATGTGGCTTGTCTAATTTTGGGAACGATGGAACCTGCTCTTCAAAAGCAGTTCGAAAACTACTTCCCATCTACTATGCTCGATGAACTTCGAACTATGTTCGAGAAACAAGCTGCTGTCGAAATTTATGATTTGATCGATTCATTACACAGCTGCAAGCAGGGAGAGGGTAAACCCATAAGTGCTCTTGTATTGGAGATGAAAGGATGCATGGACCAATTAAAGGCACTTGGCAAAGTTTATGAAAATGACATTGCTGTGAACTTGATCAATAGATCCCTTAACAAGGATTTCAATGGTTTTGTTCGAACTTCAATATGCACCTGCATGGGAAGACGATTCTTGACCTACACGCACTGCTAATTGATTATGAAAAGGGTTACCTCAAAGGCTCCTACTACCGGTACTTGCTATTCAAGGTGGAAGGATAAATAAGCCAAAACCACAGTGATGCGAACAACAAGAAGGTGAAGGGCAAAGGGAAAGTTGATAAGGGTAAACAAGTTATGGCTATCAACGAGAACAAGAAGTACCCTACTCCTAGGAAGGAAAATCCATCCTAAAAGGATCAAGCATGCCACCACCGCAAGGTCGTTGGGCATTGGAAGAGAAATTGTGCTCTATCTTGATGAATTGGGCAAATAAGATGAAGTATCTTTGGGTCCTCGTGGCGGTTCTTTAGGTAACTTATTTGTAATTGAATTATTTACTCGAAATCATAAAATTTCCTGGGTATATGATACTGGATGTGGTATTCACATTTGTAATACACTACAGGGATTTAGAGTGGAGAGGAAGCTAGCCTATGGGGAGCAATATCTGCACGTGGGCAATAGGGCACATGCAGCTGTTGAAGCCATAGGAACGTTTAGTTTAGTATTGCCTTCGGTCTTAGTACTGTTATTGAGCAATTGTCATTGCGCACCTTCTATAATTACAGCTGTTGTTTCCTTTTCAGTATTGTTGGATGATGGTTTTACTCATACTTTTTCACGTAATAGAATTTCTGTTTCTTTAAATGGTGTATTTTATTTTAATGCGATTACTGTGAATGGTGTGTTTGAAATTGAAGTGATTGGAAATGAATCTATTTTTGGGTAAAGGGTTTCCCCGGTAAATATATTACTCCAAAAAACATTTAAGTACAAAGGATATGAGTTAAGTCACATATCTCAGCCCGTTACATAGGCGGTAAAGCTAACATAAGAAGACACTCTCTATCCTTAAAACAGTAAAACAACCACTACTCACTAGATTACATTTGACACAAAACCAAGCATAACCTAACATCTAGATTGCTTACTACCACGATCTTGGAGCTTGATATCATACATGTCAGAAAAAGCATCCAATTGCCCGGGTAAATCATAGACCTGATCCGCATAATCATCATAATAATCTTCAAGCTCATGACCGCCGCCTGTTGATGCGAGAAATTTAGCCGTAGGATTATCCGGCTCAAGCACCTCCTCATCATCACTGTCAGAAACAATCACATCCCCCACTTTAGAGAATGAGTTACCCACCATAGAATACGGAGAGGAAGACGAACTAGGCTTAGTAGCCGTATCATGCGCCTTTTCCTTCAAATCAACCTTTTTAAGAGGTTTACCATCATCATCCACAAGAGTAACTTTCCCCTCAATATTTAGCTTTTCAAGCTCCTCAATTTTTCCAACAATAGGAGTAGTACTAGTGCTACCATTTCCACCCTTAGCGGAGCTACCATCTTTGGTCAAGTTAACAGTAACACTAGGAATATCAGCCTCATCAGTATCAACCATATTAAGAGCATTAAACAGATTTGAGGTAGCAATATTCGTCCCATTTGTACTAGCCACTTTAGTAATCTTCTTCTTTGTAGCATTCGGCTTCTTCGACACAGGCTGATACACCTGCTTCTTATGTTTAGAAGGGCTAAATTTAGCCCCCATTCCCACCTCAATACCACGAAACGCCTTCCTTTGATGCATTTGGAACGCCTTCCTTTTGCAGTCATGGGGGCGTTTTGATTATGCTCGAGCTTTGATTGACATCAAGGCTGATCAGGAGCTTACGGGGACAATGGTTATTGTTGTGCCAAGGTGGGATGTTGAAGGGGAGGTATTGCATACTGTCAGAATGGAATACGAGTGGAAATGACCTCGTTGTGGCGTTTGTATGGTTTTTGGCCATGTTGAGACCCAATGTCCCAAACGTGTGCCTGTTGATCTTAAACATCAAGATTGGAAATGAATCTAACAAATATAATAATTCGATGTTTAGCATCAATAAGAAAATTAAGTTGGACTTGAATTCTTCTTATCTTTGGCATTGTAGAATTTCTCATATAGGCAAGGCTCGCATGCAAAAGCTATAACACGAAGGGCTTTTGCAAAATATCAATGATGAATCATTTGATAAATGTGAGTCATGCATATATGGGAAGATGACGAAGAAACCTTTTCATAGCAATATGGAGAGGCGTCGATCTACTTGGTCTTATTCATCTTGATGTGTGGACCACTTAGACATGTGTCAAAGAGATGTGCTAGCAACTTCTTAACCTTCTTGATGATTTCAAGCCGTTATGGTTGTGTTTATTTACTAAGCATAAACATGAGGTGTTTGAAACATTTAAGGTTTTCAAAGCGTAGTAGAGTGCAATTGGGAAAGAAGATTAAAGCTCTTGATCCGATAGAGGAGGCGAGTATCTAAGCCAAGAGTTTAAAGATTACTTAGCGAGAATGGAATTGTCTAGAATCTCACTTCTCCATATACTCACAACAAAATGGTGTATCGAGAGAAGAAATTGTACATTGTTGGACATGATACGATCTATGTTTAATCTTACTACTCTACCTTTATTCTTTTAGGATTATGCTTTAGAATCGGTTGTTCGCATTCTAAATATAGTTCCCACAAAGAAGGTTGATAAGACACCATATGAAATATGGCATGGTAAAGCTCTAACTTTGTCTTATTTAAAGGTGCGGGGTTGCAGGCGTATGTTAGGCGTAACTCGTGAGATAAACTCCAACAAAGATATGTAAAGTGTATCTTCGTAGGATACAATAAGGAAACTATGGGTTACTACTTCTACTATCCAGCGAAAATAAATTAATTGTTGCTAGGTATGGAGATTTTCTTGAAAGTGATCTCGTATTTCAAGAATTCGGTGGGAGAGTTTATGATCGGAAGATGATCATGAAGATGCATTACCTTCGAAAACACTAACGTATTTCGGTAGAACACGATAGTCCGGGCCTCCACGAAGTTGAAATGATTCATGTTCGTAGATCCGTTAGGTTTACGCGTGCACTGAACGTCTATGTCTTAACGTGAGGTTGAGGAAACTATGTTAGGAGATCTTGGAGAGCCTACTAGTTATAAAGCGCCATGGCAAGTCTGAAAAGACAAATGGCAAGTTGCAATGAATGGGAAATGCAATCCATGATAGATAATGAAGTGTGGGAAGAGGTTGACTTACCTCCAAACGCCAAGGTGGTTGGAAGTAAGTGGCTCTATAAAATAAAGACTGGCATGGATGGAAATATACAAATCTATAAAGCTCGTCTAGTTGCGCAAGGTTTTACTCAAACTTATGGCATAGATTACGAGGAGACCTTTTCTCCTGTAGCGGACATTAGAGCTATTAGAATCTCATAGCTATAGCAGCGTACTATGACTATGAGATATGGCTGATGGATGTCAAAACCACCTTCTTGAATGGTCGCTTAGATGAAGACATCTATATGAAGCAACCTGAGGGGTTCGTGAATCCACAATTTCCAAACCGTGTATGCAAACTTCAAATGTCCATTTATGGATTGAAGCAAGCATCAAGGCAATGGAATAAGAGATTTGATGAAGAAATCAAAAGGTATGGATTTATTCAAAATCTCGATGAGCCATGTGTATATCACAAAGTTAGTGGGAGCGATGTAATTTTCCTTGTCCTCTATGTCGATGACATATTCATTATGGGAAAAGACATTTCAAGTTTGCAAAATGTTAAGGCATATCTTGGGAAATGTTTTTCCATGAAGGATTTAGGAGAAGCTGCATACATTCTGGAAATTAAGATCTACCGAGATAGGTCAAAGCGGTTAATTGGTTAAGTCAAAGCACTTACATTGATAAAATATTGAAGAGATTCAATATGCAAAAGTCCAAGAAAGGATATTTACCGATGGAAGTAAAGCATGTCTTATGTAGCGATATGTGTGCTTCAACACCTGCTGAAGTGGCACACATGCAGAAAGTTCCTTATGCTTTGATGGGATCTATTATGTATCTTGTGAGATGCACAAGGCCGGATGTGGCGATCGCTCGAACATGACCAATCGATATCAACGAGAATCCGGGTGAACTTCATCTGGCATTAAACATATTCTAAAGTATCTTAGGAATACGAAGATATGTTTTAGTATATGGTGGAAATCCGGACACGAGCTTGGTGTTACTGAGTTCTTGTGATACGTCTGGCAGTGTGATAAAGATGATCTGAAGTCTCAGACGGGTTATGTCTTTGTCATCAATGGAGGAGATTGATTGGAAGAGCAAGAAGCGAGTACAATTGCGATGTGTGATGAGAACCGAATACATTCTTCGCCGGAAGGCTGCGATGGAGGTGTTTGGATTAAGAAATTCATTTCGAGCTTGGTGTTATGCCTTCAATTGAATCGCCTATTGATATGTATTGTGACAGCTGCAATCATATTTGCCAATGAACCTGGAGTCATGAAGGGCACCAGAAATTTTCTATGGAAGTATCACTATGTTCGGGAACAAGTCCGCGAAGGTGAAATTAATCTATTGAAAGTTCACACAGATGATAACTTAGTTGATCCTTTCACTAATGCTTTGGCTAGAGACAAGCTTATTGAACATGCCAATGGAATTGGACTTCGTTTAGCTAATAGTTTCATGCAGAACTGTGATTAGTATTTGGATAAAGGATATTGTAAAACATTTATTATTTTGATGAAATAAAATTTGGATTATGTTTATTTTCATTTATAATATTGTTGTCCTATATTTGCATGTTTAAATCCGTGAGTAACTAAGTTATTCTAAATGTCCGTTGTCGCTTAATGATATGGGAGTATCATTAAACTAAGACAAATATGAGAGATGTGGCATAATATACTTGAAAGTATATTGATGAGAATGTATATCAATTTCAGATGATATTCAATGAATTGAATATAAGACTTATCCCAACTACATAATTTACTTTGTGGATATTGTTATAAGAAAATTATGAATAGTTATCCTCAGACTTGAGATACCAGATAACTGTCATGAGTGTAGTGCATTTATGTGGAACAACTTAACGCTATACGTAACTAGTAGTCATAAGGGTTGTTTCCAGATCTGTTACAAAGTTTGTGGGTTAGTCTCGTAGTCAAGATAGAATTTGTTCCTTCAAATTTATTTAGAGTTTAATACTGTTGGGCCCCTCGTAGGGTTGACAAGATGTTTGTCTGGCCGCACCCAAAATCTCCCCTAAATATGTTTAGAAGATTTGGTAATCTTGGTCAATCACTTATAACGAGAAACAGAATAGTTTAATAAAGAATGACTTAATTCCATGTCTTTATTTAACGTGGTATTAGAAACAAAAGGATAATAATAATGAGAAATCATTAAAAGGTTTTTCCAGGAGCCTTACTCGAATTGTACTAGAGGCATCGAAGCGTTGCTAGACGCTAACCGATTTGATCACTCTATTAAGATATATCCAAGTGGGAGCTGTTGGTTTTATAGATATAAATTAGTAGGCGTGAGTTAGGATCGAACTCGATACCACGGGATTGCACACTTTGCGTATGAGAACTAAAGTTAATAATTAAATGTAAATGTTATATTTATTTATTAATTAAACAAAATAATTATAACGGACGTTAAGTAATTAAGTGTAATGGACTAACGGTCATTAAATGTAATTGGAAAGGACTAGATTGCAAATATTGGGAAGGTTCCGGAATCCCCTTGTGGGATAACACCACCGATCGGCCAAGGGAAGGAAACCCAACCCAACCCAACTCAAACTCAAACTTGTTCACCAAGTTAAGTTAAGTATATATACAAGGCTAGGGGTCTTGTGTTTTGCATCTCTTGTACTCATTAGCTAAAACCTAAAAGTGTTTTGTGTGTGTTTAGCTCCAAACGATCGTGCACCCTCCCTAGGGGATCGATCACTTTGATGTTCCAACTAAAATTGTTTTGTTAAATTAAAACTAGCATTCCTTTAATTTGGTATAGTACGTGTGTACAAGAAAGTGGTACTAACACATTATTGTTAGTATTTTTTGATTGAATTACAAAACGGTAAGGGGTAATTCACATAATCCTATAAACCCTAATTAGGGTTCATCCAATTGCTAGTTTTCTGGAATTGATTCTTGAATCGAAAAGGTACGCATATTCTTGTTTATGTTAATTAATTATTCGTTAATATTTCCTATACGCTTCCGCATGTATACTTTGATGTGTTGTGTTTTATTATTGATTGTCATGATATATAATTCCAACAGAAATCAAGTTCTAGCATTCGTGCAAGCTCTAACTTTCCATACTTGGTGTAACCAGGTATTTTGCGCACTTCCGCAACATCCCTTAGCTCACTTAGCGTGAAATAGCTATATAGCAAACAGAATAATTCATCAATGGATTCACACTCTACTACTTCCAAAAAAGACTTTAGCAACTATATATTCGATAACCCATTGAAAATTTTACACTGAAACTAACATATTAGCTAGAGTGAGCGTGTAATTATCTCGCACAAATTTAACCTAAACAATTCACTTAGTTTTTCAATAAATTCAGTATGAACTATGCTCCTACTTAATTAACATGCCCCCATGGTTTGCTTTACAAAGTGATACCATTTAGCGAGCCTAGAGAAACTTCATAGGCTTAAAAAATGTTGGCGCTATACTATATACAATGTTCATTTTTAGTTAGACGGGCACTTCAATATATTTTCGACGAACTTATTTTTCGATTTTTTCAGTTACGAAAAAATCACATATGATTTGTCTCACATATCACATGTGATTTTATAAATCACATGTGATTTTATAAATCACATGTGATTTTATAAATCACATGTGAATTTTTCAGACGTAACTGAAAAAAAAATTGAAAAAAAATTTCGTCGAAATTATATTAAAGTGTCCCTCTATAGAAAAAAGATTTAATTCTCATCGCGATGTTACGATTCGTTTTGCGTAACGATTAACGGTTTGCGTGATATATATATATATTTTTTTAAAAGGTGAAAGTTATTTTTTTATTTTATTTTTATTATTATTTTTTTTTATGGAAAAATGGATGGCCATAATTAGTTCAATGGATATTTAGAGAATGTTAGATCTGCAATAAACTTTTCTCCTATCTTGGACGCAATTCATGTTTCTTTCCTCTCCCCTTATAGTTGGGGTGTGTTTAATATAGCATTTTCCTGTAAAAAAAAGTATAAATTTGTTTTTCACGACTTTTGCTCTTTTCATCGTTGTCTCATTCACATTCAAGCAGTGGCTACTGGGACATAGGACCCTACACATCATTAATTAAAAGGACCATATGCATATTACATCCACATATCGTGTGCTAAAGATATTGACTCCTTAAGTAAAATACACTTAATGTTAGTCTATCACTTAATATTAGTCTTTGCATAACAACATACACTTAATGTTAGTCTATCACTTAATATTAGTCTTTGCATAACAACGACGGACGTTCGCTATTATTGACCCAGACTTTTCATAATAATAAATAAATTAGAGGCTATTTTTTCTATAGATAATTAACGGGTTATATACCCATACACGCACGATGCTTTGGCATAAATATTACATAATGTGTTTTAACGTATGTCATAGTATATCTAAATTTCAATTGTTTGTGCATAAAAATTGTATATTATCTTATTATAATAATACAATTTGTTAAGAATATAAATTTATTTAATGATAAGGTTCATCTTGCTAATTATCTAAAAAAAATCGCAAGACTTTGCTAATTTATTTAAAAAAGTCACAAGGTTGACCTTGCTAGTTTTCAACCTTACGATCTTTTTAACAAACTAGCAAGATCTTGCTATTTTCATGGGTGGTTTGGCTTTTTGGATAAAAAAAAAGTGTATTTGGTGAAATATGTCTGCAAAATTGGTATTTTTTTCTCATTTTCCCATTGAAAATTTGTTTTTCTGACATCCTTATTTAAACTTTAAAGATGAATTACATGCGTCGTTGCTTATCAATAATATCGTGTATTTATTTTCATCTCATAGTAACCCACTGGGTCGTGCCTTCATTTTGATATTTATAGCCGTATTTAATTTTAAACCCATTTACGCGGGGGTTAAACTTATATAGAGGATTTATATGAGTCTTTATTGAACGTGAATAGAATGAATATACATACATACATACATACATACATACATACATACATACATATATATATATAGGGGAGAGTTAACGTGAGATCAAACTTAAAGTTGTAAAAATAAGATCAAGTCTAAAAAATCACTAAAACATTTATAAATAAGAATTTTAGCAATAATACACATAAAAATAATGTTTTAATACAAATTAACATTTTAGCAACTAATAACAAATGATACATGAGTTTGGATTAGTGATACACGATACATATTACACTAATAAATATTCCAAAATATGATACACATACCAAAACGATACACATTACACTTCTAATCAAAGTGTATCATCTAGGTTTCAGAATTTTAAAAGAAATCTATCGAAACTTGAACAATTTTAGTTGTAGTTAATAAAAATTTATTTTTGTTGTAAGGAGAGTTTAAACTTGTCAAATTTTAGTTGGATCTCATTTAACAACTTTAAGTTTGATCTTATTTGATCTAGATTCTATATATATATATATATATATATATATATATATATATATATATATATATATATATATATAGAAGCGTTCAAATGAGAAGGTCTTTTTTTGTGAGAACGTGAGAAGTGATCCTAGCCCTCCATCTAATCCCCATCTAATTTTGATCCAACCGCTCTGAGTAACTCAAATAATTACTTTACGTGATGTATTACAACAAAACCAAAATCCAGGCACCAAAAAACACACACTAAGGTGAAAAATCTTAAAACTCTCTCAACTACCCAAAGCATAAATACAAACACCACCATGCCACAATTATCCACCATTGAAGAACCTTCTCAGATCATTAACTTAGACAAGTTAATCAACCCGTCATACACTTGCCATCGAATCGGATCTAACATCGGTGATGTTAAAACTAGTCCGTCAAAGGTTAGATTTTACACTTTTTGTAACTCGAATTTTTGGATTCAGTGTTAAACTTCATATCTATTTGTAATATCAGTTGGTTTATATGTTTTAGCTATGTTGATGAATAGTTTAGATGATTTTGTAGAGGTTCATGAAAACATATATCTAGATATAATGAGTAGCTCTTTGTCATTGCACACCAAGTGTTTGATGAAATGTGTAACTGACTTTTACATGTCAAATATAGCTGAAGTTAAAGTTCCATTGTCTAATATTGATTACTTAAGAATTTAAGATGTGTATAAGGATTGTATGTAGTCGTTGTTGTGCAAGTATTTTTGGTTGTTGAAGTATAGCAGGAATGAATGCAAATTTTTACGCACTAGGATACACACCAAATGTTGGGTGAAATGCTCATAAGAAAGAATATACAAATTGACGAAATTTTCACATGTGACTAAAAATTAACTAAATCTTCTCATGTGACAAAAAATGTATAAATGTTGGGTGAAATGCTCATAAGAAACGATATACAAATTAACGAAATTTTCACATGTGACGAAAAATTAACGAAATTTTCACATGTGACAAAAAATTTATAAATGTTGGGTGAAATGCTCATAAGAAACGATATACAAATTAACGAAATTTTCACATGTGACGAAAAATTAACGAAATTTTCACATGTGACAAAAAATTTATAAATGTTGGGTGAAATGCTCATAAGAAACGATATACAAATTAACGAAATTTTCACATGTGACGAAAAATTAACGAAATTTTCACATGTGACAAAAAATTTATAAATGTTGGGTGAAATGCTCATAAGAAACGATATACGAATTAACGAAATTTTCACATGTGACGAAAAATTAACGAAATTTTCACATGTGACAAAAAATTTATAAATGTTGGGTGAAATGCTCATAAGAAACAATATACATATTAACGAAATTTTCACATGTGACTAAAAATTTAGAAATTTATACTTGGCTTATACGTTTTTCTTCACATGTAAAAATATATATGCTTCGAGTTGGTCTCACCTAAAAGCCATTATCATTCATTTTGTTGGGATTTTTCTACATCTCGCGCCCCTAAGTGGCTGATTTTGTTGGTTTTCAGGCTGGTACATAGCTGGTTTGTGTTGTGCTCTCGCTTCCGGTTTATAGTCAATCTCTACCCGACTATTTTGACCAAAGTGCACCGTGCAAAACTTCTTTTGATTGGATGTTGTGGATCAGATACAAGTATCATTTTCAAGCAGGTAATTCTGACTATAGTCTTTCTTATAGTAACTTTTCTAATTTCTGTTAAGCATGTTCCATTCTACATTGCACACAATTAGTCCCATTCTTCATTGATATTTATAAAGAATCCTCACAGTTGAAATGTATGACTCCATTTTGATGTGCCCGTAAACAGAACGCACCAACAACATCATCAGTATATATTATTTCACCTTGACAGTCCTTCATTCTCTAATGAGTGGGCAGGTAATCTCCTTCGATATTGTTGGCGCTTTTAGGAGGTGCCACAGTCCTTCAATGGTTTGTTGTTCACCATTTAATTTGATACTGGCATGCCAATCGTAATTTACTAGATGGACCCTAGTATCACGAAGTTTACCAGTTGATCTTATGTGATTTATAGATTTATCAAAATGATGGACTGGAGGGGTTTCTGATTTTTCCTTTTGCGTTACCTAGCAAGTTAATGCACACTATTGGAACCAACGTACTTCTCTTTTGATTTGGACCAACTACATCTATATTTCGTTTATATCTCTTACTTAATCTCTGATAATATTGTGCGCTTCCCTTATATGGATCACGCTCTGAGACATAAATTTCTGCTTCCGCTGCAGTCATCTCTAATCCCCCCCCCCCCCACTAAATAGGAATAGTGCCTCGTCTCCATATATACTTGTTGAAAGGCACACTTTGACCAGCCCTCTTTGGAAGCCATACAAGTTGCTCACACTCAACTTCATTTCCTACCCAACAATTAAAATTTAAATCACATGGATGATAATATATGAAGTATCATTTCAGCGGTACTTCATTTATGCACACAAGTCCATTTTGGGAAGTAAGAGATGACTTGTCAAGATTCAGATAGTTGTGTAATGTTGGTGGCGTATGCAAGCTATCTCTTCTTTCGACTTAAGAGTCATGCTAATCTGTATGATTCCATAGATGAGGTAGGTCTTCTATTTTTAAAAGATGGGCCCTTTGATTCCTTTTTTCGAAAAGTTTCTTAAGGGATTTTCATAAGGTGTTCTAACTTCTAATCCATTGTTCTATATCGGTTTCATCGGAAAACAATTGAAATCTATAAAGAAGCTAGATGTTCACAAGCGATATAAGCTTGATGGGTGAATCTTTTGGTTCGAACAAAGTGACCATTCTTGGTCATAAAGTAGACGAAGAAGGCAAATATAAGCCATCACAATTTCAAGGTATCATCTTACGCTTCTGTTTTCCTGATAGAGTTTTAGGCATTATCACTTCAAGCATATTCATCACTACTTCCATAGCCTGTACCACTTGCCCTAGTTCTCACAAGACTTCTGTTTGCAGTATGTTTGAGAAACCAGACACTTCCATAATTGGCTTCAATCTAAATCACATATTTAGGGCTAATGTATGTCACCCAATATTTTTGGTTGTCTAAATTTTTTCTACCCGTATTTTGGTGGTAGCAGATATGACAGAGGTCAGCATATATGGTGGTTTTGATTAAAGATAAAATTTTGTCCTTGTGTAACTTGCTTCTGGTCTAAACTGGAGAATTTGTAATTAATGCCTGGTTTGTCTAGTTAAAGAAAACATAGTATGCCTTAACTTGTTGCATCTCTATTTCTTAAGGCATCATAGTGAGTTGTGATATCTAACTTATAAGAAAATCAAGGGCACATTATAAAAAACTGCAGGATTCTAGCTTCTAAAAATTAAAAAATTGTTTGTGACTGTGACATCTAACTTATAAGAAAATCAAGGGCATGACGGTGCTTATAAAACAACTTCCACGCTTATAGCGTTTTCTAAAACTAGATAACTACTTTTGAGTGTTTGGATGGAAACCAGTGTTTATGGATATCTGCTTAATTTAGGATGAAATAAGTTGCTCTCAATAATCAGTTTGACATTGCTTACTTTTAGCTGATTATCCTTGTGAGATTGAGTGTGTCCGCCTCAATGCATATTAAGGAAACGTCTACCATTGACCTGTGTTGCAGCCCCGCATATTCATTTTGTTGAGGCGATATCTATATGATAATAATGATGAGGTTAGTTGTCCTCATAAGCACTATATTTCTTTTTTACTTATGTCTGTTATTCCCTCTGTCCCAAAGAGAGTATTGTTGAAATGAATGTGAGGTAAGTTCAACCCATAATGGAATTTTTGCATATACTTTGGTGAGACACGCTAAGCGAGTAGCATGTTTTTAGGAGTATCAAACTGTTGCAATTATTAGTATGGTTTTAAGATAATATTATTTGCGAATACATCTAACAAGCTATTTTTTACATTATGTGCAGGTTCGTGACAGGGCTTCACTATATTTGAACACTATTGGAGGTGATGGCTCAGTTGTTGAAACTGATAAAGATGTAAAGGAATTCCTTTTTGGGTCATTGGATCTTCCACTGGCCAACCTGGAGACTAGTTGAAGAACTATGTGAGTTTCCAAATAAAAATTTGGACTCTCTTATACCCTACGACAATGATCATTGTGTAATTTTGTTTGTTGTCAATGCAGGAACCATCAGAAGAACCCTTCAGTGTCACATCCGTATCAAGGGAATCAAGTCTCAGCCATTTTTCGAGAAAAAGGCTGCGGCTAAAAAGCCTACTGGCCTAGGTTCTCCTCCAGCTAGCCCCACTTCAACTATTGATACCTATGAGAAGTTATTATCAGCAATTCCAGAGTTATCAACTTTCGGACAGCTTTTCAAGGTTCGACAATGGCATAATTTTGTATTTATTAAGTTACTGGTGTCATTAGAGTTGGCAATTCTGAACCGTTACTAATTAGTGGGTCAAAATGGTCATGTTTTACGCATAACGGGTAAAGTAAATAGTAGCTTAAAAGGAAATGGAGTCAACTGGCTGATTGTGTTAAACGGTTTGAAGTCTGCTCAAAGTCTTCTCTAAAGCATAAACCCTTTAAATCAGTTAATCGAGGGAATTTGATTATTATATGAATTGTAGAGCTTTTTTAATCACACTTGACACCGATATTTTTAAGATGTATGAGTTTTGGACAGAAAGTATGTTGGGTCAACTGAACCCGACAAGACCCATTTTGACATGCAATTAAAGTCACTGTTTTAGCCCGAACCTGTTAGACTGACCCCCCATTTTGCAACCTTTACGTTCCATGCTTTTTATTGTACTTATCCTGATTACGGTGTTCTTGTATGTGATTCATTTATGTAATCAGTTCTCTGCACCAGTGGAGCTCACCAAGGCTGAAACAAAGTATGCAGTTAATGTTGTTAAACACATATTTGATGAGTATGTCGTGTTCCAGTACAACTGTACCGATACAATTCCTGAGCAATTACTGGAAGATGCAAGCTCTGAGCTAGATAATTTTTTTTTAGCAAATATAAATAAATAGAAAAGTTCTCTACTTGTTGTGATGGGTTGGTTTTAGGTCACCATTGTTGTGGATGCTTCAGAAGCAAAAGAATTTGAAGAGTTAGCATCCAAACCATTAAAATTCGTGCCGTATGATACAGAAGGACAAACATTTGTTGCATTGCTGTTGGCAAATTTGCCAACATGTTAGAGGTTCAATGTTAAAGAGGTAATAATTTCCACTCTGGACTATTTAAATCAATATTTTAATCATGTTGCCTATAACTAATATTCTCCTTGTTGGGATATGAATTACTCCGTATTAATTGACATAAATGTCTTACATTTAAAATTTCAGGTAGATCCATCCATTTGTGAGGTTGAGGACTGTTGTGGATGATAAATACGAGCTCGAGGATTTTGAGGTGGTTCCAGCAGACTACATGCTTAAAGTCGTAGTTTCCCATTCGATGCAAATAATGTGGGACTTCTGTATTTTGTTGAAACACGTTAACAAACTTACACACGAGTAACGCTGTTCTCAGTGTTGCAAGTAACATGAAACCAAGTACATGGATTGACGAGGGTCGGATCCCAACTTTGCAAAACATTGGTAGGATCAGTTAATTGCGTCTTAAATGCATTTAATGCATCACCTGTATTTGCATGTATAAATTTGATTATGAGCTCAAAAAACAGAACCAAATCAATAAGGTTTTATCACAAACCATCCTAAATTTTAAAGGAAATGATTCCAAGGACACCATTTGCAGTAACTGACGAAGTACTATATATTTTTTTTGGTTAACCATGGTTTCCAACCTTTTGCCAACTAATCCACGAGGTTTGAACCCACATAGACTCAAACCTGGCCACTTCATAGTTATTTGCACCTAGGATGAATTGAACTTTAGACCTCTTACATGTTAGTGATAATAGTCAAGCTTTTTTTTTTTACCACCAGGCCACCTTTGAGTGGTTATAATCTTCTTTAAAAGTTACTAATATATACAGTAGCTTATTAACAGGTAAACAATCAACAGTATTAACACCAACTAACTAATTTTGGGTAAACAGAAGAGGTTTTGTACGTTCAGGTTACTCGGGAGGTCGAGTATTTGACTCAGTTATATGTGGCATAACCGAGGTATCCTCGTGACCACCAAAAAAAAAAAGAAAACTAAAAATTAGGAATCATGGAAAAATCACATACCTTCCTCATTCCCATATACTTTTGACAAAATATGCAGCCCAAAAATAAACCAAACGTGAAACAAATAAACGGTCCGATTCATTTCAGCAGACTAAAAGCATAGAATCCTCATCATTACTCTATAAGATTTAAAAAAAAAAAAAAAAAAAAAAAAGCAAACATAAAGTTCAAGTCAACGAAGTCTCGAACACGGTACCTGTGAAGTAATTTTCTGTGGGTTTCACACTATTAGGTACATGCTAAGCTGCATGGAGTATTGACTGGGGTAAGTCTTTGTGTAGTCAATGGTTCTATTTTTTCTTCCAACAAGACAACTGGTGTAGGGACAACGAAAGTAGTGTATGAGGTGAGGCGATTTAATCCAGTCACTTTCTGGACAAATGTAGTATTAACAATATGATGGATGACTTACAGAAGATACGCTGAAACTACAAACTGTATATATACATAATACAAGCATGATATTTCAGGAATACAGTTTCTACAAATTTACCATCAGTTCGTTAAACCTGTGAGATTTTGTTCAATCTTTAGCTTCATTCAGATATATAACACACATTCAAAAGATGAAAAAGAAACACATAGTCACCGAATCAGTATGATATTCCTTTAATATTTAATCGATTAACATATATCAGTATCTTCTTTACATGTTTATTTCCAAATATATTGCCGCTTCAAAAGCAACTTCCAATTTATAGACATCAACACATTTTACCTCACGTACCCTATCACCTTATAAATTAAACAACAAAACCCTATGCCCACAACGTTAATTAATACGATTATCTGGGACCCGACACTTGTTCTGCACTAAGATTATAAGTTGAATCTGGAATAAACCATTCGGGGTTTATATTATGTGATTGGGTCACTTCTTGTCGGAACATCTCCTCTTTCTGCCACTCTAAATCCGCATCAACTAGTGTCTCGAGCTTCTTATCCCTCAATAGTCCTTTCACCTTTGAATATTGAAGTCAAATGAACAAGTAAAAAAAGTTAGATGAAAAGAAGACGGGCCAACCATCTCGAATATTGAGTGCTATAGAATGGATAAAACCGCCAAATTTGACACATCAACTATTTATAAAAAGATTCAATTTTTTAATTAAAAAGTTACTGGTCAAACTGAGTCAAACCGTATAGGCATATACAAAGAATCACCCTTTTTACCTATCCCTGTCACCTCTATCTAAAGGCCTCTTTGACCCATTCACCTATGAAAATAGGTCAATATGAGTTATGTATAATATTTACGTGTCAAAGAATGGGTCAAATGGCTTAAAAGTCGCCCAAAGTTTATTTTTGATGGCTAAAAATCATTCTAAGCCAGTTTATGTAATAACTAGAATAATTTTGAAATAACTAATTTTTGTAATCATATTTGAATCGTTAATTAATTTAAATAGTTAAGTCTCTTATCTGCTTATGTTTTATGTAGATAATCTGTTTTGACTGGTTGGGTAAACCGCTTATTTTAGTTTAAGAATATTCAAATAAGCAGTTTGAAATCAGTAACCCCAAACCCCCCCTTGGTGTTTATTAATTCTGATTTCCTAATACACTAAACGTGGAGTAATAGAAAAAACTGTGAAAAAGTAAACATCTTGTGATGAGAGGCCCTATATATCCGATGAAATATATGTTTATCGAAATATTATAAAATAAGTATGACTTCAAGTCATAATATTTGATCCCAAAACACATATCCAAACACCCACGGGACTAAAAAAAAGAAAATAAATTAAAAACGAAACATATGTTCTTTTAGAGTAATTGAGCATTAGATGGTATAAAAGAATACCGCGTAAACATGAAGCAAGACTGCCGTTAGCCATGTAGGGATACACAAGCAATCGTTCAGTTGGTGTCATACAAAATCCTTTTAACCGAAGAAGATTTCTATGCACTGCCATACTAATCATTTCAACTTCAGTTTGAAATTGCAATTCACCCTCCTTGACTACACTCCTCTTTGAGTCTTTTTACAGCCACCAGTGAACCATCAGCTGACCGCCCTTTATAAACTTTACCAAATCCACCTCGTCCAAGGATGTTTTTGTTGCTAAAACTATCGGTTGCAACTTGTATTTCACGTAACGAAAACCTCTTTAGGCGTCCCATATGAACTTCAGGGTCCTCTTCAGCTGCAAATTAAGGAATCTGATGAGGCGAAATGAATCTGATTTTAAATTTGGTTTTCTTATTAAATTTTTCTATTTTATTTATAGTAAAATTAGACAAAAGCTTACCGAAACATATAGAATAAATAAAGAGAAAGAAAAGTTGGTGATTATTTTGTTAAATTTACTAACCGGGTACATCAAAGAAATGATCTTGTTGTTTTCTACGCCGCCATAATATAAATGCAATTGCGGGACCATAAAAATGAGGGCAGCACCAGCAGCAACTCCTCCAGCAATAGCTCCGTAGCACTGTTTCCAACTGAAATCATTGCTTACACCATTAGATAGAGTTGGTGAAATATGGTGAGCCGGGTAACTGTTAAAGATGTTCAGGTCAAAACAGGTTGACATGGAATGCTTTCGTCTAAGAACAAAATTGCATAGTATAGCACATAAATTGTCCGTGTGGTTAGGTGAAAAGCAATGCAAATCAGCCCTGGCTGGTATTCTGTCTAAATGGTCCCAAATTGCACCGTTTCCTTTCACTTTTGGTCCTAGCTTCCTATGGTACACAATTAGTTTTGCTTTTGGGCGTAAATAGTAATGGGCGAGGGACCAGATGTGAAACCATTTTACTCGCAAAACATGTCTTTTATGACTTAAGATAATATAGAAGGTCGGGTATTTAAAACAAAAGTACTCGACGATCAACATGCACCTCAGGTCATCACAAGTTAAAGCTAGTTTGAAAAAAGTAAAAAGGATTATCCGGGTATTCGGTACCAGTCAAAGCAGCTGAGAAAATAATATATGATATATTTTCCAAAGAACTCTAGCCTTTATTTCTTGAATAAACCAATACAGAAGATCCTGCACATCCTGTGTTATACATAGGAGTTTTATGCATTTTAACATGTCAAAGTCCAAGCCCGCGCAACCAGTTTTCATTCCCCATTTAGCCCGTTTAGTAAAATCTCATATCACCTTTATACATACAAATGAATCAAAAAATAAGAACGTCACTCGAGTATTCGTTCACAAACAGTCATAGACATAAGGAACTATATGCACGATTCTACCAAAAAACAACAAGAAATGAACTACTTAAAGTACTCGATCACTGATTCACCCACCTTTTGAACCCTCAATATGCATGATGAGCAAGTGCGTTGACTGGAAGATGTGCTTGAAAAGCACATGCACAATGCACCGAAGTCAAATTCAATCAACCACTTATAATAAGGAATGCCTACTCGGGCAGGTATGAAGTGCAGGAAAACAATCACACTGTGCCTGAACTGCAGGAGGTGCTAGAGCCGTGCATTGACTGATGTTGAGGTTCATTAGCCCTTCCTCTTTGACCCTATTGCTTTTAGCCAAAACCCACACTTGGTGCTCATTCCTGTGGGCTAAAGCGTATATTGCTCTGTCTGTGATATTTTGACAGAAGTAGAGCCCCAGAGATCGTAGATGTAGGCAGTTGTTTGTAAGGGCCACAACGCTATCATCTATTTTGAAGAATACATTTGAAATCAATTTTTGACATATATTTATAAGTTTATAACCAAACACAAAAATAAGGGACTATGTTGTTACCTGTTATAAGAACACAACCACAAAGGTCGAGTGAACGTAGATCAGGACAACCATAAGCTAAGCTCATTACTCCAGCGTCGCCAACTTCCTCGCACCATCCGAGATTAAAAGATTATAGTTCTCTCTACAATTATATCCGATCGCCTGCACACATAATCGATCACTAAAGATTATGCAACAAGAAAACATTTTTGGGCATTTTGACCCACAGTTAGTAAATGTGTCGGCATTGTGACTTATGTTAAACTGAATTCTAGTCAACTAACACTAGAACAATAAAATGATGATTCTTGTATACCTTTAGAGCATTATCAGATGCAGCTTTCACACAACCACAGAGGTTCAACACTTTCAGTTTTTTGCAATGACTACTGAGACACGCAATAGCCATATCACTAAACGAAGAGCATCCACTAATGTTGAGCTTAATAAGATTTGGACAACCGTGAGCCAAAGCATACAAAGATCGGTCACTAAGTTTAAGGCTCTGGTTGAGGTCAAGATCCTCCAAGTCGTGAAAGTTATTTGCAATGATCTCGACCGCGTTGTCTACTAGTTGTGGCTTATCTTGACGAAGGATCAAACGCCTCAAGTTCTTAAACTTTGGAGCAACTGAAAGCACCAAGTTGTTCATGTTGTTTTTGCACCTAACAAAATAGACAAGAAAGGATTTAAAATTAACCAAATTAATTTATAGCTTGTTGAAATCTCAGTACTTTATTGAATAGGTTTACTCAAGTAGGCGAGCGTTGCTAGGAAAAAAACAGTAAAAATTTCATTTAAGTTATATTGGTATCTGATGCGTAAGATATGATCACAATTCGGTATTGCTTATTATTTTCACATGTGCAGAAAAACTATACATCTCATCAAAAAGCTTGAAAATCACACGCTATTTAATTTCACATGTGCAGAAAAACTATACACCTCATTAAAAAGCTTGAACCTCACACGCTATTTAATTTCACATGTGCAGAAAAACTATACATCTCATCAAAAAAGCTTGAACCTGACGCTATTTAATTTCACATGTGCAGAAAAACTATACATCTCATCAAAAAGCTTGAACCTCCAACGCTATTTAATTTCACATGTGCAGAAAAACTATACATCTCATCAAAAAGCTTGAAAATCACAAGCTATTTAATTTCACATGTGCAGAAAAACTATACATCTCATCAAAAACCTAATATACAAGTAAGTGGATTTGACAGGATTGAACCTTACACGCTATTTAACAACATGGTCACATGTGAAAATCTGAACGCGCCGCTATATACCTTATTTCTTCACATGTGACGGTATTTGATATCTTATTTAAAACCTCTCAAATCTCAATACCTCATTTCAATCCATCAACACAATTCGAGTTATAAGCAACTAGCATATGTGAAAACATCAAAAGACATGTGAAAACATCAACCTATATTCATATGTGAAAACAACTAGCATTTCATCGAACATGTAGTGTACATTGACTAGCCATCAGCAAAAGACATGTTCAACTTTCATTTTCTTCATCCAGTTTACGTAATCATCTAAATTAGTCATCAACATAACTAATAACTAAAATCAAACACATAAAACACAAGAAAGAATTTATCTATAATCATTCAATAGAATTAAAATATATGAATCAAAAGCTTAATTTTGACTTACTCAATACCTTTGTATAAACGGCGGATGGTGATGATCAGTGATTATTACGACGGTGTACGGTGGTGAACAGTGATGATTGTAGTTGATGGTGGCGATCGGTGATGATTGAGGTTGATGGTGGTGATTGGCGATGATTGAGGTTGACAGTGGTGATCGGTGATGATTGTGGTGGAAGTTGGCGTTGATGACTGCGGTGAATGGTGGTGAACGGTGGTGAAGACTATGGTGGTGAACGGGGTGATGGTTATGAACACGGTTGTAATTTGAGAGAATTTTGTTTGTTTCACACTGCAAAATTGATGTGTGTGTGTTTTTTTATTTTTATAGTAGATTAAAAGTAAAAGAATGAATTGTATGGTTTTTTTTTAAAATATTGGGATTGATTATAGCCATTAGATCTAAAAAAAGGAGGGATTAGATGGAGGGCTAGAATCTCTTCTCACGTTCTTACAAAAATTAGACTTCTCACAAGAAACACCCCCTATATATAGAAGCGTTCAAATGAGAAGGTCTTTTTGTGAGAGCGTGAAGCGATCTAACCCTCCATCTAATCCCATCTAATTTTGATCCAACCGCTCTGAGTAACTCAAATAATTACTTTACGTGATGTATTACAACAAAACCAAAATCCAGGCACCAAAAAACACACACTAAGGTGAAAAATCTTAAAACTCTCTCAACTACCCAAAGCATAAATACAAACACCACCATGCCACAATTATCCACCATTGAAGAACCTTCTCAGATCATTAACTTAGACAAGTTAATCAACCCGTCATACACTTGCCATCGAATCAGATCTAACATCGACTGATGTTAAAACTAGTCCGTCAAAAGGTTAGATTTTTACACTTTTTGTAACTCGAATTTTTGGATTCAGTGTTAAACTTCATATCTATTTGTAATATCAGTTGGTTTATATGTTTTAGCTATGTTGATGAATAGTTTAGATGATTTTGTAGAGGTTCATGAAAACATATATCTAGATATAATGAGTAGCTCTTTGTCATTGCACACCAAGTGTTTGATGAAATGTAACCGACTTTTACATGTCAAATATAGTCGAAGTTAAAGTTCCATTGTCTAATATTGATTACTTAAGAATTTAAGATGTGTATAAGGATTGTATGTAGTCGTTGTTGTGCAAGTATTTTGGTTGTTGAAGTATAGCGAGAATGAATGCAAATTTTACGCACTAGGATACACACCAAATGTTGGGTGAAATGCTCATAAGAAAGAATATACAAATTAACGAAATTCTCACATGTGACTAAAAATTAACTAAATCTTCACATGTGACAAAAAAATGTATAAATGTTGGGTGAAATGCTCATAAGAAACGATATACAAATTAATGAAATTTTCACATGTGACGAAAAATTAACGAAATTTTCACATGTGACAAAAAATTTATAAATGTTGGGTGAAATGCTCATAAGAAACGATATACAAATTAACGAAATTTTCACATGTGACGAAAAATTAACGAAATTTTCACATGTGACAAAAAATTATAAATGTTGGGTGAAATGCTCATAAGAAACGATATACAAATTAACGAAATTTTCACATGTGACGAAAAATTAACGAAATTTTCACATGTGACAAAAATTATAAATGTTGGGTGAAATGCTCATAAGAAACGATATCTGAATTAACGAAATTTTCACATGTGACGAAAAATTAACGAAATTTTCACATGTGACAAAAATTATAAATGTTGGGTGAAATGCTCATAAGAAACAATATACATATTAACGAAATTTTCACATGTGACTAAAAATTTAGAAATTTATACTTGGCTTATCGTTTTCTTCACATGTAAAATATATATGCTTCGAGTTGGTCTCACCTAAAGCCATTATCATTCATTTTGTTGGGATTTTTACATCTCGCGCCCTAAGTGGCTGATTTTGTTGGTTTTCGGTGGTACATATTGGTTTGTGTTGTGCTCTCGCTTCCGGTTTATAGTCAATCTCTACCCGACTATTTTGACCAAAGTGCACCGTGCAAAACTTCTTTTGATTGGATGTTGTGGATCAGATACAAGTATCATTTTCAAGCGGTAATTCGACTATAGTCTTTCTTATAGTAACTTTTCTAATTTCATTAAGCATGTTCCATTCTACATTGCACACAATTAGTCCCATTCTTCATTGATATTTATAAAGAATCCTCAGTTGAAATGTATGACTCCATTTTGATGTGCCCGTAAATAAACGCACCAACAACATCATCAGTATATATTATTTCACCTTGACAGTCCTTCATTCTCTAATGAGTGGGCAGGTAATCTCCTTCGATATTGTTGGCGCTTTTAGGAGGTGCCACAGTCCTTCAATGGTTTGTTGTTCACCATTTAATTTGATCTTGGCATGCCAATCGTAATTTACTAGATGGACCCTAGTATCACGAAGTTTACCATTGATCTTATGTGATTTATAGATTTATCAAAATGATGGACGGAGGGGTTTCTGATTTTTCCTTTTGCGTTACCTAGCAAGTTAATGCACACTATTGGAACCAACGTACTTCTCTTTTGATTTGGACCAACTACATCTATATTTCGTTTATATCTCTTACTTAATCTCTGATAATATTGTGCGCTTCCCTTATATGGATCACGCTCTGAGACATAAATTTCTGCTTCCGCTGCAGTCATCTCTAATCCCCCCACCACCACACTAAATAGGAATAGTGCCTCGTCTCCATATATACTTGTTGAAAGGCACACTTTGACCAGCCCTCTTTGGAAGCCATACAAGTTGCTCACACTCAACTTCATTTCCTGCCCAACAATTAAAATTTAAATCACATGGATGATAATATATGAAGTATCATTTCCAGCGGTACTTCATTTATGCACACACAAGTCCATTTTGGGAAGTAAGAGATGACTTGTCAAGATTCAGTAGTTGTGTAATGTTGGTGGCGTATGCAAGCTATCTCTTCTTTCAGCTTAAGAGTCATGCTAATCTGTATGATTCCATAGATGAGGTAGGTCTTCTATTTTTAAAAGATGGGCCCTTTGATTCCTTTTTTTCAGAAAAGTTTCTTAAGGGATTTTCATAAGGTGTTCTAACTTCTAATCCACTGTTCTATATCAGTTTTCATCAGGAAAACAATTGAAATCTATAAAGAAGCTAGATGTTCACAACTGATATAAGCTTGATGGGTGAATCTTTTTGGTTCGAACAAAGTGACCATTCTTGGTCATAAAGTAGACGAAGAAGGCAAATATAAGCCATCACAATTTCAAGGTATCATCTTCTGCTTCTGTTTTCCTGATAGAGTTTTAGGCATTATCACTTCAAGCATATTCATCACTACTTCCATAGCCTGTACCACTTGCCCTAGTTCTCACAAGACTTCTGTTTGCAGTATGTTTGAGAAACCAGACACTTCCATAATTGGCTTCAATCTAAATCACATATTTAGGGCTAATGTATGTCACCCAATATTTTTGGTTGTCTAAATTTTTTCTACCCGTATTTTGGTGGTAGCAGATATGACAGAGGTCAGCATATATGGTGGTTTTGATTAAAGCTAAAATTTTGTCCTTGTGTAACTTGCTTCGGTCTAAACGGAGAATTTGTAATTAATGCTGGTTTGTCTAGTTAAAGAAAACATAGTATGCCTTAACTTGTTGCATCTCTATTTCTTAAGGCATCATAGTGAGTTGTGATATCTAACTTATAAGAAAATCAAGGGCACATTATAAAAAACTGCAGGATTCTAGCTTCTAAAAATTAAAAAATTGTTTGTGACTGTGACATCTAACTTATAAGAAAATCAAGGGCATGACGGTGCTTATAAAACAACTTCCACGCTTATAGCGTTTTCTAAAACTAGATAACTACTTTTGAGTGTTTGGATGGAAACCAGTGTTTATGGATATCTGCTTAATTTAGGATGAAATAAGTTGCTCTCAATAATCAGTTTGACATTGCTTACTTTTAGCTGATTATCCTTGTGAGATTGAGGTGTGTCCGCCTCAATGCATATTGGCAAGGGAAACGTCTACCATTGACCTGTGTTGCAGCCCCGCATATTCATTTTGTTGAGGCGATTTCTATATGATAATAATGATGAGGTTAGTTGTCCTCATAAGCACTATATTTCTTTTTTACTTATGTCTGTTATTCCCTCCCTCTGTCCCAAAGAGAGTATTGTTGAAATGAATGTGAGGTAAGTTCAACCCATAATGGAATTTTTGCATATACTTTGGTGAGACACGCTAAGCGAGTAGCATGTTTTTAGGAGTATCAAACTGTTGCAATTATTAGTATGGTTTTAAGATAATATTATTTGTGAATACATCTAACAAGCTATTTTTTACATTATGTGCAGGTTCGTGACAGGGCTTCACTATATTTGAACACTATTGGAGGTGATGGCTCAGTTGTTGAAACTGATAAAGATGTAAAGGAATTCCTTTTTGGGTCATTGGATCTTCCACTGGCCAACCTGGAGACTAGTTGAAGAACTATGTGAGTTTCCAAATAAAAATTTGGACTCTCTTATACCCTACGACAATGATCATTGTGTAATTTTGTTTGTTGTCAATGCGGGAACCATCAGAAGAACCCTTGGTGTCACATCCGTATCAAGGAATCAAGTCTCAGCCATTTTTCGAGAAAAAGGCTGCGGCTAAAAAGCCTACTGGCCTAGGTTCTCCTCCAGCTAGCCCCACTTCAACTATTGATACCTATGAGAAGTTATTATCAGCAATTCCAGAGTTATCAACTTTCGGACAGCTTTTCAAGGTTCGACAATGGCATAATTTTGTATTTATTAAGTTACTGGTGTCATTAGAGTTGGCAATTCTGAACCGTTACTAATTAGTGGGTCAAAATGGTCATGTTTTACGCATAACGGGTAAAGTAAATAGTAGCTTAAAAGGAAATGGAGTCAACTGGCTGATTGTGTTAAGCGGTTTGAAGTCTGCTCAAAGTCTTCTCTAAAGCATAAACCCTTTAAATCAGTTAATCGAGGAATTTGATTATTATATGAATTGTAGAGCTTTTTAATCACACTTGACACCGATATTTTTAAGATGTATGAGTTTTGGACAGAAAGTATGTTGGGTCAACTGAACCCGACAAGACCCATTTGACATGCAATTAAAGTCATTTTACACTTTTGTAACTCGAATTTTTGGATTCAGTGTTAAACTTCATATCTGTAATATCGGTTGGTTTATATGTTTTAGCTATGTTGATGAATAGTTTAGATGATTTTGTAGAGTTCATGAAAACATATATCTAGATATAATGAGTAGCTCTTTGTCATTGCACAGTGTTTGATGAAATGTGTACGACTTTTACATGTCAAATATAGTAAGTTAAAGTTCCATTGTCTAATATTGATTACTTAAGAATTTAAGATGTGTATAAGGATTGTATGTAGTCGTTGTTGTGCAAGTATTTTGGTTGTTGAAGTATAGCAGAATGAATGCAAATTTTACGCTAGGATACACACAAATGTTGGGTGAAATGCTCATAAGAAAGAATATACAAATTGACGAAATTTTCACATGTGACTAAAATTAACTAAATCTTCTCATGTGACAAAAATGTATAAATGTTGGGTGAAATGCTCATAAGCGATATACAAATTATGAAATTTTCACATGTGACGAAAAATTAACGAAATTTTCACATGTGACAAAAATTTATAAATGTTGGGTGAAATGCTCATAAACGATATACAAATTGAAATTTTCACATGTGACGAAAATTGAAATTTTCACATGTGACAAAAATTTATAAATGTTGGGTGAAATGCTCATAAGACGATATACAAATTAACGAAATTTTCACATGTGACGAAAATTAACGAAATTTTCACATGTGACAAAAATTATAAATGTTGGGTGAAATGCTCATAAGCGATATCTGAATTATGAAATTTTCACATGTGACGAAAAAATTAACGAAATTTTCACATGTGACAAAAATTATAAATGTTGGGTGAAATGCTCATAAGAAACAATATACATATTAACGAAATTTTCATGTGACTAAAAATTTAGAAATTTATACTTGGCTTCGTTTTCTTCACATGTAAAAATATATATGTTCGAGTTGGTCTCACCTAAAAGCCATTATCATTCATTTTGTTGGGATTTTCTACATCTCGCTAAGTGGCTGATTTTGTTGGTTTTGTTTGGTACATAGCTGGTTTGTGTTGTGCTCTCGCTTCGGTTTATAGTCAATCTCTACCCGACTATTTTGACCAAAGTGCACGTGCAAAACTTCTTTTGATTGGATGTTGTGGATCAGATACAAGTATCATTTTCAAGCAGGTAATTCACTATAGTCTTTCTTATAGTAACTTTTCTAATTTCTGTTAAGCATGTTCCATTCTACATTGCACACATTAGTCCCATTCTTCATTGATATTTATAAAGAATCCTCACAGTTGAAATGTATGACTCCATTTTGATGTGCCCGTAAACAAACGCACCAACAACATCATCAGTATATATATTTCACCTTGACAGTCCTTCATTCTCTAATGAGTGGGCAGGTAATCTCCTTCGATATTGTTGGCTTTTAGGAGGTGCCACAGTCCTTCAATGGTTTGTTGTTCACCATTTAATTTGATCTTGGCATGCCAATCGTAATTTACTAGATGGACCCTAGTATCACGAAGTTTACCAGTTGATCTTATGATTTATAGATTTATCAAAATGATGGTGGAGGGTTTCTGATTTTTCCTTTTCGTTACCTAGCAAGTTAATGCACACTATTGGAACCAACGTACTTCTCTTTTGATTTGGACCAACTACATCTATATTTCGTTTATATCTCTTACTTAATCTCTGATAATATTGTGCTTCCCTTATATGGATCACGCTCCGAGACATAAATTTCTGCTTCTGCAGTCATCTCTAATCCCCACCACCACACTAAATAGGAATAGTGCCTCGTCTCCATATATACTTGTTGAAAGGCACACTTTGACCAGCCCTCTTTGGAAGCCATACAAGTTGCTCACACTCAACTTCATTTCACCTTACAATTAAAATTTAAATCACATGGATGATAATATATGAGTATCATTTCGGTACTTCATTTATGCACACACAAGTCCATTTTGGAAGTAAGAGATGACTTGTCAAGATTCAGTAGTTGTGTAATGTTGGTGGCGTATGCAAGCTATCTCTTCTTTCGACAAGAGTCATGCTAATGTATGATTCCATAGATGAGGTAGGTCTTCTATTTTTAAAAGATGGGCCCTTTGATTCCTTTTTTCGAAAAGTTTCTTAAGGGATTTTCATAAGGTGTTCTAACTTCTAATCCATTGTTCTATATCGGTTTCATCGGAAAACAATTGAAATCTATAAAGCTAGATGTTCACAAGCGATATAAGCTTGATGGGTGAATCTTTTGGTTCGAACAAAGTGACCATTCTTGGTCATAAAGTAGACGAAGAAGGCAAATATAAGCCATCACAATTTCAAGGTATCATCTTACGCTACATTTTCTGATAGAGTTTTAGGCATTATCACTTCAAGCATATTCATCACTACTTCCATAGCCTGTACCACTTGCCAGTTCTCACAAGACTTCTGTTTGCAGTATGTTTGAGAAACCAGACACTTCCATAATTGGCTTCAATCTAAATCACATATTTAGGGCTAATGTATGTCACCCAATATTTTTTGTTAAATTTTTCTACCCGTATTTTGGTGGTAGCGGATATGATCAGCATATATGGTGGTTTTGATTAAAGATAAAATTTTGTCCTTGTGTAACTTGCTGGTCTAAACTGGAGAATTTGTAATTAATGCCTGGTTTGTCTAGTTAAAGAAAACATAGTATGCCTTAACTTGTTGCATCTCTATTTGGCATCATAGTGAGTTGTGATATCTAACTTATAAGAAAATCAAGGGCACATTATAAAAACTGCGGATTCTAGCTAAAAATTAAAAATTGTTTGTGGTGTGACATCTTTATAAGAAAATCAAGGGCATGACGGTGCTTATAAAACAACTTCCACGCTTATAGCGTTTTCTAAACTAGATAACTACTTTTGAGTGTTTGGATGGAAACCAGTGTTTATGGATATCTGCTTAATTTAGGATGAAATAAGTTGCTCTCAATAATCAGTTTGACATTGCTTACTTTTAGCTGATTATCCTTGAGATTGAGTGTGTCCGCCTCAATGCATATTAACAAGGAAGCGTCTTGACCTGTGTTGCAGCCCGCATATTCATTTTGTTGAGCGATTTCTATATGATAATAATGATGAGGTTAGTTGTCCTCATAAGCACTATATTTCTTTTTACTTATATGCATTATTCCTCCCTGTCCCAAAGAGAGTATTGTTGAAATGAATGTGAGTAAGTTCAACCCATAATGGAATTTTGCATATACTTTGGTGAGACACGCTAAGCGAGTAGCATGTTTTAGGAGTATCAAACTGTTGCAATTATTAGTATGGTTTTAAGATAATATATTTGTGAATACATCTAACAAGCTATTTTTACATTATGTGCAGGTTCGACAGGGCTTCACTATATTTGAACACTATTGGAGGTGATGGCTCAGTTGTTGAAACTGATAAAGATGTAAAGGAATTCCTTTTTGGGTCATTGGATCTTCCACTGGCCAACCGGAGACTAGTTGAAGAACTATGTGAGTTTCCAAATAAAATTTGGACTCTCTTACGACAATGATCATTGTGTAATTTTGTTTGTTGTCAATGCAGGAACCATCAGAAGAACCCTTCAGTGTCACATCCGTATCAAGGGATCAAGTCTCAGCCATTTTTGAGAAAAGGCTGCGCTAAAAGCCTCTGGCCTAGGTTCTCCTCCACTAGCCCCACTTCAACTATTGATACCTATGAGAAGTTATTATCAGCAATTCCAGAGTTATCAACTTTCGGACAGCTTTTCAAGGTTCGACAATGGCATAATTTTGTATTTATTAAGTTACTGGTGTCATTAGAGTTGGCAATTCTGAACCGTTACTAATTAGTGGGTCAAAATGGTCATGTTTTACGATAACGGGTAAAGTAAATAGTAGCTTAGGAAATGGAGTCAACTGGCTGATTGTGTTAAACGGTTTGAAGTCTGCTCAAAGTCTTCTCTAAGCATAAACCCTTTAAATCAATTAATCGAAATTTGATTATTATATGAATTGTAGAGCTTTTTAATCACACTTGACACCGATATTTTTAAGATGTATGAGTTTTGGACAGAAAGTATGTTGGGTCAACTGAACCCGACAAGACCCATTTTGACATGCAATTAAAGTCACTGTTTTAGCCCGAACCTGTTAGACTGACCCCCCATTTTGCAACCTTTACGTTCCATGCTTTTTATTGTACTTATCCTGATTACGGTGTTCTTGTATGTGATTCATTTATGTAATCAGTTCTCTGCACCAGTGGAGCTCACCAAGGCTGAAACAAAGTATGCAGTTAATGTTGTTAAACACATATTTGATGAGTATGTCGTGTTCCAGTACAACTGTACCGATACAATTCCTGAGCAATTACTGGAAGATGCAAGCTCTGAGCTAGATAATTTTTTTTTAGCAAATATAAATAAATAGAAAAGTTCTCTACTTGTTGTGATGGGTTGGTTTTAGGTCACCATTGTTGTGGATGCTGAGAAGCAAAGAATTTGAAGAGTTAGCATCCAAACCATTAAAATTCGTGCCGTATGATACGAGAAGGACAAACATTTGTTGCATTGCTGTTGGCAAATTTGCCAACATGTTAGAGGTTCAATGTTAAAGAGGTAATAATTCCCTCTGGACTATTTAAATCAATATTTTAATCATGTTGCCTATAACTAATATTCTCCTTGTTGGGATATGAATTACTCATTAATTGACATAAATGTCTTACATTTAAAATTTCAGGTAGATCCATCCATTTGTGAGGTTGAGGACTGTTGTGGATGATAAATCTGAGCTCGAGGATTTTGAGGTGGTTCCAGCAGACTACATGCTTAAAGTCGTAGTTTCCCATTCGATGCAAATAATGTGGGACTTCTGTATTTTGTTGAAACACGTTAACAAACTTACACACGTAGTAACTGTTCTCAGTGTTGCAAGTAACATGAAACCAAGTACATGGATTGGTCGGATCCCAACTTTGCAAAACATTGGTAGGATCAGTTAATTGCGTCTTAAATGCATTTAATGCATCACCTGTATTTGCATGTATAAATTTGATTATGAGCTCAAAAACAGAACCAAATCAATAAGGTTTTATCACAAACCATCCTAAATTTTAAAGGAAATGATTCCAAGGACACCATTTGCAGTAACTGACAGTACTATATATTTTTTGGTTAACCATGGTTTCCAACCTTTGCCAACTAATCCACGAGGTTTGAACCCATGATACTCAAACCTGGCCACTTCATAGTTATTTGCACCTAGGATGAATTGAACTTTAGACCTCTTACATGTTAGTGATAATAGTCAAGCTTTTTTTTACCACCAGGCCACCTTTGAGTGGTTATAATCTTCTTTAAAGTTACTAATATATACAGTAGCTTATTAACAGGTAAACAATCAACAGTATTAACACCAACTAACTAATTTTGGGTAAACAGAAGAGGTTTTGTGCGTTCAGGTTACTCGGAGGTCAGTATTTGACTCAGTTATATGTGGCATAACCGAGGTATCCTCGTGACCACCAAAAAAAAAGAAAACTAAAAATTAGGAATCATGGAAAATCACATACCTTCCTCATTCCCATATACTTTTGACAAAATATGCAGCCAAAAATAAACCAAACGTGAAACAAATAAGCGGTCCGATTCATTTCAGCAGACTAAAAGCATAGAATCCTCATCATTACTCTATAAGATTTAAAAAAAAAAAAAAAAAAGCAAACATAGTTCAAGTCAACGAAGTCTCGAACACGGTACCTGTGAAGTAATTTTCTGTGGGTTTCACACTATTAGGTACATGCTAAGCTGCATGGAGTATTGACTGGGTAAGTCTTTGTGTAGTCAATGGTTCTATTTTTCTTCCAACAAGACAACTGGTGTAGGGACAACGAAAGTAGTGTATGAGGTGAGGCGATTTAATCCAGTCACTTTCTGGACAAATGTAGTATTAACAATATGATGGATGACTTACAGAAGATACGCTGAAACTACAAACTGTAT
The DNA here is from genome assembly GCA_022545495.1 of Chrysanthemum lavandulifolium. Classification (NCBI taxonomy): domain Eukaryota; kingdom Viridiplantae; phylum Streptophyta; class Magnoliopsida; order Asterales; family Asteraceae; genus Chrysanthemum; species Chrysanthemum lavandulifolium. Next base: position 288,210,410 of record CM040238.1, on the reverse strand, counting down.
ATACATAATACAAGCATGATATTTCAGGAATACAGTTTCTACAAATTTACCATCAGTTCGTTAAACCTGTGAGATTTTGTTCAATCTTTAGCTTCATTCAGATATATAACACACATTCAAAAGATGAAAAGAAACACATAGTCACCGAATCAGTATGATATTCCTTTAATATTTAATCGATTAACATATATCAGTATCTTCTTTACATGTTTATTTCCAAATATATTGCCGCTTCAAAAACTTCCAATTTATAGACATCAACACATTTTACCTCACGTGCCCTATCACCTTATAAATTAAACAACAAAACCCTATGCCTAGCGTTAATTAATACGATTATCTGGGACCCGACACTTGTTCTGCACTAAGATTATAAGTTGAATCTGGAATAAACCATTCGGGTTTATATTATGTGATTGGGTCACTTCTTGTCGGAACATCTCCTCTTTCTGCCACTCTAAATCCGCATCAACTAGTGTCTCGAGCTTCTTATCCCTCAATAGTCCTTTCACCTTTGAATATTGAAGTCAAATGAACAAGTAAAAGTTAGATGAAAAGAAGACGGGCAACCATCTCGAATATTGAGTGCTATAGAATGGATAAAACCTAAATTTGACACATCAACTATTTATAAAAGATTCAATTTTTAATTAAAAGTTACTGGTCAAACTGAGTCAAACCGTATAGGCATATACAAAGAATCTTTTACCTATCCCTGTCACCTCTATCTAAAGGCCTCTTTGACCCATTCACCTATGAAAATAGGTCAATATGAGTTATGTATAATATTTACGTGTCAAAGAATGGGTCAAATGGCTTAAAGTCGCCCAAAGTTTATTTTGATGGCTAAAAATCATTCTAAGCCAGTTTATGTAATAACTAGAATAATTTTGAAATAACTAATTTTGTAATCATATTTGAATCGTTAATTAATTTAAATAGTTAAGTCTCTTATCTGCTTATGTTTATGTAGATAATCTGTTTTTGGTTGGGTAAACCGCTTATTTTAGTTTAAGAATATTCAAATAAGCAGTTTGAAATCAGTAACCCCAAACCCCCTTGGTGTTTATTAATTCTGATTTCCTAATACACTAAACGTGAGTAATAGAAAAAAGTGAAAAAGTAAACATCTTGTGATGAGAGGCCCTATATATCCGATGAAATATATGTTTATCGAAATATTATAAAATAAGTATGACTTCAAGTCATAATATTTGATCCCAAAACACATCCAAACACCCGGGACTAAAAAAGAAAATAAATTAAAAGCGAAACATATGTTCTTTTAGAGTAATTGAGCATTAGATGGTATAAAAGAATACCCGTAAACATGAAGCAAGACTGCCGTTAGCCATGTAGGGATACACAAGCAATCGTTCAGTTGGTGTCATACAAAATCCTTTTAACGAAGAAGATTTCTATGCACTGCCATACTAATCATTTCAACTTCAGTTTGAAATTGCAATTCACCCTCCTTGACTACACTCCTCTTTGAGTCTTTTACAGCCACCAGTGAACCATCAGCTGACCGCCTTTATAAACTTTACCAAATCCACCTCGTCCAAGGATGTTTTGTTGCTAAAACTATCGGTTGCAACTTGTATTTCACGTGAAAACCTCTTTAGGCGTCCCATATGAACTTCAGGGTCCTCTTCAGCTGCAAATTAAGGAATCTGATGAGGCGAAATGAATCTGATTTTAAATTTGGTTTTCTTATTAAATTTTCTATTTTATTTATAGTAAAATTAGACAAAAGCTTACGAAACATATAGAATAAATAAAGAGAAAGAAAAGTTGGTGATTATTTTGTTAAATTTACTAACCGGTACATCAAAGAAATGATCTTGTTGTTTTCTACGCCATACAATATAAATGCAATTCGGGACCATAAAAATGAGGGCAGCACCAGCAGCTCCTCCAGCAATAGCTCCGTAGCACTGTTTCCAACTGAAATCATTGCTTACACCATTAGATAGAGTTGGTGAAATATGGTGAGCCGGGTAACTGTTAAAGATGTTCAGGTCAAAACAGGTTGACATGGAATGCTTTCGTCTAAGAACAAAATTGCATAGTATAGCACATAAATTGTCCGTGTGGTTAGGTGAAAAGCAATGCAAATCAGCCCTGGCTGGTATTCTGTCTAAATGGTCCCAAATTGCACCGTTTCCTTTCACTTTTGGTCCTAGCTTCCTATGGTACACAATTAGTTTTGCGTAAATAGTAATGGTAGGGACCAGATGTGAAACCATTTTACTACATAAAACATGTCTTTTATGACTTAAGATAATATAGAAGGTCGGTATTTAAAACAAAAGTACTCACGATCAACATGCACCTCAGGTCATCACAAGTTAAAGCTAGTTTGAAAAAAGTAAAAAGGATTATCCGGGTATTCGGTACCAGTCAAAGCAGCTGAGAAAATAATATATGATATATTTTCCAAAGAACTCTAGCCTTTATTTCTTGAATAAACCAATACAGAAGATCCTGCACATCCTGTGTTATACATAGGAGTTTTATGCATTTAACATGTCAAAGTCCAAGCCAGCGCAACAGTTTTCATTCCCCATTTAGCCCGTTTAGTAAAATCTCATATCACCTTTATACATACAAATGAATCAAAAATAAGAACGTCCTTTCGGTATTCGTTCACAAACAGTCATAGACATAAGGAACTATATGCACGATTCTACAAAAACAACAAGAAATGAACTACTTAAAGTACTCGATCACTGATTCACCCACCTTTTGAACCCTCAATATGCATGATGAGCAAGTGCGTTGACTGGAAGATGTGCTTGAAAAGCACATGCTGCAATCAGTCAAATTCAATCAACCACTTATAATAAGGAATGCCTACTCGGGCAGGTATGAAGTGCAGAAAACAATCACACTGTGCCTGAACTGCAGGAGGTGCTAGAGCCGTGCATTGACTGATGTTGAGGTTCATTAGCCCTTCCTCTTTGACCCTATTGCTTTTAGCCAAAACCCACACTTGGTGCTCATTCCTGTGGGCTAAAGCGTATATTGCTCTGTCTGTGATATTTTGACAGAAGTAGAGCCCAGAGATCGTGATGTAGGCAGTTGTTTGTAAGGGCCACAACGCTATCATCTATTTTGAAGAATACATTTGAAATCAATTTTGACATATATTTATAAGTTTATAACCAAACACAAAAATAAGGGACTATGTTGTTACCTGTTATAAGAACACAACCACAAAGGTCGGTGAGCGTGATCAGGACAACCATAAGCTAAGCTCATTACTCCAGCGTCGCCAACTTCCTCGCACCATCCGAGATTAAAAGATTATAGTTCTCTACAATTATATCCGATCGCCTGCACATAATCGATCACTAAAGATTATGCAACAAGAAAACATTTTGGGCATTTTGACCCACAGTTAGTAAATGTGTCGGCATTGTGACTTATGTTAAACTGAATTCTAGTCAACTAACACTAGAACAATAAAATGATGATTCTTGTATACCTTTAGAGCATTATCAGATGCAGCTTTCACACAACCACAGAGGTTCAACACTTTCAGTTTTTGCAATGACTACTGAGACACGCATAGCCATATCACTAAACGAAGAGCATCCACTAATGTTGAGCTTAATAAGATTTGGACAACCGTGAGCCAAAGCATACAAAGATCGGTCACTAAGTTTAAGGCTCTGGTTGAGGTCAAGATCCTCCAAGTCGTGAAAGTTATTTGCAATGATCTCGACCGCGTTGTCTACTAGTTGTGGCTTATCTTGACGAAGGATCAAACGCCTCAAGTTCTTAAACTTTGGAGCAACTGAAAGCACCAAGTTGTTCATGTTGTTTTTGCACCTAACAAAATAGACAAGAAAGGATTTAAAATTAACCAAATTAATTTATAGCTTGTTGAAATCTCAGTACTTTATTGAATAGGTTTACTCAAGTAGGCGAGCGTTGCTAGGAAAAAAACAGTAAAAATTTCATTTAAGTTATATTGGTATCTGATCGTAAGATATGATCACAATTCGGTATTGCTTATTATTTTCACATGTGCGAAAAACTATACATCTCATCAAAAGCTTGAAAATCACCGCTATTTAATTTCACATGTGAAAAACTATACACCTCATTAAAAAGCTTGAACCTCACACGCTATTTAATTTCACATGTCAGAGAAAAACATCTCATCAAAAAGCTTGAACTGGCTATTTAATTTCACATGCGAAAAACTATACATCTCATCAAAAGCTTGAACCTCCAACGCTATTTAATTTCATGTGCGAAAAACTATACATCTCATCAAAAGCTTGAAAATCACAAGCTATTTAATTTCACATGTCGGAAAAACTATACATCTCATCAAAACCTAATATACAAGTAAGTGGATTTGAGTTGAACCTTACACTATTTAACAACATGGTCACATGTGAAAATCTGAGCAACGCTATATACCTTATTTCTTCACATGTGACGGTATTTGATATCTTATTTAAAACCTCTCAAATCTCAATACCTCATTTCAATCCATCAACACAATTCGGTTATAAGCAACTAGCATATGTGAAAACATCAAAAGACATGTGAAAACATCAACCTATATTCATATGTGAAAACAACTAGCATTTCATCGAACATGTAGTGTACATTGACTAGCCATCGAAAAGACATGTTCAACTTTCATTTTCTTCATCCGGTTTACGTAATCATCTAAATTAGTCATCAACATAACTAATAACTAAAATCAAACACATAAAACACAAGAAAGAATTTATCTATAATCATTCAATAGAATTAAAATATATGAATCAAAAGCTTAATTTTGACTTACTCAATACCTTTGTATAAGCGGCGGATGATGATCGGTGATTATTACGACGGTGTCGGTGGTGAACAGTGATGATTGTAGTTGATGGTGGCGATCGGTGATGATTGAGGTTGATGGTGGTGGCGATGATTGAGGTTGACATGGTGATCGGTGATGATTGTGGTGGAAGTTGGCGTTGATAATTGCGGTGAATGGTGGTGAGCGGTGGTGAAGACTATGGTGGTGAGCGGTGATGGTTATGAACACGGTTGTAATTTGAGAGAATTTTGTTTGTTTCACCGCAAAATTGATGTGTGTGTTTTTTATTTTATAGTAGATTAAAGTAAAGAATGAATTGTATGGTTTTTTAAAATATTGGGATTGATTATAGCCATTAGATCTAAAAGGAGGATTAGATGGAGGGCTAGAATCTCTTCTCACGTTCTTACAAAAATTAGACTTCCATGAAACACCCCTATATATAGAAGCGTTCAAATGAGAAGGTCTTTTTTGGCGAGCGTGATAACCTCCATCTAATCCCATCTAATTTTGATCCAAGCTCTGGTAACTCAAATAATTACTTTCGTGATGTACAACAAAACAAAATCGAGGCACCAAAAACACACACTAAGGTGAAAATCTTAAAACTCTCTCACTACCCAAAGCATAAATACAAACACCACCATGCCACAATTATCCACCATTGAAGAACCTTCTCGGATCATTAACTTAGACAAGTTAATCAACCCGTCATACACTTGCCGAATCAGATCTAACATCGTGATGTTAAAACTAGTCCGTCAAAGGTTAGATTTTACACTTTTGTAACTTCGAATTTTTGGATTCAGTGTTAAACTTCATATCTATTTGTAATATCAGTTGGTTTATATGTTTTAGCTATGTTGATGAATAGTTTAGATGATTTTGTAGAGGTTCATGAAAACATATATCTAGATATAATGAGTAGCTCTTTGTCATTGCACACAAGTGTTTGATGAAATGTGTGACTTTTACATGTCAAATATAGTCGAAGTTAAAGTTCCATTGTCTAATATTGATTACTTAAGAATTTAAGATGTGTATAAGGATTGTATGTAGTCGTTGTTGTGCAAGTATTTTGGTTGTTGAAGTATAGCGAGAATGAATGCAAATTTTACTAGGATACACAAATGTTGGGTGAAATGCTCATAAGAAAGAATATACAAATTAATGAAATTTTCACATGTGACTAAAAATTAACTAAATCTTCTCATGTGACAAAAAATGTATAAATGTTGGGTGAAATGCTCATAAGAAGCGATATACAAATTAACGAAATTTTCACATGTGACGAAAAATTGAAATTTTCACATGTGACAAAAAATTATAAATGTTGGGTGAAATGCTCATAAGCGATATACAAATTAACGAAATTTTCACATGTGACGAAAAATTGAAATTTTCACATGTGACAAAAATTATAAATGTTGGGTGAAATGCTCATAAGAAGCGATATACAATTAACGAAATTTTCATGTGACGAAAAATTAACGAAATTTTCACATGTGACAAAAATTATAAATGTTGGGTGAAATGCTCATAAACGATATCTGAATTAAGAAATTTTCACATGTGACGAAAAATTAACGAAATTTTCACATGTGACAAAAATTATAAATGTTGGGTGAAATGCTCATAAGAAACAATATACATATTGAAATTTTCACATGTGACTAAAAATTTAGAAATTTATACTTGGCTTATCGTTTTCTTCACATGTAAAAATATATATGCTGAGTTGGTCTCACCTAAAACCATTATCATTCATTTTGTTGGGATTTTTCATCTCGCTAAGTGGCTGATTTTGTTGGTTTTCGGTGGTACATTGGTTTGTGTTGTGCTCGCTTCCGGTTTATAGTCAATCTCTACCGACTATTTTGACCAAAGTGCACCGTGCAAAACTTCTTTTGATTGGATGTTGTGGATCAGATACAAGTATCATTTTCAAGCGGTAATTCGACTATAGTCTTTCTTATAGTAACTTTTCTAATTTCATTAAGCATGTTCCATTCTACATTGCACACAATTAGTCCCATTCTTCATTGATATTTATAAAGAATCCTCACAGTTGAAATGTATGACTCCATTTTGATGTGCCCGAAGTAAACGCACAACAACATCATCAGTATATATTATTTCACCTTGACAGTCCTTCATTCTCTAATGGTGGGCAGGTAATCTCCTTCGATATTGTTGGCTTTTAGGAGGTGCCACAGTCCTTCAATGGTTTGTTGTTCACCATTTAATTTGATCTTGTGCCAATCGTAATTTACTAGATGGACCCTAGTATCACGGTTTACCAGTTGATCTTATGTGATTTATAGATTTATCAAAATGATGGACGGAGGGTTTCGATTTTTCCTTTGCGTTACCTAGCAAGTTAATGCACACTATTGGAACCAACGTACTTCTCTTTTGATTTGGACCAACTACATCTATATTTCGTTTATCTCTTACTTAATCTCTGATAATATTGCTTCCTTATGGATCACGCTCGAGACATAAATTTCTGCTTCATGCAGTCATCTCTAATCCCCCACCACCACACTAAATAGGAATAGTGCCTCGTCTCCATATATACTTGTTGAAAGGCACACTTTGACCAGCCCTCTTTGGAAGCCATACAAGTTGCTCACCTCAACTTCATTTCCTGCCCAACAATTAAAATTTAAATCACATGGATGATAATATATGAAGTATCATTTCAGCGGTACTTCATTTATGCACACAGTCCATTTGGGGTAAGAGATGACTTGTCAAGATTCGATAGTTGTGTAATGTTGGTGGCGTGTGCAAGCTATCTCTTCTTTCGACTTAAGAGTCATGCTAATCTGTATGATTCCATAGATGAGGTAGGTCTTCTATTTTTAAAAGATGGGCCCTTTGATTCCTTTTTTCGAAAAAGTTTCTTAAGGGATTTTCATAAGGTGTTCTAACTTCTAATCCTTTGTTCTATATCAGTTTTCATCGGAAAACAATTGAAATCTATAAAGAAGCTAGATGTTCACAACGATATAAGCTTGATGGGTGAATCTTTTGGTTCGAACAAAGTGACCATTCTTGGTCATAAAGTAGACGAAGAAGGCAAATATAAGCCATCACAATTTCAAGGTATCATCTTCGCTTCTGTTTTCCTGATAGAGTTTTAGGCATTATCACTTCAAGCATATTCATCACTACTTCCATAGCCTGTACCACTTGCCCTAGTTCACAAGACTTCGTTTGCAGTATGTTTGAGAAACCAGACACTTCCATAATTGGCTTCAATCTAAATCACATATTTAGGGCTAATGTATGTCACAATATTTTTGGTTGTCTAAATTTTTCTACCGTATTTTGGTGGTAGCAGATATGAGAGGTCAGCATATATGGTGGTTTTGATTAAAGATAAAATTTTGTCCTTGTGTAACTTGGTCTAAACTGGAGAATTTGTAATTAATGCTGGTTTGTCTAGTTAAAGAAAACATAGTATGCCTTAACTTGTTGCATCTCTATTTCTTAAGGCATCATAGTGAGTTGTGATATCTAACTTATAAGAAAATCAAGGGCACATTATAAAAAACTAGGATTCTAGCTTCTAAAATTAAAAATTGTTTGTATTGTGACATCTAACTTATAAGAAAATCAAGGGCATGTTGATTGTATAAACAACTTCCGCTTATAGTTTCTAAACAGCATTTCATCGAACATGTAGTGTACATTGACTAGCCATCAACAAAGACATGTTCAACTTTCATTTTCTTCATCCAGTTTACGTAATCATCTAAATTAGTCGTCAACATAACTAATAACTAAAATCAAATACATAAAACACAAGAAAGAATTAATCTATAATCATTTAACAGAATTAAAATATATGAGTCAAAAGCTTAATTTAGACTTACTCAATACCTTTGTATAAATGGCGGATGGTTGTGATCAGTGATTATTACGATGGTGTACGGTGGTGAACAGTGATGATTGTAGTTGATGGTGGCGATCGGTGATGATTGAGGTTGATGGTGGTGATTGGCGATGATTGAGGTTGACAGTGGTGATCGGTGATGATTGTGGTGGAAGTTGGGGTTGATGACTGCGATGAATGGTGGTGAACGGGGTGAACGGTGGTGAAGACTATGGTGGTGAACGGGGTGACGGTTATGAACACAGTTGTAATTTGAGAGAATTTTGTTTATTTCACACTACAAAATTGATGTGTGTGTGTGTTTTTTATTTATATAGGAGACTTAAAAGTAAAAGAATGAACACCAGGATTGATTATAGCCATCGATAAAAAACAACGGATAAAATGGAGGGTTAGGATCACTTCGCGTTCTCACCAAATTTGAGGTTCTCACATGAATGCGTCCTATATATATATATATATATATATATATATATATATATATATATATATATATATATATATATATATATATATATATATATATATATGTGTGTGTGTGTGTATTTGGACATCCTTGTTTAAATTCATAAAGAGGAATAAACTTAGTCGTGTGTATATATATAATCTGTGTATTTATTTTAATATCACAGTAACTCGTGCTTTTATTTTAAAATTTATAAATAATATTTACTAATAACAACAACATATATGTTGTTTTAAATAAAAATTGAAAAGGATATGGGGTATTTATTAATTTTAGAGTAAACTAACATGTCCGTCCTTGTGGTTTATGTTGACCGATGAGTTCGTTATTTGACCCAAAAGAATGCGTCGTCCGTCCTTAAATGCAAAACCTTATCTATCGTTGGTCCTTCGCTTTATGGACGCATACTAACTCTCGTTATATGGCAACAGTGATGACCATATGAGTGTATTTTGGTCTTTTCTCACAAGGACGAACGGTGTAACTTATTATAAAAACAAGAGTAAAATACATCGTACTTCCCTGAACTTGTACCCAAACTGCTAGCTGTGTCCTTTAGAAAATTTAAAGTCACCCAAGGTCCCTACTATTTACGTTTTGCATCACCCAAGGTCCCTTTGACCGTTATCCCTATATCAACATCCATTAAGTCCCCCATGTGCCTAGCACATGAGGGAAAAATGGCCATTTCATTGCTTTCTTTTTTATAACTATTTTGGTACAACTGGCGTTGACTGTCGCTGATAGGGATGAGATGGCTGACGTGGCAGAATTGAAAATAATTAAAATTTCCTTAGCAAGGGTACCATTGTTTCTTATATTCTTTTATTCAATTGTTTGGGCTGAAAATAATTAAAATTCCATTAGCGAGGCTCGAACTCGGATCACAACGTTTAACAAACCAACACTTAAACTACTTGCAATCTATTTCCTCTTATATTATTCTATATAAGCCCTAACCCGTCTCTACTCAGAACGAAACCCTTGCACACCGTTAGGAATACCAAACGACCCATTAGCTAACATGTTTAACAGATTTAACGTATATATGATTTATAGCATTGATAAATACATCATGATTTGATATATCTAATTACAGTAGATCATAATTCTAGCAGATCAACTAAGTAATGCAACAAGTGAATAAACAATAAATGTAAGTTAGTTTATTATTTGGTTGGAACTTCGAACTTAAGTGAGAAGATCAAGTGGGCGTAGATCTGCAGTTGCTTTTTCTTTTTTTGTCGAGTCATTTATTTGATGAAATCAACAAAAAAATGAAACAAATGGTTGAAATTTGTGTGCGTATTTGTAAGTGGGTATTTATTTGAAAAGATGGAGATGAAGATGACGAGATATATATTTAGATAAAAGAATAAAAGAAACAATGGTTAAAACCATTCGAGCCTTGGTCCAGTGGTAATGTGTTGGTTTTGTAAGCGTTGTGATCCAAGTTCGAGCCGTGCCAATGAATTTTAATTAGCCCAAATAATTGGATAAACGAATAAAAGAAAAAAATTATTAATTACAAACGCTTGGTCGAGTGGTAAGATGTTGGTTTTGTAAACATGGTGACTCGAGTTCGAACCTTGCTAAGGGAATTTTAATTATGTTTAGTTCTACCACGTCACGCGTCTATGTCAACCAGCTCATCCCGTCAGTGACAGTCAACATCACGTAAGCCAATCAACGCTAGTTGTAACAAAATAATTAATTAAAAAAAAAAGCGATATGACCATTTTGGCCTCATGTGCAAGGCACATGAGGGATTTAACGGATATTGAGGGTGACTTTAAATTTTCCGACGTCACGCATCTACGTGAGCCAGCTCATCCCATCAGTGACAGTCAACATCACATACGCCGGCCAACGCTAGTTGAACCAAAATTAAAAAAAATGGTGAAATGACCCTTTTTCCCTCATGTGCAAGGCACATAGGGCATTTAACGGATATTGAGGGTTTTAAATTCTGACGTCACGTGTCTACGCCAGCCAGTAGGGCTGTAAATGAACTGAACGTTCAGTAAACATTTCATGAACAGTTCGGTAAAAAGTTCGTTTATGTTCATTTATTTATTAAATGAACGAACATGAACAATATATTACGTTTGTTTAGTTAAATGAATGAACATGAACAAAAATCGCATCCGTCATTTATGTTCGTTAACATCCGATTATGTGTTCGTTTATCTTTCATTTATGATTTATGTTCGTATATTATATCTTTTAATTGTATAATTATAAAATTAATTTGTTTAAAAAAAACACTTATGTTTGATCGTTTATATCCGTTTAGTGTTCGTTTATGTTTGTTTGTCTATTTTCATTTATGTTCGATCGTTTATATCCGTTTAGTGTTCTTTTAGTGTCTTAATGAACGAACATGAAAAACCTATTTTCTTAATAAACTAACATAAACAAGAAAATTCACCCGTTTAAGCGTCCGTGTCCGTTTATTTGTCCGGTTAAAATTAAATGAACGAACATGAACAAGGCTCCGTCCGTGTTCGTCCGATTCGTTTACAGCCCTACCAGTCAGCTCATCTCGTTAGTAACAGTCAACATCACGTAAGCCCGTCAATGCTAGTTGTACCAAAATAATTAAATAAAAAAAAGAAGATGAAACGACCATTTTGCCCTCATGTGCAAAGCACATGGGGGATTTATCGGATGTTGAGGGTGACTTTAAATTTTCCGAATGACTCAGCTAGTGGATTGGGTACAAATAAAAAAACGAACGATGTATGCTAGCTCCAAAAACAAATAAATAAAACTTACCTTACCTCTAAAAACAAATAAATAAAACTAACTTTGTCAATCACTTCCACTACACATATATGTCTTTTCTCACTTTCTTACCCTCTCTCTACAACATCTTCTCTTCTCTATCTCCAATTCTCCATCATTTAATCACATTTCCACCAAACTACCTACCAAAAAACCACCTCTCACCATTAATGTTTGTCTATAATATTATTCAAAGAAAAAAAAGGAGAAGTTAAGTAAATCATGAATTTTGAGAAGTCAACAGTTGGCGGTGGATACGTGTCATAATAGACATCTATGTTTCCTCCTAAACGATTCTCTCCTTTGGCGATTTCTTAAAACCCTAAAAACTCAAATCGTTTTTCATCAATTCTGCCTATAACCTTGGATTCTAAGCAGCGATCTCATCTTGTTCTTTATTAACTTCATTGTTAATTGGTCCTTGATTTGCTTGGGGCTTTGTTTCCTCTCGTTCTAGTTAGATTTTCTGAATCGTTTTTAGGGTTTTAATGAAAATCGTTTTTTGCTATTATTCTTGAATAACGTAATCCTAACTTGTTAGGGTTACTTTAGATTCTGATTGTAATCCTAATCGTGTTGTTCATTACCTAATTTGGATTGCGTAACCATGGGAGCAGGTTAGCTATTGAGCGTGGTGTGTTTAAACCCTAACTTTTAGTTGGGGTTTGATTGGTAGTCGATTGTCTTTCAGTTGCTGCTATGGTTATCGATTTGTTTGGTATTGTTTGTGGGGTGTAGAGAGATGGAAAAGGGTTTCTTGATAAAGGTGGTTCTTCGGTGAAGGCTTTAAAACAACCACCAACTTGGCCGATCAAGTTGGTGGAAACACGGACACTAACTTCGTATCAAAGGGTTGATATTCGGGAGTTGGAAGCTAGGTTAAAACGTCTCCAAGGTGAACGTGGTTTAGAGGGTGCTCTCAAGTCGCTAGGGTTGGTCTTAACCTCAAAGACGCATGATGTTCATTCGGATTCTATTTGGGGTAAAATTAACTGGAACATACAAGTTATAGGAATAAATCGTGGGTGGTTTGGATTCGAGCACTAATTTTTTCTGTGATGTGTTGAATTCTGGTCCTAGCATGGTGAATGCTTCTTCGTGTCCTAACGTTGAAACTAATGAAGTAAGGTCATTTGCTAATGTATTAAATCCGAACGTGTCTCTAGGAAAGTGAATTTCCGTGCCTTGGTGAATGAGGCCTTGAATTGAAAATCATGATACGGTGCTTCCAAAGGTCGCTATGGAAGGTGTATTCAACCGTTATGAAAATACACTTGTTGGCTTCTTTGTTGGCAAGAATGTTGCTTTTCATTTGGTTTTGAACTACGCCACCAATACATGGGGTAAGTTTGGGTTTAAGAAACTAATGAAGAATGATGATGGTGTTTTTCTTTAAATTCGATTCTAAAGAGGGTGTTGAGAGTGTTCTTCAACAGGGCCCATGGATTATTCGCATTCTCCTCTCATTCTCACTAAATGGACTCTGATGTGCTATTGTCTAAAAGTGAGGTAACTAAAGTTCCGCTTGGATTAAATTGCATAATGTGCCATTACTTGCATACTCGGAAGATGGGTTGAGCTTAATTGCTACTCGGTGGGTGTCGATTATGCTAGATGCTTTTACTAGCTCCATGTGTGTTGATTCATGGGGTCGCATTAGTTTTGCTCGTGCTTTTGTGGAATTATCATACAAGTTGAGCTTAAACATGTGGTGACTATGGCGATCCCTAATAAGGATGATACTAGTTTTACTACGGCAAGTATAAAGGTGGAATATGAATGGAAGCCACCCATTGTGTGGAATGTAAAGTGTTTGGGCATGATATCGCTTGTTGTCCTAAGAGTTTTAAGGAGCATAATGATGCTCCTCCCACTCAAAGGTGGACTAAACCGATGATGGTTTTAAGGTGGTGCAGAATCGGAAAGCCAAACCTAAATGTATGAAGATGACTGGTGGTATTAATATGGGTAAGGGTCCTAGATTTGCACCTAGGAAGCGGTATATGTTGCAAAGACGAAGACAGGCAATGCTAGTGGTAATGCTAAAGATACACCGGTTACTACGTCTAACGCTTTTGGGACTCTTGAGGTGGAAGATGAATGTAATGTGGATGATTCTTCTAATAACAAGGACATGACGGGACGTCTTCGCTACTATTAAGGAAGCGGTATTGATGGATCTCGGGGCGGACTCTCGATTGGTGGCGCCTAAGTCTCCGGAGACTGGGACTTCTTCTGCGGCCAAGCTTGTGAGTGATTCAATGGGAACCATGTATGGTGGTTCTCCCATAGTGAGAAGATTGGTAAGCTTGAAAGCTAATTATTGATGGGAAAGCTACTCGTGGATGATGATGGTCTTCCTATTCCGCTCACCTCTTCTACTAAGAGAGTTAATCCTTTTTCTAAAGTGGGCGAGATTGTGGTGTCGATTACGAAGATGAGGTTGTTGCTAACCCATTTGATGAGTCTCTAATATTTTTGTGGGGCCAAGAATTTGAAGATGAGTATGATGATTATGACTTTGAAGACTATCTGAAACAGGTTCGTGATCTTCCAGAATTTGGATTCCTTTAATGCCATGTATGGCACAACGTTTCAAGGTCCTAGGAAGTAATGTTAGTGTTGTGTCATATAATATCATTTGAGTAGTGGTTTGTTTTCTTATTTAGAGAATTGGAAGTTTCTTGTTATGTAAGCTTTTGCCTATGTAACGGGTGAGATATGGGATTTCACCATATCCAGTGTACTTAAACGCTTATTTGGTTAATATATTTACCGGTGCAGTGTGATTACTCCCTTTACCCAAAAAAAACGTTAGCGATGTCATTACGGTGGTGCGGTGGCAAATTTTGGTTGTGGGTTTTAGTAACAAATTGGTCATCATCATCAACATGTCAAACCCACAAAGAATTTAAAATAAACAGTTACAATAAAAACCACATTATCATCAACATCTTCCATCCATAAATCTAAAAAAAATACAACAAAACCAACAAAATTAGTGTCTTAGATTTAGAGGCCATCGTTTTTTAAATACCGAGTATGGTCTAGCGAAATATGTTTTTTTTATTTCTTTAAGGTAATGTTCATAATTTCATGATTATTTTATTAGTTAAGACGCCTATAATTTAATTAGCGCACAAAGTCGAATGGCGTAGTTTACTCTTAATTTTATAAAGTTTTAAGAAAACAAGAAATGTGATAAGTTTATTTAAGCCAATATAATTTATTTGAATTTTAACAATTAAAGTTTTATTAATTATAATTCACTTTTTCTTATTTTATTTTTTTGCAAAATCGACACATGTGTTTTTATAAATATTAATTTTGTTGGATGAAACTTGTATAGGTTTGACTAAATTGAAGCTAATTTTAACTTTAATTTTTCAATAAGAATGCTCGATTTTAAAATGAGCTCTCTCATTGGTCAATAGAAAAATCCAATTGTCCATTTTGTATCTTATCGTGTTATACTAGTTTTAGAACTCGTGCACGCACGATGTTTGGGTGAATAGCATAAGGGGCAATACTATTTTACTAACTTTGTTTTGAAGTTAAATATTGTAACAAATAAAAAAATCCATGATTTTTTAATGTCTAAGATTTCCTACAAAATTCTATTAAATTTTGATACTTATATACTTATAATGCCCATGCACGCACTGTTTTTTTACATAATTATTTCGTTGTATATTAATATCGATTGATATTTTGTATTGATTTTTGTTGTACGCAGGATTTTACTTGGTTTAACTAGCGTGGTGTTTAGGTTGATCTTGTTTAAATTAACTATTCATATCATGTTCTACACATTATGCATGTTTAGTAGCACATAAATACCCCTTTAAAAAATATGTGTCATTGCTATATGTACAGTTTCTTTTAATTATTTTCATATCACAGTAACCCGTGAAGTCGTGCATTCGTTTTGTTATTTATATTCCTGTTAATAATAATTTTAGCCGTATTTAATTTTCAAACCCGTATATGCGCAGGTTAACATACAAGGAAGAATAACATGAGTTATTATTAAATATGAATAGGTAAAAAAAGTAATTTTTCAAATATTCTTACTTCATATCATAAAGAGGAATAACATAACTCGTTCATATATGTATAATCGCGTGTATTCATTTACATGTCACAGTAACCCGTGCTTTCATTCTGAAATTTATAATTCCGTGAAAATACATTAATTCAATATATATTGATAATAATATTTATAAATAGGGCAAATATTTTTAAAATGTAACATACTTGCCACCATTTGCTTTTGTTGGTAGTGAACAATTTTTTTTGCTTTAGTAGATACTTTTCTTTCAAATTCATCATTTTTTCGGTATTTTGCGATATTTTTGGACATTTTTACCCCTCTTAGCTAATAGAAAATTTTTTTTCCTGAAAGGAAAAAATGTCATATATTACCCTAAAAATGATGAATTTGAAAGAAAAGTACCCACAAAAGCAAAAAAGTTCGTTTGCTACCCAAAAAAGAAAATGAGGACAAGTATGATACATTTTTAAAATATTTGCCTTTATAAATAACAACAACGTATATGTTGTATATTTTTTGTAAAATATAAAGTATATTGGGTATACCGTATAGGGGTATTTTTAAGGATTTATAAAGTTATTCAAAAACATGAAAATAGATAAATATATTTATGTCTATATAATTTATTTAAAATTTAACAACAAAAGTTTTATTAATTACCCTCTTATTTTTTGAAGTTTTTTTTTTTTTTTAAATCGACACACATGGTTTTATTCATATTTATTTGTTTAATGAAATTTAGATGGGTTTAACCAAATTGAATTCAATTTTTACTTTTATTTGCCAATAGTAATGCTAATTTTTGCCATGTAGGCAAAATGGTTCACTCTCATTAGTCCAATTAAATTTCTCGACAAACATTTCTCCAATTTTTGGAAATCTCGTATTGTATAAGAGATAAGACATGTTAAACTTTTGATTTACAATTTGAAATGCCCTTCTAACAGTTACTACTCCATTATGGGTAAGGGCATCGAGTTCGACACAACATATACGATTTGCACATACTTATTTTTTATTTGTATACAACATTTCATGTTTTGCATATTTGTTACATTATGCTTATTCTCCTTGTATATTATTAATGTGCAAATCTTAAGTAATCATGTGCAAATCTAAACTATATGTGTATGTAAATCACCTCACACTAAACCGAACAAGTTCCATTGCCGAGACCCTTTAAATAACGCAAGACTTTATAAACTTATAAAGTTATTCAAATACGTATGTTACATGTATAATAATATGCATTATCAACATAGGACACTACACATCATTGAATAAAACATATTACAACCAGCTACAGTTTTGCCCAAATTTAATACAAAAATAGGCATGTAAAGGTTCTTGAAAATGGCCTATCGATCATTAGGAATGTTACTATTATCCATAACGTATGGTCTCCTAATACAAGCCCTAAAAAGGAAGATCTTACACGATTTCGTGTTTGGGTTTACTTATATAATGTTCCTATTGCGACATTTACAGAAGATGGCTTGAGTATGATAGCAACTAAGATTGGTAAACCAATTATATTAGATGCCTATACTATTATAATATGTTTGGAGTCATAGGGTCGTAACAGTTATACAAGAGCACTTATTGAAATTAGCTCAGAACAGGTTTTGAAAACTCGTTGGTACATGCTATACCTATGCTTCAATGGGATGGTTGTATTAAATATTCTATTACGATTAATATGAATGGCAGATACCTCGGTGCGAACCATGCAAAACTTTTAGACATTCTGATGACGACTATTCAAAAATGGTTCGTGTTAATCGACAC
This sequence comes from Chrysanthemum lavandulifolium, assembly GCA_022545495.1. Taxonomy (NCBI): domain Eukaryota; kingdom Viridiplantae; phylum Streptophyta; class Magnoliopsida; order Asterales; family Asteraceae; genus Chrysanthemum; species Chrysanthemum lavandulifolium. Next base: position 288,192,583 of record CM040238.1, on the reverse strand, counting down.
ACGTGTTTCTATTCATACTTATTTGTTGACTGAAATTTAGATGGGTTTAACCAAACTGAATTTAATTTTGACTATTATTTGCCAATAGTAATACTAATTTTTGTCATGTTGGCATAATGGTTCACTCTCATTAGTCCAATTAAGGTGTTGTTTGTTTGTTAAGAGGCTATGAGTCGAATTTGATTTGCACATCCGAATATGAATGTACGATTGAAAAATCTAAATGTGATTCTACCTTAATGTGAATAAGTGGTTGAGAAATCTCAATGTGATGATATAAAAGTGTTTGTTTTATAAGAATATATGAAGGTGTTAGATTATTATGGTTTACAATTAAAATGCAAAACAATTTTTATTAGGGATGAAAATTTTCATCCATATAAAATATGACTTGATACCCACACAATAATAAACGAGTTATGTTTGTAGTTAAATGGGTGATCAACACGCGTAACACGTCTAATAATGGGTTTTGGTTTCACATTTCAACATAAGAATTGTCACCATAGTTATTATTATCTTGTACATCCTTTATAACGAAAGTGTGCAATGATTCTCTTTAATTGTACTTTCTATAGGAAAGAGAACAAAATAAATAAACTGGAAAGAAAACCAACTATAAAAAATAACCAAAACACACACACACATTAAAAAGCGAAGATATGAGACATTAAGGTTGCATTTGTTTTTCTGAAGAACCTCTTAATAACATATTAATATGACTTATTCAAATGCAATAAGATGTTTTGACAAAAAAGTGTGTTTGTTTTATTCCTGTCATTAAGAGGCAATAAGAGACAATCAAGATTAAGACTGTTTGTTTTTTATGATCATTAAGAGACGCTAAGAGGTAAAACATCTTATTGAACTAGATAATGAGGGGTTTCTTAACACTTCTTAATGTCTAACACATTCAAATAATTTTACAAAAACAAATATTTTTATCTCGGTCAGATTCATATTTCTCAACCACTTATTCATATTAAGCATTCAGATTCAGATGTGCGAATTCGATTCATACTCAGAGCCTCTTAACAAAAGAACATTACCTAAGAGGTGTTAAGATACCCTCAACATCTAGTTCAATAAGATATTTTTATCTCTTACGACTTCTTAATGATCATTAAAAAAAAAACAAACGCTCTTAATCTTGACTTCCTCTTATTTCCTCTTAATGACAGGAAAAAAACAACACACTTTTTAGTCTAAACATTTGATTGCATCTGACAGAGTCAGATTAAGATGTTATTAAGAAGTTTTTCTGGAAAACAAAGACAACCTAAATTTCTGAAAATACATTTTCCAATTTCTAGAAATCTCTTATTATATAAGAGATATGAGATGTTAAATTTTTGATTTACAATTTGAAATGCCCTTCTTATAGTTACTATTCCTTTATGGATTAAGGGTCGAGTTTGAAACAACAAAAAGGATTTGCACGTACTTAGTTTCGATTTGTAAGCAACATTTTTCGCTTTGCATATTTATTACATTATGCTTATTCTCCTTGTATATTGTTATGTGCAAATCTTAAGTAAACATTGCAAATCTGAAGTGTATGTGTATGTAAATCACCTCACACTAAACCAAAAAAGTTCCATTGCCGAGACCCTTTAAATAACGCATGACTTGATAAAATTATAAAGTTATTCAAATACCTATGTTACATGTTTAATAACATGCATTACCTTTTTCCTCTTTTCTTTTTTCTTTCTTATTTTTGAACTCACAATATAAACATAGGACCCTACACATCATTGACTAAAGAACATTACAACCACATATCGTTTGCCAAGGATATTGACTCCTGAACTAATACAATTAATGTTAGTCTATCTCTTAATATTAGTGTTTTCATAACAACGATGGATGTTAACTATTGTTGACCCGAACATTTCATAATAATAAATAAATTAGAGGCTATTTTTCCTATAGATAATAAACTTGTTATATATCCCGTGAACACATGGGGCTTTTGCAAAAATCTTACATAATGTGTTATATATCCAAAGCATAAGGCGAACTTTAGAACTCTAGATGCTAATGTCTTAGTTTCATTATATTATATGTTTACTTTATCTTAACTTTGATGATATAAAAGTGTTTTTTTAAAAATATCTTAATGTGTTAGATTATTAATGTTCGCAATTAAAATTAAATTTTTTTATTACGGTGAAGATTTTCCATCCGCTATAAAATATGACTTGACACCGACACAATAATAAATGGGTTATGTTTCTGCTAAATGGGTTATCTACACGGTTAACACGTTTAATAATGGGTCAGGTTTGGGTTGACATTCGCAACCCATCAAAACATAATTGGGTTTTGATTTAACATTTCAACATAAGAATTGTTACCTTAGTTATTATTATCTTGTACATCCTTTATATAACAAAAGTTTGAATGATTCTTTTAAACTTACTTTTTATTGGAAAGCCAACAAAATAAATAAAATGGAAGCAAACCAACAATAAAAATAGCCAAAATACACACACACACAAACTCTAAAAGCAATGTTATAAAACATTAAAAGGTGTTAAGACACCTCTCAACATCTAGTTCAATAAGATGTTTTCACCTCTTACTGCCTTTTAATGATCAAAAAAAAAAAAAAAAAAAAAAAACACTGTTAATCTTGACCGCCTCTTATTGCCTCTTAATGACAGGAAAAACACAAACACACTTTTAGTCTAAACATTTGTTGCGCATCCGACTAAGTCGATTAAAATGTTATTAAGAAGTTTTCTTGAAAACAAACACAACCTAAATTTCTCAACATACATTTTCCAAATTTTGGAAATCTCCTATTATATAAGAGATAAGAGATGTAAAACTTTTGATTTACAATTTGAAATGCCCTTCTTATAGTTACTATTCCATTATGGATTAAGGGTCTCGAGTTTAAAACAACAAATATGATTTGCACATACTTAGTTTCGATTTGTATACAACATTTTATGCTTTGTATATTTGTTAAATTATGCTTATTCTCCTTGTATATTGTTATGTGCAAATCTTAATTAAACATGTGCAAATCTAAAGTATATCTGTATGTAAATTACCTCACACTAAACCAAACAAGTTCCATTGCCGAGACCCTATAAATAACTCATGACTTAATAAAATTATAAAGTTATTCAAATACGTATGTTACATGTATAATAACATGCATTACATTTTATTTATTTATTTATTTATTGAACTTATAATATGCATAATCAACATAGGACCCTACACATCATTAACTAAATCATATTACAACCACATATCTTTTGCCAAGGATATTGACTCCTGAACTAATACACTTAATGTTAGTCTATCGCTTAATATTAGTCTTTGCATAACAACGACGGGTGTTAACTATTGTTGACCTGGACATTTCATAATAATAAATAAATTAGAGGCTATTTTTCCTATAGATAATAAGCTTGTTATATATCACATGCACGCACGGGGCTTTTGCATAAATCTCACATAATGTGTTATATATCCAAAGCATAAGGCGAACTTTAGAATTCTAGAAGCTAATGTCTTAGTTTCGTTATATTATATGGATACTTTATAGGAAAAAGGCTTGCTTTTCCTATTGTGGAGAATTACGTGAAGAATGCTTGGGTGAAATATTGTATTCGAAGAGTCACGATGAACTCAAATGGATTCTTCTTCTTCAAACTTAATACAAAATCAGGTATGGAACAAGTTCTTTAAAACGGTCCATCGAACATTAGGAATGTTCCTCTTATCCTTAACATATGGTCTCCTAATGCAAGCCTTAAAAAGGAAGATCTTACATGAGTACCTGTTTGCTTTAAGTTGCATAACGTTCCTATTGCGGCGTTTACGGAAGATGGCTTGAGTATGATAGCAACTAATATTGGTAAACTAATTATGTTAGATGCCTATACTAGTACAACGTGTTCGGAGTCGTAGGGTCGTAACAGTTATACAAGAGCACTTATTGAAATTAGCTCAGAACAGGTTTTGAAAGACTCGTTGGTACTTGCTATACCTATGCTTGAAGGGAATCGTTGTATTAAAGATACTATCACAATTAAATATGAATGGCAGCCACCTTGGTGCAAAACATGCAAAACTTTTGGACATTCTGATGAACACCGTCCAAAAATGGTTTGTGTTAATCAACATGGTAGGAAGGAGGATATCAGCGATGGGTTTATGGAAGTAACTAGGAAATGATGAAAAGGGAAGCAGATTGTTAAGCAATCTGCTCGTCACATTGATGGGGTGAGGTTGTCTAAACCAAAACCTAACTACTATTACCGTCCTAAGCAAAAAAGCACCACTGTGAATGCTAATAATGCTTCTACTTCCAATGATGTTAACATGGTGACTATGAAAAACTCATTTACTGCTTTGTCTAACGAGGCTGATTATGTGTGGGGAACTAGATATATTTGGTGTGAATATTGAAGATACACCTAAGATTAATAAGACGCATGGGGATGACTGATGAGAGTGAAGATGTGGAAATTAAAATGTTTTTGATGAAACCTCTAAATTCATGGAACAAGATGCATTTAGTGATCCGAAGGGGCCAGCCACTACAAGGATATTGAGCTATAATGACGACATATGTCATCGCTAAAAGTATTTATTATGAATTAAGAAACATATTTAATATTTTAAAATTAATATAGTAAGAAAATCATTTAATAGGCACTATTAGAGACGAGACAAGTCGTCACTAAAAGTATTTATGAAATAAATAAAAAAGAAATGATAAATACTTTCAACAATGACATATCTCGTCGCTAAAAGTGACCTATATCATTATCAGATGAGGTTGCATGCATTTATTTTTAGATTTTTGGAGACTATTTCTTCAACCAAATTTTCATATTTTTCCCATTTGAAAGTTCAATGTTCAACAAAAAACATAGGTCGTCGTCACAATACAAATACGAAGATGTTCAACAAAGAATATAGTTCAAAATCACAATACAACCTTACTCACTTATGTTGTCTTCTCAATCCTCTTCATCATCTAGAGTCTCACGGGAATCGGGCGGTGCATGAACGATAATATTAATGTTCGTGGCTTGTACCTCATTGAAGAAATGTGTGAACCAAGAATTTGTCGCCGCGACAACTTTATCCACCTGAGCTTGGGTATATATTCTTTGATGGGATTTGGCGCTTAAAGAACTTGATGCATGCCCCGGTAAGTTGGGAGGGAAAGCGAAAAATAGGTGGAAAAATATTTTGGAAAAGAAAACATAAATAAATAGATAAAAGTACTTTACGAGATGTAATGTCATCATAGACTTTTCACTTTCAAAGGAAAAAATAAATTGAAAAAGTAAGTATATATGCTTCTAAAAGTACGAATCAAAATTGTATACAAATAGACGTATGGCCGTCGTTGCTAAAAGTACCAGTCAAAAACGTAACCTTTTTGTCGTTTAGTTAACTTTTAGCAACGACACATGTCGTCACCTGAAGTCCAGATTTGTTAATCATTCTTATAAAAGTTGTATTCGCGTTAAAAAAAAAGTAGTTCTACAGCAGAAGTGACATATGACTATTTATGGTCAATGATGTGACAAAATCATTTAATTGATACGCAAATGTTAAAGAGCTTTATCATGAAAATTTATTTACAGATTTGCATCAAACAGAACAAAAAAAGTAAATGATAACACAAAATGAATTATCTGATTATAAGAATTTTCACATCAAAATTGACAGAGCTCATTTTTGGCCCTTTTTTTTTTTACATTTGCACTTGGATCTGTACAAAGCACATTGTTTTACAGTTGATCTCACATTCTGGATAATTTTGATCAAAGCTTTATTTGGAACTGATTTGAAAACAAAAATAGAATATTTATTTACAAAGCGATTAAGCTGTACTACACAGTTACACTATTCTCCAAAAGGGACATTAATTTCTCAAGTAAAACAATCTTTGTGGAATAATATGACACCACCTAAAATTTAAATTGGAAATTAATTTATGAGAAAAGGGTAGCTCAAGTATAAATATAGACATCCGAACCTTCAGTTTATAGAAAAAAACATGCAAAAGCAAGTAATGGCTTCTTCAAAGTTCTTACTTTTTTCTTTAGCTCTACTACTCGTTGCTCTCTCATTTGCACCAAACCTTGCTTCTGCTTCTTTGGAGGAAGCAAATGCTCTTCTAAAATGGAAAGCAAGCCTTAAAATCCCAAACAACTCGCAAATTGTATCTTCTTGGAGACCCCTTCCAACGAATACTAGTTCACCCGCTTCGTGCCCTTCATGGTATGGAATTGCTTGCAACGTTGATGGGAACATTAACATGTTGAACCTCTCGACGTCTGAGTTAAAAGGTACGCTTCACCGCTTCCCGTTCTCTATTCTAGGCAATCTTATCCATTTTGAGCTTAGTGCAAACAGCTTCTTTGGTCCCATCCCACCAGAAATCGGACACTTGTCCAAACTTGTCTATCTTAATTTTTCAACCAATCAGTTTTCTGGTGTAATTCCACCTACCATTGGTATACTAAGCCAGCTAAACGTTTTGCAACTTTTGGAAACAATTTTCTTGGTTCAATTCCTTCATCGTTGGGTGATTTAAAGTCTCTAACTGATTTCTGATTGAGTTACAATCAACTCAATGGTTCAATTCCTTCATCGTTGGGTCATTTGAAGTCTTTGAATATCCTTTATTTGGGGCAAAGTAAACTATCCGGGCCCATTCCAATTGAATTAGGGAATATGAAGTCTCTCATTCAATTAGATTTGAGCGAAAATCAACTATCTGGGCCCATTCCTACTGAGTTGGGGAATATGAAGTATCTCACTGAATTATATTTGAGCTATAATCAACTCAATGGTTCAATCCCTTCATCGTTGGGTGACTTGACGTCTCTGAATTTCCTTTATTTGGGGCAAAATCAACTATCCGGGCCCATTCCAATTGAATTAGGGAATATGAAGTCTCTCATTCAATTAGATTTGAGCGAAAATCAACTATCTGGGCCCATTCCAATTGAATTAGGGAATATGAAGTCTCTCATTCAATTATATTTGCACGATAATGAACTCAACGGTTCAATCCCTTCATCGTTGGGTGATTTGAAGTCTTTGAATATCCTTTATTTGTGGGAAATCAACTCTCTGGACCCATTCCAATTGAATTAGGAATATGAAGTCTCTAGCGATTTAGAATTGAACGGAAATCAACTCAATGGTTCAATCCCTTCATCGTTGGGTGACTTGACGTCTCTGAGTTTCCTTTATTTGGGGCAAAATCAACTATCCGGGTCCATTCCAATTGAATTAGGGAATATGAAGTCTCTCATTCAATTATATTTGCACGATAATGAACTCAACGGTTCAATCCCTTCATCGTTGGGTGATTTGAAGTCTTTGAATATCATTTATTTGTGGGGAAATCAACTCTCTGGACCCATTCCAATTGAATTAGGGAATATGAAGTCTCTAACTGATTTAGAATTGAACGGAAATCAACTCAATGGTTCAATCCCTTCATCGTTGGGTGACTTGACGTCTCTGAATTTCCTTTATTTGGGGCAAAATCAACTATCCGGGCCCATTCCAATTGAATTAGGGAATATGAAGTCTCTCATTCAATTAGATTTGAGCGAAAATCAACTATCTGGGCCCATTCCAATTGAATTAGGGAATATGAAGTCTCTCATTCAATTATATTTGCACGCTAATGAACTCAACGGTTCAATCCCTTCATCGTTGGGTGATTTGAAGTCTTTGAATATCCTTTATTTGTGGGGAAATCAACTCTCTGGACCCATTCCAATTGAATTAGGGAATATGAAGTCTCTGGCGATTTAGAATTGAGCGGAAATCAACTCAATGGTTCAATCCTTCATCGTTGGGTGACTTGACGTCTTCGAGTTTCCTTTATTTGGGGCAAAATCAACTATCCGGGTCCATTCCAATTGAATTAGGGAATATGAAGTCTCTCATTCAATTATATTTGCACGATAATGAACTCAACGGTTCAATCCCTTCATCGTTGGGTGATTTGAAGTCTTTGAATATCCTTTATTTGTGGGAAATCAACTCTGGACCCATTCCAATTGAATTAGGGAATATAAAGTCTCTAACGATTTAGAATTGACCAATAATCAACTCAATGGTTCAATTCCTTCATCGTTGGGTGATTTGAAGTCTTTGAATTTCCTTTATCTGGCCTATAATCAACTATCTGGGCCCATTCCAATTGAATTAGGGAATATGAAGTCCCTCATTCAATTAGATTTGAGCGAAAATCAACTATCTGGGCACATTCCAATTGAATTAGGGAATATGAAGAATATCACTAACTTAGATTTGAGCGAAAATCAACTCAATGGTTCAATTCCTTCATCATTAAAAAACATGAGAAGCCTTCAGCTTCTGTCTCTCCGTGTGAACATGTTATCCGGTCCTATACCACAAGGAATCGGAAGTCTACAATTGTGTAGGCTACTGCTGGACACAAATCAGTTGTCTGGCCAAATTCCAAAGGATTTTGGTGAGATGAGAAGTTTGTTAGATTTAAACATGAGCGATAACAACCTTTCGGTGTTATACCTCAAGAGCTTGGATCACTGCATGGCCTCCTTACTCTTGACCTATCCAAAAATTTGTTAAACGGGTCATTACAAAGATTTGTTGGTGATTGGGTACAAATCACTCGCATATATCTTAATAATAACAAGCTCAGTGGAAAGATCCCATCGGAGATCGGTAAATTAAGTCATCTCAATGTTCTTGATTTATCTTGGAATTCCCTCACACAACAGATACCATCGGAAATTGGAAGTTTAAAAAGTCTGGTAACGATGAATCTTTCTCACAATAAGCTATCTGGTTCTATTCCTAATGGTTTGATAACTTGCCAAGAGGATTGATATCGACTTGTCTTACAATGAGCTCACAGGTCCGGTTCCCCATATGCTGTCTTTCTAAATGTGTGCGGAGAAGCATTACAAGGAAATGATGGTGCGTGTGGAAATGTTACACGTTTAAAACTTTGTGAAAGTCAAAAGATAATGAAGAAAACAATCATTTTCATCATAAGCTCATCCTTGTAACTACGGTCCCACTTTTAGCGGCTCTTTTACTTGGTTTATTCACGTGTGGCCTCATTGCTCATCGACGAGAAAGGAACTTCTCCACGAAACCATCAGGCGAAGAAGGTGGCGGATTTTTCTCACTAACAAGTTTTGATGGACAGGCAACGTATGATGAAATCATCAAGGAAACAAACGGTTTTGATGAAGCATATTGTATTGGGATGGGAGGATATGGTACTGTGTATAAAGCTGAGTTACAACCCAACAATATAGTAGCTGTCAAGAAACTTCATTCATCCTCTGAGAATGACGATCAAGGCTTCCTAAATGAGGTACGAGCACTAACAAACATAAGGCACGAAACATAGTAAAACTCTATGGATATTGCTTCCATGCTCGTCACTCATTTTTGATTTGAATATCTTGAGAAGGAAGTCTAAAATCACTCTTGAGTAGCGATATCACATCAAAGGAAATTGATTGGTGAAAAGGGTGAGAATTGTTAGGGCTGTTGCGAATGGTTTGGCTTATATGCACCATGATTGCACACCACCTATAATTCATAGAGACATTTCTGCAGCTAATATCCTTCTCGATTCGATTATGAGGCACATATCTCGGACTTTGGAACAATGAAGCTTCTAAAGTGGATTCATCCAATTGGATCTGCGGTTGTAGGCACCTATGGCTATATTGCACCGGTAACTACCATATATTTTAAAAGTTATATATACTATATGTACTAATTCTCAAGTTTCAAATTTCTCTTAATCATGATCACATATAACATTTTTTTATTCTCATATTTGCTTCCATGTAGAGCTTGCTTATACGATGGTAGCGACAGAGAAATGCGATGTGTATAGTTTTGGAGTTGTTGCACTAGAAGTGATTATGGGAAAACATCCTGGAGAACTTATATCATCTCTACCAACATTGTCTACTGATGATCTATTGCTATCCAATGTAGGAGATAGTCGGATTCCGCCACCATCATCTCTAGTTGAGAAAGTAGCTCATTCAATTTTGAATGTCTCACGGGCTTGTTTGAACTACAACCCGCAGGAAAGGCCAACAATGCGCCAAGTCACAGATTTATTGTCAGTTGATGATCGAGTTTGTATGATGTCTAGTCATAAGTCATAAAGTTTAAGAAACTTTTATGTTTAAGAAAAAGTTTTATGTTTTTTTTTTTTTCTTCTCCTGAATTATCATGTAGATCGATATTAAATAAGAAAATATTTTATATCAATGAAGATTGCTACCTTCCTATACTAGTAATATAGTTACGTGTATATCAGTTAAAAAATTACCAATTAATGGGAAATTTGTATATCAGTTAGAGTTAATTCTTACTCATATCAAAAATATAGTAAACAGTGAGTGCACACAAAGGTGTTCAAAGACGTCAAATGACTCAACGATTGTCAAAAATATGACATAGACTGGAGAAGAAAGTTAGCTAAAGGAAATTTGTCTCTCAAAAAAGATGACCTAAGGTATGGATTAACTAATGTACTGTTGTTTTTTTTTTTGGGTAAAGGGGAGTAATCCTGCACCCTGGTAAATAAATTAACCAAATAAACGTTTAAGTACAATGGATATGAGTGAAATCCCATATCTCAGCCCGTTACATAGGCAAAAAGCTTACATAACAAGAAACTTCCAATTCTCTAAACAAGAAAACAAACCACTACTCAAATGATATTATATGACACAACACTAACATTACTTCCTAGGACCTTGAAACGTTGTGCCATACATGGCATTAAAGGAATCCAAATTCACGGAAGATCACGAACTGTTTCGCATAGTCTTCAAAGTCATAATCATCATACTCATCTTCAAATTCTTGGCCCCACCAAAATATTAGCGAGACTCATCAAAAGGGTTAGCAACAACCTCATCTTCGAATCGACACCACAATCTCGCCCACTTTAGAAAAAGGGTTAACTCTCTTAGTAGAAGAGGTAGACGGAATAGGAAGACCATCATCATCCACGAGTAGCTTTCCATCAATAATTAGCTTTTCAAGCTTACCAATCTTCTCGACTATGGGAGTAGAACCACCATACATGGTTCCCGTTGAATCACTCACAAGCTTGGCATGAGAAGAAGTCCCGGTCTCCGGAGACTTAGACGCCCACCAATATCAATACGAGTCCGCCCCGAGATCCATCAATACCGCTTCCTTAATAGTAGCGAAGACGCCCCATCATGTCCTTGTTATTAGAAGAATCATCCACATTACATTCATCTTCCACCTCAAGAGTCCCAAAAGCGTTAGACGTAGTAATCGGTGTATCTTTAGCATTACCACTAGCATTTGCGGTGTCTTCGTCTTTGCAACATATACACCTTCCTAGGTGCAAATCTAGGACCCTTACCCATATTAATACCACCATCATCTTCGTACCTTTAGGTTTGGCTTTCCGATTCGCACCACCTTAAAACCATCATCGGTTTAGGTCCACCTTGAGTGGGAGGAGCATCATTATGCTCCTTAATACTCTTAGGACAACAAGCGTTATCATGCCCAAACACTTTACATTCCACACAATGTGGCGGCTTCCATTCATATTCCACCTTTATACTTGCCGTAGTAAAACCAAGTATCATCCTTATTAGGGATCGCCATAGTCACCACATGTTTAAGCTCAACTTCGGATGATAATTCCACAAGAGCACGAGCAAAACTAATGCGACCCCATGAATCAACACACATGGAGCTAGTAAAGCATCTAGCATAATCGACACCCACCGAGTAGCAATTAAGCTCAACCCATCTTCCGAGTATGCAAGTAATGGCACATTATGCAATTTAATCCAAACGGGAACTTTAGTTACCTCACTTTTAGACAATAGCACATCAGGAGTCCATTTAGTGAGAATGAGAGGAGAATTGCGAATAATCCATGGGCCCCATTGAAGAACACTCTCAACACCCTCTTTAGAATCGAATTTAAAGAGAAAAACACCATCATCATTCTTCATTAGTTTCTTAAAACCAAACTTACCCCATGTATTGGTGACGTAGTTCAAAACCAAATGAAAAGCAACATTCTTGCCAACAAAGAAGCCAACAAGTGTATTTTCATAACGGTTGAATACACCTTCCATAGCAGCCTTTGGAAGCACCGTATCATGATTTTCAATTCGCGTCTCATTCACCAAGGCACGGAAATTCACTTTCCTAGAGACACGTTCCGGATTTAATACATTAGCAAATGACCTTACTTCATTAGTTTCAACGTTAGGACCTGAAGTAGAAGCATTCACCATGCTAGGACCAGAATTCAACACATCAGCAGCAAAAGGCGAAGAAACATTAGTGCTCGAATCCAAACCACCCACAGACGTATTCCTATAACTTGTATGTTCCAGATTAATTTTACCCCAAATAGAATCCGAATGAACATCATGCGTGCTAGGGTTAAGACCAACCCTAGCGACTTCAAGCAATCACCCTCTAAACCACGTTCACCTTGGAGACGTTTTAACCTAGCTTCCAACTCCTGAATATCAACCCTTTGATACGAGTTCGTGTCCGTGTTTCCACCACCTTGATCGGCCAAGTTGGTGGCTGTTTTAGAAGCCTTCACCAAAGAACCACCTTTATCAAGAAACCCCTTTTCCATCTCTCTACACCCCACAAACAATACCAAACAAATCGATAACCACAGCAGCAACTGAAAGACAATCGACTACCAATCAAACCCCAACTAAAAGTTAGGGTTTAAACACACCACGATCAATAACTAACCTGCTCCCATGGTTACGCAATCCAAATCAGGTAATGAACAAAACGATTAACCCAAACCCAAAGAAGATCCAAGATATAATAATTCACGTTAAAGCACTCTTAGATGTATACAATCGATCTAAAGTAACCCTAACAAGTTAGGATTACGTTATTCAAGAATAATAGCAAAAAACGATTTTCATTAAAACCCTAAAAACGATTCAGAAAATCTAACTAGAACGAGAGGAAACAAAGCACCAAGCAAATCAAGGACCAATTAACAATGAAGTTAATGAAGAACAAGATGAGATCGCTGCTTAGAATCCAAGGTTATAGGCAGAATTGATGAAAAAACGATTTGAGTTTTTAGGGTTTTAAGAAATCGCCAAAGGAGAGAATCGTTAAGGGGCAATGTACTGTTGTTTTCAGATAGGGAAAAAGGTGAATAAGGTAGCAAGAAGGGTAACATCGATGAGAAGGGAAATGGCAAGGAAACTGGAACGCTGACTATAACTTCACACAGTTGGAGGATTTAGTTGAAGTTGGCGATGGAAAAAATGCACGAGTCTTGGTGTCTCTAACTATTCGTAGGGTATCTAGCTAATTTCTCCTTGTTATGCTTAGCGAAAATGATAGAGGTGGCAACGTAAGTATTTCACATCGATTTTATATAATGCTATGGTTTAATGGTTTTATGGGCCAATAAACAAATTGTTACCTAAGTAAAACAATCAAGAGCACACAACAATCAACACGTACACCCAACCAACCACCCGTGGTGTAATTTTATTATAACAATGTCAAGTAGATAAGTCCCCAATTGGGTGCTTACCAAACGAATACACAAGAAAAGATTGATCTCTTCTAGGAAGACACCAATCAACCTCACTACAATAACACTCAACACACAAACAACAAGATCAAATGAAGAGTTTGATCTTGATACATAATACCAAACCTGATATCAAGAATGATATCAATATACCAGACAATAACAAATGCTTAGAGAGAGAAACAATTTAGACTGATTGTGAGAGGATAAAAGATCATCATACCCTAATCAGAATAAGAAGAATATATAGCCTCAAATGTTGCACTCCAGCCCCTCAACTTTAACTCTAGACAAAACCAACTTAAACTTGAAATAACTGAAGATGAGAATAGGAAAGTGTCAACTTCAGCCCCTCAATATAAAATAAGCTTGAACAACTATCTTCAACACCCCTCCTCAAGCTGATTTCCAGAATTCTCTTTAGCTTGATCATCATTTATATCAGAACCAGAATTATTAATACCTGCAAACATATCAACAAGACCAAGATTTTTGCAAAGCACTTTATGTTGAGCTTGACCAAGACAATTTGTAAAATGTCGCTAGCCCCGCTCATCAAGATGAACCTTTTAGTGACTATAACACCAGCAGCCACCTTTTCTCTAACAAAGTGCACATCAATTTCAAAATGCTTTGTTTTCTCATGGAAAACAGGGTTAGCAGCAATTTGAATTGCAGCACTACTATCACAATACACATTTACAGGAAACAATTCACTTAGACCCAAACTATGCAAAAGATTACTCAACCATATGACTTCACAAGCCACAGATGCAAGACTTCTATATTCTGCTTCAGCAGAACTTTTAGACAATGTTGCCTGCTTTTTACTTCTCCAAGAAATTAGAGAATCACCCAAGAAAACACAAAATCCAGTAACTGATTTTCTTGTTTTAGGACATTTGGCCCATCGCATCCGAGTAAGCACTCGACTTAAGACTAGACTCTTTATTAAAGCGTAAACCGCACCCGGTGATCCTTTTAAGTATTTTAAAACTCTTAAAGCGACTTTAAGATGTGATTGCAAAGGATAATGCATATGTTGGCTCAAACAATGTACAAGATAGCTAATATCGTGCCTAGTGTTAGTTAGATAAATCCGTTTTCCAACTAATTTCGATAAGCATTAACATTCTTAAGACCCTTGTCTTTACTAGTTTCAATATGATTTAACACGGTATTCTCGGAAGAGGAGTATCAACCGGTTTAGCGACTAACAAACCATATTCATATAATAATTCTAAACAATACTTCCTTTGAGACATACAAATACCTTTATCATTTCTTAATACTTCAATTCCAAGAAAGTATTTAAGTTCACCAAGATCTTTAATTAAAAACTTTGAGTTTAAAAACCTTTTAAAACTATTGATCTCAGCCTCATTATTCCCAGTTATCACAATATCATCTACATAAACAAGAAGAGCAACAAAAATAGACTCTTTTTGTTTAATGTATAATGAATAATCAAACTTGCTTTGAACAAAACCATGTTCAACCAAGGCAGTTGTAAGCTTAGCATTCCACTGCCTTGGTGCCTGTTTAAGACCATACAAAGATTTATTAAGTTTGCATACTCTAGTTTTATCATTACTGTTATACCCTTCAGGCAGAGTCATATAAACATCTTCAACCAGATCACCATACAAGAAAGCATTATTAACATCCAATTGATACAAAGGCCAAGACATTTTGACAGCAATACTAATAAGACTTCTAACAGTAACCATTTTAACCACAGGACTAAAGGTTTCATCATAATCAAAACCTTCTCTTTGATTATAACCTTTAGCAACAAGTCTAGCTTTATACCTATCCACTTCTCCTGTAGACTTATATTTAATTTTCCAAATCCACTTTGAACCAATAGGTTTTCTACCTAAAGGCAAATTACACTCAGTCCATGTATTATTCCTATTTAAAGCTTCAACTTCATTATTCATAGCATCAACCCAATTAGGATCTTTAATAGCATCACTAAAACAAGTAGGCTCAACAGACTTATTCAAAGAAGAGGCAAAACATCTATTATGCATATTCAATCTTTTGTAATCCACATATTTTTCAATACCATATCTCAACTTAGAACTTAGCACATAATCATTAAACCCGATAGGTTGCTTAGACTCTACTAGACCTTCTTAACATAGGAGATTGAGTATCGATCGCACATCAACATTTTCATAACTAGATTGAGATGACTCATTTAGATTTTGACTAATATTGCCCTCGGACAGCTTTTGGTCACCATAGTTGGTTGCGATTGCCACCCTTCATGTTGCATTTGTGCAAAGATCGTGTTAATACCTTGTGTATTATCTGCCGCAATGATGAAGGGTGTCTCACTACCATCCTCAACGGTGTATCTCTCCCATCATCATAGGGACTTTGAGACTCAAGATTATCAAAAATTCAAATGATCCGCTTCCTTTACACATTGTATATCTGCAGAATCATAGGTTTTCATTTTCGGAGGAAAACATTTTCATAAAACCTTACATCTCTATGAAAAACACATTTCTAGAATCTAGACTTAAAAGTTTATAAGCCTTTTAACAAGAGAAAACCAATTAGAATACATTTTCGGATCTAAAACTCATTTTATCATGATTATTCAAAATAGTTGCAAAACAAAGACAACCAAAAGACCTCAAGTGGGAAAGATTAGGTTTTCTTTTGTGAATCATCTCAAAAGGACATTTACCTTTTAAAATGTAAGATGGCGACTGTTAATCAAATAGACAAGCAGTCAAAATACAATCGACTGAATTTCAAAGGAATTCCCCACAAACATAAGACTCCTTGCCACATTAAGCAAGTGTCTATGTTTCCTTCAAGAATCCCATTTTTTGAGGTGTATGAGCACAAGAAGTTTGATGTATTATACCAAGTTCGGAAAAACATGATGCATTTTTTATTCACAAATTCGGCCCATTATCGACCTTACAGCTTTAATTTTTGAATTAAACCGATTTGAAAACATGTTTATAAAAGTAACAAAACATCAAAAACTTCATCTTTAGTTTTAACTAAATAAACCCATACAACCCTAGAGAAATCATCAACAACGGTCAAGAAATATCTATAACCTTCTCGCTAGTGACTCAGTATGGACCCCATAAGTCAAGATGAACAAGTTCACCTAAAATCTCGACTTATGGTCGACAAAGGAAAAGGCTCCCTTGTTTGTTTAGCCCTATGATGATTTCACAAACAGCATGTAGTATTCTTGAGAAACCAAGATCGGTTTGAAGAACATTCAAAGCGGATCGGAGGTGACCCAGTCTATTATGCCACACAAACTTAGACACATTATGAGACATAATCGGACTACAATTACTCACGAATCAACAGGATGCATATCAAACAGATATGAGACCATCGACCGGCTACCGGTCCCCAAGACATTCTCCTTTTCAAATCTCGAATATAACATTTATCCTCATCAAAACCAACAAACATTTTGCTATCTCGATCGGTTTATTAACGGATAAAAGACTAACACAATAACCGTGCACAACAAGAACATCATATAAAACCACATTATTAGTGAGCTTAAGATTCCCAACATGACCGATAGTAGCAAGAGTGCCATTAGGATGACCAACAGTAATATGTAAACTAGATATATCAGCAATGTTAAACATTCCTTTAGTAGAAACAGTAAGATGCTGATTAGCACCATAATCAATTATCCATCCCAATGTCAAACTCTTAACAGTAAGACTAGAATTAGCAAAATAATACTTAGAGAAGTTCATATTAAACCAAACATTATGATTATAGAATGAAGCCCTACCTGCCATGTTGGCATGTATGCTTCGAGAGAAGAATCATTAATCGAGACAAAAGCTTCTTCATCATTCTAAGTAAAACCGGAAGAAGTGCTAGTAGAAGAAGATTTGTCAATTGGTTTAGCCTCAATATTAGCATTAAATGTTTGTTTAAAACCATTTTGCTTAAAAGAACCATTTGGTTTAGAAAACCGGAGGAAAACCAATTATTTCATAACACCTTTCAATAGTATGTCCAATTTTACCACGCTTTTGCAATTTAGATTAGGATTAGGACCTCTATTAATAGTGTTATTATTATTAGGAGTACTCTAGTGTTATTATTAATATTATTATTAAATCCTCTTCTATTGTTATTAAAAGACTTATGAGAAAAGAAGAAGCATTGGTTTAGATTCAAGAACACTAGAAGACTCAGAACACCCCTATGAGACTCCTCTCTAGAAAGCAGTTATATAAGCATCTTTAACCTCCGGGAGAGGATCCCTAGTTAACAAAGAAGTTCTAACAGTTGATAACAATCATCCAAACCCATAAGAAAGCGCATTAATCTCAAAAGTTGATTATGCAACACCAACTCTTTACTAGCAAAGACAAGAACACTTAACATCACAAACACATATAGGCACTTTAGTTAAAGCATCAAATTCTCTCCACAAGGAGTTAAGCCTATGATAGTAATCAGCAACTGAAGTACCACCTTGTTTAACACAATTAATTTTCTGTAAAAGACTATAAACCACAGAACCATCTACTTTATCATATGTTTCTTGTAATTCTTTCCAGACACATGCAGCATTATCAGAATAAACAAGACCCATATAAACATCTTGAGATACGTAATTCATTAACCATGTTAAAACAATAGCATTGCATCTATCCCATTGAGCAAAGAAGCACATTACTAGTAGAATAAGTTTCTTTAACACAAGAACCATCAACAAAACTGAACTTATTCCTAGCTTGTAAGGCTAATTTCATAGCACCAGACCATATTCTATAATTTTCAGTTCCAACAAGTTTAAATGGAATAAGAGCAGTACCACTATTGTCATTAGTTTGAATATGAAGAGGATTACCAGCATCCAAATTACTAATTAAGATTTCATTATTACCACTAGGTTCACCAATAGCCATAATGAGACAGAGATAAACAATTAAACCAACAGATAACAGAACAAATAACAACCAAGAACAACTAATAAACCAAGACAACCACAACAGTCACAATCACAACTTCTCAAACCCAAAACCTATCCTCCTTCGACCTAGACACAATAAGCTAAACTCACACCCAAGAGTAACTAAATACCAGCCAAGAAGACTGAGAGTGGCCAGAGCAGGTTTCCGTACCACTCACGGTGGCAGGTCAAGGTGTTAACCACTCTGTTTACACCTTCTTGACTAAGTAAATGTTATCTTAAAAGAAGAGAAATATACTTACAGTGAAATACCAGCGGAAAGAAGTACAAACTCACTAGATTCACTTAGTCTAGTGAGATTGTAACCAAGAACGGGCCCAAAAATATCAAGAAATCACCAGGATAAAAACCCCAATAACCAAATTAGGGTTTCAAGAAACCCTAATCAAATTACCCACAAAATCACCAGATCTAATCCCAAACAGATCAAATCAACCACGGCCGTTAAGGAAACAACCTCAATTAACCAAATAAACCTTCAATTGCAAAAATCCCCAAATCAACCTTTAAAACCCTAGAAACCCTAGAATCTCAAAACCACCAGATCAGAACCGTGCGCTCTGATACCATGTAAAAACAATCAAGAGCACACAACAATCAACACGTACACCCAACCAACCACCCCGTGGTGTAATTTTATTATAACAATGTCAAGTAGATAAGTCCCCAATCGGGTGCTTACCAAACGAATACACAAGAAAAGATTGATCTCTTCTAGGAAGACACCAATCAACCTCACTACAATAACACTCAACACACAAACTACAAGATCAAATGAAGAGTTTGATCTTGATACACAATACCAAAACTGATATCAAGAATGATATCAAAATACCAGACAATAACAAATGCTTAGAGAGAGAAACAACTTTGACTGATTGTGAGAGGATAAAAGATCATCATACCCTAATCAGAATAAGAAGATTATAAAGCCTCAAATGTTGCACTCCAGCCCTCAACTTTAACTCTTGACAAAACCAACTTAAACTTGAAATAATCGAAGATGAGAATAGGAAAGTGTCAACTTGGTCCTTCAATATAAAATAAGCTTGAACAACTATCTTCAACATCTAAAGTAACCCTAACAAGTTAGGATTACGTTATTCAAGAATAATAGCAAAAACGATTTTCATTAAAACCCTAAAAGCGATTCGGAAAATCTAACTAGAGCGAGAGGAAACAAAGCACCAAGCAAATCAAGGACCAATTAACAATGAAGTTAATGAAGAACAAGATGAGATCGCTGCTTAGAATCCAAAGTTATAGGCAGAATTGATGAAAAAACGATTTGAGTTTTTAGGGTTTTAAGAAATCGCCAAAGGAGAGAATCGTTAAGGGGCAATGTACTGTTGTTTTCAGATAGGGAAAAAGGTGAATAAGGTAGCAAGAAGGGTAACATCGACAGCAGAAGGGAAATGGCAAGGAAACTGGAACGCTGACTATAACTTCACACAGTTGGAGGATTTAGTTGAAGTTGGCGATGGAAAAAATGCACGAGTCTTGGTGTCTCTAACTATTCGTAGGGTATCTAGCTAATTTCTCCTTGTTATGCTTAGCGAAAATGATAGAGGTGGCAATGGTAAATATTTCATATCATATTTTATATAATGCTATGGTTTAATGGTTTTTATGGGCCAATAAACAAATTGTTACCTAAATTATTGATCGATACAAACTTGTTAGCTTTTTATACAAGTAGCCCCAAACAAAGATTATAAAATTCTCAAAAATAATCAGAAAACACAATTTGCAATGAATAAGCCAAACAAATGCAACATACCTTGCTGGAAGCCACTGGATCAGGTAACCGTAGGGATCTAAGCTTAGAGGAATGTAAAAACAATCAAGAGCACACAACAATCAATACGTACACCCAACCAACCACCCCGTGGTGTAATTTTATTATAACAATGTCAAGTAGATAAGTCCCCAATTGGGTGCTTACCAAACGAATACACAAGAAAGAATTGATCTCTTCTAGGAAGACACCAATCAACCTCACTACAATAACACTCAACACACAAACTACAAGATCAAATGAAGAGTTTGATCTTGATACACAATACCAAACCTGATATCAAGAATGATATCAATATACCAGACAATAACGAATGTTTAGAGAGAGAAACAATTTAGACTGATTGAGAGAGAATTAAAGATAATGAAACCCTAATCAGGATAAGAAGAATATATAGCCTCAAATGTTGCACTCCAGCCCCTCAACTTTAACTCTTGACAAAACCAACTTAAACTTGAAACAACTGAAGATGAGAATGAGATAATGTCAACTTCAGTCCTTCAATATAAAATAAGCTTGAACAACTATCTTCAACAAGGAATAAGCTATTTTTGGAAGCTTCCAGCTTTTAGTTTTGTCAGCATTATCTACAATTCTCCGTTTAATATCCACAACTTTACTGCTTTGTGCATTAATTAGCCTGGGATTTACACGTACAATACAATATAAGCAAAACTATAAATTATGGTTGATGGTTAATGTTTACAGAGTATAACTTACAAGATTGCCAATGGATAATGGAGTGTTTTTCTTTCACATTCCATAGCAGATGCCAAGATGACGAGGCATTTTAGATAGGGCCTAGCGGGCCAGCAATTGAAGGCAGCAGAGGAATATTTAAGTGAGTAATTACATGAATAGTCAATAAATCAGACCCAAATAACACAGATTAAATATGCAAAATGTAGAACAATAAAATGAAAGTTAACGCAAAGGACAGGGACCATTAATATAACTTTAAAAATTGGTAACCTGTCAATATTACATATATTGTATATTGGTAAGTATTTGAAAGTATATTACGTATGTTAAGAATAAAATAAGTATGTTACATATATTGGTTAATTTGAGAAAGTTTGTTACGTACATTCGGCATTCACCCATCTTTTAATCAAAAAGTATTAACATCTCTCTGTATTGGCTCGAGATCTTCTAGAGACTTTGTAGAAAACTTTTCTTCATAGTACCTCTCTTTTCACCCCGTAACTCCAAGTTTAATCTATAAACATAAAGATGTATAAATATGTGTGTATAAATCAATGAACTTTGAAAATTACCATTGTACGCAACATAGTTTTTCAAAACACACGATGTACGCAATGAACTTTGAAAATTACCATTGTACGCAAAATACTTTCTAATTTAAAACAATGTACGAAATATGACTGGTAACTAGTAAGTTACCAGGTCACAAATTTTGAAAAATGACAGAAATGGTCCATGTGGCTTGCTTTGACTTTCACAGGTCATCTATTGACTTTATTTTTTGTTAAAAAAGTTTCAGTAATGGTCTTTATGGTCACTGACTTTTAGACTTAGTCCGTTTTTTCCGTTTTCATCCGCTTTTCTTACGTTTTATCCACTTTTCTTACGTTTTTCCGTCGTTCTTACGTTTTGTCCTTTTTTCTTACGTTTTTATCAGTTTTCATGCGTTTTTCTTACATTTTTTTTTTCCGTTTTTCTTACGTTTTTGTACTATTTCAACATATTGAAGAAAAAATTTGGAAATTTTTTTTCCAAAAAACAATATTTAAATTTTTTTTGCAAATTTCAAAAAAAAAAAATTTGAAAATAAAATATTTCCCAATAAAAAATTGAAAAAAAAAATTGAATAAAACATTTCAAAAAAAATAATTTACAAATAGTTTTATTTAAGATAATCTTAAAAAAAAATTTGATTTTTTTTTTTTTATAAAATTTTCAATATGTCGAAATAAATTTTTTGTTTCAAAACTTTTTTTTTCGATATTTTTTGAATTTTGGACATATTGAAGAAAAAAAATTTGAAAACAAAAAAAGTACTTCGAAATATTGAAAAATTTGGAAAAAAAAATTTTAATTTTCTTTTAAAATCTTTTTTTAAATTTGAAAAATATTTTTATGAAATTTTTATTCAAATTTTTCAATTTAAAAATAAATAAATATTCAAAGAATTTCGAAAAACAATTTTGAAAAAATTTCCTATTTCTTCTTTTTTAGAAAAAAAAAAGTATTTGCGATTTTTTTTTTTTTTTTTAGAAATTATTTCAAACGTAAGAACAACGTACAAAAAATATTTCCGAAAAAACATTTAGAAAAAATATATTTTTTGAAATTATTTTTTTCTCGAAACAAAAAAGTATTTTGACATATTGAAAATTTCAAAAAAAAATTTCAATTTTTTTTAAGATTTTAAAATATATATATATATATTTGAAAATATTTTTTTATTCTAAATTTTTTGTATTTTTCAACTTTTTTTCGAAATATTTTTTTCCAATTTTTTTTCAAAATTTTTGGAAATTTTTTCTCAAATTTGAAAAAATTCCATTTTTTTTTTTTTTTAATTTCTTTTCAAATTTCTTATCTTTTGGAAGGAATTTTCAATATGTTGAAATAGTACAAAAACGTATGAAAAATTGACAAATGTAAGAAAAACGGATGAAATAGTACAAAAACGTAAGAAAAAGGGACAAAACGTAAGAACAACGGACAAAAACGGATGAAAACGGGCAAAAACGAAAGAAAATAGACAAAACTTAAGAAAAACGAATAAAACGGACAAAAATCTAAGAAAAACGGATGAAAACCGATAAAAACGTAAAAAAAAAAAAGACAAAACGTAAGAAAAACGGACAAAAACGAAAAAAGGCGGACTAAATCTGATAGTCAATGACCATAAGGACCATTACTGAAACTATTTTAACCAAAAATAAAGTTAGTGGATGACCTGTGAAAGTCAACGCAAGCCACAGGGACCATTTCTGTCATTTTTCAAATTTTGTGACCTGGTAACCTACTAGTTACCGGTCATATTACGTACATTATTTCAAATTTGAAAGTCTTTTGCGTACAATGGTAATTTTCAAAGTTCTTTGCGTACATCGTCTGTTTTGAAAAACTATGTTTCG
Organism: Chrysanthemum lavandulifolium; assembly: GCA_022545495.1. NCBI lineage: Eukaryota > Viridiplantae > Streptophyta > Magnoliopsida > Asterales > Asteraceae > Chrysanthemum > Chrysanthemum lavandulifolium. Next base: position 288,169,055 of record CM040238.1, on the reverse strand, counting down.
TATCTTTAGCTTTCACTCATAAATCAACTAATATCCACATGACAGCCAAAAACTGTGTGTGTGTGCAAGTATTAAAACTTCACGTAGCAGTCATGTGTGACTTTTTATGTGTGGGTTACTAGAAGAAAAATACGATGGCCATTACCGAGATGTTGCCGATGAGGACATTTGTCAAGTGAGCAGATAATTAGCAGCCATCATCAGTTCCAATGTCAGTTGAGGTTCAATGTGCATTTGAATCTCCTTCCCACTGCCGCATTAAAGTTTAAATGACTTTAATTATATAATAAAATGGATTCACTAATAAGATTATGAACTGGAAAAGACGATACAATAAAGGAATAGATATGTTTCGGTAATCATAAGGCGTTAAAAGCAAATGAACCACTGGTGGTTGGTCAAACTACCTATCGTTCTGATGGTCTTATAATTGTGTATACAACCCAAAGTTAACAAAAATGCGATCTAAAAGACATAAAGTCAACATTCCTATGCTCACAGTGGTCAAAACCATTAGTTTGTGCTACATGGATCTTAACGACTGCAGTTGAATGTAAAGACACTATCTTGCATTGCAATTGCCTTCAACAACCCCAAATTCAATAGTATGGGCATTTTAACAAACCTACGAAAATTCATGACCAAAAGGATGTGTTTATTGTTGATCAACAATCATGGTTCTTATGTTTATGCTTGGCTAGGAAATATACCAGCAAAGAAGGCATTGTGTTTGTTAACCATAATGATGGATTCGAGGATGAAGACTTATAGATTAAGAAGATATGGCAGCTTTTTAGGGGAGTGAGTTATGAGCTGTGATTAAGGTCGGTCATAGAGTGTGTTTGAAAAACGAAAATTCATGACCAAGATACAGTTTGACATGGCACTACACCTCACCATTTTGATTGGCTCATATTGATTTATCATGCCATGTCAAATATATCTAGTGTCATACATTGTCTCATATACATGTAAAGTAAAGACATCATATATTTTTAGGAAAATGCTAACGACAGCCTTAAGGGGCCGTTGATAACAACAATTTTTTACAAAATTCGCTAATATTGAGACATAAAACATGATCCGCATTTATCGCTAAAATGACCAATAAAAAGTGCGAATTGAATTTGTGTATGAAAGAATTTTAGGAGATATTTGGTAATTTTAGAGATTTTGAATGATTTTATTTAGACATGGTGCATTGTCTTAGCTAAATTTTCGAAAACCAACCCTATGGGCTACCGTTAGCAAAACCCATATTTTTAAAGGTGACAAAATAAGTGGGTCGGGTCAGGTTTGGGTCATGAGTCTAGATGGGTTTAAGTTTATACGGGTCCGGGTCTAGATGGGTCTTCTAGAAACATGGGTGTAAATGAGTCGGGTCTAGATGGGTTTTGGTTCGATCGGAAAAAAAATATATATTATATTATTTTCGAGTAAAAGATGAAAAAAATGAAAAAAAAGGTTAAAAAATAAAATAAAAAATTAACCCGTTAAACCCGCCTAGACCCGTTAATTGCACTTTCTATCAAATGCTAATTAAACCTATCCCAAATTCCCAAGTATACCCATCCTCCTGCTAGATTTTTACTCAAAATCACACCCATGTCTGGATCTCAAATTGTCATCTTTAAATTATTTTTCATCTTCTTCACACACCAACCACCTAATCCTCATCTTCCACATTATATAGCAAAAATCAAAAGAAACCACACAAAACACCTCTCCTTATTCTTTCTTGCTCTACTGCGACACAAGAACATAGACATATATAGATACGAAAATCATTTCATCAACTCGAAAATTAAGCCAAAGATACCAAAACAAAAAATCACAAATACATCAAAGCTTCTTTCTTCTTTTCTTCGAGACACACGTATCCACAACCTTTTTATCTTTTTTGTTTCATTACAACAAAACACAAATACAAACCATAGATTCAAAAAAACACACAGACATACTTCTTCAATGACCAACAATTTAAAATTCTTCAAAAAAAAAAAAAAAAAAAAAAAAGAACCAATACAAAGCTAACTCATAAAACACCAAAATTAACATTTGTCTTCTCTGAACTTTCAAGAAGGAAGAAATATTTGAGTGTAAAAGAGAAAGGGATGAACATGTGTTTGTTTCTGCATGCCTATGTGGTTGCAGTTTTTTTTATATAATATGTAAAAAGACAAATATACCCTCATATTTAACAGTCAATGCAAGTCAAATTGACGGCCTTAGTATCATAGTCAACTCTTCAACAATCTCTATAAATTTAAAAAAGATAGGCAAAATGTGTTTACGGGTCTTCTTGACCCGGCTCATGCTAAAGATGACCTGTTTTGACTTGTTCTTTTTTTCACCAGCTCATCTTTCACTTAAATGTTTCTTTTGGTTTAATATTTCTTCAGATTAACCATGTCACCTCACTTTCTGTTCAATTAGCAATCCCACTTGTGTATCCCAGAATGATGAGTGTTCATGATATTGACTCAAAGGTATTGAATAATCCGACTTCACAAAATGTTCAAATATTCAATTTCTACATGTTACACATTTTTTTGGCAAGTTTTGACTGTGGCTTCAGGATACCGATGGATCTGTTATCCCCCCTCCTATACCACTCTCTAGAGAACATGTGAGCGATGACGGGATCTATCTTCTTGAAAATGGAGAGGACTGCTTAATTTATGTTGGAGGCTCTGTAGATCCTGATATAACACAAAAACTGTTTGGCGTTTCTTCATTTAGTGAAATCCCCAGTCAGGTACACTTGATATTCGTATTTCTTGTCTTGTATCATTATACTGGCAAAATGGCGGGTCTAGTAATGGTCTAAATGGGCTTTGGCTGGCTTGAACTGACATGAAACAATTTTTTTTTCATTTACATTTTTTTAATACATTTTGGCAGCTTTAACCTGTTTGAGCCATTTGACCCGTTTCAATTTTGCCTGCTTTTAAAAGTTAGCAAAACTGAATCATTTGTGATAAAATACTACCCAAATTGACCCATATAAATGCAAATGCGTCAAAGTTGGCATCTGTATATGCTCGCTCATTGCATAGTTTTTTTGTTGCTTATAAGTCTGATGTTTGCTAGAGTAACAGTTTCATAAGGTCGATTGATTCATCAATCATCTGTTTAACTCAAACTTTTCGATACAGTTGGTACTCAAGCAATATGACAACCCCTTGTCAAAGAAGCTAAACGAGGTTGTAAATGAAATACGAAGCCAAAGATGTAACTACCTAGGGTATGTAATGTCTGTGGTATATAATCTTATCAGTCGGATTAGTTTATCTGTATATGAGAATGTTTGTGTCGACAAGTAATCCCTTTTTTAATCTCGTTGAACTTATTGCAGGCTGAAATTATGCAAGAAAGGAGAACCATCTGGTGAGTTTTATAATATACATCTAGTAGTTCTGTCTTCGTATGAAAATTGCAAGATTTTAGCTAAAACATTTTTTGAATAAAAAACCCTTTGAACTGGGGATTCCCAAGAAACATTGAAAATAATGGCTTTCCTGAGTATTTGTTAAAAAATTAAAAGACCCTTCAACGATTATAAAATGAAGAAAATCTTGTGCACCCAGTATCCATGCCGTATATGCAAATAGGTAAATTTAGCTCAGGAACTTCCTTAGAAACGAGGAAGATTGTGTCTTTTCTGATTATTAGTAAAGTACCATTATACAGTGCGGACACATTTGTCAATCTAACTTGCAGTTTGTACACGGTAATTGTTGCAATTTCTATAGTTTCTGATATTAGTTTCGATTCCAGGAATGACATTCTTCTCGTATATGGTGGAAGACAAGTCTCCAAATAGTCCTTCATACGTTGAGTTCTTAGTACATGTCCATAGACAAATTCAAAACAAAATGGGTTGATGTTGTTTAACAAACACTACTTGAGTTATGTTTATGGGTTTGTGGTTAGCATTTACTTGGAGAGACGGTTGGGTTCGAGCCTAAAGAAGCGAAGCTTCAATCTTAACAAAAGCGTGGAGATAGTCATCATTGGGTTTCACCTATTCTTGGTGAAAACTCGAGTAAAGTTTTGTTAGTATTATTTGTGAAAGCTTAGCATAAACTGATAAAAGAAACATCTTTTGGCCTGGTTCACGGTAATTGTTATTTAAAGACTAATAGTGATAAATCTACAAATGTGTGTATGGTTTTTTTTTTTTTTTTTTTTTTCAAATGATAATGTATACATGTAATGCTGTTCTTTAGTTGGGTAAGTTATAATTTATTTCTTATATTTATTGACTTCATGTGTGACTATGTTTTATTCTAGTTGTAATTTATCGCTAACTAGACAAGTGCATCTGAAATTAGAGGATTCAAATATTTACAAGCTGACTATGCAAATAATGGTAGTGCTTGATATACATAAAAATGCAAGACTATAGTAGGTAATCCTCAAACTAGCTTTTTATGGAAGAATATAGTATGTTTAAACAAAATCACTAGTTTATGTACAAAGTTTCAAACCAACTTTTTATTTTACGCTAACAGAACCCATAAGGTGTACCCAAAAAAAACCTATAAGGTGTGTGAATTGTGTTTGTAACTGAGAACATCAATTTGTGGCTAGATTGTATTACAATTAGCCTAGCTAGATTAGAGTGGTAGACTATAACGTTTGAGATTAACGAAGGAAAATCAGATTTACAAAGTGGGTAAAGTGTAGCTAGTTATATAACTTCACAAACAAATAATATAGATTAGTTGGCTGACTTAATAAATGGCTAAGAACTAGATATCATCCACTAGCGTTGAGGTAGAAGGTTATAAGGCATATTGATATGTTTTAGCGGCCATCACTAGACTTATCTTACATCCGATTCACTAATTAAAAAACTGGTTAGACATTGCATGAGCAGATCATGTCGTTCGGTTATTAGGGGAATGAGTTGGTGAACATTATTTCTCTCCTACATTTGAGTCATTTACTCGTTTATTTTATTGTCTTGTTTATTTATTTTTCCAAAATATTGATCTTTTGGATCTAAAACATTATCCCCTTTCTATTGTTTTATGTTACTCCGTATTTAGAATTATAGTTATTTACTTTACAAACGATTTTTTTTGGCTCATGCGATCGACCTGGTCTAAGTATAAATATAAAACAAGATTTCACACATCAACGATAACCTGAAAAACTTTTCACTGCGTTTTTTTACTATTTATTTTAGCGCCCATAAACACTAATAATATAGTATTGTTTTTAGTCCAAATATATAATATTGATATAGTTAATACATCAACCTCTCATTAAGTTTAGTATAGACCCTACACATCATTGACTAAAGGACCATAGATATATGCATATATTATAGCCACATAATACTCTAGAATCTAGATGAGAGTCGTTTGCTAAGGACATTGACCCGTGAAGTAAAATACATTTCATATTAGTCTATCACCTTTTGTATACATTCTATCTTCTAGTCTTTGCATGACAAGGATTGATGTCAGTTATTGTTGACATGGACTTTTCACAATAATAAATTAAGAGAAAGTCTAGATCCACATAAAACTCCCACTCAAAACTCTCACTCGCTGACGTGTCAGCGGGTGATTGGTTTTATGTGGGATACGGTTTTATGTGGGATGTATCCCACATAAAACCAATCACCCGCGACACGCCGCCAAGTGGGAGTTTTGAGTGAGAGTTTTTATGTGGGTGTAGCAAACCCCTTAAATTAATTAGAGGCTATTTTCCTATAGATACTAATGTTAAACTTTTGATTTACAATTCGAAATGCCCTTCTTATGGATACAATTATAGATTAATGGTCTCTATTTTAAAACAACAAACATGATTTGCACAAACTTAGTTTTGATTTTTACGTAACATTTTATGCTTTGTATATGTGTTACGTTGTGCTTATTCTCCTTTGTATCTTGTTATGCGCAAATCTAAAGTAACTATGTGCAAATCTAGAGTATATGGGTGTGCAGATTACCTCACACTAAACCAAACAAGTTTCAAGGTGAATTAGACTTAAACCGAGTAAAGCCCTTTATTTCTAGGAGTTTTGTCTAGCCACTTTAGCACTCTTTAGGGACTGTTTGTACCTAGCTTGTTACATATGATTTACAAATGAACTTATACAAAATATAAACTTCAACTTTCAACCTATAATATAAGCTACAATTAAAACTCTGGCCTCAGCACCTCCTCCAACTTATAATATATTACTCTAGATAAGAGTAAGGAGTAAGGACATTGACTACTGAAGTAAAATGCACTTCATATCAATCTATCACTTTTTGTATACATTCTAACTTTCTAGTCTTTGCATAACAACGATGGATAAAAGGACCTTATATATATGAATATTACGACCACATAATACTCTAGATAAGAGTAAGGAGTAAGGACATTGACTACAGAAGTAAAATGCACTTAATCAAGGTTGTCAGGAACGGGATCCTACCAAGGATCGTTTTCGGCTTTGCAAGATCGTAATCGTAGGATCGGATCGGGATCGTAAGATCCTATGAAAATGTATATATTTTTGTACAGGGGTTGTAGTTTTATATTTCTATATAATATTTCATATGATAAACGAATTTAAATGGATGATAAAATAAAAAGTTATATATTCAAGTACCGTAGTAGTAGAATATTAGATATATTGCAATGCATACTTGCACAAAGTTACTATATACGTGCACAGTGCACCTACTTCTTGTTTTAATGTTTTTTTATTATAGGTTTTTCGTGATAATAGCATATGCAAAAAGACAATGTTAATTTTTAGCACGTGATTATGTAACTTTTTTGTTACAATATTAATGCAAAAAGATAAAAGGATTGTACCTGAAAATGAAACGACATAATTATAATAGAGGGCAACACAATTTTTTTTCTTGATGACAAAATAAATTAAAGAGTAAACTCCAAAATACATCCCTGTGGTTTACCCCGTTTCGAACTATACATCCCTCACCCAAAAGTTTAGACAGATACATCACTCCGTTAGTAAACGTTAGCCTATATACATCCACAAGGACGAACGGTGCAAAATTTGTGTCGTTAACTTGCACACGTGGCAGTTAAGTAAGGCTAATTTGGTCATTTTATGTCCCAGCTACTTCAATCTTTTAATACTTTCAGTCATAAACACAATCCAAAGCCAAATTCCCAAATCAGAATCACAATCAAAAAAAAAAAAAAAAATCCCAAATAAGAATCACAAATCAAAACCCGAAAACACCAATCAAAACACAAATCCAAATCATGTCATAACCTATTTCACATAACCTATTTCAATCTATCTCATCCCACAAACTAAAAAAAAAAAAAAAAAAAAAAAAAAAAAAAAAAAACAGATCTCTAAAAAGAAAAGAAAAAGTATATATATATATATATATATATATATATATATATATATATATATCTATCTCTATAAACGAACCCTCGATCTATCTTTCTTTCTTATATCAACCGAACCACAAAAGATATATCTCTACGTTGCGGAATCTTAGTCACCGCTAGTCATCGTGACCCGTGTCTCTACGTTAAGGCTTTGTTTATTTTCGAAAAGATCTATTAAGCTCAACCCGAGATCTTGAATCTTTCTTTTTTCTTTTTTTTTCCGAATCGGTCGTCAAGAAGAATGGGCTGAGTTCTTGTTTAAAAAAAGTGGTTGCAATGATGATAATAAAGTAGTTTAATATTTTGGGTTTTAATATTGGGTCTCGACATCAACAATGGCGATATGTGTAGTTGTTGTTGCTGTCATTAGTTCTTGTTTTTTATTAGTGTTTTCTATTTGGGTTTTTGATTTGGGATTCTGATTTGGGATTTTTTTTTATTGTGTTTCTGATTTGGGATTTTTGTTTTGGATTGTGTTTAAGACCGAAAGTATTAAAGATTGAAGTAGCGGGACATAAAATGACCAAATTACCCTTACTTAAGCGCCGCGTGCAAGTTGCTGACACAAATTTTGCACCGCTCGTCTCATGGATGTATATAGGCTAACGCTACTAACGAGTGATGTATCTGTCAAACTTTGGGTGAGGGATGTATAATCGTAAATGGGTAAACCATGAGGATGTATTTTGAGTTTACTCTAAATTAAATTAGAGTATTTTGATAATATTACTAACCAAATAAATTAAATTAGAATATTCATGCTTTTATATGTAACATAAAATAAAATATGAACAAAATTGGGTTAAGTATGTAGATAGTTTACTTCAAAAAAGAGCTTCTGACATTTTACAAAGCACGAAATCGTTTTTCATAATAAACCCAAAAAGACACATCTAAACAATTTCTAAATAGTCCATAAAAACATAATGATTTTACACTTATTAATCTTGCAAGAGACAATTAATTAATAGCACCAAAATAATAATTTTTTTGAAAAATTCTTAGTCATTGGGCTTCAAGACATGAGCTTACACTTAATAAGTTATAATACCACCAAAAAAAAAAAAAAACTAGTAATAGGCGATCCTATACGATCCGATCCGATCCTACGATCCTACGCGCGATCCTACGATCCTGCTGCGATCCTACGGATTACGATCTTGTTAAGATCCCGATCGTTTTGTGTGTAGAATCGTGGATCGCACGATCTCACGAGCAGATCGCACGATCCCACGCGAGATCGCACGATCCTCACGAGAGATCGCGAGTTTGACAACCTTGCACTTCATATTAGTCTATCACTTTTTGTATACGTTCTATCTTTCTAGTCTTTGCAGAACATCGATGGGTGTCAGTTATTCTTGACCTTGACTTTTTATAATAATAGATAAACGAGAGGCTATTTTTCCTATATTAATGGGTAAACTTTTGATTTGTACATAGTATTTTATGATTTGTATATGTTACGTTTTGCGTATTGTGCTTATATCTTGTTAGGTGTAAATCTAATGTAAATATGTGCAAATCTAAAGACTAAAGTATATGTGTGTGCAGATCACCTCACACTAAACCAAACAAGTTGGATGGATTATACTACACTACAAGGATAATGGATAATGGGTTATAGTAATGGCATGTCGTCGCTAAAGTATTTATTAAATAATTAATAAGCTTATTTGATAAATTAAAATTAATAAATGATAAAACTAAATAACTAACACTTTTAGCGACTACACAAGTCGCCGCTAAAAGTATTTATTAAATAGAGTAAATTGCAAAAATCATCTTTGTGGTTTATCCAAATTGCACGTTTCGTCCTTATGGTTCATTAAGTGCAAAAATGGTCCTTTTTTCATTGTTACGTCCGTTTTTCACGTTTCGTCCTTATGGTTCATTAGATGCATTTTCAGTGTGATTGATGACTTATGTTGTAGTTAACATCACGTTTATGGTCATTATCTGTTGTGGTGTTTTTCCGGAAATATGGTTGCTCTGTTTTGTTGGTTGACAATCGAGTAATTTGCAGCATCTGATTAGCGAAGGATTACAAGATAAGATATGTTCTTTGTGGTAGTTTTGTAGACAACGATAGCATTTTTAGTGACATTCATATTTGTTGAGTTTATCGGCTTATTTAATGAAATGCTTAAATGATAAAGAACAACATAAAATAGATGCATTTTCAGTGTGATTAATGACTTATGTTGTAGTTAACATAACGTTTATGGTCATTCTCCGTTGGTTTGTTTTTCAGGAAATATGATTGCTCTCTTTTGTTGGTTGACAATGGAGTAATTTGCAGCATATGATTAGCGGAGGATTACAAGATAAGTTATGTTCTTTGTGGTAATTTTTTAGACAACGATAGAATTTTTAGGGACATTCATGTTTGTTGAGATTATCGGCTTATTGGGATTTGGAAAATCAGTAAACTTATTTTTTTTCACCTTATTAGCTTATTAGTATAGTCTTACCGCATCTAAATAGTCCATAAACTAAAGTTGACAAGCTAATAATCAAATGGAAGTGGCTTTTTTAAAATTGTAATATACATGTAAGCAGTCAAATAAGGTGTTCTAACATCCCCAATGCGTATGTTTAAAGTAGTATTTGTGGTAGTTATGTTCTTTGTGGTAGTTTTTTAGACAACGATAGCATTTTTAGTGACATTCATGTTTGTTGAGTTTATCGGCTTATTGAGATTTGGAAAATCAGTAAACTTATTTTTTTCACCTTATTAGCTTATTAGTATAGACTTACCGCATCTAAATAGTCCATAAACTGAAGTTGACAAGCTAATAATCAAATGGAAGTGGCTTTTTTTAAATTGTAGTATACCGGTAAGCAATCAAATAAGGTGTTCTAGCATCCCAATGCGTATGTTTAAGGTAGTATTGGTTGTAATTATGTTCTTTGTGGTAGTTTTTTAGACAACGATAGCATTTTTAGTGACATTCATGTTTGTTGAGTTTATCGGTTTATTGAGACTTAGAAAATCAGAAAACTTATTTTTTTCACCTTATTAGCTTATTAGTATAGTCTTACCGCATCTAAAATAGTCCATAAACTGAAGTTGACAAGCTAATAATCAAATGGAAGTGGCTTTTTTAAAATTGTAGTATACCGGTAAGCAATCAAATAAGGTGTTCTAACATCCCCAATGCGTATGTTTAAAGTAGTATTTGTGGTAGTTATGTTCTTTGTGGTAGTTTTTTAGACAACTATAGCATTTTTAGTGACATTCATGTTTGTTGAGTTTATCGGCTTATTGAGATTTGGAAAATCAGTAAACTTATTTTTTTCACCTTATTAACTTATTAGTATAGTCTTACCGCATCTAAATAGTCCATAAACTGAAGTTGACAAGCTAATAATCAAATGGAAGTGGCTTTTTTTACAATTGTAGTATACCGGTAAACAATCAAATAAGGTGTTCTAACATCCCCAATGCATGCGTATGTTTAAAGTAGTATTTAAATCACTATTGTTATGCTTTTTGTTTTGTTCAAGTTAGTTGTTTAAAAAAATAAGGTCCTTGGTGAATCTGCAGTTTATTTTTCAAAGCTTATTAACTTATTAGTGTAGGCTTATTGATTTTATTAGTCCATAAACTGTGTTCTGCAACCTAATAAGCAAATGGAATTGGCTTTTTAAAAATTGTAGTATACCGGTAACCAATTAAATAATCTGTTATAACATCCCCAATGCGTATGTGTAAAGTAGTATTTAGATTGATGATCTAAATCGTACAAGTTTAAAAATAAAATGGTGTTCCTACTTATTGTCACATTTAAGTAGTCTTTGAGTTCGATTTTGGCCTATGCTATTCTCCTTATAATTTGTTTGTCCATATATTTGCTTATAACAAAAAGAACATTTGATTTCTATGTGCATCTCCGAAACCAAAACTGCATGCTTTTTTGTTACAATTTTGTTCACTTAATTCTATATATATATATCCTAAATGACCATACCTGTTCATGCTATATGTTCTGTTAATCCTATTAAATAAAGTGAAAATAAAAGTTTGTATTCTTTTCACTTATTTGTTATTATTATTTTCAATACTTCAAATTTGGAAAATATAATAAGATAATAGAGGAAGGTTTTAAATTTTATTCAAAATAATTATTGAAATTAACAAACATAATTTATTTTTGCTAAATCTTTGAAAATTTGAATCCTTGTCTTACTTAACATCATGATTTTTAGCTAAAAGTTTTAAATTTTGATTTTTGGAATTACTGAAATTTCTCAATTTGCTTCATTTAACCTAATTCCTACCACTATATATTTCAGTGCATCTTTAACAACTCCTCATTCATCTCTTATAACATCATCTTTAAACAATCAAAAGGTATTTGAAATGTTTAATCATAATCAATCATTTATATTTTTGTTTCATTTGTTGTTTGAATTATGAATATTCATTATATGATGACATGTTTGAAATATATATTAATCTTTTGTCTTTTGTAGGTAAAACAAATGGATCAACAGATTACTGCTTTGAGTGACATTGACCCTATGCTTGATGATGCAAAAATTCTGTGAGGATTGTACGTATATGAAAAGCTCATCCAATCACTAAGCCAAATGAAGTTTGGAGTTTAGAAGTACTATTCCAAGATGAACAGTTTATTAATATTACCCTATTCTGTTATTCATTATTTTTTTCTTCCATATAGAATAATTTAAGTTCTTTGTAAACTTTGTTTATATTTATCCACTTTAGTTTCGTTGCCATTGTGGATAAATTATTGAAAATGCACATCTTCAAATCTAATATGCATCAAAATTGTTGGTTTAAAAGTAAATGGACAAAAGTTGTTTGGTAAGGTTATAATCGAGAGACCATTTATGTAACTTTGCACAACATGGTGTGTATCTATACTACATAAAATGGAAAAACCGTTAAAGTGGAAAAGTGGAAAAGTGAAAAAGTTTAATGGTCAAATGAGAGAGAAATATATTTGTGTAATTAATACTCTTATTAAAACACCCCATTACTTAAAAGTACAATAATTTATTCACATTGTACAACCAATTAAAAGCATATCTACCAAATTAAAAACAACCAATTAAAACACCCTTATTAAAAAGTACAATGAAATTTTCACAATGTACAATTTAAACAAGCTACAACATAATTCTAAATATAAAATAATTAAACACACTAATTAATGTTATTTTTAAAACACCCTAAAATGAAAAGTACATGTTATTATACACGTTATACAAATTAATAAAACAACAAAGCTTCATACAAGCTAACAAGTTGATGGTACATATAGTTTTAAAATCGGACGGACCAACGGGTTCAACTGAAACCGGTGTCGCCATCGGTTCGGCTAACCAATAACAGCCATCCGGAAACGAACTAGAGAGGACCCGTTAAAACCGATACAAACTGGTGAATCATGTCTCATCGAGATCTATTTCTCCGGTTAATCGTCACAGGGTACTCGCCGCCGCAACGCGCGGGTACCCTGCTATATTATATATAAAGGAAAAACCAAAAAGTAAAAAGTAAAAATTTGAAACTATTAACACATATCGAAAGCCAGGTTGACCCAATACGCTTCAATCCCAGTCGGTTGACCCTGTTTAATTTGACCCGTTTTGACCCAACCTGTCATATTGACTCGGTTTAAATCGACCCGTTTTTCAACGGGAACGGTTCAACCAGTTGAACCACCCGGGTCGAACCGGGTTTCAAAACGTTATGTCTAATCCCCAAATCTTCAAACTTTTATTATTTTTCGTTTAGAACCCACAAACTTTTTTAACACAAAGCGATCGTCAGCTATATAAATATATTATCTATAAGTTTTTCTTCAAAACGATTATAATGTTTACAATTATGAGAAAATATGTGCCCGTTAGTGCACATTTAACTTTTCAATAGTCTAACTCATCTCAAAAAAAAAGATGAGGCTAAATGTGCCAAAATCTTTTACAAAATAGCCAAAATTAGCCAATTTTTATTTTATTTTGGGCTAATCATATTCACGCTAATTTTGGTCACCATTAATCCCATCCTTGTTAGTTTTTACGAGACAAGTAACGTGTGTTGTTAGTTTTCATCCCATAACTGATGGAATGTTTACTTTCATTTTCATTAAATGATTTTATATGTTGTTTGACAAATGTTAAGAATTTTTTCTAGACTTTAATTATCGTATAGTACAACCGTTTGCAATTGCATTTTCATCGGTTCACGTTCTATTTTAAACGCTACACAAAACACTCACCACAATATCACAAATCATTAATTACCTGACGCTAGAAACAGCTGCCGCTAGGCGCGGGTACTCGCCTAGTATAAATACACAAACTCACTACCTTGATGAAAAGCAACATTGCATACTTAACTCTCTCTTATATTTTGAATACTAGAGATGTGCATTGTAGTTTTTGCTTGGAAAGTTCATCCTCTCTACCCTTTTCTTCTTTTGCTCAATAGAGATCAGTATCATCACATGTATATAAACATATGTTATGTACTCTAATGTGTTCTTCATTGTGTCATCATATTTAGCAAAAATATCACAATTTCACATTTGCATGTGTTTAACAAGAAAAAAGGTTACATACATGTCATTATACTTATTTCATGTGATATAAGATCTTGGAATAAGTACATGATTTGCTAACGAGTCGTTCCTCGTATATGTATACTTATATTAGTACATGATTCACTCACATTTTATGTTGTAGTGTTGTATGACCAATAATATGCAGTTTTTTTTTACGAAAACCCAATTTTGGTTACTTACATTTAGCATATATATTTCTTATATTATTATTGTTGTCTCTTTGACGGGTGTTTGGGGTGGAAATAAGGCCGACGAAGTCTGTTGGGTGGTGGGAGGATGGAGAGATATTAGGAGGGAGAGACGAGGTGGCCGGAGGGACATGGTTGGCATGCACAAGGGAAGGTCGAGTCTCGTTTCTAACTAATGTCTTGGAACTTCACACTCTACCCGAAGCCAAGAGTAGAGGAGACCTTCCCTTGCGTTTCTTGGAGGTTTATTTTCTTACCAATTCTTAGTTTTTACTCGCTAAAAGATCTATCTATCTATCTATCTACCTGTATATAAATAATGGTCTTAGTATGTGATGGATTTTACTTGTAGAGCAAAAAGAGTTCAGAGGAATTTGCAAAGGAATTGGTGAAGGAGGTTCATGAGTACAATGGATTCAACCTCATAACACTTGATTTTACTTCCAACAATATGTTTTACATATCGAACAGACCAAAAAGCGAACCACCAACGGTTCAACAAGTTCAACCAGGCATCCATGTTCTATCCAATGCCAAGCTTGATTCCCCTTGGCCTAAGGTCACTAATCGCGTTAAGCATGCTAATTGAAGCACATAAATGATATTTTTAGTTTCTTAAATCATTGATATATTTTCAGGTCCAACGTTTGAAACTGAATTTCAAAAAACTGCTTAGCACGTACGATGAGGACGAGGATATACCCATGAAGGAGATGATCAACAAGTTAATGAGAGACACCACAAAAGCAGACAAGAGTCAGCTTCCTAACATTTGTTCGCTTGAATGGGAACATAATCTAAGCTCGATATTCGTTGAAGTAGACACCCCATTGGTATGTATATATTTCGCTTATGTAATATCAAACTTCAAGCCATAATATGCTTAGCTCACACTTGTTTCTTTGATAAATAGGGTCGTTATGGGACGAGAAGCATGATTGCACTAAGTATCAAAGAAAACGAAGAAGCAAGCTTTCACGAGACCTACATCGAAAAAGGAATATGGTGGGAGAAAACCATCGATTTCTATACTGCTCCAAAAGTAACATTAAACGAGATCGTGATCCTATGACGACACGAAAAACGTTTAACAAATATTTATATCTCATAGTATTATTGTTATTTTTTCTTTAAAAACAACTACAAGCCCAAATAAACTCCATTGTAGATACATGTTCACCGTATATGTGATCATGGATTTAGATATATTGGCAATGCTTGTATGATTATGATTATTATTGTTGGTATACAAACACAACATACATTATTAAGTTGATATTTGATATTCTAGTTATAATCTTTGCTGTTTCATTCTAATCTTATTTGTTTATTATGACACACAGTAAAACTCAAATATAACAGTTATTACTTTGAGTCAATATTAATAACACTTAACTATTTTGTGGTGATTACAACCTAAATATATGTTGTACTTACAACAACAACAATACCCGATCTCCCAGAAGCAGAGTATGACGATGTAGGATGTAGATAATCATACATTTTCCGAGAGTTTACTTGTTTATAAAAGCGTAAATGTAAGGGTGTTCATCGGCTCGGTCATCTGATTTCGGTTCAGTGTATTGGGTTTCAGTTTCAAATTGAATGGGTAATTGGGTATAGTTGAACTGCAAGATAGAGAATGGGCCACTTCGATCCATTTGAAGGCCCACATGCAGTGACAGGAGGTGCCGGTGGGCACGTGCCCCATAGCTAAAAGAAATGTACTGTAAATCTTTTAAAATATTTGATTGTTTTTGTAATTTTCCTATTAACTATCCGAATTGTAGTATAGTTATAAAAACATATCTTTTATATAATAAAAGAATTACATCATTTCAGAGTGTTTTTGCAAAACCCTTTTCATTGAAAAAAAAATTAGACCAATAGGAGAGGTTGATTTTACCACGTAAGCGAAATCGGGCGACGTGATTGGTTAATAAAAGTCAAAATTAAATTGATTTTGGTCAACCTTAGTTTATTTGTGTAGAAATTTGGTTGAGAAAAACACATAAAAATATAGGTGTCAAATTTGTGAAAACAAAACTTTAAAAAGAGGGGTAATTAATATAACTTTAGTGGTTAAATTTTTAAAATTGTATAGAGTTAAGTGTAATATTATAAGTTTCCATGTTTTTTAATAACTATGGAAATTAAACAAATACCCTCTATAATTTATAACTTAAAAATACAATATATATGTTCTTTTAAAACTCCAACATATAAATATACATAAGATTATAAATGTCATTTTTTTTTACTATATATGTTTACTAAGGACTCATTTATTTCATATTAAAAGTATGACAAGTGTGGACACGAATTTGAATATTAAATACGGCTAAATTATTGAAAACGAGAATATACATATAAATATACATAAGATTACAAATGTCATTTTTTTACTAGATATGTTTACTAAGGACTCATTTATTTCATATTAAAAGTATGACAAATGTGGACACGAATTTGAATATTAAATACGGCTAAATTATTGAAAACGAGAATATAATTATCAAGTTGTAAGTACGAGCAACTGTAATATGAGAAAAAAAAGAAAAAAAAAACGTGATTGTACTTATAACAACAAAAACTTTAAAAAATATGGGGTAATTAATAAAACTTTAGTGTTTAATTTTTTATAAATTGTACAGAGTTAAGTGTAATATTATAAGTTTTTATGTTTTTTAATAACTTTGAAAAAAATTAAACAAATACCCCCTTATATTTTATACCCCCTATAATTTATAACTTAAAAATACAATATATATGTTGTTTTAAAACTCCAACATATAAATATACATAAGATTATAAATATCATTTTTTTTACTATATATGTTTACTAAGGACTCATTTATTTCATATTAAAAGTTTGACAAATGTGGACACGAATTTCAATATTAAATACGGCTAAATTATTGAAAACGAGAATATAATTATCAAATTGTAAGTACGAGCTACTGTAATATGAGAAAAAAAAAAAAAAAAAAACGTGATTGTACTTATAACAACTACTCATGTAATTTTTATTTATTTATATAAGGATATGTAGAAAAACATTTTTAAAAACTTTAAAGAGTATATTTTAACTTCATCAACGTTTATTATGTGCAACTAAACTCGCATCTTGTGTACATCATAATATCAATAGTGAAATTTAAATAGGAACATCAACATCTATATCAGCTAAATATAGTTGAATCTTGAGTTATCTAACAAATTTTTTTACAAAATTTGATTATACAAAATTCTAACGGATATAATGAATAATGAAAAACTCGTGCATAAGTATATAATTATATATAATTACCTTTAAAGACATAATATTTATCATTGATACAAAATAATTTTTTTTGTCAAAACCCTGTGCGTGCACAAGTATTATAACTAGTGTTTATAAATATATGAAAAAACATATATATATATAGGGAAGGGATCGGGTGCGGATTGCATTTTAAGTAGGGATGGTGCGGATAATATCACAGTACTTTTTTGTTTTGTTTTTTTTGTGTTTTTTTTTTAATCAAGAAAATCTGAAAAAATTAAAAAAATAAAGAGGATGATAAATTATTAAGAATCGCTAAAAAAAATTTCAAAAAAAAAAATCGTTTTCATGATTAAAGGTATTGTGATTATAAGGTCGATTTTGACTTTTTTACAAAAGTCAAGATCTGATCTTGACTTTTGTAAAAAAGTCAAGATCTGATCTTAATATCACATAAACCTTTTCTATTTTAATACAAATTGTTCATATCACACTAACTTTTTTTTTGATATCACACTACTTTTTTGTTTTTTTTACTACTATTATTAATATCACCGTTAGTTTTTTAATAAAAAAATGTTAATATCACGGTTTCCTTTTACTATCACAAGAACATTTTTTATTTTTTTAATATAATTGTTAATATCATCGTAACTATCATACGTTTTTTTAATAAAATTGTTAATATCATAGTAACTATCATATGTTTCTTAATATCACGGTTCAATTTTACATGTAAAAAAGCTTAATATAACATTTGGTTTTATAATATCACCATTATATAATATCACGACTTCTTAATATCACAAGAGAACTCATAATATGGTTAATATCACGGTAGGACTCATAATCAAAAACTAAAAAGTGCTTAGAAAAATGCTGAAAAATAAAAAATGAAAGAAGATAACAATAGTGAGGATCCTCAAAAGGAAAAAAAATTAAAAATCGTTTACATGGTCAATTGGTGCAGTGAAGATAACGATCTTGACTTTTTGTATATGTCGATCTTAACTTTTTACAAAAGTCAAGATCGGATCTTGAATGGGTGGTCCAGATCTATCCGCACATCCTATATATATATATATATATATATATATATATATATATATATATATATATATATATATATATATATATATATATATATATATATATATACTTAAAATTGTTAAAATGAGATCGAACTAAAATGACAAGAGATACTCTCCTAACAATAAAATAATTTTTTTACTACAACTAAAATGTTATGCCACGAATCCTAGGTGATACACTCATTGCCCAAGAATTCATTATCGAGTTTTGAAATATTTATTAGTGTAATATGTATGTCATCACTAATCCAAACTCATGTTTCCATGTAAGCATTTTATTAAAATTTATTTTATTTGAATACATTTAATTAATTTCAAATTTTAGAATCCATTTTGTCATTTTAATCATTATCCATGTCATTTTGGATTAATTCTTAAATTTTTTAATTTTTAATTTAATTAAATTTTATATAAATTTCGGATTTTTAATAAATTTTATATAAATTTCTTCAATTTAATGCCACATAATCATAAGTTGTCCACCTAAGCACTAATTTTTAATTTAATTAAATTTTATATAAATTTCGGATTTTTATTTAATTTTATATAAATTTCGGATTTTTAGTAATTATTTTTGAAAATTATTTATAAAAAAGGAGCCTTGCAAGGATTGAACCTTGGTCATTTGGATAAATAACTTGTGTGTTTACCACTTAGGCAACAAGTTATTTTGATAATTATGTTGCATATTATAATCTATAAATGCCTATAATTATATTGGAATCCTATACTAAATACAATTTATCTACAAAAATTATATTAAGTAATTATCTTTTTAAAAACTTATTATACATATCTTTTCCTTAAATATATATTTTATTTTTTCTTAATTAATTGATTATATATTTTTTTACAGAACCCTACATGTTCCTACGGAAAGAAAGAAAAACATATGCAAACAGTGAGCTAAGTATGCACTTTTTAGCCTGATTGTGAAGCGTTTGTGTAATCAATTGTACTTTCATATGTTTGTGGTAACTTATTCAATTTTAGTTGGCTATGTTTGTTTATATAATTTATATGGTTTGCTGTTGTGTAGAAACAAACTGGCGAAAGCGAAAGAGCCCACTGTGAATAAAACTAAAAAGAAGAGGGATCCAAGCAAGCCGAAAAGGTCACCAACTGCTTTCTTTTTGTTTGTGTAAGAATATAATTTTGTGTAAATATTTGAAACATGTGTATTTATGGGATTGCTTATTGCTTTTTGATACAGCGTGTAAACAGTTTTGAGAGGATCAGAGTTTGATTATCTAAGTTGCTTATAGATTAATATGGGAAGCAAAGTTTGTAGCCTATGCATTTGCACCAGCTATTCTGGTCACTCCTCTTGGAGGTCTTAGCATCATGATCAGGCAAGATATAAATCAAAATATAAATTTGAATCGATTGTTTTTTCGGTACGTACACACTACACCTTCAATGATACTATAAGCTTTTTATTTTTTTATTTCCAGTCACTTATTATTTTTCAATATGTAGGGAGTTTATGCGCTACTTTTTCTCAAGACCAGAAAGTGTCGTTCTATAGGTTTTTGCTTAGCTGTATCCATTGGAAAGTTGAGGAATGCAGCGGATTTAGATTCTTTGCAGCCTTGCTTAAGAAATGCATTCAATTCCTAGAGACAAAATCTTTGCGCCGTCTTCAAGTGTTGTTGAGACCTCAAGGTCGAGGATGCAATTGGATCGGATAACTGTATGGGTTGAAATCAAGACACTGTAGGGAGAAGTAACTTCTTCTCAAACTGATACACAAACAATACACACATGAGGGAGGCCAAATCCCTAAGTTGCAAATGTTACTGGTACACAAACAATACACACATGACGATTTTGTATGCTAATGATGAATATATGGATCAGAAAGCACGAAAGAAAACACGACTTCATCTTGGATACAACCTTTGTCCTCGACGCAACCACAGCAGACCAACAACTACTCATAGCCGGACCTAAGGCACCTACCGAAGACCCATTATGGGCTCAAACAAGCAGCAGTGCAACACCACCAGGCATCTCGACAGCAGAAGAAATGTAGGCTGCAAAGCAACATGACCATGGATCAGGTGGCCCTAAAGCAGAAGTAGGCGGGCAGATGCTACCGGCTGATATTATCTTTACACGAGACACTTATCACGTATGTGCTCACCAGTTAGTTCATCAATCAATATATACTAACTTGGCCGTCTGCCGGTAGCATAAATATCTTCTTATCCATTGTTTCATTAGGTAGTATAAATATCTTCGTATAAATATTTAAACTATGTTCACATTGCTGTTAAATTAACAAATGATTCCGTTGAAGGTTATCTGAGCTGGTCACAGTTACAGTCGTGCAAAAGTCAAATTCAATGTTAGTTGTGTTGATAATATGGTTATTCAAGCAATCTTTCTTCTCGATACTCTTGAAAAGGATGTCAATTCCTTTTCAATGAGAGTCATGTTTGCTTCACCCTTGAATTGTTATATTTGGAATTTCAGACTCACCCAATTTTCTAATCATGTGAATCTATGATTTTAATCTAATTGTAACTTTGATCTCCTTTTATGGACAAGGAATGGTACTCGTGTCATCTTCCGGAGATGGTAAAGATTGTCAATGACAACTATCTGTATGCTAAAATTGCACAATATATAGGAGACAAAGCGGGGTTTTCCGAAGATAAATTAGAAGGGCTAATAGATATACTTGGCAATGAAGATAAAGCGAAGGAAGTAATTGAAGCTGGCAAAGCATCTATGGGTATGTTTATAGTTACTGTCATATAGCGTCTGGAGGTGGCACATTTTCCGGGTTGGGTAATGTGTCTTAACAAGCTTAGGTTAGATCTGGTCAAATCCTTTTCTTACTTGAAATCAAATGTGATCGTCGGGCTGAGCTTTAAAGGAAAATGTTTTTAATAGGTGGTCTGATAAGGTTTCTGAAATCTATAAATTCCTTGAAACCATGGTGTCACTGAACCATTGGAGACTGAATGTAAACCCCTAAAAAGTTAAATCTTGAAACCCGTGTCTCTGAACGTGATTGAGTAAGGGTGTTTATGACAGTTCAGTCTCTGATGGGTGTGCATATGAAATAGATGGTACACAAGCTTATGTCCGGTGTGTTAAAAATCATTGATGGTGTTTATCAGGCTAAGCATGATTGGGTTGAAACTGAATCAACAGGTTATAGCAATCAGAGGTGGTGTTTGGGATATATTGCTAATGATCAATGGCCGGTGCATCAACTGTTTTAAATCAGGGGTGGTATATCAAAGGACACAAACGAGCTTAGACTTGATAGAATGTAGGGTTTGAGCGAATGTATGTTCAGCCACTTTTTGTCTCATTTGCTTTCAGTCAGCTACATGATTGCTGGTATGTATATCTGTCACTTCTTGAACTTTATTCAGGGAAAATGACTGATGAGTTGAGGAACTTTTGGAGATAAGTCTTCCTAAAGTTAAGGAAGTTAAGAAGCCTAAGTTCAGCTTAAGAGTGAGTGATTCAAAATTGGGTCTCACATCTTTGGGATTTTGATTATATATAGTGTTCACTAAAACTTCTGCTGCTAATTGACATTTGTCAGGTAATGAATGATCTTTGCTTTTTATCTGTTCGAAGATGTCTTTAAGGGTTTTAATGTAAAATTGAAACCGATTGTGTTGTTTTTTAATGTAATAGTATTAGGCGTAGATGGTTATGAAGGGTCTAAGAATTGTCAAGTTGGTGAAATTCATATCTGTGCAGTATCCGGTTTTGTTACATGCGATTGTAGTGTATAAACATTTGGAACCATTGTGCTTGACTATTAGTTCATAAAAGCAAAATATGTTGCAAAAATGCAATGAAGTTGCTATTAATTTTTGTAGATATCTAACACACCATTGGTGTTGGTAGGCAAGGTTGTTCTCATTATTGAATGGCTGCTTATACCATGCAACAGAGTCCTTATTCTTGGCAACTACTGAACCATGGTATGGACTGTTTTTTATTATTTTATGTGTGATTTAGGGGTGTTAGATTTTCGTTTTGGAATGAAATATAAAAGTTAATGTGACTACTGTGACTTAAAGTCACAAACTCGAATAATCATTTTTTTTTAATGTTCGAATAATCCTAATTTTATACATTCTCGAAACGGAAGTGTGTGTTATATCTACATATAAATGCATTAAATGTGACTACCAAAACTATATCATTAAGGTAACTATAATCTGAACTTTTGTTAAACTAATTTAGGATGTTGTAGGTATTACAACTCCTAAAAGCCAACAACAAAACTTAAACCTTATATATACTCAATTATGATGGCCAGTTTGCTTATTCGACATATAATTCATCACAAGAACATTGTTGTCTCTAAAAGGCTTAAGAAGAAGGTGGACAAGAAAGTTATGGGCATATTCAAGAAAACTATAGATTAATATAGTGACTTGATATCGAATAAGAATAAAATTGAGGTTAAAGTCAGAGATTAAGCTGGTGTTGAGATCCTTGGGGATCTTGATGCGAACCAAAAAGAGACATTGCAAGTCAAGGTCAATAGATAACTGATTTTATACATTGGCTTCTTATTGCCTTACGAATATGCAAACTGGATATTTTTTTGTGAGACCTAAAGCTGGTCCAAATGTGAAGGAACCGTAAGAAATACAACCACAATCATCTGTTTTACTATGTTTTTTTCTTTATAAAAAATTGTTCTCATTCTTCATAATATTTAATGTTTTTGCATTAACCAAGGGGTGAGTTCTTCAGTAACATGTTTTATAATTTATACAAGCTTTTCTTCTAACTATTTATGAATTGTGATAGAATATGCTTCTTTTATATTGCTAATTTACTGAAATAGAATGGTGGGCCGGCTCCCGCTCTTGTGAAAGCTAAGGTGCCATGGTCGAAGAGGGACTCTCTCTGACAAGGATCATGTATTGAAGAGAGTTTTGTTGATAACTTGGCTTAAAATGCTTCAATGGTATAGTTGTTTGACATCGGTTAGCCTAAAAAATTTGACTTTTTCGTATTAATATATTTGCATTAATTTTACAAAAACTATATCATTACAATGATACTAAATTTTTTTAGTAAAAAGGTTTGTGAAGTTGTATGCATTTAAAGTACATTTTGTGGATTCTTTTTTGGACGTGTTTGAAAGAAAAATTAACATAAACAATAATTGGTCTATTTAATCAGGAATATAACATAAACAAACTAAAAACTTGAAGTTATTTCCTTTTGGCTTTCAGTATCTGAACAAGTTGACTCGAAATTTTTGACATTCTCAAAGGTCAACTTATCGAGTCAGGATCACAAGTCACAACACCCGATATCCCAAAGGTTTGTAATTTTTCTACTCCATTCCATACTTCTTGATTTGACACAATATATCAAATATTAGTGCTTAATGCTAAACTTAATTCGTGTGTAAACAACATCCACAGACGAGACTTATAACTATGTAAACTCTCTTTTTGAAAAAGAAAATAGTTAATTTTTGAAAGGCAATTACCTCACGCCAGTCCACGAAGCTCAAAGACAAAGCGAGAGCGACTTACGAAATGTCTTGAAGCTGCAATTAAGAGGAGATCTTCTTAAGTATAGTAGATTATGCATAATACTTTTTTTATTTTTGGCTTCAAATTTATATACATGTTTTAAATGATTTAAACCTGGATAGTGTTTACAATGTAATATATTGTTTGTCTAATTCTTATCATGTATTGTTGACAGTTCACGGAACCAATGATTCAGCTGTACAAGTAGAAGAGGCATTGAGATTGGAGGTGCTTATCAGGTTCTCTGAGCATCGACATTAATTAGCTTATGTTGTTACTTCTTCCATAAACGAAAGCTTGAATCAGTAATGCAATATGAAGGTGGGTGACGTAGGTCTATTGTGTAAATGAATCGATTCAGGATATGTTTGATTAATACGGGTCAAACAGGTAATAGTTTATCTGTTTACTACATTATAAGCCCATTTTGTTCTTAATTTTACACCAGCATTAAGAATTAGTTTCTTATAATTGATCTACATTTGCTTAATTTTTTTGTAAACGATATTCACAAAAAAAGCATGGTACTCATTATTGTTTGTTAGTAAGAAAGTATCTTATAGGTCTCAAAATAAGCCATGGGATTCTTTGAATGAATTGAACCCCTTCATTTCTTTGTTCTTTCTTCGTGACTTAGGAAACAAACACAGAAGGGATCCCAAACCTTTTGTTTGGAGTCTTGTGGTGATTGTGGGAGATGGGTGGTTTTGAGGTTGTGAAGTTGTAAGATGAAATTGTTTGACGTTTGTTGTATGACGAGATTTTAGGGATGATTTAGAGTTGACTACTCATATCTCACGACTTCAGGAACTCTTTGTGTTTCAGAGACTCAGGTTTCATGAACTCTTTGGGGTTCAGGGTCATCATTTCATGACTCAAGTTCAGGTGGTCACGGTTTAGGGGTTCGTTTTATCAGCCCCTAAGTTACACACTTCTCATCCGATTCGCACAGATTAACACCGTGCTGTTTCCTCTGAGTCAAACACATACTAACACCCTCATGTTGTAAGGACACCTTGAGAGAGACCAATGCCTGATGTATAAAACACCGTGACACAAGCTGATGTAACCTCTGCTTCGTATAACCCGTTGATTCACAGACGCACCAGCTGATTTCTTTCAGCGCCCCGATCTGCTTGACCAGAATCACCCTCTGATTCATATCACATGATGAGTACTATTTTCACAACTAATCTTTATCGGACCCTATTATCCAACTCGTGTTCAACCCGAAAACACATTAACACTTACTTAATTACAACCATATCGTCTATCTACACTCACCACTATCACGGCATTCCCTAAGAGAGTATCAACATCTCTTAAATATGTGTCTCTAAAGCGAACACGACACTTTTGGTCAGGTTCATAGTTGGGTTGACCCAAATTATATTGTGTCCAAGTTTTTTCAAGTTTTCATGAATAAATAAGTGTGTTAAACATGATTACAAAATTTATATCTTTTCAGTGATGATATAATTTATGAAATTTTGTTAGGAGGTTTTATCCAATGGAACCACACTTTGACTATTGAACCATTTGACCCATTTTCCTTGATTATTTTCAACCATCAGTTTGACCCTTTGAACTTACAACCAAAATTGTTGACCATGAACATAGGGGATGCAAGAGGGGTTATCTTTGATGCCTTTTTGTGTTTTGAAAATGGAGAACTGAAAATTCACAAAGTTTGTGAGAATAAGCAATGACACATCTTTAAGAAGTTGTGTAATGACCACCTTTCGTTCGAGGTCGGCTACTTTTTGAAAAATAATTGCGCCATCTTCTCTGTAAAATTATACAGACCTACTTGACGTTGGGGTATATGGCTTAAGATTAAATTTATGTTAGTCAAACTGTTTATGATGTGTTATACATTTTTTGTTCGCTCGGCAAATTTTTGACCCGTTTTCCCGTTTTCTACCGTTCTAGAAAAAATATAACCCCGATCATGGTTGATCCTTTCTGCAAAAAGATAAGTTTTTTATTACCATGTTCATTGCTATTTTAAAAACACCACTCTTTCGCTTAATTTTTATTATTGTGTATGTAATTTAACTTTTTAGTCATCAGGTACCAGTGCTCAATGTGTAACTCAAATATGAAGTCGAATATCCGTTCTTAATCTTGGCCAGTTCAAGTGTTGTAAATTCAAGCCCAGCACCAGCAGTAACTACTTTTCTTTACAGATGCTACTATGTAACCAATATATAATTATGACACACTTTTTTAATACGTGACTCATTTATATTTCTTATGTGGTTGCCACTCTGCTCATGTCTCGAATGTTTACAATATGAACCAACTACTCAGAATGTTTACAAGGGCGGAAAACATCAGTTATAGTCATCGCCACAATACTGATGTCCCACTTTCATCCGCAATGTCCTTTCAGCGTACATTTTATGCATTCGTTTTTACAAACAATTTTATCCATGGTTATAATTTCTACGTTTACTTGCTTATAATCTCTTCCTCTTATTTGCTATTTCAGATGAACTACATGTTCCTACGAAAAAAAAACAGATGCAAACGGTGAGCTACCAAAAGCTATTGCAGCACCTTCTTATTCTTCATCTGTTGCTACTAGCAGTTTACAGGTTCAAACTACGCAACCAAACCATGTTTCACAAGATTCGAAACTATACTTTTCTTTTACAGATGCTACTATGTAACCAACATATAATTATGACACACTTTTTAAATACGTGACTCATTTATATTTCTTATGTGGTTGCCACTCTGCTCATGTCTGAATGGAAGTGACCCGCATAGAAAATGCTTAACCTTAATAGTAGGAAGCAAGGCTGGTAATGCTCTACACAGAACACACAATGCTTGTGGGTGATCAAGCCTCAGCCTTTGCAATTTCGATGGGACTTCCGGGACCCTCAAACCTTAGCTCAACTGAATCAATGGAAAAGTGGACTAAATGGAGAGAAGATCAATGTCAACCTAATTTTAGGAAAAATGTTTTGCCTACAAATAGCTGTGGTCCTTATCATCGGAAAGAAGATGTAAATGTTGGTGACCAGATGTGTTTGGTGGAGGATGTTTATGGAAATATCAAAATGAAATCATCTTATGTGGATTTTCACAACCAGCTAATGAAATATGGGCGTCTTACCTTGTGAAACATTGATGAACTTTCATATCGGTCACATTAAGCTGTAAAGACATGGTTGGTATTTTTCTTTTATGCTCTTAAGAAATACCAGCATATTCTCTTAAAGTTTTAAAACCCATGCTCAATGCATTTACTTCTCTAAATGCATATTACTGATAATATGAGTATATAACTTTTGAATCATGTCTTCATATTCTCCACATTCGTGTGAACCCTACACTCCAGTGCAAGTATTCCACTGCTCCCTACTCCCTCCATGAAAATTGCAACAATTTATGTTCTTGTGAAATTCCAACTCAGTTACCTATTTATCGATTATCATTGTTGAAAACCGATTTCTTCATTTTGAATCACTAAATGAAATTTTCTGGTGTTCAATTACTAATTAATTATAATGATCCTAGAAAATAATTTTATTTTTACTTTTGTGCTATGGAGTAATCTTACCATTATGCGTTCCGCTAAAAAGCAAGTGCTTTTAGGCACAGTTTCGCTAGATACACATACAAGAATATCATTCTAATAGAAGCAAACGAGTTAAATTACATATTATTTTCAAGAAGCTAAATAATCTGCAAATAACAATTAAGTAGTTTAGTAAGGGCGTCATGTGCATAGATTCGTAATTGAAGCATGATACAACAGGAAAAAAAACAACTATTGCCTTGGTTTGTTTTTTCATTTTTGTTTTGCATTTCATTAGATAATAAAAAATTGTTTTCATGACTACCTTCTCACAGTTCACTGGTGGAGGTTAATTCAGCTTGCCCTGGTGTAAACTATCAAGGCACATTGTTTTCTTCATTTTGGAAATTGATTGTAAGTGTTTTTTTTTCATATTAAGGTTCTGTTTTGGCCAGTATCGTTGAGAAGAGATGGAAGAGTATCTATAGCAAGCGACCAAACCACACTGCTTGAGATGGATTCAGGTAGTTTTTTAACATTCAAAGAGTCACTAATGTTCCAAGGGCGGGTCATGAAGCTAAGTTGTCTTTTCAAATTGATTAGTTTTTGTTAAGTTCAGTAGACATTCAAACTCGAATTATTCAAATCTCTCGCACATAAAACTTAAGTTATCTTTTTTTGGTTTTCTCATATTTGCAGGGATAATTTGAAGTTCTTAAAAAAGCTATGGTTTGATCTTATGAGAAAAAGAAACTATGGTTTGATCTTATGAGATATCCAATGAAAGAAGAGATATCAAAGAAAGCTGGAATTTCCCTTAAAAGATACCATGAAGTTACAAAAGTATCAAAACCCATTCTTAATAGAAAGAATCAGTTTATCGACACGTTTGCAGACAATGATGGCGATGATAGACGGCAGCCTGCTCTTCTCAGGCTTGCACTTAATGATGTGGTAATTTCAAAATTTCCATTCCATTTCACTTTTTTTTGTGCTACCAAAACATTTAATAAAGAATAAAAGGAAGATAAAGTTACAGATTAACATTTATGGGCACCCAATGAGTGGTACTATGAAGCTGAATTGGAATGGAACGCTGAAGAAGAAAAAGATGCCGAAAAACAACGAACGGATGCACCCTAGGTAGGGATTTTTTGATTTTTTTCCTTTTGAGAAAAGTTTCACAAGCTAATGAAATTGCTATTTTTATTTTTTAGAATTTTTTATATCAAACTAAAATGGCCAATAATCAAACCATGTGATGCAATATCTCTAATGAACCATTTGAGTTTGTATTATTACAATAGGCAAGATGGGTGATTAGGGTTGAATTAAGTATGGGTCAAAATGGGTCCAAACCTAAACAACTCATGGTTTAGAACGGGTAGGCTCACAAACAGATTTTTGTAAATTAACTTTGGCCCTGGCACTTTCTATAACTTTTCAAATCTTCTTAAATCGAATGATGCTTCAGTTATAAATTATGACTGTAAGATAGACTTTGAATGTTACGGTTTTGGAGGTGTTAGTCATTAAGATAGACTTTGAGTTACTATGAAAAACTTGACATTTACTTCCTTTATCTAATTTAATTCAATAATTTTGACTCATTTATGCTCTAAACTGAAATTCCCAATACCAATATTACGTGTAATTTTGTTTTTCAAAACATTGGGTAGAAGGTTTCTCTAATCCTTCGGTGATAACAACCTTCTTACAATTAAGAAAATATGTTAACAATAATTATAAGTCATGCCCGCCATCCTTCTTTCGCTTCTGATTGTTGTAAATAGTACATATATGCAAACAATATTCATAAGTCATGCCGCCCATTGTTTAAAACGATTTTTGTTTACTATCTCAACTCGACCATAGATCCAAGATGATAAGTTTTGAAATCTAGTCTTTAGTCACCAAATAACTTGTTCACCTCTAAATTATCATTTTTATACTTAAAAGAATAATCAACATTTTAATTATCATCAAATTTTGAAATATAGTATATATATATATATATATATATATATATATATATATATATATATATATACAATTTGATCTAGTATTAAAATCTCTACTACTAAAAGTCTAAAATTGATAGTTAAATATGAATCAACAAAAATTAAATTAACTAAAACTAATTGAAATAGACCCAAAGTCAATCAATGAGGTCATGAATACAATTTTCACTTGTTCATGTGTATCCATCAATATAATTTTTTAATTCTAAAAAACATGGCCTACTACCTTGAATAGTATCAAAAACACACGAACAGTATAAAAAAATCATAGCAAACAGAAAAAATACTTTTAGAAGTAGAATTAGATCTAGAATCAAAACATCATACTAAGCGGTCATGGGTATCAAAATTCCCAAACACAAAATGATAATCAGCTTCATGGGTATCATCAAATCTAAGATTAACCTAAAAGTCAAAGAAACAATGTCCAAAATGAACTCAAGCATCATCTTGATTTATTACTAAACACACAAAACACCATAAAAATACACCTTTGCTCGTAATCTCATGTAACACAAATAATATACATAATGCATTATTCACCATCGGTTCACCAACACCGCCAAAAAACAAACACGATCCTCAAAACAGAACTCAAAGATCAAGAAACAAAAGGACCAAAAATCACCAAAAAAAAAAAAAAAAAAAAAAAAAATGCAAGATTTTCGGCCAAAAAACTTTGTCATCGGCCTTAAAAGTTGATAACAAATCTCGAAGTATCTAAAACCACCAAACCCACCGCAAGATGATGGCTATGAACAACCGAAATCACCAGCAACCAAAAACCCAGCCCGGACTACACCTAAACCATCGAAAGATGGTGGCAGTTTCGGCAGATGATGGCGGTGATGAGGTTATGATGATGATGGAGGCGACGACTGTTGTTTATGTATTGAGAGAGATTTGTTGTGTTATCGGCTATAGAAAAAAAGTTATGAGAGAAAAAAGAAAAGCAAATATGCGGTATGCTTACTCGTGTGTATGTTGCTTTTATTCTCTATCAAATAATGGAAGGTCGGGAGGATGTTACTACGATGATGAATGGGTCACATGAGTTAGTGTTAAATGGGTCGTTACAAGTAGTGTTAAATGGGTTGCATCATTATTCTCAAACTGTTACTAATTTAGATGTAAATGCTCTTGAATTTCCGACTTTTAATTATATGACTTGTATTACAATGTGAGACTTTCTTATATTAGCAAGTGTGTTGGCTTACACTTTTAAGACTTCTTTTTAAGCAAGTCCCAAATGCATTATTAAGTAGTAAGATAAGATATATATATATATATATATATATATATATATATATATATATATATATATATATATATATATATATATATATGGGTATGGTTAAATGAAAAGTTTCTTATAATGAAAAGAATGAGAAACCATGTGGAGGTGATATGTGTCACCTTGTCACATCCCTGTGCCATGTCATGTGATATGTGTCACCCCCACCCCACCCACCCAAAAAAAAATTCCCTAAAAATTTTTTTCTTGGCAAAGAAAGTTTTTTTCCCCTAAAAATTATTACCGCATCACAGGTTATTAAAATATCGCATCACAATCATAATTGTAATGCAAGAACTTAAAATCTTAATGCACTAAAATCATGATTATGATGCAAGAACTTTATATCAGTAATGCAAGAACTTATAACCTTAATGCACTAATAAGTTTTGGTGCATCTTTATTATAAGTTCTTGCATCATAGTTAATAGTTAAGTGCATCAATTATGATGCACTAAAATCAAGGTTATAACCTTAATGCACTAAAATCATGATTGTGATGCGGTAACTTTATAACCGTGATGCGAATTTATAACCTTAATGCACTAAAATCATAATTGTGACGCAAAGAACTTATAACCTTAATGCACTAATAAGTTTTGGTGCATCTTTATTATAAGTTATCGCATCATAGTTAATAGTTAAGTGCATCAATTATGATGCACTAAAATCAAGGTTATAACCTTAATGCACTAAAATCATGATTGTGATGCAAGAACTTTATAACGCGTGATGCGAGAATTTATAACCTTAGATAGAAAAGTGAAAAATAGTTTTAGGGTAGATTTTGAAACATTTGAAAGTTTAGGTGAAAATTAAAACAAATAAAAAAAAAGAAATATCAATAAGATTGGTCATTTTCGGTTCATTCACAAACAAGCTACCCATCCGCACCATCCGCAGCCACCACCACCGCCATCGCCACTGCCCCGCACCGCCACCACCACCGCCGCCTCCATCATTATTCCCGTGAGATGAGCTACTCCATCCGCACCTTCATCACCACCACCGCTGCCACCGCCTTCCATCATGCAACAACCACGCCAATCGCACTTCACAACCGCCACACCGCCCGCCAATCTTCTTCGTGTTAATTTAGTATATATAACATTTTTAATTATTTAATTTATATAAATTTATTTATTTACTTTTTTAATGGTTAGGTAGAGCTAATGAGGCTGTTGTTTTATATTGAACGGTATGACATCTTAGGGAATCCGTGTGTATATTTGTAGCATGAGATTACACGTTAGGGCATCATTAGTGCATCTGTGTGTTGTGGATGATGTTTTCCGTTAAATGTTTGTATGTTTAGTGCATCATTGGACATATTAGAGCATCATTGAGCATGATTAGGGCATCCATGTGTATGTTTAGTGGATAGATGGAAATACTTGCTCATCATGAGATGAATTAAGGCATCTAGCAATTAATTTTGTGGTATCTTTTAGAATGATTAAAGCATCATGTTACAAAATTAAAGCATCAAGAGTGTATGGTTAGTGTATCAAGTGACAAAATTAGAGCATAAAATGTGTGCATAGAGAATGAAATGAAAAAGTAAGGGCATCAAGGTTTATGATTACAAAGATCTCATAAAACATTAGTTCTTCAAGTGTGAATGATTAAATCATCGTGTGATACATTATGACATCTACAGATACGATTAGAGCGTTTGTTTGTTTGATTAGTGCATCGCTTTCTCGAAATAACATATGTTTTGTATTTTTTAGTGCATCATTGTGAAAATTATGTTTAGTGCATCAAAAATATGTTTAGTGCACCCTTTAACATATTAGAGAATCAATAGTATTGCTAGGGCATCAAGAATTTCAACTTGGAACCGAGAAACGAAGGTCGTTGAATCACTTTGAACCGCTTATGTTTCCTTTTTGTGTTTTACCTACTAGTGACTCGATCCATTTGTTATACTCTTCATTTAGTACTTGTAAGTGGATATAGTGACAACAAATAAACTACGGCTCCTTAAATGAATTAGAATATTCTAATCTATTTGGAAAACGGTTAGCACCAAGAAATTATTTGTTAGTCGCAACTATTGAAAGCCAATTGCATTTATGACTAGCTTAATGCTTATTTATAAGCTTCAGATAGAGTCTATCAATTCTTCTTACGCTTGATATTTGTTAGGCATGAAAATGTTCAAATAAGATTATGCCCAATTTTGCTCAAGAAAACCAAGAAATACAGACTTAAAAGCTTAAAGGCGGAAAATAAGACAAGTTAGTTTTGATTACCGTGCATCCTTTTGATCATATCCTCAATCAAAAATGTATGATAACATTGTATATTTTCCTTTGTGCTTATAGAGTCCATGTATTGGAACCCACACTCACCACACAAAGCAAGAGCAAGTTTAATGATGCTAAGAAAGCCCAAATTGGTGCGTACAAGGCCTACAGATCTGCGTTTATAACCATCTCGATTGTATTTTAGGTAATATCGGAGTTCAATTGTCAAACTCCAAATTTGAGCCGACCTTTAATCGAAAAGTAAATCTATTGCTAGCTTATATAATTAATGAACTTGAATTAGATTTAAAATGAGGTTTTTATTGTGTTAGAACTGTATTGTATTGACAAAGTGCAGAAGCTACCACAATTGTCTCAGTAGAAACAATCCCTTAGGTAATTAACAAGCAAATGGAATAGTAAAATTAGTATTTTAGTATTTGTAGCTTAGTTTTGCCTCTTTTTATGCAGAACTATCAACATAAACCTTATATTACAACGCCTAAGATAGCTCTTTAGACATCATTGACTGCACGGAACCAAATATTGAAATAGAACAACAGGAAAAAGTTTCAAATTTCAAGGCTAGACCTTTAAACAAGAAGGTATGAACATCACCATCACTGATAAGAATATTTACTCTGATAAATGATAATAAGTTTTTAATCTTCCATTTCATTAACTTTATACCATGTTCCCCTTGCAATGCTTCTAGATACTTGAAAGTAAAGGAGAGGTGGGGCTGTTCTGTAACAAAAAACGACAAGTCACCATTCTTCAAGAATTTCATTTTGCAACTAATAAAAGAGTTCCACCAAAAACACCCGATAACACTGAATTGTGGTGTATTACGCATTTGGGTTGGAGACACTATAGTCACTGGACCAGGTAATTCCTATACATAAAATTATAAAGCGCCTAATGCATAATTGCATGCTAAGAATCGTATTCTCTGTTACATGGTATGCATTATTAGTGGCAAAATGGGTCATGTTTCAAATAGTCCTCCTTTTAACTGATGTGTATTATCTTGGTGCATCTGTTAACATATTGGTGCATCTGTTCACAAATTGGTGCATCTATTAATATAGACACTAGGTACAAGAAGGTGTATTTGTTAACAAATTGGTTTCCTCCTTCCACTCTCAGATGAAGCCGATAGCTCTTCGATTCGTTGGTATTCATGGATGCATGTGTGGCAGCTTGTAGTATAAGGTTATTTTACTCTTCTTTAGAGATTGAAATTGATATTGGTACATATCCGTTTTAGTGCATCCGTTTGTATCATAGTATCCGTTTGAGACTCATGCTAACAGTTGACTCTGCTTATCTAGAGGTTTTAAGTTTTAAAACGAATTTTGGATTACTTAATTAGGTGCTTATTTGTATTGTAAAGTGTTTTTAGTTTGATTGTTAAGTTTATAAGCTGTTAAAAGATCAACTGATTCATCTGCTGCGTAAAATTAGTTGTTTGGTTACTAGAAGTTGCGGATATTTTTACATAAATTGTTTGGCAAAACGATAGGTTAGACTCTACCATCTGATCTTGAGGGCGGAAGTTATTGCTGATGTGTTTGGTTAAAGAACTATATACACATTTCGAGTAGAATTTTATTATTTTAATCTTTTATGTATCACTTAGAGTGTGCCCATATGTCATGCTAGCATAGATAGTTTTATACTGATATATTGTTTTATTTGTTGGTTTTATGGACAATAAATTAATAGACGTGAGTTAGGATCGAACTCGAGACTTTGGGATTGCACACTTTACGTATGAGAATTTAAAGTTAATAATTAAATATAAATGTTGTATTTATTTATTTATTAAACGAAATAACTAACGGACGTTAAGTAATTAATGTAATGGACTAACTGTCGTTAAATGTTTATGGAAAAGGATCAAATTGCAAAAGTTGGGAAGGTTCCGGAATCCCTTAAGGGGATCCCAAACCGATCGGCCAAAGAAACATGGAAACAATCCACAACTTGTTCACCAAGTTAGCTTGGGTATATATACAAGGCTAGGGGTCTTGTTTTTCCATCTCTTGTGCTCATTAGCTAAACCTAAAATTGTTTTGTGTGTGTTTTGCTAAACCGTCAAACACCATTCATAGGTGTCGATCCACTCTTTTCCAAACATCAAGTTATTTGGTTTGATAAAACTAGCGGTACTTTAATTCGGTTTAGTACGTGTGTACAAGAACTTAGTAATAACATACTTTTGTTATTATCTTGGATTGAATTACAAAACGGTAGTGGGTAATTCACATAATCCTATAAACCCTAATTAGGGTTCATCCCAATTGCTAGTTTGTGGATTTGATTCTTGTTCGGCTAGAATCAAGAAAGGTACGCATATTCTTCTTATGTTTATTAATTATTCGTTAATACATCCTATACGCTTCCGCTTGATTACTTTGATGTTTTGTGATTATTTATTTGAATGTCATGTTATCTAATTCCAACAGTGGTATCAGAGACAGGTTATTGGTTTTTAATGAGTAATTAATTACATAAACGCGTAATAAAACAAATACTTGTATGTTGTTTGATATGTTAATCTAGGGTTTATGTTTAATTTATGTTTTGGTCGATTTTTTTTTAATGAATTGGGGCGTACCCCTATTTTTTTTTTATGTCGACACATACATTAAATTTTTTAGGGTTTTGAAAATTGTTTGCTAACCTTATTCAAACCTAGAATTAATATATTGGTTACGTGATTAATTCATGAATAATTTGTTATGTGTCATGGAATTTTTATATGCGATCTTGTGACTTATTTGTATAAATTGTTATGATATCCATGATTATACATGCATGTTAGTCATGGATAAGTTGCTTTGATATATTGTTTAATTGTTGAGACATATTTATTTATGATAAATCTTGAATTGGGGAAGACTCAAATTAATATATTAATGAATCAATTATGTGCAATTTGGTATAATTAATTAAGGGTTTACGTAATCGATTCATCGATGTATGTGGCTCACTTTCTATTCTTGAGTGAAACCCTAAATTAATATATATACATTAATTTAACCTAGATATTGATTATTAATAGGATTTTATCGAATAAGTTGCATGTGGCTACTTGTTTACACGTATAAATTGTTTATTATGTGTGCATTGTTTTTTAGTAGTTTATTTTTTTATTGGTATTACTTGTTTGTTTATTATGTGCGACAGTTTTAAGCAAAGGGTAATTTATGAATAGAAAAATAATACGGACTAAACAATGGTGAAATTTGATTTGTTTTGGAAGAGTTAAGTTTTCAATAGTTTAATTGATTGGTGACTTTGGTACAATGACTGAACGGCTCACCCATTCGAATGAACTATAAAGGGGTTATTTAAGAAGTGCGCACACATACACCGAATGGATGTCTAAGGTTATGCGTTTGCGCTTACCGGTCCTCTCGCCTCTCGAAGTTCGAATGGAGCTACTTAGTAAGTCATAAAATGTGCAAGCTCATCTTAGGCGAATTAGTGCTAATTCCATGCGCCACTTGGTGGTAATTATCCAAACACTAAGTGTTTACACTTATGCAAAAGTACGGTATAATGGATGATAATTAACACTAAATTCCTTGATTGGTGAACCCAATACCTCAATCAAAACTTTGATAATTTGATCTTTATGAATTGGTAATAAAAGTTTTTATTAAATTTATGCTACAAGATGAATGCATGACATCTTTGTACATATTTGATTTGACCACATAAAATCAAAACTAGTACCCTTTTTAAATTAAGAATATGCCATCTAATTAAAGGGACACTTGAAGTTGCAATTTACGCCATGACAAGATTTGGCGAGATTGTAATGGAGAGGTAAATCTCTATGTAAAGTCGGACCTTACATGGACATATTTGCGCTCTTTAAGTTAGACACTTAAGTTGAGTAGGAAGTGAGACCGGACTCAATGGCATAAGATGGGATGAAACATGTTTATATTTGCAATAGCGTTGAAAAATATAAATCCCATAATGATCTAGGAGTTGGAAATTGTTTGCCAATTAATGTTCGACAGATTACCTTATTATATGCTCGTTGCTAGCGATCAACCGATGTAATGAACCTATGATAATTTGGATCCTAGTTTTCGAGAAAATTCTATGGTTATATGAATGTTACCTTGGGTATTTTATTTTCTTGAAAAGTTTAATTATCGAAAATACTAAAATTGAATTTTGCTAATTCTTTAAATGTATTAATGCAACATTAAACCGTGAACGAAGGTTATTCCTGTATTGGTAAATTGATCTACACCGTAAGGGTTTTGGTAGAGTCAACTTTACTAAAAGAATAAACCTAGTCCTCTTTTCTAAGAAAGAGTGAGATTCAACCCTATTCCTTTTCATGAATGAAGAAAGGTATGATAGGACAATTAGAATTGTCTAAATTCTAAATACATAACTTGTAAGCAAATTTTAATAGTTAAGAAATTGCATATTTCGAGTTATTAAATTAGAAGCTAGACTAATTATCGATAATTGGTAAAGACAAACTAGCATATTTTATGTAGTTGTTGTGTTTTGACCATTTAAAAGTACTACTTACAATTGTTGGAATAGTAGAACTATTAAGAAAGAAATTGCATGCCCAATTATTTCAAGTTAATAGCATTGATGAATAATTCATCATTTACATAGTAGAATACATTCGTTTAAGTACATAAGTAATTGTTATGTATGGACTTTCTCAAAGGTGTAGGAAGTAAATAGTACACTATTTTCTTTCACTGGCTAATGAAACACTTACAATGTTGTCAAATCCAGTGGGAGTGTTGTGTTCTTATTACTGAATAAGGAATTAATGTAATGATATCTTATTCAGTGGGAGTTACAAGCTTTGTCATCTTGGTAGTAACTAAGATTATCTCTAGAATGTCTTAAGATAATTACTTTCCACTTGTAGACACTTATGTTTTCAAGGATAGTCATGTACGTTTCCTTATTAGACAATGAAGTGGTTCTACATCTACTAGTTATGCTAATATCAATGACACAATCATATTAGTCACATAAACAAACATATGTCGTGTTGTTTATCTGCTACATGATGTTGTTCCATGCACAAGTGGGAGAAATCTATATTGTGTGCAAGGTACAACATATAGGTATATGATTTAATGGATTCTCTTGACTGCAAGGTAAGAGACTAACGTTCTAATATAACTTGTACATATCTAATTCAAGAAACACTTGGTGTTGCAATTTACGTCATGTCAGAACTTGGCGAGATTGCAACAACAAAGTAAATATCTATGTAAAGTCAGACCTTGCATGGACATATTTACAGTTTCTAAATTAGACAAGTATTTAGAACATGTGTCAAAATGATATATAAGACTACTTCAAATTAGATATTTATGTATTATTAGAATGACATAAATGAAGTAATCTAATACTACTTTAATTTGTATATTTATGAATTTTGAATGACATAAATAAATGAATAAATAATGTAGTCCTACATTATTGTAAAGTAAATAAATTAACTTGAAATTACTATTGAAACCAAAAGTTGTGTTCATAATTACTTTAGTTAAACATGTTTATGATTCATTGTAAAGACATAAACATAAAGTCTTTTAAGACTTATAATAAAGTAAGACGTTAACTTGTTATGTTTTTTAATTAAGACATATACAAAAGTCATTGAGTTGATCAATGATTTACAACGTATAATGGGATTATAACAGTTTATGTTTCTTGTTGAGACATGGATATGAAGTAACTTGGTTAAAAGGTACTTGTGTTATAAAGCATGCAATTGGCTTGGAAAGTCTATTATACCATTAAGTTGACTTAGTTGGTAAATAGGCAATTCAAAATGAATATGTTTATCTTATATATTGTTAGATTGTCTTACAATATTAAATTCTAATGAATACCACAAGTTGATGGTATGTTCAGTTAGGAGAATCAAAGTATATTTGATTTGTTTGATTCAAGATAACCATAACTTCTTTCTTAAATAGTAACAAGGTTAGAATATTGAGTATGGATTGAATATACTCAATATGACTCCAACCTAGAAGATTAATAAAACACCATTTCATTATGGAATGTGATGAATCACATTAAGTTTTAAAATTGAAGATTCGAATTTGTTAAACTACTTATGAATAGGTTATTAACAAACTAATGTCAAGAATTATCAATGTGTATTTGTAATGTCCCAAATAGAGAACAATGTAGTTTTGCTCTAATTGCTAAGTATATATAGATAGTCTATATATTACAAAAGGCAAGTGGGAGTTTTTATCTTGAATGATAAAATTACAAGATACATAATCTTCTAAAACACACTAGTAAAGATCATGATGAGGTTAGACATGTAATTGATAGACCTCATGATGATGGAATTTTCATTCATAGATCGCAAGGATATCTCGGATATTTGACTTATATGTGAGAAATATGAGTTCTGGGATTATAGTAAACCTGATAATCATTATGATGGATTACCAAATATTGAATTGGGAAAATTACTCATACTATGAATGTTAAAGATGCTGTCCATAAAGATAATCAATTTTGGAAATTTGGTTTATCTTAATAGTTAGACTAGAGAATGGAAATGAGTTTTTTCAAAGAGATGAAAAACCCTAGTGGTTTGAATTTCTATGTAGAAATCATATGGACAATATTGTACACATATTTAATGCATGTTTTATGACAAGAGTATTAATCATATTAAGCAATTAATTATGATTGAATATTCTTTTCTAGACACATTAAATATATAAAGATGATAATTGTCATACATGTTTTCATTAATATGAAATATGACAATGGAATATCAAAACTCTTTCTTGAGAAATTACTTGAGCGAGGACGGTAAGTAATTGAAAGGTTTTTGAATTCATATAATCTTTGAAAGTGTACGGCGCAAATAATTCATGAATGGATAAATGCATGCATCTATGAAATTATTCTTATGTTTAATTATTAAATCCTAGTTTTGATTTATAATTGAAATAAGATAAATTTTAAGTATTCCTGAAAGCTAGTGGGAGTATTATGTTAAGGTTTTAAATCTTATATGTTGTATAACATATGAGAAGTAACATTCCTTGAAAGCTAAATGTTAAGTCTTAGATTGGAATGAAACTTCACTTATAAGATTTAAGAATTAAAACATACAACCTTGGAATATATGTTTATTGTTAATAAACATGTGCAGTAAAATAAATGATTCTAATAAAACATGATATATCATTTGGGAAATGGATAAATATCTTTTGACAAGATAGAACGTAAATGAAGTCTAAGTTTGACCTGTAGATTCATCATGTACATCATGTTGTGTATTAAAATTGTTGTATCATTCTTGAATAAGAAGTGATTTAACAACATTGATATCTAATTAAAAGTTATTAGATAACTTGTGTAATGAATATTCTAATAGAATTACATCCTTAAAACCTGGAATTGCTCCTAGATTCTATAGATGAACAATATGTCAAATGTTGTGAAAATTGTCATCAGCTTTAAACTTGAAAGTTAGGAAAGCATCAAACATTACACAATGAGATATTAAAGTTTACGGAGTTTTAATAAGCATATTGTTGTTTGTATACAATGATGCTGGTTTAATTGAGATGACACTCAATACTAGTCGTGGTAGGATTTCATTCTTGTTAATGGCCATGTGAACTAGTTATGCTACTAAGAGCGCAGTTGCATTATACATTGAAAGAATAAGAATACTTTAAACTTTGAAATGTTTGAAAGTTTAAATTGTCATAAATTTGTGATAAAGGATGTCACACATTTATGAATTATTATGTGGATTGTTGAATGCACACATACAAGGACTTCATTAATTGAATTCTTGAAATAAGTATTCTCAAAATTACAATAGATCAAGTTGGTTGATTTATGCCTTGTCAACAAGTATAATTGTCATTACTTGAGGCATAATTCATCAATTGGAATTTTCATGCATTGATCTATTTGGTATTTGGATAAGGGATGTTAAACAATTGTTATAATAAATCAAGTACTTGGTATGTTTGATTTTATAATATATTGTATCCTATATTTGCATGTTTAATCCGTGAATAAATTTATTTATTCTAAATCGTCCGTTGTCGATTAATGATATGTGAGTATCATTAAACTAAGACAAATCGAGAGATATGGTAGAATATACTTGAAAGTATATTGATGAGAATGCATACCAATTTCGGATGATATTCAATGGATTGAATATAGACTTATCCCAACTACATAATTTACTTTGTGGATATTGTAATAAGTAAATTATGAATAGTTATCCTCGACTTGAGATACCGGATAAGTGTCATGAATGTAGTGCATCGTGGAGCAACTTAACGCTATACGAATCGGTAGTCATAAGGGTTGTTTTCAAGTGTTGCAAAGTTCATGGGTTATTCTTGTAGTCAAGATAGAATTTGTTCCTTCAAATTTATTTGGAGTTTAATATCATTGGGCCCTCGTAGGGTTGACAAGATGTTTGTGTGGCCACACCCAAAATCTCCCCGAATATGTTCAAGATTTGGTAATCTTGCTCAATCACTTATAACGAGAAATGTAATAGTTGGATAAAGAATGACTTAATTCCATATCTTTATTTAACATGGTATTAGAAACAAAAGGATAATAATAATGAGAAATCATTAAAAGGTTTTCCAGGAGCCTTGCTCGAGTTGTACTAGAGGCATCGAAGTGTTGCTAGACGCTAATCGAATGTGATCACTCTATTAAGATATGTCCAAGTGGGAGCTGTTGGTTTTATGGACAATAAATTAATAGACGTGAGTTAGGATCGAACTCGAGACTTTGGGATTGCACACTTTACGTATGAGAATTTAAAGTTAATAATTAAATATAAATGTTGTATTTATTTATTTATTAAACGAAATAACTAACGGACGTTAAGTAATTAATGTAATGGACTAACTGTCGTTAAATGTTTATGGAAAAGGATCAAATTGCAAAAGTTTGAAGGTTCCGAATCCTTAAGGGATCCCAAACCGATCGGCCAAAGAAACATGGAAACAATCCACAACTTGTTCACCAAGTTAGCTTGGGTATATATACAAGGCTAGGGGTCTTGTTTTTCCATCTCTTGTGCTCATTAGCTAAACCTAAAATTGTTTTGTGTGTGTGTTTTGCTAAAACCGGTCGAACACCATTCATAGGTGTCGATCCACTCTTTTCCAAACATCAAGTTATTTGGTTTGATAAAAACTAGCGGTACTTTAATTCGGTTTAGTACGTGTGTACAAGAACTTAGTAATAACATACTTTTGTTATTATCTTGGATTGAATTACAAAACGGTAAGGGGTAATTCACATAATCCTATAAACCCTAATTAGGGTTCATCCCAATTGCTAGTTTGTGGATTTGATTCTTGTTCGGCTAGAATCAAGAAAGGTACGCATATTCTTCTTATGTTTATTAATTATTCGTTAATACATCCTATACGCTTCCGCTTGATTACTTTGATGTTTTGTGATTATTTATTTGAATGTCATGTTATCTAATTCCAACATTATGCTATCTTTTCTTACCATTTGTTTGAAGCTAACATTAGTATAGCTCACATTCACCACTCTGTTA
Source organism: Chrysanthemum lavandulifolium (assembly GCA_022545495.1). Taxonomy (NCBI): domain Eukaryota; kingdom Viridiplantae; phylum Streptophyta; class Magnoliopsida; order Asterales; family Asteraceae; genus Chrysanthemum; species Chrysanthemum lavandulifolium. The sequence continues at coordinate 288,126,280 of CM040238.1, read as the reverse complement.
TGGGAAAATTTTGAACCTGAGTACTAGATCTAGAGGTGATAGTATGGGCAGGACTGGTGGGTTGGTTAACAGGATTAAAATGGCACTGGTTGTGCTAGTTTGGGTTGACCCATGAACAAAATAGTATGATTAGTGTATCGAAAAGGTAGATATTAAGGCATCTATGATTATGATTAGTGCATCAAAAGGTAGATATTAGTGCATCGAAAAGGTAGATGTTTACATGGCCATAACTTATTTGTGCTTTGGTCTGGTATATGTCATATGATTTTTATTCAATTAATCGTATGGCGATGATTGAAATATTGAATATCTTGACGCTAAATGGATTCTGTAAGTATTTAAAGTGTGCTTGTAAGCTACTATGATACAAAACATATGAAAAACAATATGAATGGTTAATGTGCTTATTAAGATTTAAAAACACTATTGTTTAATAATCTAAATCGTGAATAAAACGTTTAAGGAGGTTGATGCTAATTTAGAAAAACTTTTGCTGGCTTTCAACACGTATGAGTTATAACCCTTCCCTATTCAACTTAATTTTTTGGAATTGACCGGTTTTAGATAAATTACAACCTGAATCGACCCATTCATATGAAAACAAGTCGAATTGTCACATTTATTGTTTTTTTTGGGTTTTGACTTTTTTTATGATTAGTTGTCTCGTGTTAAATGAAGGTGAGTCTAATGCTGGAACAAATTTCAGTGTGTTGGAGATACTAAAGGTGTTGTGTTTAGTGGTTTGTATGAGGCACCCTTGAGACCATCAACAAAGAAAAGATACCAGGTATCCTAAATTGAGATACCTCCTAGTTAGTATATATTGATTGATAATTCCTAACTTAGATGTTTACCCGAGATACTTCCTAATTACTATGAAATGTTGCGTATGTATAAACAAGTTGTGATTTAAGAATTGTATCTGATGGACGTGAATGTGGATTTTGTGTTGTGATGTTTGGGATTCGCGCATAGGTTATAAAGCATTTGTTTGGTGCATCGTTTAAACTGTCATTCGATGTTGACTGAATTCAGGTTGAGAAAAACAACAATGCTCTCAGCTTTTGAATGGATCTTCTGACTTTGTGCATCATTGTTACTATCATTTGTGCTGACTTTTGTTTGGCACTGTAACAGATTCTGCTTTCCGATATGCACCAAATCAGTAATGGGCATGACCGCACACTCCACCAAATTAGAAATTGTATCAAGCTTCTGGGCGTTGATATGAAGATCAATTCGAGATTGCTAGTTTAAAATAGCTTTAGGCCTTAATATGTGTATGTGGTTGTTTGCCTATTCCCACAAAAACATTGGTTCAAGGAATCTGTAAAAACTAGTCATCATGTAATAAGTTTCTCATTTTATTGACTTTTATATAGCTATTTTTTTTATATCTCATTTTAAATTTGCAGTTACAATTAAAACTGAGTACAGACATGACATGTAGAATATAGAAAACTTTTTTATAAGCAAACAGATCCAAAAGGAAGAAGAAGAAGGACTAATTTACAAAATTTACCCTTAAAAATTGAAGAAAGTAACAAATAGGTCCCTTGAGTTGGGAGGGAAAAAGGAAGGGAATGGGTGGGGGTGATCCAATGGAGATTATTTCTCTCACTTTTCTATTGAGATGAACTTTTCAAATGATCCAATCCCTATATATATATATATATATATATATATATATATATATATATATATATATATATATATATATATATATATATATATATATATATATCTACATTAAACAATTGTTTTGGTTAATAAATTTACTGCGGTGCAGGATTACTCCCTTTACAAAAAAAAAAATATTATATATAACAGAGGATTTGGCATTAATGCCACCTCAATGCCAAATAATCAAATTTCATGCCACATAAGCATTTGTTGTCCAACTAAGCAATATGTTTTAATTTAATTATGTATTATTTAATTTTCGGATTTAACTATGTATTATTTAATTTTCGGATTTTTTTTATTAATTTTTGAAATTTGTTTATAAAAAAGAAGCCTTGCAAGGATTGAACCTTGGTTATTTGGATGAACAACATGTGTGTTTACCACTAAGGCAACATGATTTTTTGGAATATATGTTGCAAGTCGAAAATTATAAATCTATGCAACCAATTATGTAGGAGAATCCCTACAACTTAGGTAACCCTAAACAAAACATATACATAAAAATTATACGGTTCATTCATAATATATCTTTTCTCAAAAACCCTAATATCCTTTTTCCCTCACAACCTCATCTAACGTTTGTTTCTGTGTTTTCTTCATCATAGTTTATTAGCCGAATTAACGTTTAGCATGAGAAATCATGTCTTTTTATTATTGGTATCTGATGAATGCCTAAGAGAAAAAGATATTCAAGTTCATGTTTCTTGGATGAATAATGGTGGTGATCCCAAGCTTTCTGATTTGTTCAACAACCATCAAAAGGCTAATATTTTTTTAGTTTAGCTATTCTCTTATGCTTTCATTGAACTGTTATAGCAACTTCTATGTTTGTAAAATTTTAGTATTCAATTTCTATTGCTTTCTTATGATCTATGTTACAAGGGGTTCAGTTTGCATGTCGAGCAGCTGGATAAATGTCATAGGAAACTTCAACCAGTTGGAAAAACATTTGTGTCTGGTGATCATGGGCCGGTATACCATATGGTAGTTTAGTTCTCATATTTGCGCCCCATTACACCTGTATATAATTATGAAGTTGTAAGGAACATTATTAAACCGATTGTTGTTTATTTCATTGGTTAGGAAATGCAAGTGAAACCATCTTTTTCAAGGGAAACAATACCTGAAGTGGAATATCACCAGCATCGGCTTCTCAGGTTAGTTTTGTATGCGTATTGTATTTTCACACTGCAACTGTTTTTTTTACGTGACACTTTGATATAAATTGGAGTATAAAACTTTCAGTCAGTCTTAAACTTCGACACCAGCATTTGCTTGCAACAAGTGGAGAGAGGCGGTACGTAAAGTATGCAATAAGCCATAGAGAATGGAGCCGACATGATTTCAGGTTGACAATGCATGGTTCGATTGACTTCAATTTAATGGTTCTGGAATTATGATAAGCATGGATCACTTTCATATTTAATATGTTAACAATGGTTTGAATAATTTCAGCCTTTGAGGTTAACAATGGTTCTCTAAATTCAGCAACGATTGGTGAGCAGGTTTGTTTTGTTATAAACTTGATGATGGTTATGTTTAATGCCTCTCAATCACTTCATCATTCACAAATAAATATAACAACCCTAAACCTCACTGACAGAACAAAAGGACATGGAAATAGGTGTGCCATAATCTGTGTTTAATTTAACGTCCTACACTATGCAAGTGTGTTCAGGTATAAGCTTTTGTTTACTGGCTTCAGATGTTCGTGTTTTGATTTCCAGTTTTCTATAATTATATGCCATTCATACCATTATATGATAAATTAATATGCTTGGTGGAAGCTAAGGGTGCACCATTGTGATAGATATCTGTACTGCAGCTTGAAAGATTGTGCATCAGGGATTAGGTTTAGCTATTCTCTTATGCTTTCATTATACTGTTATAGCAACTTCTATGTTTGTAAAATTTTAGTATTCAATTTCTATTGCTTTTTTATGATCTATGTTACAAGGGGTTCAGTTTGCATGTCGAGCAGCTGCATAAATGTCATAGGAAACTTCAACCAGTTGGAAAAACATTCGTGTCTGGTGATCATGGGCCGGTATACCATATGGTAGTTTAGTTCTCATATTTGCGCCCCATTACACCTGTATATAATTATGAAGCTGTAAGGAACATTATTAAACCGATTGTTGTTTATTTCATTGGTTAGGAGATGCAAGTGAAACCATCTTTTTCAAGGGAAACAATACCTGAAGTGGAATATCACCAGCATCGGCTTCTCAGGTTAGTTTTGTATGCGTAGTATATTTTCACACTGCAACTGTTTTTTTTACGTGACGCTTTGATATAAATTGGAGTATAAAACTTTCAGTCAGTCTTAAACTTCGACACCAGCATTTGCTTGCAACAAGTGGAGAGAGGCGGTACGTAAAGTATGCAATAAGCCATAGAGAATGGAGCCGACCCATTACAGAGTTCAGTTGGGACAACAAATTATCGGGAACTCAACCTTTTTTCGCAAAAGGGAGACACTATTTTTATTCTACTATTTCAAGTAATATAGAAATTTGTTGTTGCATTTCTTTGTTTTCAAATTATGTATTTTTGTTATCTCACTTACAAATATATCATTTGAAGCTTAAGAAACTCAATACCGACATCTATGGTATTCATGCTGGTATTAATCCAATATTATTCTCATTTCAGGATGGCGTCATCAACACACATTTTCGAATATATGGCTTTGCAGTGAATCAACAGGAATCAGTTAAGTGGAATGATCTTTCAGAATGCTTCATAGTGCTAAGCAGCCGTTGCAGGCATCGGTTATATTGGCCGTCAAGTTTCCACAGTTTGTGGCTGATGAGTTTTCTTTTACGTCCAACAAATATTGAATACGAGGCTTACTATACCAGATAAATTTTACTAACACTAAGCATCCCTTGACTATTTGGATTTTCAGCAACAACGGAAAGAACCTAAGAAGAAGCCTATTATATATTTTGATGTTTTAAAGGTTGATTAAGAAACCATGGTCACTGGTCACTGCTCATGGTCATGATGAACAGCCCTGTTGCAGCCCCTCTTTAAGCTATGTCCTAAGCTCAGATTAGTTTAAGTTCAGCTTTTAAGACCTTTAATGTATGTAGCTCAATTATTTAATGTTAGTATGTTTTTTTTAGAATTGATTTGATTGCTTATATATGCTTTTGAAACTGCTACATTGTGCTTCTTTTGAATTTTATCACAGTCAAAACAGGCCCCAAAAGCCTTTTTCAAGACACAATTTTAAAGGAGTAACAAATTTTTAAATTAAAAAAAAATGACTTTTAGGATGCCTATGAGGAGTAGTGTAGATGTAGTGATTTATTTTAGATTTTAGAACATGCCTTATAGCTTATTTTAAGCTTTAAATAACCCCATTGTCTTTTCTTTTTATTACAGTCCATATCTGTCCAACTGCAGCCCCTTTGGCAGCCCTGTGTAAGCTTGTGATAAGCTCAAATTTTTCAAAAATCTGTTTTTTAAGCTTCTTTGATATATGAACTTTACCAGGGTTAGCTTATTTTGATATTTGGAATAATTTTGTGAGCTTATTCATAAGCTCCAAACTCACCCAGTGGCCTGTTTGGGACTGCAACTGCAGCAGTTTAGTTTTAAAATTTGTAGCTTATTAGTTCAATTCCATTGCTTAATTATGATCATTAGTAGTTTTTTAGATGCCTTACCTTAGTCTTCAGTAGGTTTAGCTTATTGCAAGCTTTAGATAGCTTAGATGTTAGCTTTTTAGTAAGCTTTTAATAGCTTATAAGTCCCTTAGTTAGCTAATCCCAAACAGCCCCTTAAGTATCTACTGATTAGTGTATAAGCTGTTATACGATAGGATTTAAGCATATTGTTTCAATGTTACTATTTGGTGACCACTTTTACACAATAAGTTAGCTCAAATCGACCAATTCATAAGTAACTGCATCACTTTTGTCAACTGATTTAGATGGCATTCAGATATATCATGGAGAACAGTTATATGATATCTTCTACCACATTTGTGATGGGGCTCCGTTCTCTTAAAGGTTTCTTGCTCATGATATTGACTCTATGGTTGATAACATTACTTACATGTATATGGGTTCATAGTCAAAACAAAAATGTTCAGTAGGGGTAAAATGTCGAGTTGGGATGAGTGGTTCACTTAAAACACATGCGTTGTTTGGGAATTGTTACAGATGTGTTGGATGGGAATACACTGGAATCGTTGTCGTTGAATCAGAGAAGAGATGTCAGTGCATGACACGCCATTTAGTAGACGCAATTTTGATATAAAGTTACTCGAGGAGAAGGGATCTTTATTGAAACAATGGCACCTCAGAAGAAACATGAGGAGAAGTGCTTATGTTTAAGTATTTGTTCCAAATTCTGATTGTTGTATGTTGTTAATATGGTCTGTTTTTCAGGATTTATTGATCGAACTTTTTCGGCCACTTACAGAGGATGACCATAAGTTGGTTGCTAATGCTTTGTCTGATGCTAGCAGGTATGATTTGTTGGATATATAATATGTATATGTGTAGTGAAAGTGTTTTTGTATCTTATTTGAAATAAAATGGTCAATTGTTTTTTCCCCAGTTGTAATGGCTCTAAAATGAAAGTGGCAAGATGGGAGGGTCATGCCTACTTGAGACAGTTAGTAATTTCTTTCCATATTGGTATGGATTTTCATGGACTTCTTAGTGCTAAATAAATTAGTTGTCTATACTACACATGTTTTAATAGTTAAGCTGATAGCTACAGAGACCAAACGCAGGTATATTACGCAGGCTTGCACACAGGCAGTGAGCATGTATATTCTATAGGGAAACTTCACGAACAACTGCTAAATGTATATTCAAGCGCCACTACATTCGGTTTACTGTATTCACACATGGAATATTCGTACCTGTTGATAACTGATTCAATTTAACTACGTGCCTATTCCTTTTTCTTTTCTTTTCTTTTTGCTTTTATTTTGGTACCTTTTTCTTTTTCTCCTATTTTTTAACAAACAAAATTTCAAAAAACAAAAAATCTAAACAAAAAAAAATTATTAAAAGTTATTGTTTAACAATTCTAAAAATGTATTTTAGTAAACAAAAATTATAAGTCATGCCCTACCATTGGGTGGCTTTAAAACTATATATATATATATATATATATATATATATATATATATATATATATATATATATATATATATATATATATATATATATATATATATAGATGCAGTTTTACTAACTGTGTCTTAATATTTATAGTGTCTCACTATACCTATGGCTCACCCTAATGCACTAACAGGCGAATGTACCCGGTCGTGTGTAGTGTAGTAAATGGTAAAGCCGAGGTCGTCCCAAGAGCTATGTGTGTCGGATAATTACTAAGTCTAATTGTCACGTAATATTAATGGTTTGATAGGGTTTTAATTAATTAAACTACTAATGCAAAATATAAAAGCAAATAAATGGTGTAAGGAAATCAATAGAGGAATAGTGATGCTAACCTAGTTAATCCTCCTAACTAGTTATGTCTACGTCTACCTACTTCCAATTACTTGTGGGTCAAATTGAGAGGACATCATTTGGTCAATTCGCCTAACCTATCAAAGAAAGATGCCACCACCGAGAAATCAGCGCACTGTCCATAAGTCCTGTTCCTCGGTCCCCTAAGCCGAGTCATTAAGTACCGCTACATGCTAGATTCTAAATAGTGAGTGCCCGGCCGTTAGGAACTTAGACACTACACCCCCAATTCTTAAGTTCATCCAAACGATAGGTGACCAGCTGGTCAAATCGCACAAGTAGAAATGGTCGTCGGTTGGTCATATCACCCTTCCGTCTCGGATCCGCTCACCTAGGGTCATTGGTCATATCTCCTAGGCAATTGGCCTCTATCGCCATTCAAAACTACCGAACCAGGGTGACTAACAAAGAGCTATGCATGCATACACTTAGAAATATTTGTACGAAGTAAAGGTAAACGTAAACAAAAAATTATGATTCATAACCAGCTAGCACCAAAGGGTGCTTAGCCGCTCATATTAATCATGCACATCAATTCAATATTCAAAGGTACGAAATACATGAATTGAAAGTAAAGAAATAATAAACGCTAAAGCTTATCGTAATGGTGTGACTTCTCCCTGGAAACATTTTCAGATGCTTCCCTAGACCTCCCTTGAGCTTTTTCCCGTTCTTAAAGTGTTGTGTGTGGAATGGGATGCTTTGAAATGTCTGGAATTGCGGGTATTTATAGGGTGTATGGGTTACGGCGTAACTAATAAATGAGTTACGTCAGAACCTTCTATTTCTCCGTAAATGCACTAGATCTCGGCTAGTTTACAGTAACCTTATAACATAATATCCCCACTTGAGATGAACAATGGGAATTCGGGGTCTTCAATGATCTTCATAATTTTGTCGATGAAGCGTGATTTCCTACCTTTCCACCGAACCTTGAACTTAGGCAAATGATGACTTCCAATTACAAATAAAGACTACAGGTAGGCTAAGGTGTAAGGTGTAACGAAACAATATATTGGGGTGACAAAATGAAAGGAATGGCTCAAGGGTGTATCTAGGGTATCTTGCACTAAAGGGAGTGCAACAAAGGGTTTCACATGGGGACGAAAAGTCGAGGTGACTAATCGATAGACTCACAATAGTAGGCTGTTTGGGTGATAATCCTATAATACGGCCTTCTAAACCGAAAAGTCCAAATACATCAAGCTAACTCAACATACCTCGCCTATGGTCTCGAAATGATGCAAAGGCCAAGTTCTAAAGTTTACAAGCTACCCAGACACTCATAATTTGGTGGATTTGGGGTAAAATATTGGAAACGGATATGGCTAATCTCACCATGTAATATCAAGGGTTGTATGTGCTCTCGGCTAAGGTCTAATCTAGTTAGGTTCGGAAAATATGTCAAAATTTTTAAAATGGCATAATTTTTCAAAATAAACTAGAAAAATGAGGGCGAAATAAAGTTCAAGAGATAATTCAACTCCGTCCCCCACTTGAATTGTACAAAGTCCCTTTGTACTAGGCATTAAAATAAAGGTGAAGAGAAAGGTAGAATTAGAGCGAGAACTTCCCGAATTTTGCTCCATAAAGAAGGCCCACGAGAAAGGATCGTGCCTTCGCTTAAGCGTCATGAACAAACTTCAATCCACGAAATCACAATACCGACAAGCATAATTCTAAAAAGAAAAAAAATAAAATGAAAACAAATGTAACTCACTTACGTAGGAACCACGGTTGCATTTAGCTAATGCAACAAGTTTTTAAACCACTTGGTGTCCCAAGTGGACGAGTGAAGTCTCGTGAGGGTTTACTGGAACACACCCACAAAGTTCATTTAAAACTAATACAAGGTTACCGTGTTTTAAAATGAAAGAATTTAAAGGAGGAGAGTTACGTCAGAACTCCTATGAGAGAGTTACGCCAGAATCGCAAAACCCGGTATGAGTCAGAAGCGAATAGTTACGGCGAACCATCGAGATGGTATTACGCCGTAATTGGTAATGCGACAAGGATTCGCCGCTAAAATGTTGGTTACGGTAATCACTAAGATGAGTTACGCCAGAACTCGCTCGTATCGACAAATGCAGAAGTGAATTACTTCATTGTTTCCAAAGAAAATGGTTAGAAACACAAACCCAATGAAATGAAATAAAAGAAAGAAAGTGATAATTCGGGTTGTCTCCCGAAAGAGCACGTTCAGAAAACTAGTCATCCCGTAATAAGTTTCTCATTTTCTCGACTTTATATAGCTATTTTTTTATATCTCATTTTAAATTTGCGCTACAATTAAACCGAGTACATACATGACATGTAGAATATAGAAAACTTTTTATAAGCAAATGATCCAAAAGGAAGAAGAAGAAGGACTAATTTACAAAATTTACCCCTTAAAAAATTGAAGAAAGTAACAAATAGGTCCCTTGAGTTGGGAGGGAAAAAGGAAGGGAAGGGGTGGGGTTATCACATTGGTAGAGATTACTTCTCACTTTTCTATTGAGATGAACTTTTCAAATGATCCAATCCCTTTATATATATATATATATATATATATATATATATATATTATGATGCATGTTTTATCGACTGTGTCTTAATATTTATAGTGTCTCGCTATACCTATGGTTCACCCTAATGCACTAACGGGCGAGGTACCCGGTCGTGTGTAGTGTTGTAAATGGTAAAGCCAAGGTTGTCCCAAGAGCTATGTGTGTCGGATAATTACTAAGTCTAATTGTCACGAATATTAATGGTTTGATAGGGTTTAATTAATTAAACTACTAATGCAAAATATAAAAGCAAATAAATGGTAGAAGGAAATCAATAGAGGAATAGTGGTGCTAACCTAGTTAATCTTCCTAACTAGTTATGTCTACGCTCACCTACTTCCAATTACTTCGGTGGGTCAAATTCGAGAGACAAGATTTGGTCAATTCGCCTAACCTATCAAGAAAGATGCCACCACAGAGAAATCAAAGCACCGTCATAAGTCATGTTGTTCCCGGTCCCCAAGCCGAGTCATTAAGTACCGCTACATTCTAGATTCTAAATAGTGGGCCCGGCCGTTAGAACTTAGACACTACACCCCCAATTTTAAGTTCATCCAAACGATAGGTGATCGCTGGTCAAATCGCACAAGTAGAAAGGGCCGCCGTTGGTCATATCTTACCCTTCCTGCCTCATCCGCTCACCTAGGGTCGGTTGGTCATATCTCCTAGGAAATTGGCCTCTATCGCCATTCAAAACTACCGAACCGTAGGTGACTACCAAAGAACTATGCATGCATACACTTAGAAATAAAGGTAAATGTAAACAAAAAATTAAGGAATCATAACCAGTTAGCACCAAAGGGTGCTTAGTCGCTCATATTAATCATGCATATCAATTCAATATTCAAAGGTACGAAATACATCAATTCAATATTCAAGGGTAATGGTGTGACTTCTCCTTGAAACAACCAGATATGCTTCCCTAGACCTCCTTGAGCTTTTTCCCACGTTCTTAGAGTGTTGTGTATGGAATGGGATGCTTTGAAATGTCGGAATTCGTGGGTATTTATAGGTTAAAGTCAGGTTACGGCGTAACCAATAAATGAGTTACGCCGAACCTTCTATTTCTCCGTAAATGCACTAGATCGCTAGTTACGGCGTAACCTTATAAGTGGTTACGCCGTAGTCTTCAATAAACTCGTTACGCCGTAAGTGATGCAATTGCGTAAGTATCGCAGCTGGAACCTCAATTGACCTAATGGAGTTACGTCGTAACCTTTGGGAGGAGTTACGCCGAACCTCTTGATAAGTTGGACTTGGGTCACGCAATAGTTACGTAAATGAGAGATGAGTTACGCCAGAACTTCTTCAAAATAAGCATTACGTGATAAATCTTTAATAACGTTTCCATTTCGCGTCTATTTAGTTCCAATGCTCGTAATTTACCCGAAAATGGAAAACAAGCGAATCCATATAAATGATATAAATAACGAGCATTAACTGGGAAATTGACACTTAATATTCAGGACTATTTGATGTTATCAAATATCCCCCACTTGAACTCTACTTGCCCTCAAGTAGACCTTATTAGATAGATTCAAAAGATATCTCCCAAAACTCGGAAAATATGAGTTTACAAACCCTTATGCTAGAATAAAACAAAGCCGAACACCTCACGAAGGGGAACAAACAATCAAATCTCTCAACTATTCTAAGTGTCAATTTCGGGTGATCACTCAATCGCACAATCATAGCATGTATTCTATCATAAGCTTGACGGTTACACAAATCTCCACCACTAGAGTTAAGGCTAAACAATTCTTGAAGGCAATATGGGTAGACACGACAAAGGTTAAGGGTGACTCATTACTAACATGTCACGGCGAAGTGGACAAAATCAATGATACATGACCAAATCCATGGCCAAGACACCAAATATTGCTCACGGTGATCACCTAGACACGCTTCATGACTAATAGGGTAGGATAAGACATGGGATATATAATTGGTGTAAAATGAAAAACAAGGGTAGTCTATATCTACAACTAAGTCATCACCACTTCACCGTCCGCCCAAAGTTCAAGCTTAGAAGCCTAGAGACCGGATCATGAAATGCAAGGTAGATGTGTCATTAGAGGACGCCGTGATGGGCACACTACCTTTTCTTCTTCAGCTTGGTATAACTCAACTCCAATCTTCCAATGTGACCCGGTGGCCTCCTCGATACTAAACAATAAAGCTCATACTATAGTGCTTATAACATCGCACTTTACAAAATCATAACTCAATCAACTATTTTTTGAACATATCATGATAACATAACATCCCCCTCTTGAGATGAACAATGGAATTGGGGTCTTCAATGATCTTCATAATTGTTGTCGATGAAAGCCCCGATTTCCATACCTTCCGCCGAACCTTGAACTCGTGCAAATGATGACTTCCCAATTACAAATAAAGACTACGTGGTAGGCTATGGTGTAAGGGTGTAACGAAACAATATATTGGGGTGACAAAATGAAAGGAATGGCTCGTAAGGGTGTATCTAGGGTATCTTGCACTAAACGGGAGTGCAACAAAAGGGTTTCACATGGGGTCAAAAGTCGAAGTGACTAATCAATAGACTCACAATGGTAGGTGTTTGGGTGATAATCCTATAATAACGCTTCTAAAACCGAAAAGTCCAAATACATCGAGCTAACTCAACATACCTCGCCTATGGTCTCGAAATGATGCAAAGACCAAGTTCTAAAGTTTACAAGCTACCCAAGACACTCATAATTTGGTGGATTTGGGGTAAAATATTGGAAACAGATAAGGCTAATCTCACCATGTAATATCAAGGGTTGTATGTGCTCGGCTAAGGTCTAATCTAGTTAGGTTCAAAAACATGTCAAAATTTTAAAATAGCATAATTTTTCAAAATAAACTAGAAAATGAGGGCTAAATAAAGTTCAAGAGATAATTCTACCCCGCCCCCACTTGAATTGTACAAAGTCCCTTTTGTACTAGGCATTAAAATAAAGGTGAAGAGAAAGGTAGAATTAGAGCGAGAACTTCCCAAATTTGCTCCATAAAGAAGAAGGCCCACGAGAAAGGATCGTGCCTTCGCTTAAGCGTCATGAACAAAATTCAATCCCTGAAATCACAATACCGACAAGCATAATTCTAAAAAGAAAAAAAAAATAAAATGAAAAACAAATGTAACTCACATTCGTAGGAACCACAGTTGCATTTAGCGAATACAACAAGCCTTTTAAACCACTTGGTGTCCCAAGTGGACGAGTGAAGTCTCGTGAGGGTTTACAGGGAACACACCCACAAAGTTTATTTAAAAACTAATACAAGGTTAATGTGTTTTAAAATGAAAGAATTTAGCAGATGAGAGTTACGTCGAACTCCTATGAGAGAGTTACCGTGAATCGCAAAACCGGTATAATTTGTGAAGCGAATAGTTACGGCGTAACCATCGAGATGGTATTACCGTAATTGGTACGCGACAAGGATTCTGCCGCTAAAATGTTGGTTACGACGCATCACCAAGATGAGTTACGCCGTAACTGCTCGAATCAAGAATCGCAGCAGATAATTACTTCATTGTTTCGCAAAAGGTTAGAAACACAAACCCAACAGAAATGAAATAAAACAAAAGAAAGAGATGACATGTAGAACCGAAGTTTCGTAATAAGTTTCTCATTTTCGGACTTTTATGTAGCTATTTTTTATATCTCATTTTAAATTTGCGTTACAATTAAACCGAGTACGTATATGACATGTAGAATATAGAAAACTTTTTATAAGCAAGCAGATCCAAAAGGAAGAAGAAGAAGGACTAATTTACAAAATTTACCCTTAAAAATTGAAGAAAGTAACAAATAGGTCCTTGAGTGGGAGGGAAAAAGGAAGGGAAGGGGGGTGGGGTTGATCCAATGGTGGAGATTACTTCTCTCACTTTTCTATTGAGATGAACTTTTCAAATGATCGAATACCTATATATATAACCAGGCTAGCACCAAAGGGTGCTTAGCCATCATATAATCATGCACATCAATTCAATATTCAAAGGTACGAAATACATGAATTGAAAGTAAAAGAAATAATAAACGCTAAAACTAATCGTAATGGTGTGACTTCTCCCTTGAAACAGCTCCAGTATGCTTCCCTAGATCTCCCTTGAGCTTTTTCCCATTCTTAGAGTGTTGTGTGGAATGGGATGCTTTGAAATCTGGAATTGTGGGTATTTATAGGTTAGATGGGTTACCGCGAACCAATAAATGAGTTACGCCAACCTTCTATTTCTCCGAAATGCACTAGATCCGCTAGTTACGGCAGAACCTTATAAGTGGTTACCGTAGTCTTCAATAAACTCGGTTACGCCGTAAGTGACGCAGATAGTTACGGCGTGTAGTATCGGCGTGGAACCTCAATCGACCTAATGGAGGTACGTCAGAACCTTTGGGAGGAGTTACGCCGTAACCTCTTGATAAGTTGGACTTCGGGTCACGCAATAGTTACGGCGTAATGAGAGATGAGTTACGCCAGTAACTTCTTCAAAATAAGAATATCGTGATAAATCTTTAATAACGCTTCCATTTCACGCCTTTAGCTCCAATGCTCGTAATTTACCGAAATGGAAAACAAGCGTAAATCCATATAAATGATATAAATAACGAGCATTAACGGGAAATTGACACTTAATATTCATGACTATTTGATGTTATCATATAAATATATATATATATATATATATATATATATATATATATATATATATATATATATATATTACTCTAGATAATAGTAAGGAGTAAGGACATTGACCATCAAGTAAAATGCACTTCATATTAGTCTATCACTTTTGTATACACTCTATCTTTTAGTCTTTGCATAACAACGATGGATAAAAGGATCTTATTTATATATGCATATTACGACCACATAATACTCTAGATTAGAGTAAGGAGTAAGGACCTTGACAACGGAAGTAAAATGCACTTCATATTAGTCTATCACTTTTTGTATACGTTCTATCTTTGAAGTCTTTGCATAACAACGACGGATGTCTATTATTGTTTACCTTGACTTTTCATAATAATAGATAAATGAGAGGCTATTTTTCCTATATTAATGTTAAATTTTGGATTGACAATTTGAAATGCCCTTCTTATAGTTACTATTATGGATTAATGGTCTTAAGTTTGAAATAACAAACGTGATTTTCGCAAAACTTAGTTTTGATTTGTACATAACATTTTATGCTTTGTATATGTGTTACATTCTGCTTATTCTCTATCTTGTTACGTGTAAATCTGAAGTAAATTTGTGCAAATCTAAAGACTAAAGTATATGTGTGTTCAGATCACCTCACACTAAACCAAACTAGTTGGATGGCCGAGACCCCCTTAAATAACGCATGACAAATTATAAAGTTATTCAAACTCAACTGCAATTATGTATATTTTATATATAATAACATGCATTAGTACACTGCAATGATAATGGGTTATAGTAATGACATGTCGTTGCTAGAGTATTTATTAAATAATTAATAAACTTATTTTATAAATTAGAATTAATAAATGATAAATTTAAATAACTAATAAACACTTTTAGCAATAACACAAGTCGCCGCTAAAAGTATTATTAAATGAAAAGAAATGATTAAAACTTTTAGTGATATGCATCATTTCCAGATGGGTAAGGCTGTTGCCTACATTTTTCCTGCCTACATTTTTCCCAGATTTTTCGGGACCAAATATTCAGTTTTTTCTTTCCAAAAGCGTACTAATCCCATTTGAAAGTTCAATTTCAAGAAAAAACTGTGGTAGTCGTCACAATAAAAAAACGAATATAAGTTCAACAAAGAAAATAGTTCAAAGTTCACAATGCATCCGTACTCACTCGCGTCTTTTCCATCCTCTTCATCATCTAGAATCTCAAGGTGTCGAGTCGTGGATGTACGATGATATTAATGTTTGCGGCTTGTAATTTAACTCATCTAAATTTTTTGCTGTGACAATTTTATGCACCTGACTTTGGGTACTGATGATGTATAGTATGTATAACAGGCCTACTAGGCCCAATACATACTATACGCACATTGGGCTCAGGCCCAATGATCACAAATCTTGGGCCTATAGTAAGCCCAATAACGAAATTGGCTATGGTCCAGACTCAAGACGACGTGAAGACATATAACGGGCTGAACCTTCAACCGTTAGACCTCTTATGTCCGTCTCCATGATTAACACGGAACCCTTGTCCACCAAGGGTCCGGCTTCGGCGACTAACCACTACATGCGAGAATCTAGAAGCCCTAGCAAACCTCGCTTATAAAAGGGCTCTAATCCCATACAAGGTACAACCTCTCATAATTAAACACACACATACTCTTACTTTCCTTCTCAAGAATGTACTTACTCTCACGCGGAGTCTAATCGTGGGGTCCGTCCCCACGGTAAGACTAACGGTTTACCTTTCTTATGCAGGGATCTCATTCAAACTACTTGGATTAGTACAAGATTAGCCCATTAGAGGCTTGTTGGCCCAGTCCGATAAGCTGTATTCACATCTATTGCAACCCGTCACACAAATTGTACTAACAAGTTGGCGCCATCCGTGGGACCCAGTACACAACTGCGTTCCAGAAAATACTCACCATGAGCACTCGATTTGGACCAACTCCTGCCTTCATGTCTACGTTACGGAGTACTGTAGAAAGAGAAAATCACATGGTCTCGACGGACCTTGAGGGACTCGCGTCCGACGCAGCCCTCCGGGAGTATTGTGATAAGTATTTCAACCAGATCTTGCCTATTCTGACGGAGAAATTTCAGAAACGAGAAGAAAGAGCCAAGGCGGAAAAAACCTGGAAGGATTACCGTGAAGCCCAACATCACCATAGAGCGGAAGTACCAAGTGGAGATTTACATGAAACAGCTCAAGGTAGCAAAATGGCGGAACACGTAAAGTGGGTGGCGGCCGAAGACGCACCCGATCTAGCTCGAGGTAGCAAAATGAAAGGGAAACAGTGTTCAAAATGCTGCGCAAAATTGTGTTCCAGAGCTTGGAGACAAGGAGGAAAATACTTCTGTGTACTCCAAAGAACCTAGGCAGCAAGTCCGCCACGTTACCGAAAGAAAGGAGAAGGGCAACCACACAAACTCCCAATCACAACCGGTAAGGCCTGGATAAGGAAGGCACAGAACTGAAAAAACTCGGTCGCGGAAAGCGAACAGCTGCTCAAGCGAAGGGCCTCACGGAAGCGGATGCCGAGGCTCCGAAGTCAAAAGGCGGAAGTCTAATGACAACAACGACTGTGACCTGGCTAGACCCTGGGTCTGCAAGGAGACTGATCCGTTCACTCCACATATTCGCTACTTCGAAATGCCTGTGAAAACATGGATGCCAACCAACGTGAAAACATATGATGGGAGCGGAGACCCAGAGGATCATCTCAAAATCTTCCAGGCAGCGGCAAAGGTAGAGCAATGGTCCATGCCAACGTGGTGTCACATGTTCAACTCTACACTAACTGGATCCGCTAGGGTCTGGTTTGACGATCTTCCACCCGAGTCGATAGACAGCTATGATAAACTAAAGGAAGCCTTCTTGACTAACTTCCTAAAACAAAAGAAGTGTATCAAAGATCCTGTAGAACTTCATCATATCAAGCAAAGGGATGGAGATCTAACGAAAGACTTCGTAAGGAGATTCAAAGAAGAAACAAGAGACAAAAAAGGAGCCACAAAAACTATGAAAGTATCAGGATTCATACATGCGATCACTGATCCGGAGCTGATTAAGCGGTTACACGACAGAATCCCGAAGTGGATGAACGAAGTAATGAGCATCACTACTTCCTTCCTCAGAGGGGAGGTAGCCGCAGGAAGTCATGAAAGAAGGAAATATTGGGTACAAAGACGAACAGAGAGAACAACAGTCAAGCATCGACAAAGCTTCAAAAAGGGGTCCAAGAATAAGGCAAGAATAAGAGAAAGGCAACAGGGTTTCCGCAACCCACAAAAACCTTTCGAGGAAATATCGACACCAAGAAGAGCTAGATCTCTGAACCCGTCCTCAACTACCACGATCGAAGGAAAGGTCGATGGAAAGTTCTGCGAATTTCATGGAAGGGCGAGGCATACCACGGAAGAATGTCTATATTTAAAAAAGCAAAGGGAAGACAGAAAGAAAGGACCGATGACAGGGGTAGGAGAGCAACAGGAAGAAGCCAAGCACTAAATAAAAAAAAATATAATAATAATAGACACGGATCTGGACACCCTTATCGGAACAAGTAGAAAGCCGACCCTATAGATCCTAACAAATAAAGAACCGAAGGATCCAAGCAGAAACGCAAAAGCAGGGAAGCGCGTGATAAAAGGAGTCAACCACCAAACAGACTCAAGAAGCAAGTACAAGCGCCAAAGAAACACTTCGCCAATTTAAAATAGACCAAACCGTGGATAGCCACATGAAAAGAAGCCATAATAGAGGATGAAGGAAATTGAAACACACTACGGATAACAGAAAATCCCTTCAGAAATCGTACCCAGAGAATAAGAAGCACAAACATCTGTGGTTAAATACTACTGGTGGAAGGGATAATGATCCGATAGAAATATGCAAAGAGTCACGGAAGATATGGGAAATAACAAAAACTAAGGATTCTGTCTCGGAATGGAAAGCGAAGCAAGGGCGGAAGCAAAAGGATAAACCTTATCCAAATATTCGAAAAGAAGAGAAAATCTGCAAGTACAGATTCGCGTTCCTTCCCAAGAAATATTGTGTCAAATCCAACAAGAACAACAGACGCTCAAGCTACGAGCCTAGGCACGTGCCTATCAACAAAACAATAAATGGGAATTAATGCCAACGCATGCAAGAATAGTAAAAATCTTGCTATAAATATGCGAGGTAAAGAAAGGGGAAAGGGCAGAAAAAGTAAAAAGGAACTACTTCTTCTTAAAAGGGTTAGCACACAACGTCAGGCAAAGGAAAATCCCTAGAAAAATCAAAGAGAAGCTGAAGATGTTATTTACAAGAAGAACACGATGGTATACGACAGGAAAAGAATACAATCAGCAATCAACAACAACACATTACCAACGCACGGTTGTTTCCAAAAAAATCATATATAAATTGAACCTTTACCCCCCAAAAAAGAAACATAAGAGCAAAAGTGACTACTAATAACAATTAGTCGTTCTAAAATGACGACTAATAACCAAGCTCCGCGACCATTCACAACACTCCTTCCACCAAAACCCATGTCCATTGAAGTTTGCGTGGGCATACCGGGACCATAGGGCATACCAAAGGTGGGAGTTTAAAACAAGTAGACTCTCATTATCCCTTTGAGATTTTGGCAGTGCAAATAGTTCCTCCCTAACCTCGGCG
This sequence comes from Chrysanthemum lavandulifolium, assembly GCA_022545495.1. Classification (NCBI taxonomy): domain Eukaryota; kingdom Viridiplantae; phylum Streptophyta; class Magnoliopsida; order Asterales; family Asteraceae; genus Chrysanthemum; species Chrysanthemum lavandulifolium. Next base: position 288,107,196 of record CM040238.1, on the reverse strand, counting down.
TTCCCGAGCGGAAGAAGGAACTATATTGTTAATACAAATATGCCGTAAAAACGTTTATTTATATTTTACGATCTTCTAATGTTTTGTCGATAACAAACGTAAAATCATTTTAAACGAAACGAATAAAATACGTAAATGGTTTGAGCCAATAGTTTACTAACACACTTACGTTTTCACATAAAACACTAAACAAGTAAAAGTGATTTTATGATTTAGCAATACATATGTACAACAACTAGTGTTTACATATTGGGTTGATATATACATAATTAGTATGTATTATAATGGGTAGAAGTTTAAGTATTTGACCCATTGACTAAATACATTGAATGTAGTTGGGTATAACCCAAAGTCCATGACCCATACCCATGGGGCATAACCCATAACTCATTGCATGACATCATGCATAAGTCATATATGGATATTATCCATGACCCATGGTTTTAACCCATGACCCATGGACTAGATGCATTGCATCTTGTAGATACATTGTATCTACTTGGACACCCATGGTCCAAAATCTATGACCCATGACCCAAAACCCATGACCCATGACCCAAAACCCATGGGCAAAAGGGAACGTCTCACGGATCCCCAGGATTACACTGGACGGATCCCTCAAGTAAGGGATCTGTGGGATCCGTGGAACAGTAGCTAAATTTCCTCTATAAATAGTGAGCCATTTCTTCATTTTGGGTTGCCACTCCCACACATACTTTCTCCAAGTATTGTAACCTTCTAACCTCAGATCATAAGGATCTCTCTATGTAGTTTGTGTTTTGTTTTTGTGTGATTCTCTAGGTTCCTCTTAAAGGCGAGATCACCACCACTTGAAGTCGAGCAAGCTCAAGTCCATGATTTGCCATGCTTCGTCATCATCAAGACTACTGAGGTTCTCTTGTTGATACTTCTTTCTTCCTCAATAGAAGTGTTGCGTCAAAGGCTTTAGTGAAGGATGCCGAAAGAGTCAAGACGATGGCATTAGTGAAAGGTGCTTAACGTCCGTGTCAAAGGCATTAGTGAAGAATGTCTAAAGGGTCAAGACGAAGATATTAGTGAAAGGTGTCGAACGTCCATATTGAAAGCACTGGTTAAGGGTGCTTAGAAGTCAAGGCTAAAGGCATTAGTGAAAGGTGCCTAGAAGTTGAGTCAAAGGCATTAGTGAAAGGTGCCTAAGGTGTACATTCGATATGGTTTGTTCGATGTACAAGATAGATTAGTATTGGGTCAACGGATATTGATATCCTTGTTGACATTGTAATAAGGAGTTGGTCTCCTTTGGGATAGGTGTAGTGTAGTGTTGGGTAGTAGTTCCTCCATTGTAATGGAACTCGGTACATAGCCTAGTACCAGATAAAGGGTAGGTGACGTTGTGATAGGTTTGGTTCTACCTAGTTGAAGAACTCGGTATCTAGCCTTGTACCGGATAAAGGGTAGGCGATGTTGTGATAAGGTTTGGTTCTACCTAGTGGAAGAACCCGGTGTCTAGCCTTGTCCCGGAAAAAGAGTAGGCGACGTTGTGAAGGCTTCTCCGCCATAAGGAGTTGGTGTTGTGTAGTGATTACGAACTCTCGAGTAGGTGACTTGGGGAGTGGAGTAGGGCAAGGAAGGTGTTCTTGTAGCTGAACCACTATAAATACTCGCGTTGTGGTTTTGTGCTTCTTACTCTTTATCTTAGTCTTTATTTATCTATTTGCTTGTCTGTCAACATCCAACACAAACGTCCAAGTAGATTGACATAAGTCGATCTAAATAGTTTAAAACCAAGTTTTAATCGGTAAAACTATTCAACCCCCTTCTAGTTTTCCACATATATCACGAGAACCGGGTCGAAAGGAGTGATAGAATTTGCAAAGAGTTTGGTTCCTGGGGAAGGACAACAAAGGAAGTGGGGGACAACGCAACGCTAAAGCGCCCCCTACATAACAAGAAGCTTCCCTAAGAAAGACAAACAACAGAGCACGAAGACTATGCCTTCATTCCTCTTTTTATACAGCCCGACCCCCTAAACAAGCGTACGTCTACTAATCCAGGCATATCGGGTTGGATAGACTGGGTTTAAGGAAAAAATGATCAGCTTGTGGGAGCCGGGATAAAATAAAAGCTGTGCGGAGGAAAAGCAACCTCGCTAAAAGCCCTCCCACTACCGCAAGCAATGTATGCACTGCAGACGGAAACCTCCGGAAGGCCTATTGAACTTGTCAGATACCCTACAAAGCATTGGAATCACTGATGACAAAAAAAAAAAAAACACACGCAAGGGTAAGCAGGGATCGAAATTCTCATAGAACCTCGTAGGGAGAATGTAGTGACCTCATGCGGAAGCAGGGATCGGAACTCCATCAAGAAACGGATAGAAGATAAGAATGAGGATCCGGAACTCAGAAGAGAAAGAAAAATACTCGTACTGAGAAAGTCAGCAAAAGCACGTCCGGCAAGAACAAATCTTCAAGAAAGAAAATCACAACTATTTTGTATAAGGCAGCCCGCCACGGGCAACTATCAAAACAAAACTTCCGCAAGAGCGAAGAGAAGCAGAATTGCAAAAGCACTTCTCAAGAATGATGTACGCTATCAATAAAGTTTCAGAAAGAACAGAGCATCGCCAGTCATAAGACTCCAGATAAAAAGGGTAAGAACAATTGACAACGGAAAAAATGTACTTGAATTTACATTTTTTTGAATTTTTTGTAATTTATTTTGAAATACATCAAATGAATAAAAAAGTGAAGATTAGCTACCTTCATTGTTTTATTTTATAAATAACTTCATTTTGATTAAGTGCATAAGACGCACAAGCACAAAAGATTGGGCACGACCCAAAAATGTTATTTCCGAATAACAAAGAGTTATCACGAATTAACCAACTGGTGACCAACATAATCACCAAAGTACATAAGAGGTATTGCAAGCCCAATACTGGGAGGATAGCCCAAAATTATCCAAAGACTATTAAAAACGTGCATATCCGTATAAAGTTAAAAATAGCACCGCACAAACAAAAAGAGATACGTGCGCAAAAGACTATTAACGACTTTCATATCCGTATAACGTTAAAATAGAAAAACAAAGTGAAAAATAACATACACAAAAGTCTCAGAACCTGCATAAAGGAAAGATGGCAGCATAAGCACAAAGTAAAAGGACAACGTGTAGAAATCAAAACAAAAAGCCATAAGCAATCAACTACCAGAGGCATTACAAGAGAAGCAAAGACATACATTGTTTAAAGGAGTATAAAGCATCTTGGAAAAACAAAGAAAACTAAGTCCGCACTAAGGCAGCCGCATTTGCTTCAGGCTCGGACAGAACATAAGGGGTATCACTAACCTCAGGATGCGGATCATTCGCAACAAGAGCACTAGACCCACCAATATCATAATCATCAATAGAAAGAGGCCTCACAGAGATATCAGAAGCACTGGCAGGAAGAGGCACAAGTGGCAAAGAAGTAGTACACGCCAAGTTAACTCACCAGTTGAAGGTACTTCCACACCCTAAACATTACGGGCGGACAAAGGATCAATGGAAGAACTATAAACATCGACAACAGATAACCGATGAGCAGCAAGACGCTTTCTAACCTTATCAAATCTCTTCTGAACCACTCCCAAAGAATGAGACAAAGAGCTAGTGCCAACAATAGCATTATTATTCTTATCATAAACAGGAACAATAAGCTGCTCAAGATCCGGCTGTAACCCTGCAATCATAGGAACATCCGCAGAAGGTCCCTCAACACGAAACCTCCGCAATACCAGCGTCCTTGCTAGAATTAAGCACGGAGAGTAAGGAAAACTCCACATTTCCAAGGGCTTTTACGAAGGAAAGATAATGAGCCTCCGCAGACGGATCATATACAGCAAGCTCTCTTTTTTCCTTACCATGAATAATACCCGCCGCTAGACCTTCTTGCATACCCTTATCGATAGCACGCTCGATAACTTTCGCCATTGCTGCAGTATACTCTGGAGAATTCAAACACTTAAACACAGCAAGGCTCATACCGTTAGTTAACAACCAGCGCCGGCTAGATAACAACGTAAGGAATCGAGGATAAAACTCCTCATCAAGATGACTAGCCAGTGCGTATAAATCAGCAATGGCCGAATCAACCTTCTGCATAAGTACGACCATCTTAGCATCCTGAATCTTGCAAAAATTCTTCCTCCAGAGCAGCAAGGGAAGGAACTTGGCTGCGGAGCTCAGAACATGACTCCTCCAAGGTGCGTATCTACAAAGAGAACAGTTAGAAGGCAGTGGAAAAACAAACAAGCGAAACAATTAGCCGAAAAAGTCACGGACGCATACCTGTTCGGAAAGATTGGAATTCTGAGACTTGAGAACAACAACTTCAGCTCTCAAAGTATACGACTCAGAATCCTTCCCATCAAGAGATGATCGAAGAGCTGCTACCTCAGCTCGAAGAGAATTTCGTTCTTCCTCAAGAGTAGAATTTTGGCTCTTCAAAGACATAAGTTCCGCATCAGAAGCTGCTAAGGATGCAACAGCGGAAGACGGCCCAGAAGAAGTAGCATCATAAACCTTAGCTTTAAGAACTGAAATCTCCTTGTCCCTACTTGCCAACAAAGACAATAAGCATTTTCGCTCCATGACATTATACTCCAAACACGTATTTAACTTTAACTAAAGCACAACCGTGGTACACAAAGAACATTAAATTCACCAAGGAGATGCTCATAACCCATTTCACGAACAGAGGAAAAAAAGTTTGGAGGAGAAAACTCGTCCACCATAACGCGGCACTCATCAACATCATCAAAAAGCAAACTCTTGGTAACATTCCACTTTGGAACATGAACACCAACCAAAGAACTGGAGTCTGAATCATCAACAGTACGAATGTCCCTAGCCGAGATATCAAGATCCGAAAGGTCATCAAGAATTGGATGAACACTACTAACATGACGAAAACTGTCAGGAGGAAAGGAATGAACACCTTCTTGACCTTTTCCCTTCTCAATAGGAAGGACAGTAGTAAACAACAACATCCGTCATAACTGGTGCATGAGAGCTGCAAATAAACAAGTAAAGAACAACAAGTGAACGGAAGGAAGGAAAAGTAAAGGAATCATGAAAAAACAAAAGCATAAATAAAAAACCTGGGGGGAGAACCATCAAAATGGAGCAAACCAAAATCAGATTCAGTAGACGTTCCAGCTTCATGAAGAGGAGTAATTGATAATGAAAGAGAAGAAGAAGAATGAGTGGGCAAAGCATTCAAACAATATTCAAGAGTTTGCGAACTTTGAGCTAACAACTTCTGAATAGATTCTGAAGACTTACCACCAGTAGAGGCCCTACCAGAATCATTATGGTCGTTCCTCACTTTTTTAGGAAGATGGACAAGGTTGGTGCAAGCTTTCCTCCTCTTCATCCTAGAACCTGAAGTCATACCACTATCAAAACCAACCTCAGAAGCCGAATAGTCAGGTCGCACAACAATATCATCATACGGTTGAGAAGTCCCGACTTCCGAATGGATAACTACATTTCCACCATCACCAGAAAGGGGAGGGGTAAAATAAATAGTCCGGCCTTCGGTAAATTTTAGCAAAAGAAGCTCATTTCCCTCCCGTGATCGGGTATCAACAATCAACTTCATAGGGTCCTTCTCCTTAACCAAAGATAGCAAATCCATAGCTGCAGGAAATAAAAGAAGAAGAAACACAGGTCAGGCCAAACAAAATTTGATCAGCAGAAGAAGAAACATAGATACAGTATACACACCCCGATTCTCCTGATCATAGAACACAGGGTAAGAATCCTCGCCCAAAGTATAATTACGACTTAACCCAACGAAACAAAGGAAAGGCTCTGAAAACTTGAGAAAAGGGGAAGCATTGGTAACAAGGGAGGCAACATGTCCAGCATTAAACTCAGTATCCCTAGGAGTGGCATCCTTAGGAATATTACCCCCAAGAAAGAAAGTATGAATAGTGGGACAAGCAGACGAGTCAACCCAGAAAAAATGGCCGTTCCAACTTTTAAGGGAATCAAGAGGTTTAGTATAGAAAACTCCAAAGATATCTACTCGTTTACTAAAAGAAAGCCAGCCATGTTTTTGAGACAAAACATAAAAACACCTACATAAACCAACCGAGGGTTCAATACCAAGAGCAAAACAAAGAATCTCTGATGATGTACCTCCGAGTAGCTCAAGGACACCTCCGAGACGTGTCGAAGCCCTTCCATACGAAGGCCCGTGTTAGGATTCCAAAATATCCACAAAGGCCAAACCATTCATTGGCACGAAGGTTACCTTAGGGAATTCGCCATTCGCACTCTAAGCCCTTCGAGGTATGGTTGACGAAGGAACAATGGATAAGGAACCTCCCGACTTGGTCAAACCCACGATCTCCTCTCTCTGGCTTCCCCGTCAAGTCCGAGAACGGGTCACTAACCCTAGCGGTTACCCACAATCATGGGACGCCCCATGATCTCCGACATTCATGCAAGAGTGCCTCTAACCGTATTTCTTCCACTATAAATAGGTTAGACGGACAATGGATTATGGTATGCTCATTTCACACTCATCTTTTACTTACACACACTTATACAACCATAACTCATACTTACTCTCTCCGGAGGTGGTTCGCAGGTCCCACCGCGTAATCACTTAACGTAGTGTCTTAGTATTTCTTATTCTCGTGTTACAAAGTAGTCTTGGCCGGAACATACACCCTCATTACTTTGATCCTCATCAAGCCTCGGTAGTGCAATCTTTTGTACAATCGGTGGCGCCATCCGTGGGACCACAACTATTAGTCCCGTAATCACCCATCCTAATACCCCAACCAACTACACTACTTTTCCGGCATGGAACCGTGAAGAGAAGATTCACCTCCACCGTGTTTCTACTCGTCCCACTCACCACAACTAACACCGACAATCTCGCCCCATAACAACCTCAACATTTACCACACGATCTCGCTTGAAACTACTCCTGCATCACGCCTCAACATCCGCTAACCCTATTCCAGACATTAGCCCCGCCTTCGCTGAGGCAAACTTTGAGGCCTTAGATTCTTTGCTAAGGGCTCACAAGAGACAGTTCGCAACATCGAAATGCAGTAGGAGTTGGAATACTCAAATGAGGAGTATGACGAGGAGATCAAGCAGAGGCGACCTCAATCAGGCGGGGGGCACGGCCCGCTGAATGGTTCTCCTTCCATTAGAAGGTCAAATGGAAGGACGTGGGTTTTGAAGAAGGACCCGAGGAAACCGGAAGAAGGGAAAGAATGCATGGTGAAAGGAGGAGCGAGAACTCCAACGGAGGAAACAACCCTGTAGGAAACGGAGGGTAAACCCGCCTCTTCTTGTCGCTCACTGGGAAGAGAAGGGACAGGGCTCCAAGACTTCTCTTATGTTTCGAGTGTCGAGATCCACCTCCATACTCCAACATGAATCGCCATCTCCGGAATGAATCCCTACCCACCGCTCAAACCTACAACACTTACCCTCCAAATGGTTCACCCCAACCGTAATTACCAAAGAAATGCCCTATGGATGTGTTCCTACGCAATCAATGGGGTATACCCTTCAGATCAACCTCTACTGCTTACCCTACCTACTCACAACCATTTCCTAACCCGTATAACCCTACACTGCTTATCCACCTCCATACAACCCTCACTGCATCAAGCCTCTGGAGCTTGCACACCTTTCGTGAAGTGGATCGAGGACACCCCTCACCGACGGTGTAAAGATGCCTACTCACATAGGCACCTACGATGGGAAAGGCGATCCCGATAACTTTCTCCACTTATTCAAGGCGCTATCAAAATGCAAAAGTGGGTCATGCCCGTAGCATGCCACATGTTCACTTACACGCCGAGACTCCGCACTAATATGGTGGAACGGATGAAGTTGGGGAGCATTATGAGTCTAGATGATCTTAAGGCTAAGTTCCGTTACACTTTAGCCGCAGAAGAAGTACACCAAAACTCACCTAACCGCACACCATCAAACAAAGGGACAACGAAAGTACGAGGGCCTTCGTTACTGTGTACACCGATGAAACCTTGCAAATTTAGGGTTACACGAAGATCGAGGATCTCGGCTTCAGACATGGCCTTCGGACTCAAGCTTGGTGGAATTTCGCCCACCGACCTTCCCAACACCTACAAGGCCTTGATTGAGAAGGCTTACACCGGATCGAGTCTAAGGAGGTAGCAAGAAACGGGTCTGATAGAGCAAAAGGAAGCGCCTCGACAAATTCTCTAGAGGGTCCTCCCGGAAGGATCCAAAAACAAGAAGAAGAACAGAGATCGCTTCACTCCCTACAACAAAGGTTCGAACCATGGACTCTTGGCAAACTTGGTTAAATCTCCTCGAGAGATCCTAGCCACCGAGAAAGCCGCAAAGTCTTTCGATCCCCCACCTCGGATGATAGCACGGAGCAAGGCCAGAGACATGTCCAAGTATTGCCATTTCCATGAAGATCATGGACATGACACGAATAATCAGCAGGAACTAAAGAAGCAAATCAAGAGGCGGTACGATCCGGCAGCTAGCACATCCGTCAAAGGCATCAAGAAGGAAAGGACAAGTTCTCCGACACTCAACTAGGAGAATGGAAGGGAACAAGAAGGAAACTACGCCACAGAAGCTCCAATACTAATGGTACGCAGACACGATACCACCTTGAAAAGGAAGGAAGTAGAGGAGAGAGGGAAGCGTAGGGAAATAACCTTCCTTACATATTGGGAAGACACCTTCGATCGACCTGCTATCATCAAGGTACAAATCTCAAACAGGAGGTAAACCGAGCATATATGGATTGTGGAAGCTCCTGCGAGATCATCTATGAGCATTGTTTCCAAAGCTCAAGGCATCCATACGCTCACGGAGGGTAGACTCAAAGGCACCACTAGTAGGGTTCTCCGTGAACACTCATGGCCCCCGGAGAAGTACCGTTGGAAATCACCATAGGCAAAGGCCCTTATCCCGCACGGAAACACTCATTTTCGCCATCGTAAGGTCGATTCTCCTTATAATTTGTTAATAGGAGAACAACTATGCAAAAATGGGAATTGTTGTTTCCACCATACATGCCGCTATTAAGTTCCAAACTCCTTCTGAGTAGGAACTGCTCATTCTAGTTATGGAGCGGATAAGGGTGTATACGGTGTCAAAAGATCGAGAGGAATCGGAGGAGTCTCCGATGGCAATTTTAGTCAGACAGATGCAGAGGAACGAGTTGTAGTAAACTCTAGCTACCCCGAACAAACGGTGGTAGTAGGAAAACAACTCCCAAAATTTCAAGGCGAAGCTCATCGAGTGCTGCAGCACTAACCTTGATGTTTTTGCTTGGAAATATTCTCGACATGACAGGGTTCCGAGAACTTTGTCGATAGATGGACAATCCTTCGAACGGAGCATAAACTCAATGAGTACAAGCACATTGAGCCAATAAAGCGTAAAAGGAGAAGCCTTGCCCGAGAGAAACGCCGCACCGCAAAGAAGTTGACGAACTCACACAAGGTGCATCCCGAGGAGGTCAAATACCAAACTTGGGTGGCCAACCCAAGGCCGGTAAAAAGAACGACGGAGGGTGGCACATGTGCGTGGATTTCACCGACATCAACAAAGCATGCCCAAGGATTGCTACCCCTACCGTAAATTGATCGAAGGTGGAATCCTTGGCGTGTTTCCTGTTAAAATGCTTCTTAGATGCCTATAAAGGGTATCATCGATCCAGATGGCAAAGGAGGACGAAGAAAAGATGCCTTCTACACAAGCAAAGGTGTTCATCGTTACGTAAAATGCCCTTCGGTTTGAAGAATGCAGGGCGACTTATCAACGCCTCGTAGATAAAGCCTTCAACAAACAGATAGGCGTAAATCTCGAGGCCTACGTTGATGACATGGTTATCAAGAGCAAGACGGAGGAGGACCTACCTCGATGTACAGAAACATTTGACCACTTTGGCGATTAATATGAAGTCGAACCCTAAGAAATGCTCCTTCGTGTCGAAGAAGGACAATTCCTAGGGCATTTGATCACTAAGCTGTGGGATAAAAGCTAATCCTCCAAGGTCAAGGCGATTTCCGATCTCCAAGCCCCTAAGTGTCTAAAAGATGTGCAGAGCCCGAATGGGAAGTCGGCAATTTTTGCCGATTTTTATCAAAAGGAGCGGATGTGTCCCTACCATTCTTCAAAACACTCAAAGGATGCGTGGACAAGAAAACTTTTCAATGGAGCCGGGATGCGAAGTCGCTTTCGTAAGATGAAGGAGTTCATCGAAATCCTTCCAACACTCAAACCCCAATCAAAGGCTAAGTATTGTTCATGTACTTAGCATCCTCAATGGAGAGTGTTAGCGCAATCCTTATGGCGGAACGGACAAGCGACAAATCCCCATTTACTTTGTTAGGTGGTCCTACAAGGAGCGAGATCAACTATCCAACGTTGGAGAAGTTAATACCGCCTTAATCTACGCAGCAAGGAGGCTCGACGCTATTTTCGTGCCCATCCAGCATAGCCTTAACCGACAAGCCACTAAAACAGATCTTGTCGAAACCCGAAAAGTCGGGAGAGTGGCTAAATGGGCTATTGAGCTTGAGAACATGAAATAGAGTTCAAAGGACTAAACTCTATTAAAGGGCGATTCTCGCAGACTTCTTGGCGTAAACACCTTCCGAACTCGATAAAGGAAAGGAAGAGCCCAAAACTAACCTCTCTCAAGTGCAGTTGAATGGAAGCTTTACACGATGGAGCATCTAGCTCGACGGTTCGGAGCGTGTCTAATGTTGGTTAGTCTCGAAGGGAAGGAGCATACATATGCTCTTCGCTTTGAGTTGAAGCCACAAACAACGAGGCGGAATATGAAGCGCCGCTAGCAGGACTCGATTAGCTAAAGATATGGAGGTCAAAGCTCATTGTTTCGTGGACTCCCTGGTCTGGTCGCAAACCAAGTGACAGGCTCCTATGAAGCAAGGCAGCCCGTCATCAAACAGTACTTAGAAAAAACGAAGGAGATGCTGGAAAACTTCGACTCCTACACCATCCAGCATGTTCGTAGGAATCAGAATAAGAAGGCAGACGCACTAAGTAAGCTAGCTTCAATGGCCTTCGCTCATCTCACTAAAGAGGTGCTCGTGGAAGTCCTTCCTGAAAAATCCATTGTCCTCAAAGAGGTTGCTGATGTGATTCACGAAGAAGGAGAGACATGGATGACTCCCATAAGGGAATATTTGATAAGTGGTCTTCTCCCTGAAGATCCCAAGCTAGCAAGGAAGATTCGGGTTAAGTCTCCACAAGACGCTAATGGGGAAACCCTATATAGGAGGTCATTTTGTCACCCCGTTACGATGTGTAGGCCCCAAGCAAGCTTCGAGCATCATCTCCAAGTCCATGAAGGATCTCGCGGTCTTCATGCAGACCCCGCTCATTGTCTCAAGATAATGAAGTTGGCTACTATTGGCCTTCGATGCTTGTGGACGCACCAAAATCATTCTCAAATGTGAAGCTTGTCGATACACTCAAACGCTCCAAAATGCCAAAGCAAGACATGACAAGTGTGACATCCGCATGGCCCTTCTCTCAATGGGGCATCGATATTGTAGGCCTATGCCCAGAGCGCCCGGAGGAGTCAAATTCTGCCGGTAGCGATCGATTACTTCACTAAGTGGGTGGAAGCTAAACCACTAGCCTCTGTAATGTGGAGATGATCGAGAAGTTTGTGTGGGAGCACATTGTGTGTGATTCGAGTGCCCCACATAATCATATCTCGACAACGGGAAGCGCTTGTCAAGGAGTCTTCTACGACTTTCGCAAGGGCTCAACATAAAGCAATCTGGACATCCGTCTACCACCCGCAAGGTAACGGACAAGTGGAGGTTACAAACAGAGACATCGTCAAAGGGATCGAGAAAAGGCTAGGGCGAACTCATCACGGATGGGTGGACGAGCTCCCTCAAGTCTTATGGGCTCACAGGACGCATCCTAAGTCAAGCAATGGTGAAACCCCCTTCAGCCTAACATACGGAACATAAGCGGTCATCCCTTCGGAACTAATTGTACACACGGAGCGTGTGGCAACGTATGATGCCTCCCAAAATGACGAAAGAATCAGGGAAAACCTTGATCTACTAGAAGAAAGGCGAGAAATAGCCTCCATCCGAGAAGCAATGCACAAACATAAGATCGAAGGCTACTATAACAAAAGAGTCAGACCTTCCACTTTCAAACCTGGAGAATATGTGCTACGCCTCAACAGCGCGAGCAAAGCAGAGTATCAGGGAAAGCTGGGACCAACTTGGGAAGGACCCTACATGGTAGCTGAGGCCTACGGCAACGGAGCCTACAAATTGGCCACTCTTCTCGGAGAACCCATCGACAGGACATGGAATGGTACGAACCTTCGAAAGTTCTATGTTTAAGAAGTATTTTTATCTTTTCTTGTAATTAGAAGCTTCTCAAGGGAAAGCACACATTATTGGTAGTTGTCTTAGTTTTCATTTCAAGAATGATGTAATCCTCCCTACCAATTCAATGATAAATAAGACATTTCCCACAAATCTCTTGCTTCGTTTCTTAAACACAAAGATTTGTTCAGCCAAGTCGTTAATGAGTTTCAATGTCGAATGGCTTGAGGTGTAATACACGCCTTATCATTTAAGCCAATATAAACATTCACATTAACTCTCCTAGTAGTTTTTGGCGCTTGTATTTTTTTTTTACAAAGTCATACTATGTAAAGGATTTGAGATAGAGTGGGTCGCGACCCTCTATCAATGATCAAGTTGGTCATTATATTCTTGGTGTTGTAATTTACACACAATGAGGTTGTTTAACCTTAGGTTGTAAAACTTAAGCGCCGGAAAAATGGCGCAGAAGTTAACAAATATAAACTAAGTGTGTAGGGTACATCCCAACATCGTCACATTCAAAATAAGGACTATTGCCCTTACACTGCATGAGGAGCCTAAGCTCCAGCTTAATTGTTCTTGGCCCATGGCCATACATCAAAAGCATTTAAATTGTTTGGAAGACAAGACACACATTGTCACATAAAATAAATTGTCTTAAGGGTACATGCCACCCTTTGGAACCAAATTATCGCTAATGAGAGCAGCCTTCATTCTTGCTTTTTGGAGATGGAGTGGGGATGGTTGACCGAGACCGGCTTGGTAGACATAGTCTTCTTGGTTGGAGTGGTAGGCTTCAGCCCGAGGTTTCTTGGAAAGGAGGTCTTCGAGGGTGCCATAGGATCTTTGGTAGCCTCAAGAAGGAAGGAGTACTGCAGTTGCAAATGCATTTCCGCCTCATCATACTCACCTTCAAGTGGGACGGTAGCATTCAATCTTGAGAGGTCCACGGCTTACTGCTTTGGCGCCTCCTCCGCCAAGCACCGCCCACTAAATATGGTCGATTTGATGACCTTCCACATCCGAGCTCCCAATTCATCGCCGTGATAAAGCTCCATGGCTATGTAAGGCACCACCTTCAAACAACCTCCGCACGATCCTTTTGCAAGATCTTATACCTCATCCGCAAGCCATCGATCTCCTCCTCAACTTCACCTCTACCTCTCCGAGCCTAGCCTTCTCACTTTCCACCAAAGACATTTTGCCTCAAGAGTCGATTCGACCGTGAGAGTGACGACCTTGGCTTCTTCCAACTTAAGATTACCGCTCAACGGTTAGTCGGGTTACCTTTTCTCAAGGTCCCGGACGATGGGGTTTTTCTCAACATTTCCCTCAATCTCGTCACACTTAGCTTCCGGCTGGCCACGTTCGAGCAACTCTCGGTCTTGGCATTCAAGTGATTATCCATTACCGCCTCGCAACCCCATTATCATGCATGTCACGTAACTTTTCAATAGACATGTTGTCTAGCATACTCTTCCATTGCGGAGGGTCACATGGTCAACAATCCGTGATGTGCCAAAGCATCGGGGAGTTCCTTTGTCTCGGAAGACCGTGAGCAACACAATGTATAACAATTAACATAGTTGTGCAATTTATAATTTCACATGTTTCATAAGGAAAACTACTTACCATGAACCTCAACGGATTCATCGGGTAATTCAAGGCGCACTTCACAAACTTTCTCGCCTCGCACTCTTTCTGCTTCACAACTCGCTCCCTGAGGCGTGTGGGATTTTTCCTTTTGTTGGTAGACTTCACGCCTTGGCCGTCCCTTTCCTACTCTTCAACCTATCGCCTATTCTGTTGAACCAACGACGGGACATCCTCATCCGCAGGATCGTCCGAGTCAACAATATTCTCCACCGGTTGGGATGGACCCTCCAAAGCAAGTTGGGGTGTCGATGAAAGAGGCTCGCTTCGAATGTCTACCTCGTTGTTGTTTACAGATGTTGAAGGAGAGCCAACACCATAAGACTCCTCACTTTCTCCGCAGCATGAAACTTAAATCTTCATCCAAGTCTTGGAACATAAAGTTTCGAACGACATCTCTCGCAAAATAGAAACAAGAAGAAATAAATATCGTTGCTACATTGGTCCTACTTAAATAGAAGTAGATAAACATACTTTGTCCTTGGTATATGATCATAGGCTTTTGGGAGACCCTCCCAACTCGAGCAATCCCACCATGTATAAAATGGCTTTGTGGAATACTTGCACATCCACGGGATATTTGACCAAACGATAATGTGGATCACTTCAACCTCGTAGGCGGGGGGTCATTATACCGCTTAGCATTATACCTATTTTCCTTGTTCAACAGCCTCAATATGTAGGGGAACAATAGTGTCTTGCACGTAGAAAAGCTACCCTTCCAACTCGTTATGTTTGTGTACACCTTCCCAAACAGGTTGGGTACATCCGCCTCGTGTCTTTTGCTAGTGTCAACCAATTGCCTGTGGTACAAGTTCAAAATCCTCTTAAACTGCCAATGTTGGTTCATAGTCGTAGGCTTTGCACATCACTATGAATGTGGTTAATTTGGCAAAACCAAAGGGATTAAACCTAGAGATATGAACTTTGTAGTATTGCATAAACTCTAATATCAGTGGGTGCAACGGAATCCTAAGGTTTGAATGACTAAATGCATGTGTATACAACCTCACGAACCGGAGGGCATCAAAGATACCCCGAGTAGGTTTGGGTAACATCACTTTATGTTCTAGTGGGATGGGATAATCGCTAAGTGATCATGAAGATCTTTTGCGATAATGTACACTTTTGTCGTTTTATAATGAACTTGGAATCCATTTTTAAAGGAAAACAACAAGCTATCAAGAAGAAAGAAGGATTACCTTTGTTTCGGAGTGATGGCGATGGCGCTTTCATGCAAGGTGAAAATAGTCGGAGAGAGTAAAATGGGTTAGGTTTCATCTACCCTCTTTTATACTCCTTTGGCATCTATTAAACACCGCACACGTGTCCCAAAAGATAAGTATTACTCGCTTAAAATTTTTAAATTTTGAATAGGGATGACTTTTGGTTTCCTGTAAAGTGGGATAGTGTGATTCTCAGCGGGCAGTGGTAATAATTATTTCAAGCATTTAATGCGCCCGCTAGGTAAGTAATTATCCCCAACTAACGCAATTTGCAAGTGAGATGTAATTTTTAGAAGCAAGAAGTCGAATGCAATGCCTCTTCGCTCATATGCATCACTTTCGACCGGGGCTTGATGATGTACCCTCCGAGTAGCTCAAGGACACCTCCGAGACGTGTCAAGCCCTTCCATACGAAGGCCCGTGTTAGGATTCCAAAATATCCACAAGGCCAAACCATCGCTGGCACGAAGGTTACCTTAGGGAATTCGCCATTCGCACTCTAAGCCCTTCGGGTATGGTTGACGAAGGAACAATGGATAAGGAACCTCCCGACTTGGTCAAACCCACGATCTCCCTCTCTCTTGGCTTCCCGTCAAGTCCGAGAACGGGTCACTAACCCCTAGCGGTTACCCACAATCATGGGACGCCCCATGATCT
Source organism: Chrysanthemum lavandulifolium (assembly GCA_022545495.1). Taxonomy (NCBI): domain Eukaryota; kingdom Viridiplantae; phylum Streptophyta; class Magnoliopsida; order Asterales; family Asteraceae; genus Chrysanthemum; species Chrysanthemum lavandulifolium. Next base: position 288,091,265 of record CM040238.1, on the reverse strand, counting down.
CCGACATTCATGCAAGAGTGCCTCTAACCGTATTTCTTCCACTATAAATAGGTTAGACGGACAATGGATTATGGTATGCTCATTTCACACTCATCTTTTACTTACACACACTTATACAACCATAACTCATACTTACTCTCACGCGGAGGTGGTTCGCAGGTCCTACCCTGCGTAATCACTTAACGTAGTGTCTTAGTATTTCTTATTCTCGTGTTACAAAGTAGTCTTGGCTGGAACATACACCCCTCAAAGATCCAAATCAAAAACACGAGGATAAGGATGGTATAAGACCAAGGGCCCACGGTCAAATCAACCTATTTATAAAAAATTGCCAAAACATTCCAAGAAAAGGGAGCGTCAAGAAAACGCTCCAAGAGTGCGGAAGAGAAAATGATCTGAAGAAAGTAGTCTAAGTACATCCACCGCACGCGGCCATATTCGCATGCAGTGCACATACTAGACTGGGGGGACTGGATGGTATAGCAGTTCCTAAAGGTGAAGAAGCATTCCAAAAAGAAAAAGCGCACGAAACGGAAAAACACTTAGTCAGCTCAAGTCTAGTGACATCCACCGCACGCGACAATATCCACATGTAATGAACAAACTAGACTGGGGGGGACTTGATGATGTATAGTATGTATAACAGGCCTACTAGGCCCAATACATACTATACGCACATTGGGCTCAGGACCAATGATAAAAAATCTTGGGCCTGTAGTAAGCCCAATGACGAAATTGGCTATGGTCTAGACCTCAAGACGCACGCAAGACACATAACGGGCTGAACCTTCAACTGTTAGACCTCTTATGTCCGCGTCCTCAATTAACACGGAACCCTTGTTCGCCAAGGGTCCGGCTTCGGCGACTAACCACTACATGCGAGAATCTAGGAAGCCCTAGCGGCAAACCTCACCTATAAAAGGGGCTCTAATCCCCATACAAGGTGCAACTTTTTCTCTCATAATTACACACACATATACTCTTACTTTCCCTCTCAAGAATGTGTACTTACTCTCACGCCAGAGTCTAATCGTGGGGTCCATCCCCACGGTAAGACTAATGGTTTACCTCTCTTGTGCAGGGATCTCATTAAAACTACTTGGATTAGTACAAGATTAGCCCGTTAGAGGCTTGTTGGCCTAGTCTGATAAGCTGTATTCACATCTATTGCAACCCGTCAGACAAATTGTACTAACAAGTACAAAGCACATAATTTCACAGTTGATCTCACATTATGGATCATTTTGATCAAATCTTTTCCTGGAACTGATTTGAAAACAAAAATAGAGTACTTGTTAACAAAGCAATCAAAGTTGTACTACACCGTTAAAGTATTCTCCGAAAGGGACATTAATTTCTCAAGTAAAACAATCTTTGTGGAATAACATGACACCACCTAAAATTTACTGTAATTTCTAAGAATTGGAAATTAATTTATGAGAAAAGGTTAGCTCAAGTATAAATAAAGGCATACGAGCCTTCACTTTATAGAAAAACATGCAAAAGCAAGCAATGGCTTCTTTAAACTTCTTACTTTTATCTCTAGCTCTACTACTCATTGCTCTCGCATTTGTACCGAACTTTACTTCTGCTTCTTTGGAGGAAGCAAATGCTCTTCAACAATGGAAAGCAAGCCTTAAGATCCCAAACAACTCTCAAATTGTATCTTCTTGGAAACCCTTCCAGCGAATACTAGTGCACCCGCTTTGTGCCGCTTCTTGGTTTGGAATTGTTTGCAGCGGTGATGGGAGCGTTAACAAGTTGAACCTCTCGACGTCTAAGTTAGAAGGTACGCTTCACAAGTTCCCTTTTCTATTCTAGGCAACCTCGCCCATTTTGAGCTTAGTGTAAGCGACTTCTTTGGTCCCATCCACGGAAATTGGGCTCTGTCCAAACTTGTCTATCTTAATTTTCAACCAATCGGTTTACGGTGTCATTCCACCTACCATCGATTGTACTAAGCCGAGTTAACCGTTTCGCAACTTTTCGGAAACAATTTGGTGGTTCAATCCACATCGTTGGGTGTGTGAGTGATAAAGAGATAGTGATGTTTTATTGATTTGAACTAACAAAGATACATGGTACATATAGATGGCCACCTTACATCTATTTTGGGTAAATTGGAATTTACCCTCTAATTATATTAAATATACAGCTAATGGACACTAATCAATCATATCCCTTTGTTGTTACAATTAAATGACAACTAACACTCCCGTGCAGTTTGAGCGGGAGGACATCGAACGCTCAAGCTAGATCGAAACTCCTCAAACAAAGCGGTGGGCAAGCCTTTATTAAAATATATGCATATTGATACCGTGAAGGCACATGTAAAACCACGACTTGACCGCAGACTACTAAATCTCAAACAAAATGGATGTCAATCACAATATGCTTCAGACGTTGGTGTTGAAACCGATTAGAAGACGAGATAGGCAAAGACCGACATTGTCACGATAAACAAGTGTAGTAGATGACGAGAGTATGCACTCACGCATAAGATTACGTAACCAACACGCCTCGACAATGCATTAGCAACACCCGATACTCGGCCTCAAGCACTAGAACAAGAAAGCGTCGGTTGACGCTTAGCGGACCACGAGAGCAAATTGTTGCCAAGAAACACACAATAGCTTAAGTCGATCTACGAATAGTGGGGCAACCGACCCAATCACCATCCGAGTAGGCAACCAATGAGGAGGTAGATGAGGAAAATAAGCGTAATCCATAGTCTAAAGTACCCGCACATACCACAAAATCCGGCGAGCCGAGAAGTGAGGCTCCGTGGGTCATGCATATGAAGGAAAACTTCTCAGTCTTGCATAGAAAATATCGAGGTCTAGTAAAGTGAGATATTGAAGAGAACTTGCAAGACTCGATATAAGGTCGGATCGGACACGGATCACCATCGTCACCCGGTTTAGACTCGGTATCACGCGAGTCCGACTTGGTTTACGATTAACCATGTGAGCTTGCTCCAAAATCTCGGTAGCATACTTATGCGAGACAAACGTCCACGAAGAGTCACGTGTAATGAGATATGCCGAGAAAATAGTTTAGGGTCCCAAATCCGTCATAGAAGCATTTATGCAAAAAGCTATAACCCTCAGTAATGTACTCTTAGAAGAAGTTGTAAGTACAATTTCATCAACATATAGTAATAAATAAGCGATATCGGTAGACATCAAAAAATAAATAACGATGTGTCACAACGACTATTGGTAAATCCAACCCGGAGAACATAAGCAGCAAAATGATGAAACCAAGCTCGAGGAGCCTGCTTGAGACCATAAAGGGATCTCTGTAATAAAAAAATACAATCAAGATGTGCAGGATCCTGAAAACCAGGAGGCTGATACATGTAAACAGTCTCGGTTAAGTCACCATGCAAAAATGCATTCTTGACATCAAGCTGATGAACTGGCCAATGTCGATACAGAGCCAAACTAAGCACCCTCCGAATAGTACCTGGTTTAACAACGGTGCTAAAGGTTTCATCAACATCTATACCCTCAATCTGGGTACTGCCATTCGCAACAAGGCGGGCCTTGTAGCGACTAAGAGAACCATCAACCAAAAACTTGTGGCGAAATAACCACATACAATGAATAATGTTGACATCCGTGGGTCGAGGTACCAGGGTCTAAGTTTTATTCTTAATAAGTGCATTGTGCTCATGTGACATAGCATTTCGCCAATTGGGATCATGAAACGCAGCATTATATGATTTTGGTATTGGGGAGATGGATGACACATAAAGATTTAAACGCTGAGTGGGACGATTAGTCCCGACACGAGAACGTGTGACCATGGGATGAACCGAAGCTATGTTTGGGTTAACATTTGTAGGTGGAGGATCTTGGGAAACGGAAACGGGGGTGGGTTGTTGATTAATTGGATTGATATCAGGTGTAAGTGGGATATTGATATGAGGAGAGGAGGTGGGAGTCTGATCTGGTGAACATGGGTCATTCGTAGGGGAACTAGGCTCATTATGGATGTGTTGTTGTGGTAAATCAGTTGGTGAAGGGGTAGTAGGTGTGGGTGATAGTTTGATTATATTTGAGATGATATTTGATGAGTCATTTAAAAATTCATAGGAGGGATTTGCAGTGGGTGTCATGGAACCAAACGGAAAAACTGTTTCATCAAATGTAACATGGCGGGAAATGATAATTTTATTTTTTTTTAGGTCCAGGCAGCGGTATCCACGGTGATTAGAGGCATGCCCAAAATATATGCAAGGTGTAGCCCGGGATCCAATTTTGTGTTCTGTATTAAGGTGAGGGTAACACAGACAACCAAAAATACGTAGGAGGATATAATCAGGTTTGGTTCCAAAAATGCGGGTAAAGGAGTTTCATTTTCGATGGCACGTGATGGTAAAATATTTAACAAGTGAACGACCATATTGAGGGCTTCGATCCGAGAATTAGGTGGTAGGTGACCTTGAAACAATAATGTCCGGATAGTGTTATTAATGGTGCGAATCATCCTTCGATTTTCCATTCTCGTTGAGAAGTGCGTGGGCATGAGAAACGAAATTGAATTCCATTATCGGCGAATAATTTATGAAATGCGTGGTTGTCGAATTCGGCACCATGGTCACACTGAAACGACTTTATACCACACTTGAATTGAGTTTTTACAAATGAACGGAATAACATAAATTTGGAAAAAACATCAGATTTGTTGATTAAAGGGTAAACCCAGACAAATTGTGAATAATGATCTAGAAATAAAACATAGTATCGAAATCCAGATAGACTCGGAATTGGAGATGTCCACAAGTCCGAGTGAACAATGTCAAAACAACATTGAACAATAGTAGAGGAACTAACAAATGGAAGTCGCATGTGTTTGCCAAGCTGGCATGCTTGACAAAGCGCGGGAGACTTTTCCTTATTACATGAAATAGAATTATTGGAAATGACACTGCGTAGCACTTCACTTCCTGGATGTCCAAGACGTTGATACCACGTGTACTAACTTGTAAGATAAACCTGAGGAATTGGAGAAGGCTTTGTAACAGGATAGAGAGGTCCAGTGCTGTCACAACGGAGCAGAACTCGATGAATCTGGAAGTCCTTAAGAGAAAAACTAAAGGGATCAAATTCAACGGTACAATAATTGTCACAAACAAACTGAAGAACGTAAATTAAATTTTTTACAATATTAGGAGTGATTAGGACATTGTTTAAATGAAGGGTCGAAAAGGGGTGGGCAAAACACTATGTCGAGTTGGTAACAAGAATGGAAAGCCCATCACCAACCGCAGAGATGGATAAGTGCACAATTAAAATATCACTAAGATTATGCTTAGAATCATTAAGGTGAGATGACGCACCAAATATCCATATTCCAATTACCCGGCGAGCATCTGTAGAGTCCATAGTGAAAGCATGTGGCAAAATGGTTTCGTGACCCGTAGCAACCCCGCTTGAACCTCCAATACCTTGTTGAACCGGTTGTTGACCTGCGCAAAAACGGACACGGAAAATAGGTTGGGCGGGTTCACGACGACGACTGTGGTGCCATTCGACCCGATGCGTTCGACACGCCATTCTAGAATGACTGCGATAACTGTTGAACCTGCCGACCAAAGTGGCATGTCGCGGGTTGTGAACTACCTGAACCATCCGACCAGGGTATATAAACCGCCCCGATGGTGGGGCGATGGATGGTCCAAGGAGTTTGGTTTAAGTGGTACGTATATTGGAGCTGGGCGGAGGGATATTTGGACACGAAAACACGGTGGGTTGCTCGTATGTGGTGCAATTGGGGTGGGAGATGTGCTAACATTACGAGCAATGGCATTCCACTACACCCCAACTTTGATAGTAAAGCTTGCAAGGTTTGCATATCCGTGGATGAGAGTGATGAAGACGGAATATCGTTAGATAGATTACCACTTCGGTACCCCATTATGTAGAAATTTGCATGAAGCCCCAAACCGACACCGACCCTTTATTGAAATGGAAACATGGTTTGTGTACTTTTCCATGGAGGAAGATAAGCCCCTATTATTGGAACCGGTGTTCACCAAGATAACCATAGGAGATGAGGACGTAGTATCCACAAGACTAGCTTGGCTTCGTGACTTCAAACGCATTTCTTCCGTAGTAAGCATATATCTAACGGTTTTGAGAACCGGAAATGGATCTCGATGAGCAATGATGGTGGCAATGTGATCATACCGCGGGGGCAAGCCTTCAAGAGCAAACGTGACAACATGATCATTGTCCATATTCGAACCAAGACTAGACACGATGGTGGCCATGTTTTCAATTTTGCGAAAGTATGCATCAATACTCATGTCGCCAAGCTTTAAGAAACGTAACTCCGCTTTCAAAGCAATCGAACGGGTACGTTTATTATCTTGAAAAATATCGGCGAGTATGTCCCGTGCTTGTTTGGCCGATTTGGGGTTGACAACGACAAGTCGTTGTTGTAGGGTTTTAGAGATGGTGACAAAGATCCAAGAAAGAATTATTGTGTCGATCTTTAGCCACTCATCATCATGTGGTGGAGTAGCACTCGCGGTGAGACTGTTGTCATTCTTGGGCTCGATATGTTCTAAGAGTTTATTGCCACGACAAAGATTGAGAAAAAAATAAACCCAAGATGAATAATTCATCTCGTCCACGTCTAACTTCACGGGTATTAGGCTGTTTAGGTTATTGATTGTCATGAGTTTATCGGAGAGGAGAATGGTGGGTTGTGGGGATTCGTTGATGGCGGTCATGGTGGTGAGTTTTGTTGATTTGACCAAATGGTTAGGGTTTGTTTAGGATTTGTATCGTGAGACGGTAGCACCAAATCGAAGCTGGATAAATTTTAACAATAGTTTCTTGGTCATAAACAAGGACCAACAATCAACTTTACCAACAAATAACTTGGTCGATTAGTTATTTATGGAACCAACGATCGACACTCTTTAGAAGAAAACAAAAAGCGTGGTGAAAATTAAAAGTGAAATAGGATTGCTCGAAACCATGTAAGTGATAAAGCGATAGTGATGTTTTATTGATTTGAACAAACAAAGATACATGGTACATATAGATGGCTACCCTACATCTATTTTGGGTAAATTGAATTTACCCTCTAATTATATTAAATATCTGACTAATGGACACTAATCAATCACATCCCTTTGTTGTTACAATTAAATGACACTAATGAGGTGATTTGAAGTCTCTAGCGATTCTGATTGAGTTACAATCAACTTTCGGTTCAATTCCTTCATCGTTGGGTGACTTGAAGTCTTTGAATATCCTTTATTTGGGGTAAATCAACTATCTGGGCCCATTCCAATTGAATTAGGGAATTTGAACTCTATCAGTGAATTATCTTTGAGCAAAAATCAACTTAACGGTTCTATTCCTTCATGTTGGGCGCTTTGGAGTCTTTGAATATCCTTTATTTGTGGGAAAATCAACTCTGGACCCATTCCAATTGAATTAGGGAATTTGAACTCTCTCATTGAATTACATTTGGGCGTAAATCAACTTTCGGGCCCATTCCAATTGAATTAGGGAATATGAAGCCCACCATATTAGCTTTGTGCGAAAATCTACTCAATGGTTCAATTCCTTCATCGTTGGGTGACTTGACGTCTTTGAAAATCCTTAGTTTGTGGCAAAATCAACTCTCTGGACCCATTCCAATTGAATTAGGGAATATGAAGTCTCTCATTAATTTAGTTTTGAGCGAAAATCCACTCAATGGACCCATTCCTACTGAATTAGGGAATATGAAGTCACTCACTAGATTAGCTTTGAGCGAAAATCAACTCAATGATTCAATTCCTTCTTCGTTGGGTTATTTGAAGTATTTGAAATTCCTTACTTTGTGGCAAAATCAACTCTCTGGACCCATTCCTTACGAATTAGGGAATATGAAGTCTCTGGCGAATTAAAATTGAAAATCAACTCAATGGTTCAATTGTTGGAAAACTATAATCACATTAATCTTTGTATGAAGAATAACAACTTTTATTCCTGTGTTTTTGGTCGCAAGTCGACACTGACAAGAAGAATCGGAAAAGTACATTAGAATGGCAGTTAGATTAGTTAGTTTATGGTAGTTATAGTTACTTACTTATTATAATGAAAGGGTATGACCATTGGTTTGTTTGAACCATCACATCCTTTCATATAACACCTTTTCGTTTAGTATATATGTGTATGTATTTTTGTAATGAGCAACCCTTTCATTCAATAATATCGATTTTATAAGGTTCAAACCAATCTCCTTGTTCCTTATCATGTATTCTTGTATGATGATTATATACCATGATGTTGTTTGATCATTATACGATCTGTAGAGGTGGCAAAATGGTTGGGTTGGGTTGGGTCTTGGGTCTTAGATGGGTATGGGTCAAGATGGGTCACTGGAAGGATGGGTCTAGATGGGTATGGGTATAAATAGGTAAGAGTCGGGTGGTCGGGTTTTTGGGTTTTGCTAGTTTTTTTGTTTCATCATGGAACATAATAATTAATCGTAAACAAAGAAAAAAGTATTCATGTCCATTTTTACGTTTAATCGGTTTACGTTTTCATCAGGTTTAAATCGTATTTTTACGTTTTATATGTTTTAATCCGTTTTGTCTCGGTTTCATCCGTTTTTACGTTTTATACATTTTCGTCCATTTTTACGTTTTGTCCGTTTTATCGTTTTCATATGTTTTATAAGTTTTCATCATTTTTATCGTTTTCCTCGCTTTATCGTTTTCACCGCTTTTATCGTTTTTGTCGGTTTAATACGTTTCGTCCGTTTTACAAGTTTTATCCGTTTTATACGTTTTATCGGTTTTTACGTTTTCGTCCAGTTTTTACGTTTTCTAGTTTTTCATGTTTTCGTCCGCTTTTTACGTTTTGTCCGTTTTACATTTTAAATACATTTTTTGACCTTTTTTTAAGTTTTGTTAGTTTTGCACGTTTCATCAGTTTTTCAAATTTTGTCCGTTTACGTTTTCGTCCTATGTTTTTATCCGTTTTACGTTTCGTCCATTTTTACGTTTTCGTAGTTTTACGTCTTCGCCCGTTTTTCGTTTTTATGCGCTTTTCACGTTTATATCTGTTTTACATGTTTTCGTCTATTTTTTACGTTTTCATCCATTTTAATGATTTTTAATGTTTTGTCCGGTTTTGCGTTTTCGTCGGGTTATTTTTACGTTTTTCCGTTTTACGTTTTGTCGGTTTTTTTGTTTTATCCGTTTTTACGCGTTTTGTCCGATTTTTACGTTTTGTCCGTTTTACGTTTTTTATACATTTCATTCGTTTCGCCCGTTTACGGGTTTCGTCATTTTCTTCGTTTCGACCGCTTTTTCTTGCTTCGTGCCTTTTTACATTTTGTCCGTTTTACGTTTTAAATACATTTTTTATGTTTTCGTCCGTTTTAACGTTTTTGTCCGTTTTTCACGTTTTCGTCGGTTTTTACGTTTTGTCCGTTTACTCGTTTTCATCCGTTTTTTCTACGTTTCCGTCCATTTTTACGTTTTAAATCGGTTTTACGCCGCCATGGGTTTATCGTTTTCGTCCATTTTTTACGTTTCGCCCGTTTTCCGCGTTTCGTTCGCTTTTCAATTTATTTCCGTTTTACGTTTTCGTCCGTTTTTACGTATTCGTCCGTTTTGTCCGTTTTACGTTTTCGTCCGTTTTTTGTTTTATCCATTTTACGTTTTCGTCCGTTTTTAAAAGGAAAACATGTAAAAGCGGAGGAAATGTAAAAGCGGCGGCGTGTAAATCGGATAAAACATAAAAAGCGGATGGCGTTAAACGGAAAACATAAAAAGCGGCGATTGTGCAAAACGGAAAAAATGTTAAAAGCGAGAGAAAATGTGTAAAGCGGACGGCATAAAAACGAACGAAACAAGCGGTCGGCGTAAAGGTAAGGCAACGGCGTGGCGTGTAAAGCGGACAAAACGCGAAAAAAAGCGAGCGAGCGTAAAAGCGGATAAGAACATAATAAAACCGGGCGGCGTGTAAAGCGGACAACGTTAAAACAAGCAGCGGTAAAACGGAGAAAAGCGTAAAAGCGGATGAAAACTTGAAAAAAGCGCTAAAACCTAACAAAAGCGGACGGACAAAACGTAAAAGCGGATGATAAGCGCAAAAGCGGACAAAAGCGTAAAACGGACGTAAATGTAAAACGGCTAAAAATAAACCGGATGAAAGCGTGTAAAACGGCAAAACATAAAAAATTTTCTGGCGTTGGCGTAAAAATTGTCAAAAGCGAAAGCGTTAAAATTTGACGAAAGCGTAAAACGTAAAGCGAGCGGAAGCGTGAAAAAGCAGGGACGGCGTGTAAAAGCGGACAAAAACGTGATTGAAACAGGCGAGGCGTGAAAAAAGCGACGAAGCGTGAAAACGAGCGAAAGCGTTAGAAAGCGAGGCAGCGTGTAAAGCGACAAAAAGGTAAAAAGAGGCGAAACGTGCAAAAGCGTAAAAACCGTTAAATAACGGACGGCGATATAAAAGCGGACGAAAATGATAAAATGTATGGAAATGTGAAAGCGTATAAAAATAGGCGTGAGTGATTTTATAATTTTAGTTAACAACCAACTTAAACCATGTAAATATTGTACTAGACCCATGTGGGTATATTATTAGACCAACTACACCCATCAATATTAATTAATTAAAATAAACTAAACCCATTTAGACCGCCTCATTAAAAAATTAACCTGACTATACCAAAATTTAACCATTGGGTCTTAAATTGCCACCTCTACGATCCTGGAACATCAATCAACCTGTGAAATCAGCCCACCAATTCCGAACATCAATTCCTTCATCGTTAAAAAACCTAAGAAGCCTCCGGACTCTTCATCTCAGTGAGTTCAAGTTATCCGGTCCTATACCACAAGGAATTGGAAGTCTACAATTGTTTAGGCTCTGCGGGCCTTAAATCGGTTATACGGCCAAATTCCAAAGGAGTTTGGCGAGATGAAAAGTTTGTTAAATTTAAACTTGGTGATAACAACCTTCGGTGTTATACCTCAAAGCTTGGATCATTGCATGGCTTCCTTACTCTTGACCTATCCAAAAATAGGTTAAGCGGGTCATTACAAAGATATATTGGTGATTGGGTACAAATCACTCGCATATATCTTAATAATAACAAGCTCGGTGGAAAAATCCCATGGGAGATCGGTAAATTAAGTCAACTCAATGTTCTTGATTTATCTTGGAATTCACTTCATAAAGAGATACCATCGAAATTGGAAGTTTAAAAAGTGCGGTAATGATGAATCTTTCTCACAACAAGCTATCGGTTCAATTCCTAATGGTTTACGTAACTTCCGGGAGGATTGATATAGACTTTGTCTTACAATGAGCTCACGGGTCCCGTTCCCCATGGGCTGTCTTTCTAAATGTGCGGAGAAGCATTTAAAGGAAATGATGGTGCGTGTGGAAATGTTACAAGTTTGAAAGTTTGTGAAAGTCAAATAGTAATGAAAAAAATAATCATTTTCATCATAAGCTCATCCTTATAGCGTGATCCCAATTTTGCGGCCCTTTCACTTGGTTTATTCATGTGTGGCCTCATTGCTTATCGGCGTAGAAAGATAACTCTCCATGAGATACCATCGGTAGAAGAAAGTGGCAAATTTTTAGCAATAACAAGTTTTGATGGACGGCGATGTATGATGAAATCATCAAGGCAACAAATGATTTTGATGATGCATTTTGTATTGGGATGGGAGGATATGGTCTTGTGTATAAAGGCGTGTTACCACCGACAATTTAGTAGTGTCAAGAAACTTCATTCATTATCACGAGAATGGCGATCATATAGGCTTCTAAATGAGGTACGAGCATTAACAAACATAAGGCACATAAACATAGTTAAACTCTATGGATATTGCTTCCATGCTGTCACTCATTTTTATTCTGAATATCTTGAGAGGAAGTAGAAATCGCTCTTAAGTAGCGATATCACGACAAAGGAAATGGATTGGTGAAAAGGGTAAGAATTGTTAGGGGTGTAGCGAATGATTTGGCTTATATGCACCATGATTGCACACCACCTATAATTCATAGACATTCTGCAGACTAATACCTCTCGATTATGATTATGAGGCACATATCTCGGACTTTGGAGCAGTGAAGCTTCTAAAGCTAGATTCATCAATTGATTGTCTGCAGTTGTGAGGCACGTATGGCTATATTGCTCCAGGTAACAACTGTATATTTTAGAGTTATATATACACACTTATTCTCAAGTTTCAAATTGAACTATGTTACAATTAATCATGATTTGATATAACAATTTCTTTTGTATTCTCATGCTTCCTTCCATTTAGAGCTTGCTTATACGATGGTGGCGACAGAGAAATGCGATGTGTATAGTTTTGGAGTTGTTGCACTAGAAGTGATAATGGGAAAGCATCCTGGAGAACTTATATCAAGTCTACCAACATTGTCTATTGATGATCTATTGCTAGCCAATGTAGGAGATAGACGGATTCCGCCACCATCATTTCTAATTGAGAAGCTAGTTCATACAATTTTGAATGTCTCACGGGCATGTTTGAACTACAACCCACAGGAAAGGCCAACAATGTGCCAAGTCAAAGATTTATTGTCAGTGGATGATCGACTTTGGATGAAGATGCATGTATCGGTAACTTGATGCTAGCTACCTTGATCGATTTTGTATGACATAAGTCGTAAAGTTTAAGATACTTTTTATGTTTTTTTTCTTGTCGTGAATTATGTTGTAGATTGGTATTAAATAAGGAAATAATTTATTTATATGAACAAAAATTGCTACCTTTCTAGAATAATACAGTTACGTGTATTATGAATCTTTTTGGTAATTTATTTAAGGGAAAAAGCCAAAAATACTCTATGTACTTCTCGTGAAAACTCATTATGCTTTCTCGACTTTTTATTGTCATTATACTTAACGTTGTTTCCATTTTCGACTCATTATGCTTAATTACTTCTTATGTATAATGACAATAAAAAGTTGAAAGCATAATGAGTTTTCACGAGAAGTACAAATATAATGGATGACACTTTATTGATTATAACTAAAGTTTGATCGGTTTATGTGTGATATTGCGAGTAATCCACATTTTGTCTTATACATATTTTACAATGGCATCGTCATGTTACATTTTGGCTTCTAAGTTCCCGACTCACGATGGCGTCGACACCTTGTGCTTGTGGGTGAATTAATGCTTTTCAATGGATTCTCCTCGGTATGTTTACTTCATCACTGTCGTTGCATACCTAGTAAGCAAAAGTACAAAGTTTGCGGGTCGAATACGTTTTGGTTACAAGTGCGGGTTGAAGCTGTGATTTTTAGTATGGGTCGATATGAGTAAGTCGACCCGCTAGCAAAGTTGCCTTTTTATACATTTTATTCTATTTGAACAAGAGGATTGAGGTTGTATGCGTTCTGATGGGTCAACTTTTAACCCGTTCAACAAGTGCCTATACAACGATGAGACATAACCAATTAAAATGAAAATGGTTATGTATAATGACAATATTTGAAGTACATAGAGCATAATGAGTTTTTGGGGAAAGTACGTTAAGCATTTATAGCTTTTACCCTTTATTTAAATTAGTCAAATAATATACAGTGTGAAACTTGTATATCAGTTAGGATTTAGAGTAAACTAGTTGATACACCCGCGCTTCGCTGCGGATCTTGTGTTTATCATGTTAGTAAGTGTTTATCATGTTAGCAGCGAAGACAGAATTTATCATTTGAGTGGGCTGAAAAAGTATCAAAAACCATTACACATTAGTATCGCGATAAATTATTGAATGAAAAAGTTGCTAAAACACTACTTTCATGATTTTAGTAACAATATAACCAAATTTTGTATCATTACCTTTGCAGGTATTCTGTATGTAGAATATCAGTTGCAGCAAGCTCTTATGAAGATGATGAATGCTAATACAGTGGAGGATTCTTGAATAAGCTTAAGAAAAAGATGATGAGCAGTAATGAAGTAGAAACTTCTGGGTGAAATTTCAATGTATAAAAACCCCTTATGCTTCCAGATTTTTTTGTTTGTAGTCAAACTATTGTGGCTACATTTAATGAAGTATCAAACGTGTAACAATAGCAAATACACAACATTTAATGATCGCAGGTTAATTAAATGCTCGACCACTGATGTAATGACACGTGTCTTAAATAGTTTGTGCAAAACTCACTCTCCTACCTTTTAGTATATATAGATAATTAGATGGATGGTCCTTGTGGTTTGCGTTGATTTTTCATGTGTAATCCTTTGACCAAACAGACGTTAAGTCATACCATGTGGTTTCCATGCTAGGGCATTTTGGTCTTTTAACTTTTCATTGCTGTCTTTTTCTTTTGATCTACAAACACAGTCAAAGTCTCATTCTTCATTTCTCACATTTAAAAACAACATCCAAACCACAATTCAATTTGTTACAATGAATTAATGAAGAAATACATTCCAAAAATTCATCATCAATTCAATTTCACAGCAAGTCAACCATGATTAAACAAGAAATTCATAATCAAAATTCATCATGTATAATTAAACCCCCATATAACAACCAACTTTGTGGATTCGTGGCTTTTAGGCATTCCAAGCTTTATGGAATACCTTTGAAACCTGTAAGGGAGAATTGCACATTATCTTCAGAAGCAATGCATCAAAGGTAGGTATTTCATATTAGATAAAATTATAAAGTTATTCAAATACCTATGTTACATGTTTAATAACATGCATTACCTTTTGCCTCTTTTCTTTTTTCTTTCTTATTTTTGAACTCACAATATAAACATAGGACCCTACACATCATTGACTAAAGAACATTAAAACCACATATCGTTTGCCAAGGATATTGACTCCTGAACTAATACAATTAATGTTAGTCTATCTCTTAATATTAGTCTTTGCATAACAACGATGGATGTTAACTATTGTTGACCCGAACATTTCATAATAATAAATAAATTATAGGCTATTTTTCCTATAGATAATAAACTTGTTATATATCCCGTAATGTGTTATATATCCAAAGCATAAGGCGAACTTTAGAACTCTAGATGCTAATGTCTTAGTTTCATTATATTATATGTTTACTTTATCGTAACCTGACTGATATAAAAGTGTTTCTTTTTGTAAAAATATATGAATGTGTTAGATTATTAATGTTCGCAGTTAAAATTATTATTTTTTTATTACGGTGAAAATTTTCCATCTGCTATAAAATATGACTTGACACCGACACAATAATAAATGGGTTATGTTTGTGCTAAATGGGTTATCTACAGTTAACACGTTTAATAATGGGCCAGGTTTGGGTTGACATTCGACCCATCAAAACATAATTGGGTTTTGATTTAACATTTCAACATAAATTGTCACCTTAGTTATTATTATCTTGTACATCCTTTATATAACAAAAATTTGAATGATTCTTTTTAAACATACTTTTATTGGAAAGCCAACAAAATAAATAAAATGGAAGCAAACCAACAATAAAAATAGCCAAAATACACACACAAACTCTAAAAGCAATGTTATAAAACATTAAAGGTGTTAAGACACCCCTCAACATCTAGTTCAATAAGATGTTTTCACCTCTTCTTGCCTTTTAATGATCATAAAAAAACAAACAACTGTTAATCTTGACACTTCTCTTATTACCTCTTAATGGGAAAAACACAAACACACTTTTTAGTCTAAACATTTGTTGCGCATCGACTAAGTCAGTTAAAATGTTATTAAGAAGTTTTTCTTGAAAACAAACACAACCTAAATTTCTCAACATACATTTTCCAAATTTTGGAAATCTCCTATTATATAAGAGATAAGAGATGTTAAACTTTTGATTTACAATTTGAAATGCCCTTCTTATAGTTACTATTCCATTATGGATTAAGGGTCTCGAGTTTAAAACAACAAATATGATTTGCACGTACTTAGTTTTGATTTGTATACAACATTTTATGCTTTGTATATTTGTTAAATTATGCTTATTCTCCTTGTATATTGTTATGTGCAAATCTTAATTAAACATGTGCAAATCTAAAGTATATCTGTATGTAAATTACCTCACACTAAACCAAACAAGTTCCGTTGCCGAGACCCTATAAATAACTCATGACTTAATAAAATTATAAAGTTATTCAAATACGTATGTTACATGTATAATAACATGCATTACATTTTATTTATTTATTTATTTTTGAACTTATAATATGCATAATCAACATAGGACCCACACATCATTAAGCTGAATCATATTACAACCACATATCTTTTGCCAAGGATATTGACTCTGAACTAATACACTTAATGTTAGTCTATCGCAATATTAGTCTTTGCATAACAACGACGGGTGTTAACTATTGTTGTCTGGACATTTCATAATAATAAATAAATTAGAGGCTATTTTCCTATAGATAATAAACTTGTTATATATCACATGCACGCACGGGCTTTTGCATAAATCTCACATAATGTGTTATATATCAAAGCATAAGGCGAACTTTAGAATTCTAGAAGCTAATGTCTTAGTTTCGTTATATTATATGGATACTTTATAGGAAAAAGGCTTGCTTTTCCTATTGTGGAGAATTACGTGAAGAATGCTTGGGTGAAATATCGTATTCGAAGAGTCACGATGAACTCGAATGGATTCTTCTTCTTCAAACTTAATACAAAATCAGGTATGGAACAAGTTCTTTAAAGCGGTCCATCGAACATTAGGAATGTTCCTCTTATCATAACATATGGTCTCCTAATGCAAGCCTTAAAAGGAAGATCTTACATGAGTACCTGTTTGCGTTAAGTTGCATAACGTTCCTATTGCGGCGTTCACGGAAGATGGCTTGAGTATGATAGCAATTAATATTGGTAAACCAATTATGTTAGAGCGCCTATACTAGTACAATGTGTTTGGAGTCATAGGGTCGTAACAGTTATGCAAGAGCATTTATTGAAATTAGCTCAGAACATGTTTTGAAAGACTCGTTGGTACTTGCTATACCTTATATGCTTGAAGGGGATGGTTGTATTAAAGATACTATCACGATTAAATATGAATGGCAGCCACCTGGGTGCGAAACATGCAAAACTTTTGGACATTTTGATGAAGACTGTCCAAAAATGGTTCGTGTTAATCAACATGGGAGGAAGGAGGATAGCAGCGATGGGTTTGTGGAAGTAACTAGGAAAGGAGGAAAAGGGAAGCAGATTGTTAAGCAATCTCCTCGTCACATTGATGGGTTGAGGTTATCTAAACCAAAACCTAACTACTGTCCTAAGCAAAAAAACACCACTGTGAATGCTAATAATGCTTCTACTTCCAATCATATTAACATGGTGACTATGAAAAACTCATTTGCCGCTTTGTCTAACGAGGCTGATTATGTGTGGGGAACTAGATATATATGATGTGAAAATTGAAGATACACCTAAGATTAATAAGACGCATGGGGATGAGCATGTACGGACCCACATGTATGCCATTAGGTGACGAAGTGCAAAAAAATTTCAAAACTGCCATTTTTGTGGTATGTGCACGCAACCCCTAAATTTTTTTTTTGTGTTATATATCCAAAGCGTAAGGCGAACTTTAGAACTCTAGAAGCTAATGTCTTAGTTTCGTTATATTATATGGTTACTTTACAGGAAAAAAAGCTTGCTTTTCCTGTTGTGGAAATTAGGTGAAGAATGCTTGGGCAAAATATTGTATTCAAAGAGTCACCATGACCTCGAATGGGTTCTTCTTCTTCAAAATTAATACAAAATCAGGTATGGAACAAGTTCTTGAAAACGGCCCATCGATCATTAGGAATGTTTCTATTATCCTTAACATATGGTCTCCTAATGCAAGCCTTAAAAAGGAAGATCTTACATGAGTTCCGGTTTGGGTCAAGTTGCATAACGTTCCTATTGCGGCATTTACGGAAGATGGCTTGAGTATGATAGCAGCTAAGATTGGTAAACCAATTATGTTAGATGCCTATACTAGTACAATGTGTTTGGAGTCATAGGGTCGTAACAGTTATGCAAGAGCATTTATTGAAATTAGCTCAAGACAGGTTTTGAAAGACTCGTTGGTACTTCCTATACCTATGCTTGAAGGGGATGGTTGTATTAAAGTTACTATCACGATTAAATATGAATGGCAGCCACCTCGGTGCGAAACATACAAACTTTTGGACATTCTGATGAAGATTGTCCAAAATGGTTCATCTTAATCAACATGGGAGGAAGGAGGATAGCAGCGATGGGTTTGTGGAAGTAACTAGGAAAGGAGGAAAAGGAAGCAGATTGTTAAGCAATCTCCTCGTCACATTGATGGGTTGAGGTTATCTAAACCAAAACCTAGCTACTGTCCTAAGCAAAAATACACCACTGTGAATGCTAATAATGCTTCTACTTCCAATCATATTAACATTAACATGGTGACTATGAAAAACTCATTTGCCGCTTTGTCTAACGAGGCTGATTATGTGTGGGGAACTAGATATATATGATGTGAAAATTGAAGATACACCTAAGATTAATAAGACGCATGGGGATGAGCATGTACGGACCCACATGTATGCCATTAGGTGACGAAATGCAAAAAAATTTCAAAACTCCCGTTTTTGTGGTATGTGCAACCCCTAAAAATTTTTTTGCAACTTTCGTTTCTTACGATATAACTTTAGTAAGCTCAAGATTTCTTTTGTTCAACACCCTCTAAAAAATCTGGGTCCGTCCTTGGGGATGAGAGTGAAGATGTGGAAAATGTTTTTGATGAAACCTCTAAATTTATGGAACAAGATGCATTTAGTGATCCGAAGGGGGCCAGCCACTACAAGGATATTGAGATATAATGACGAAATATGTCATCGCTAAAAGTATTTATTATGAATTAAGAAACATATTTAATATTTTAAAATTAATATACTAAGAAAATCATTTAATAGGCACTATTAGACGAGACAAGTCGTCACTAAAAGTATTTATGAAATAAAAAAAAATGATAAATACTTTGAACAACGAACATATCTAAATAGCTAAAGTGACCTACAACATTCCATATGAGGTTGCATGCATTTATATTTAGATTTTTGAGACTATTTGAAACTAAATTTTCATATTTTTTCGAAGCGTGCTAATCCCATTTAAAAGTTCAAAGTTCACCAAAAACATTGGTCGTCGTCACAATACAAATACGAAGATGTTCAACAAAGAAAATAGTTCAAAATCACAATACAACCTTACTCACTTATGTCGTCTTCTCAATCCTCTTCATCATCTAGAATGCGATCAACAAGGATTCCGTGTGTATATAAAGGGAATCTCATCCCTCGTTAAAGGTACGATCAACAAACCTAACTCTCCTTTAACCCTAAACCGATTACTTACTCTCGCGGAGGATAATCGTGGAGACAATCCCGATAAGCCTAACGGTGTTTTACGTCTCTTAGTCGCAGGTCTCGAGCAACAATCGACAATTAGTGCGAGGCGGGAGCCCCGAACAAGGCGCCCAACTTTTATATCAACAAAACTAAAATAATCAATAAATCCTCTAATAACATCAAAACTTCATTCCATGATGATATTTTCACATGCGAAGATATTCATATTAAACTTAAATAATCAAAACTTCATTCCTTAATAATATTTTCACTTGAAGATATTCTTCCAAAACTTAAAAATCAAAACTTCTTTCCTTGATCACGCGAAGATATTCTTACTAAACTTAAATAATCAATAAATTATCTAATAACATCAAAACTTCATTCCATGATGATATTTTCACATGCGAAGATATTCATATTAAACTTAAATAATCAAAACTTCATTCCTTAATAATATTTTCACACGCGAAGATATTCTTCCTAAACTTAAAAATCAAAACTTCTTTCCTTGATCACGCGAAGATATTCTTACTAAACTTAAATAATCAATAAATTATCAAATAACATCAAAGCTTCATTCCATGATGATATTTTCACATGCGAAGATATTCATATTAAACTTAAATAATCAAAACTTCATTCCTTAATAATATTTTCACACGCGAAGATATTCTTCCTAAACTTAAAAATCAAAACTTCTTTCCTTGATCACGCGAAGATATTCTTACTAAACTTAAATAATCAATAAATTATCTAATAACATCAAAAATTCATTCCTTGATGATATTTTCACCTTGAAGATATTCTTCCTAAACTTAAATAATCAAAACTTCATTCTTGATGATATTTTCTCCACGAAGATATTCTTATTAAACTTAAATAATGAAAACTTCATTCCTTGATATTTTCACACGAAGATATTCTTCCTAAACTTAAATAATCAAAACTTCATTCCTTGATGATATTTTCACACGAAGATATTCTCACTAAACTTAAATAATCAATAAATCATCTAATAACATCATAACTTCATTCCTTGATGATATTTTCACACGCGAAGAAATTCTCATTCCTTGATGATATTTTCGAGATCGAAGATATTCTTACTAAACTTAAATAATCAAAACTTCAATTTTTGATGATATTTTCACACGCGAAGATATTCTTCCTAAACTTTAGTAATCAAAACTTCATTCCTCGATATTTTCACACGCGAAGATATTCTTCCTAAACTTAAATAATCAAAACTTCATTTCTTGATGATATTTTCACACGTGAAGATATTCTCACTAAACTTAAATAATCAATAAATCCTATAATAACATCACTACTTCATTCTTGGATGATATTTTGACACAGTATAACAAAAAGTATATTGAGTCGACGCAACCTAAACCAGCGGCCATTTTGCCACCTCTACATAAGATCATCCAAAAAAAAACCAGAATAAGAGGCCTAAAAGACACGCACACATACAGAGATATTGGTCCAAAGATCATGCACTAACACTATCGTTCAAAGTTCAAACAGATGGAAAATGATTGGCACTAGTTACTGAAATAGCGGCATATGCACAGTAAAAACTTCACTTCAAACTTATACTCTTATATTAGATGATATCTAACATACTCCTTAATTTCCCTTTGGTTGCAGCATCACAATGATGCATACTCCTTGAAGCTCTAACCAAGTTTTAGAAACATCACAAAGGCCGAAACCTAAAATGATGTAGCACTACAAGCAACATTGTTTTCTTGGTAATCAACTAACAAGTTACAATCTAATTCTATTACTACTTGTACTAAAGATGGAAAATATGGGTGGGTCACCGGTTGGAGTTGATGGCACCGTTTTTGTGCAGAGTAATCATGCTTTTATTTTACAACTATTTATCTTTGAATGGTCTTTTGTTGCTATAATTACTTAGCCAATGTTCATATCGCTAAGTATTTGAAAGTTAGTGAGTTAAAGATGACATGTGGATTTAAGATTGAAACAATTATAGGATTTTCTTTGTTTCTTTAGCAAGGTATATGTATCTTTGTATATTTGAGGTGACATTTATGACCATTAAGTTGTGAATGGATCGATTTGTTGTTGTGTTTTTCTTTCTAACAAATGGAACATGTAAAATTACGGAAACATTAGCTAATAAGAGATCATGTCAGACGGGTTGAAAGTAGCCTACTGTGTATCTTAAAGGCATAAAAGTTCCTAAAAACATTTTTAAGAAAAAGATCAAGTATTATGCCCGACACCAGTATTAAGTATTAAAAAATGTGTAGAAAGGGCGTCTGATACTCTGATCAATTTGACCCGTTCCACCCGGTACAGAAATTACCCGTTTGGACTTTTTACCCTTACTAAACTTAAATTATCAAAAAATTTGCTAATAACATTAAAACTATACTTAAATAATTAGAAAAAAGCGATAGTAACATGAAACTTTCATAAACTAATTAGAGTTTTTATGTTTACGAAAACTAATTGGAGAATTTAAATAATTGTTTCCGTCTCTACTAAAGTTAATCTTTGATGAAAATCTTCACATGAAGATATTCTTATAAAACTTAAATAATCGTCTATAAAACATCAATATTTCCTATTTTGCAACTCTAGCATAAATAGAACGCGAATAAGACCAAAGCATCAATCCTTGCTAAATATCTTCACGAGCGAAGAAATTCTTACAAAACTTAAATAATCATCTATAAAACATCAATATCTCCTATTTTGCAACTCTAGCATAAAAAGTACGCTAGAAAGACCAAAAGCTTGATTCCTTCTTTGAAAATTTTCACTGCTGAATATTTTATTATAAAACTAAAATAATCGACTATTAAACATCTATATCCCCTACCAGCGAAGATTAAGATCAAAACACTAACCAAGCGCTTAATTTCAACTAAAATCAAAACTAAAAGGCAACATATCTAAAACAATCAATAACATAGAGCATCATATAGTATCTTCACGGTGACAAGTTCTAACATTTACGGTACATAAACATAGAAACCCTAAAAGCAGTAAAAGAAATAATTAGTTGAAAATGAGGTACCATTCATCATCAAAGATTGTTAAAATTTATAATTTTTGCCGATTGAATTGAAAGCGTCAATTTAATCGTCAACCCCGCGATCAACGTAGTCAACGGCAGATTTTAAGATGGTCGCGATGGAGGCAGCGAAGATGATGGTGATTGGTGATTATTGATCGAGCATGATGGAGATTGGTGATGATTACCGTTGTGAATGGTGGTGAGCGAGGGGTGAGCGGTGGTGGCTGCGGGGATCGGTGGTTATGGTGATGAGCAGAATGTTGGTAATTGAGAGTATTTGTTGGTTTCACACTTTAAATTGAGGTGTGTGTGTGTTTTTTATTATATAGCATGGTGAAAGTAAAGGAAGATATATAGTTTTAGTGTAATTTTTGGGCTAATCTTAGCCATTAGATCTAAAAAGGAGGGATTAGATGGAAGGCTAGGATCTCTTCTCGCGTTCTCACTAAAATTAGACTTCTCACAAGAAACACCCAATATTATATATATATATATATATATATATATATATATATATATATATATATATATATATATATATATATATATATATATATAGGGAGGGTTAATGTGAGATCAAGCTTAAAGTTGTAAAAATAAGATCAAATCTAAAACATTTATAAATAACAATTTTAGCAATCATATACAAAAAAAAATATTTTAATACAAATTAACATTTTAGCAACTAATAACCAAATGATACATGAGTTTGGATTAGTGATACATCGATACACATTACACTAATAACTATTCCAAAACACGATACACATACAAAACACGATACACATTAAACTACTAATCAAAGTGTATCACCTAGGTTTCGTAAACTTTAAAATAAATCTATCGAAACTTTAACAATTTTAGTTGTGGTAAATAAAAAATTATTTTTATTGTAAGGAGAGTATCTCTTGTCAAATTTTAGTTCGATCTCATTTAACAACTTTAAGTATGATCTTATTTGATCTAGATTCTATATATATATATATATATATATATATATATATATATATATATATATATATATATATATATATATATATATATATATAGTATGGATCGATGAGAAGTAAATTAAAATTAGAAGTGGTAAGAAGTGACTAAAACCCTGCATTTGAGATGCAACGACTTGCATTAGATGCATTTCTATTCATATAGATGCAACATCTTGAGTTTCGAAAGTTAATTTGATGTATAGATGATGCAAAATTGATTTTCATGATTTCGACACGTGCAGAGAAACAAAAAACAAAAGAAATCATGAAATGCATCTAATATACGTATATGCATCTGATTAAAAGCTAAAAAACACACTATGGTGTGTTATAATGCATCTAAGATTATAGGGATGCATCTAATTTAGGTCGGTGCATCTCGGATTTGTTGTTATAGTTCTTCTTATTCCTTCTTATTTTAAGTAATCTTCTTATTTGATCCTAACTCTATATATATATATATATATATATATATATATATATATATATATATATATATATATATATATATATATATATATATATATATAGGGGGTGTTCTTGTGAGAAGTGTAATTTTTGTGAGAACGCGAGAAGAGATCCTAGCCCTCTATCTAATCCCTCCTTTTCTTAGATCTAATGGCTATGATTAATTTACAATTATACATATTTTGTAGTTACAATCCTCCCACCTAATATATATAAAAAAAACACATACTTTTCTCACAGTTGAAGGTGAAAGAAAAAACGCTTCTCTCCAATCCATCTACCTTCATAATCACCACCATTACCACCGCCATAACCTCCGTTCAACCCACCACAATAACCTCCGTTCAAACCACCTCCATTACTACCGTTCAAACCACCGCCATAACCATCGTTCCAACCATAGCCATGACAACCATTCAAGCCACTGCCATGACCACCGCCGTTCAACATCAATTAACAGCTTAAGAAACAAAATTGAAGCTGAGATAAGTGAAGAAGACAGTCTTTTCCAATCAGGTTACACATAATTTCAAGTACCTGTTATTATTATTATTTTTCGATAAAATTTAATTTTTGAATTGTGAATAATTATGCATTTCAAGTTATTATCACTGTTTTAATTGTAAATATGTCACATGTGAATGTATAGATTACGAATTCGGTCTTGATTGTTTAGGCGACTTAATTAGTTTGCGCAAAGTAGAATATAGCATTAATTAAGTTTATTAAGAGTATCTTCACACGTAGAAAGTTTAGTAAGAGCATCTTCACGAGTGAAAATATAGGAGATATTTTTCTTCGCATGTGAAAATTTAAGAGATATTTTTCTGCGCGCGTGAAAATATAGGAGATATTTTTCTTCGCGTGTGAAAATTTAAAAGATTTTTCTGCGCGCGTGAAAATATAGGAGATATTTTTCTTCGCGTGCGTGCGTGAAAATATAGGAGATATTTTTCTTCGCGTGTGAAAATTAAGAGATATTTTTTTGCGAGCGTGAAAATATATCAGGAAGTAATGAAGTTTTAACGTTATTAGTGGATTTAAGTTTAGTTAGAGTATCTTCACGTGTGAAGAATATAAGTAATGAGGTTTTGAGGTTATTAGCGGATTTTTAATTATCTAAGTCTAGTAAAATTTTCTTGGCGTGAAGAATATCGATGAGAATGAAATTTCAACTTTAGTAAAACAAGGGAATGAAGTTTTGATGTTATTAGCGGATTTTTGATTATTTAAGTTTAGTAAGAATATATTTTCAATTGAAAAAAATCATTAAGGAATGGATTTCGACGGGTCAAGTTTCAGGAAGTTCGAGGCTGGAGTTGGCGAAGTGGAGATTACAGGAAGTGGTAGACTTTTGAAGAATCGGGATAAGTATATTGCGTTAGGTGCTAAGATTCCGAAAGGGTGTTTGTTGGTTGGACCGCCTGAGACTGGGAAGGCGCTTTAGGCTAGGCGGTTCTTGGTGAGGCGGATGTGCCGTTTTCTTGTGTGTGGCTTCTGAGTTTATGGGGTTGTTTGTGAGAGTTGGTGCGTCTAGAGTTAGGGATATGTTTGAAAGCACAAGTCCAAAGCGCCATGTATTGTGTTTATTAATGAATAGATGGAGTTGGTAGGCAAAGGGTGCGGGTTTAGGAGGTGGGAATGATGAAAGGAACAAGCGATTAATTAGTTTTTGACTGAAATGGATGATTCTTTCGGGTGTCTGGGTGTTATTGTTCTGGCTGCTACTAATAGGCCTGATGTTCTTGATTAGGCTTTGTTGAGACCAGGAAGGTTGAAAGGCAAGTTACTGTTGATAGGCCTGATGTTGCTAGCAGAGTCAAAATCCTTCAGGTTTGATGCCGTCCAACTACTTGAATTGTTTGCTGCATAAACTTTTTTTAGGACTCTATGAACTTCTGATGTGAATATATATCATGTTACTTGAATTGATTGACCATTGGGAACAAATTATAGATGTTTTTACTAAGGAATTACATGAAATTTATTAGCATTAATAGGATGTCTGGTTATGTAGATGCTTAGGAGTTAGGACTAATCATAAACTCACAAAGAGGGATTATTTATAGGGAGTTTGGATGTGCTTTTGAATTGATTATGAATATAAGTTGAAGACAAGGACAGAGGTATTTCAGATTAAATATTTAATGTAGACTAGATGTGGCAATACAACCCATTTATATGAAAATTGTTCAGTTTGCAGGTAAAAGCAGTTACTAACAATGCAACTGGTAAAATGGGTATGGGTAAAAGTCATGTAACGTGTCCTAAATCATTTTTTGGGAGTGACTACATGTGGACTAGCTATAGAAGCTTTGGATCTGCTTCTATAGTAATTACTAACTAGAGATGTATTTTGGGAGTCTATGTTTGAACTCCAAAGACTAAAAGTTGGTTCCCACTTTTAGTAATAACTCATAACGAGATAAAGAGTCTCACAAAAGTTCATCTTTGTACTAAAAAGGATTTACATGCATATTTTTAATTGTTGCGGTAGAGACTGTTTACCTTTATTATTCATGTGTGTTTATAGATGGCTTTATCGATATTAAAGAGGAAAAAATGAGGATGAAAACTTTAAGTTCTTTGAAATGAAACCAGATACAGAAAACACAAATACATACGAACCTTGACCTTGAATGCCGCTAATTATACATGACGATCAAAGTTATATAACATTTTCTCATGTCTGTATTTTCTGATGATTTCTTTTTCTGGGTGATTATGATTGTTGCAGTGACTACATGTGGACTAGCTATAGAAGCTTTGGATCTGCTTCTATAGTATATAACCAATGTGTTATGTAACCAGTGTGTTAGTGTTACTCAATCCTACAAGCACTTGACTGTCAAGATGTATTGACTATCCTGTGGCCTGGTATGATCGGCACCTGTTGGGGTTTTCAAGACAGTGAACCCAACAAGCTAAGTGGTGGCGATGACGGGTTAGACGAGATGTCATGACCAACCATCCTCCTTCACTAGAAAATGAAACCATTGGAAAAGATGGTTCACCACTAACTTATGGTTGTAGCAGCTGCCATTTTCGTGGAACCATCTCTTGTGCAACCAATGGTTGCTTTTCTGATAGGATGTCTGCTACATGGCCGGAGGAAAAGCTTTTTCGGCTAATGCAAAGATCTGTAGTCGTCGCATGAGTGTTGAATATTATAATGGTAGTCTCTTCTCTATTTTTATTTGAATTTAACCGTCCTATTAGTTTATTCTAGTAGGCATTATTCATTTTACGATTTTGGAAGGTTTAATCATTTTGAATACTTTCTGGTAACTTTCGCGACTCAACCCGTTTCCATGTTTGCTAAATTTTTTGACGTTACCTGTTTGATCCATTGAAGACAAGGTATAACCAAAATCCAAATCGACCCATATGCCCATAAATTGGTCAAAGTGGCCTCTTCTAGAGTTTCTCTTGCTTTGAATTTTCATTTATGTTTCTACAGGTCATTATGTTTTATGATGTCATTATCATGAAAAAACTCACCGGTTGTCCTCTTTATTATTTTGTAGGTCATAGCCGTTGTTTGCAATTTTTCGAAGTCACACAATTTAACAGCTGTGTGGCTTAAACAATCTGATGTAGATACCCTTTTTCATGAATTCGGACATGCTTTGCTAACGGTATGTGCAACTTGATCTTTATGTCTAAAGGTCTCCCTTGTTGTGTGTATCCTACCTAAATTATCGTTTCTGCAAATTTATAGGATTATCAACATTTTTTAGGAACCAGAGTGGCTTTTGACATGGCTGAAACTCCTTCTAACCTTTTTGAGTAAGTACCAACTACCAAGGGGAGGTTTGTGTTCGCTTATTTAATGGGCTTATAAACTTATCTTAAGTTTGAAAATATCATAAGCCCTCTTTTTTCGGCTTATGAGCGTATCAAGTTTAGCGTATGACTTTATTTAAACCACAAGCTCAACTTGGTAAGCTCATAGGAACACAACAGTAGATGTATCAGTAGGGAAGCATATATGTGGTTCAGCTACCATGACTCAACATAAGCTAAACAAGGTAAACATGTAACCTATATCACTTACATGGTGCTTATGTTTTTTTTATCAACTCTCAGAAAGCTAAGGTTTTTTTTTTTTTTTTTTTTTTTTTTTTTTAATTTTATTATATAGGAAAAAGAAACAGGGGCACATGTTAGTTTTCAAGTTCATTTGATGATACTCACTTACAACTTATTTATGAAGAATGGACCAGATATGTCTTGTGAACTAGTTGGAGATTTGGATTTTGGCATGAGTGTAGCGGTGGAAAAGTAAAGGGGAGAACGTTTGGTACTATCAATTATATATTGCATTTAGTAAAAGAAAAAGGTGAGGTATGATCAATTATATGTTGCGTCAAATGTTTGAATTTTATTCTTTTGTGTTGTTCTTTGTAGTTTAATAACGGATACTTATCATGCAGCGCGTATACTTGGCTTTCAGTTATCTGAGGTGTCACATACCCCGCATCAGGTTCTTGTTAGAATACATTATTATTTTAAATGAGCGTTATGTTGTGAAATATGCATAGAAAATTAAAC
This sequence comes from Chrysanthemum lavandulifolium, assembly GCA_022545495.1. Lineage (NCBI taxonomy): Eukaryota > Viridiplantae > Streptophyta > Magnoliopsida > Asterales > Asteraceae > Chrysanthemum > Chrysanthemum lavandulifolium. Next base: position 288,062,822 of record CM040238.1, on the reverse strand, counting down.
CATTAACCAACCATTAAATTTGTAGGGTGATATTCAAAAAGACCCACACTCTTATCAATTTAACCCTTACACAGCCTGCTCCACATGTACTGGTTGGTTCTGGTTCAAGAACAAATGAAGCTGAACAATGCCAGAGTAATGAACCAAAAACAGCGAGAACAAGTTACGAAATTACACAAAGAAAAGCTCTATTTTTTTAATATGTAGAATTGATGCTCATTGCCGAATGTGAAAAAGAGATTACGGAGATAGGAAAGAAGTTCAATGCAATAATCCATGAATCAGAGATGAGTTTAACAGACCAACTTAAGATATTTGAAGACTACCACCAGCTTGTAAATGCCGATAAACTATTGGCTGAGTTTATTATACATCATTGTGACGACACCCTTAATCTACATGGACCAGACAAAGGTATCTACTCATCCTTTATGAATATGTAAATTATCAAAGCAAAGTTTCATTGTGTATATTTCTTTTGTTTTACAGATACTAGCTCGATTGCAGTTCCTCAACTACCTGCATCTGCAACTGTTAGACCAGCAAACCCATGTGCGACGAGCGTTAGACCAGCAAACCCATGTTTGACGAGCGTTAGACCAGCAAATCTGTATTCAACGAGTGTTCTTACCACTAGCTTCTCAGGTCAGAATATTGGGATGAGAGGACTATGTGCCCCACATTTAAGGTCTCCCTCATTGTTTGCATCAGTTCATAATCTCCCAACCGCACGTGAACCATTTCTTGAGCCATTGCCCACTCTCTACTCTTGAAACCCTGCCTCATATACAAACAACACTGAACACTAGGGTTCATCAAGTAGATTTAAAAAATATTCCTAAGCTGCCTATGGAATTTGACAAATATTATGGCATGGGTACTCCTAGTTTTCTGTTATTGAGCCAAATCACAATAATTCTTAATTTTGCAAGTTGGCCCGTGCATTTTGAAGGGGTTCGTGCTAACAGTTTTTGTCATTGTTCATATCTAGTAGTTGAAGCGAAGCTTACTAAGTATATCTTCACACATGCATCAACTTGGTTAATCTTACATAGTTATCTTTTAGTTTTATAGCTGCAGTTTTTTCTTTTTTTGAAAAATGGTTATTTGATTTCGATTATTTCTATAAGATAATCATTCTCAAAGTATAGTGTCGAGTACCCCCACGAACATGATTGTTTGGACACTTGAAGTTATCCAAATCATTTAGAGTCTTCTCTACAATTTTCTTCTTGAATAACTCACTAGACGAGCAATAGTTATCATTTCTAGAACTTTTTGTTTTTTAGATTGCAAATATTTCTATTTCATTAATTAATGTATAGGTACCTTGGAGTGACGATGGTCCGTTAGAGAACAAAGAGTTGAACGCCATAATTGGTGCATGGTTTACATTGTGGCGCGATTAATCCCAGATAATGATGTTCAATTATGCTGAATTATAGTATTTTTCTTTATAGTTTGTTGAATTCTAGTGTCTTAATTTGAATTTTGTCTAGGATTTATGTTTAGTTGAATTGACGTATTATCTTAATTTACTTTGTTAAAATATGTCTTTTGCTTTTTTTAAATGCGTGAATTACTTGATCACTTGTCAAAATATATATCTCGTAGCTTTTCAAGGTGTGTGAACCACTTGGTTACATGTGAAAAATATGTCTCGTAACTTGTCACATGTGAAAATATATGCCTCTAGCTTATTAAGATGCGTGAACGACTTCGTCACATATGAAAATATATATCTCGTACTTTTTTAAGATGCGTGAATCACTTGGTCACATGTCAAAATATATATCTCGTAGCTTTTCAAGGTGTGTGAACCATTTGGTTACATGTGAAAATATATGCCCTTTAACTTGTCACTCGTGAAAATGTATGTCTTGTAACTTGTCACAAGTGAAAATCTATGTCTCTAGCTTATTAAGATGTGTGAACAACTTCGTCACAAGTGAAAATATATGTCTCATAGATTATAAAAATGTGTCAACAACTAGGTCACATGTGAAAATATGTCTCGTACTTTTTTAAGATGCGTGACTCACTTGGTCATATGTCAAAATATATCTCGTAGCTTTTCAAGGTTACATGTGAAAATATGTCTTGTAACTTGTCACATGTGAAAATCTATGTCTCTAGCTTCTTAAGATGCGTGAACAACTTCGTCAAAAGTGAAAATATATGTCTCGTAGTTTATAAAAGTGTGTAAACAACTTGGTCACTTGTGAAAATATATGTCTCGTATCTTTATAAGATGCATGAACAACTTGGTCACATGTGAAAATATATGTTTATGTCTCGTAGCTTATTAATATGCGTGAATAACTTGATCACATCCGAAATTGTATGTCTCGTAACTTGGTCACATGCAAAACTATATGTATCGTAGGCTCGTAGCTTACTAAGATGTGTGAATAATTTAATCAAATGTGAAAATATATGTCTTGTAGCCTTCTGAGATGCGTAAACAACTTTGTCACATGTGAAAATATATGTCTCATAAAGATGCATGAACAACTTATATATGTCTCGTAAAGATGCATGAACAACTTGGTCACTTGTGAAAATATATGTCTCATACCTTTTAAGATGCGTGAATCACTTGTTCACTTGTCAAAATATATATCTCGTAGATTTTTAAGGTGCGTGAACCACTTGGTTACATGTGAGAAAATATTTCTTGTAACTTGGTCACATGCGAAAATATATGTGGTCACATGTGAAAAAATATGTGTCGTATATTTTAATGATGCGTGAACAACTTGGTCACATGTGAAAATATATGTCTTGTAGCTTTTTGAGATGCGTAAACCACATTGTCACATGTGAAAATATATGTCAACGTATCGTAGCTTATTAATATGCGTAAAAAAAATGGTCACATGTGAAAATATATGTCTTGTAGCATTTTAAGATGCATGAACAACTTGGTCACATGTGAAAGTATATGTCTCGTAGTTTTTTAAGATGTGCAAACCACTTTTTCACATGTGAAAATATTTGTTTACATCTCGTAGCTTATTAATATGCATGAATAACTTTATCACATGTGAAAATATGTCTTGTGTATGTCTCGTAGATTTTAAAGTCGCGTGAACAACTTAGTCACATGTGAAAATATATGTCTCATAACTTGGTCACATGCGAAACTATATGTCTTGTAGCTTACTAAGATCGTGAATAACTTGGTCACATGTGAAAATATATGTCTCGTAGCTTTTTAAGATGCGTGAACAATGGTCACATGTGAAAAGATATGTCTTGTAGTTTTTTAAGATATGCAAACCACTTTGTCACATGTGAAAATATATGTTTATGTCTAGTAGCTTATTAATATGTGTGAATAACTTGATCACATGTGAAATATGTCTTGTATGTGTCTCGTAGATTTTAAAGACGGGTGAACTATATGTCTCCTATGTTTTTAAGATGCGTGAACAACGTTTGCACGTGAAAATTATAAACAAAGATTGAAGCTTTGATTTACTAGTGTATTTTTTTTGTACTAGAGGTGCAAAAATAGGAGATATTGATGTTTAATAGACGATTATTAAATTTTTTTAAAAATATATTCCCGTGTGAAAATATTGAGCAAGGATTGAAGTTTTGATCTTACTTGTGTATTTTTTGTGCTAGAGGTGCAAATATAGGAGATATAAAAATATCTTCGCGCGTGAAAAATTATGAGTAAGGATTGAATCTTTGGTGTTACTTGCATATTTTTTATACTAGACTGCAAAAGTTTTTTCACACGCGAATAAAAAGATATATGCTCATGTATAAACGTACGTGTATTTACTAGGTAGAAAAAAAATTATATGCTCATGTATTAATGTACGTGTATTCACTGTGAATAAATTTTATTCACACGAAGAAAAAAATATACACATGCAAAATAAAAAGTATATGCTCAAGTATAAATGTATTCGGACACGAAGAAAACCATATATGCTCGTATGTGCTAGCAAGTGTTAGTAACTTTCATATGTGACAAAATTTTATGCATTAAGAAGTGGCAAAAAGAGCAGGCCAGATAGTTGGGTGGCCACAAACAGGTTCAGGTCATGTCGACTAATGGTCTAAACTCGGCTGGCACACCCGACACCCGACAGATTGCTATTATTTATAAATAATCAACCCCTTAAGTCCTTAACTATGAGTATAAAAACAATATTATTACCAAAATAATCCAAATCTGTATCAATAGTACGGAGTATTAACAAAGTTGCTTGCATTAGAAAAGAGATCTTATCCAACTTCTATCCTTGTAACTTGTTGCCCATATAGCTACAAGATTTACTTGACCCGTTTGAAGACACAACACAAACGGACCCATTAATAAGCGAGCATGTTAAAATTGATGACGTAGCATATAATTACTCGTCATGATGGCAATATCAGTAAAGCTTTTATTTCTTTCTCCAACACCAGGACATTTAACAACATTTAACAACAGCAACCTTAACTGTACCTTGAGTGCATTGACATTGAGATGTCTTCAGCAAAAATGAGCAAAGGGACACTTACTTGAGTACTTTTTGCTAGCAAAGGAAAAATCTCTTTCACACTTGATGGACTTTAGCATCTTCAAATTCCACAGATAAATTGTTCTCGTTTGTCATGAAATGAGATGACATGTATTCTTTGTCAATCTGTAGGAAAGTATTCTGGAGTTGACATTAAAATATAAAAAGAATATCTGAATCTTATATTATAAGATAAATATGTAAAATTCGCCATACATATAGCATATAAGTTAATCAGGAGTAGTGCCAAGGTGAGAAAAGGTAATATTTGAAATAAATTCTTAGCAAACAAGAATTTTCCATAATATCTAAAACAACACATCACCTTTGGTTGACGCTGAATGAACTTATCAGTAGCTTCTAAAAGCGAGTATTATCCACACTATCCTTGGAGAATATTCGTTGAGCTAGCCCATTTTTGTTCCAGTATGGCTTTCAACAGATGCTCAGTCTCCTAATCTGATGCTTGTTCTCCTTTGCCACTTTAGGCGAAGACATCATGCCATGCCATCTCTGTGAATTCTTGCTGAGACGTCTGACATAACATTACCATACATAAGTATAACTCAAGTCAAGAAATATATTATACTTCTTGTTAGCTCAAGTCAAGAAAAACACAAGACAAGAAATATATTATATTGCTTGTTAGCTCCAACTACAGGGAAATGCATTTATTGAGTTGGCAAAGATATCATATTTATCAGTAGTTAACTGTAAAGTAATATTAGAGCTTAAATGAAAGAAACTCAGATAGCAAGCAAACACAAGATACAAAGCTATGGATAAGCATTTTAACCTCGTGAAATTTACCTTTAACATTTCATTCTTTTACGAAATCAAATTAGTTATATGATAGTCATGTTGGTAAAAACACAATTAAAGAATTGCCGACCAATCAATGTTACACCAGAACTGATAATAAACAGAACATTTTTTCAAAAAAGAAATACGGTGGATACATTTTAGCACACTTTAAGCAACAACTACTAATCCAACTTCATCCATGCTACTCATTTCACATACAAACACACACAAATCACTGCTTATTTCACTAGTTCACCAAAATTGAGACATAAAGTCTCGACCTATAACAATCTTTGGCCAAAAAGAAAGTGCTAGAACCACCAAAGATCAAGTTTTTGATAGACCAAAATCACTGCTTATTTCACCAATTCTAAGCTTGAAACATAAACACCCAACCTTTAACAGCCTTTGACCAAAAAGAAGATGCTAAAAGTACAACCATGAAACACTTTACAAAATACTTGCATTGAGTCGCTTCAATGACAGTCTGCTTGCAAGACTAAAAAAAAAATTGAACCAAACAATATGCTGAGATAGGCCCTCCAATCAAAATACTGAAATAGACCCTCATAATTGTTATGCAGAGGCGCAAAGCTACACATTTGAGTAACCTTATAGCAATGTAATCACATAAGTGACGAGATTAAGCAGGCATTTGAGCAAAACAATAAGTGGTTCATTTCGAGTACAGAATAATTATTTTTAGTTTATGTAGACATATGACGACTAGAGTTTATACAATTACTTTTCTAATCAAAAGAAGGAACAGAGTTCAGGAACATAAGTTTAGAAAAACTCATTGGTTGCTAATTTAAAAGGCAGAGGATGCTTAAAACCTAGGTAGCCTATTAAGTGGCCTTAACTTGCAAACGGGGAAAGGAGACGACCAAGCGACCATTTAAGCCGCCCAAAGTGGAGATTTATTAAACAGTCAAATATCATTCAGGAAGTATAACTTCGCTATCAATGCCAATAACATTTCTTTCACAGCCAAACTAGCCAACTAAATATGAACAAAGAGAATATTGAACTTCCATGTCAAATTTCAATTTGATGTTTGAAAATATAAAAAAGATAGCTTCTTATGAAGAAAAAAAAGATGGTATAGCGTGACATCATCACTTGATTGATGATTTCTTTTACAGACCTGAACTTCAGAGAACAATCTTTTTTCAGTTACTATGAATAATTTGTGGCAATAAAACGTTGTTCTCTTTCACAGACCTTGAATGGATATTTAACAAAACTAAGATTACATTTTAATGAAAAATTTATAAGACAACATAACAATTGAGAAGTTCAGATTTTATTTAAACACTCGGAAACAGTTGAAACCTATAGTAACAAATTTCCCTCATAAGAGGGTGTTGTGTCAGAGTCGATTAGAGCATGAACTCCAAGGAAGTTATGCTTGAAGACAAGACACTTCAGCATACAAGTTGCAATCCTCTAAAAAAAGTGGGGAATTTTGGTTTTAAGAACATTTGGCACTTTAAATAAAAAAGTGACTAGGGTGCAGAAAGTGCCAGTTGTAAACATGGGGTTATAGCTTGTGTACCTCTGAAATCTCGCGATTATCAAACAAGTTGTAGAACTGAATACAATAGTTTTCAGTGCGAACAGCAACCAAACTAGCAGAGTGGTCAAATGCAAAATCCATGCATGAGCCTCTAAATGCCTTTAGGACGGGAGAAGAAAGCTGATTAAACAAAAATAAATGAGCTTGTAAATCCTTTAACCCTTTTATACAAAAGGAAACATAGAAAAACTTGATTGAAGGTAACCTTAATCCCTGAAATTGACTGAAAGATTTCCATTGATGGCATTTTAAGAAAATGAATTCGATTATCTGCACAAGATATCTGAAGAACATCAGTAAGACAGAGCTCATAGAAGATTACTAGTTTTGTTTCATGCGTTCTATGCAGAGAAAGATTATATTCTTATTGATGAAAGTGAAGGAAGGATCTGGGAGAGTTCACAAACCTAAGAGAAGTGGGGTCTCTATTCTTGGTAAGAACTTCTTGCCGGTATCAAGCTGCCATACTAAAAGGATTCTTCCTTTTCCAGCTACATGCATGAATAGATAAAACGGGTTACATAATAAAATAAGAATCTAACCATTAAAAAATCTACAAGGCAAAAATCCAAACGCTTAAAAGTCTGATATGTTTTCTTACCAGAATACAGATGAGCTCCATCTGACAAAAAGAACAAGAACTTCACTTCTGCAAAAAGCCAATTCCATGTGGTACAAGAGTCAGCATCCCCGTCACCTCTGACACCAGGTTTTTCATCCTCTTTCTTCAGCAGTCCATTGTCACCAGCAAATGTTCAATCACCAAAACCTTTCCAAATCATAATTCTCCCTGTGACATCACCAGCTGCTACAATCCTCTCGGATGGATGAAAAGCAAGACATGACAGCGTTTTGTCGTTCAGACCATCCCCATTTTCATTGTTGTATCCAAAGAAACCATTACCTCGTCCTCTAGGCTTGTATTTGTAATCTGCTGCCAACCAACCACGTCTGTTGCTTTGGGACCCGTAATTGTAACCCAAACTATAGTTGCTTCCGCATTGGCTATATAACTTGCTTGGATACATACTATTCATATCACCACCAGCAGAATTTACACCCGACAACGGTATCCATATCACCACCAGCAGAATTTACACCCGACAACGGTCTTGGACTCTGCAAACCCTGTATATATCCAAATACTTCAAAAAATTGCGATATAAAGACATATAACATAAAGATATAACCCGTAAAAACCAATACAAATTAGGCTTACCATAACATTAGTATGAGGACGAAGATTTTGATTTCTAGACTTTACGCCATTTTCACTGGAAAAGGAGCAACATTAAAATTGTCTCTCGCTTGTCCATTGGAATACATCGGGCTGTCCAACCAGGCGACTATAGAGTGAACACCATCAAGCGCGTACCTTGCATCCTGATAACCATTTGCATTATAAGCTGCACTATAAGTTGTTGGCCACATAGAGGTTGGACCCTTAACACCCACCCATTAACAGTGCTAATAATGATTGTTGAATCCGTTCTTTAATGCATATATCGAGATAATCATCTCCGTTGGATTGCCAAATGTGGCATTTAAAGACCTCCAACTGCATTGCATTAGAATCTAATCTCCGCACAAATATAAATCCTAAACCTTGCTTGAAACGAATTCTCCGGACAAAAATTTCTTCACATGTGAGGTTATTTGATACCTTGTTTCTTCATGTGTGAGGTATTTAATACCTTATTTAAAGCCTCTCGAATCTCAAAATCTTATTTCAAGCCATTGACACCAATTAAGTTATAAGAAAATTTCTTCACATGTGAAGAAAACTTACACATTTCATCAAACACCTAATTCTATAGAAAAAATAATAAAAATTGCACATGTGAAGAAAACTTACACATTTCATCAAACACCTAATTTTATAAAAAAATTGCACATGTGAAGAAAACTTAACACATCTCATCAAACACCTAATTTTATTTTAAAAAATTCAAACACCATGTGAAGAAAACTTACACATTTCATCAAACACCTAATTTTATGTGAAGAAAACTTACACATTTCATCAAACACCTAATTTTATTAAGAAAAAAAAAAAGTGCACATGTGAAGAAAACATACACATTTCATCAAACACCTAATTTTATTAAAAAAAAATGCACATGTGAAGAGAACTTATACATTTCATCAAACACGACCAAATGGCCAAACGGAAAAAAATTCAATAGTGAAAGATGCAACACTCGCGGAAACATAACATAATAACAGAAATAAAAAATGATTGGCCGCAAACGACCACTTTACCATGCTTCCTAACTTAATTGGTCCGTTATACACAAACACGACCATTAAATGAGTTTTGAACACATTCACAACAAATAAGGTTATATTGTGCCTATTGAAGTCGTTCACATATACCTTTATCGAGCGAAAACTAAATCTATAAATAAGAAAGCATGACCGTAACACCTATCAAAACTACTAAATTAACAAAATCAGCAAATAAAGTTCATAGCTTGTGCAATATTGGTTCAGGCATTTCATCAAACAGTTGGTATGCATTATAAATTTGAATGAACAAGCTGCAATGAGAGTGATAAAAGTATTACACGAGAAAATGTTACAAGCAACGGTCACATGTAACACCGATTAGAAACAAGTGAGAATGATGAAAGTGTAAGAAGTTAACCTTTTGCAGAACCAATTTTAACATAATAACCTCCAAATTACAAAAGCAACAACCATAAGCTCAAGGAGATGATCGAGAGTGATGACATGAAGGTGTTGCTATGGCGGCGATTGGTCGTCCAATGGCAGTTTATGTTTTTGCCGTCAGTGGAGATTGGAGGTGAAGGTGGTTGGTGTGTCTGTGTTTGCCTGTTTTGTTTATGGAGAGAGAGAAAAAAAGGATATTTTTTTGGGGTTGGCAAATGAGAATAATACATTCGGACCCTTTAATTTTGGTGAAAATTACAAAATGCCATTCCGCCCAAATTGATATTAAGATGAGATTTACTTGATCTAATGGTCCAGGATCTCTTCGCGTTCTACAAAAAAAGGTCTTCTCATTTGAGCGTTTGTCTATATATATATATATATATATATATATATATATATATATATATATATATATATATATATATATATATATATATATATATATATATATATATATATATATATATAGGGGCGTTATTGTGGTATCATTTTAAAAGTGAAACATGATAGGCACTATTATAGACCATTGGATCAATCATTATAGATGAATATTAAATCTAATTAAATGAGTGGCCTTTTAGTAAATAAGTGAGATCATGAGGGAATTTTGATAAAACATTCATTCAACATCACTCTTTGACTTTTAAGAACTAAATTTCCAGTAAGGATAACTGACGAGTGCAACGTTTTGTTTCATTTATGTTTAAGGTCATTTTTTTTATTCGTTTTAATTATGTGATATCCAAGAATAAATAACACTTTTTTATATTATCTCATGGTAGACATATTACTTTTTGATATGCTATTAAATTAAATTATTGATGACACACTATTTTTTTACCTTATTTATGACACACTAAATTTATAGTGACACATCTATTTTTGATACGTATTTTGTGACACACTATTTTTTTTACGTATCTATATAAATATCTTGATACATATATAGTGACACACTAGTTTTTTTTTGACACATTTGTACTGTAACACTAAATTTTTTGATACATTTATATCGACACATCACTACTACAAAAAACGTCTGTTCCTCCATTGAAGGGAATCAGCTACGTGTCTCATTTTTCCATCTCTTTTACGCTCTTCGGCTGCCAACGTAACAATTTTGCATCCTTTTCATTTGAAAATAATCGTTCCAATCTTGGTTTTATAGGAAAGTACCATAACAATTTAGCAGGTGGGCCATTCTTGGTAACGTCAGGGTTAAGTGGTGTATCTTTTTTTCGTTTGTACCTCGGTTTACCACAAATCCGACATGCATGTAGGTCCTTGTCATTATCTCTATACAACATACAATCTTTTGGACATGCATCTATTTTTTCGATTTTCATTCCCATCGGGCACATCAATTTTTTTGCTTGGTATGTTGAAACAGGCAACTTGGCTTTTGGGAACATTTCATGTAACGCTTCTAGTATAGTTGTGAAACATGTGTCACTCGAACCATAAAGCGCTTTAATGTTCATGAGTCTATAAGCAATGAGATACTTTAGTAAAATCCTCACAACCTTCATACAATGGTGTTTCTGAGTCGACAAGCACTTTTTGAAATTGATTTTGATTTTTTTCAGCAACATTATCCTCCAAATTATGTAACATATCATTTAAACGATCATTATTGTATGAATCATTGTTATGTTCGACATTACTATTGGAAACAGACGTGTTACTTTTAGCTTTGACTTCTCCATGAAAATCCCAACAAGTATACTTTCGCATAAACCCTTTTTCTATAAGATGCCTTTTAATAGTTTTCAAATCGGTATAACAGTTCCAATTCAAACAATTTTTACAAGAACAATGAACTCTTGATTTTCCTTTCTTAACTCGATCATCTTCGGCAACTTTTAGGAAATGAGAAAAAATTTCCAAGTATTCGATGGTAGCACGTTCTATTATACTACGATCCATCTTAAACTATACTCAATATGATAATGCACATTCACATCCTAAATGACACAAAGTATTCAAAAAGCAATCTCAAAAGGGGACAATCCGAAATTAACCTCTATTAGGTCATTTTCGGAAGGGAATTAAACTAATGGCGCATGAGTTGCAATAAATTTAAACTACATACATATTGTATAAAACAATTGTTTTTGTAAATTTAAAAATACCTCACTTCCACGAGCTAATCAACCAAACAATGCATTTCGGTAACCAGACAAGGCCGATTTACACAAACGTTCCTATACAAATAAAAAAAAATCATGTTATCTTTAATTTATGCATAAACACACAAGTAGTGATTATTACAAGTATAACATTTTTATAGAAAAAATTACATAAATTATCCTAAAAATTAGTTAGTATTGATATAAATATATAATAAATGAGTCATACCTTTTAATTGTAGTTAATGTGAAAAGATTTGGTAATTATAAGCATATTTTTATATTTTTCGAGTGAATTAATTAAGAAAAATTAGGTTGTTGTGGGTATATTTATGGCAGATCTGGTTTTGTAGCCGTTGGGCCTTTTTTTTTTACAATTATTGTAACCGGTCTAAATAATTTTAAACATATAGACCGTCAATAGGATACACACCGGTCCGAATATCAGACTTTTAGACCGGTTCCTTTTAAAAGAACCGGTCTAAATGTCAAAAGATTATATAGACCGGTTGCTTTTATATGCACCGGTCTAAATGAAAGTTTCAAAGGGAAATTAGACATTTAGACCTGCGTTTTTCTTAGAGAGTCTATATAAGAGGGTCTAAAAGACGTTTTTTGTACTAGTGCATTAAAATTTTAGTATATATGTATTGACCCATTAAAATTTTAATACATTTTTAATGACACACTACAAAATTTTAGTACATTTGTAATGACACACACTATGTTTTTTCAGAACCCACTTTAAGTGCGAGAACATTTTTTTACAACTAATAATACACAATGTACATCATTTAATGCTCCATAGCATTTAATTGTTTTTATTTAATTCAAAAGGGTATAATAGTAAAAGACATTTTCATATTTTTGTTTTTTTATAATTCACGTTTTTTATAAATCTTATAATTCGGATTTTTTTTTTCTAACATGTTTTCAAATAGTCATGGTGCATACATGTTTTTTATACCTAACAATTATTTTTTTTGAGATCCATAGGAGCATGCATGCATGTTATTTTTTTTTATTATTTTTTTCTTCAAATAGGCAAAGATGCATACATGTTTTTTTCTCAAATAGTCAAGGTGCACACATATTTTCAATTAGTCAAAGTGTATACATGTTTTTTTTAGCCAAAACGTTTTTTTATCAACCTACCAATATTTTTTGAAAGTTTGAAACACAAATTTAAGAACATAAATCATTGACTAAAATACACCGTTGGTCCCTAAACTTATAGTGGAGGATCGCGATGGGAACGAAACCGGGCATAATCATCGCCACGGGTCCAAGCAAGATGCGATTAAATGCAGTTGGTCCCTTGACCAATCCTCGCCATTGTCAACGTTCCGTTATACCCAAAATAAACCCGTAATCATGGTGCTGCGGGGTAGAATAGTCATTATGTGGTATACCTTTGTATAACTGTCTTGTCCAATTTCCGCCATATTGTACAATATAACAAAACCGTGTACTCATTGCTCATCCCAAACTTGTTTTGGAAGCCTACCAGAAAACCCTAAGGCAATGTCTATCATAAAATCAAATAATCGAGTAAGAAAATAACAAACAACCACCTTGGATTTACTCGTGGCGAGTAAGGAATATCCTTTATATGATGATCGTGAAGCGGAGGAAAGATCTGCGGTCGGGAGATATTGTAAGTCTTTTTGGTTAGAGCCTATTACAATCATATGTTAGTACGAGTGATTAAGTTATTCCCCTTTTAGGTAACTTTAGCTTAACAAAGTTTTGTACATTTTTTATCTGTGGGTGAACTGGATCGTTTAGCATGATGTTCCATTATGAAGGTACATTCAAATACTTTCCGGTAGGATATATCAAGGAGGCAAGAAATGCCTTGTTGATCTTGTTGAAATAAAGAGGTATCATTGATGAAATGGATGCTCTCATGACCCAAATCGGTTATGAGTCTGGACAAACCAATTATTTCTACTTTCTTAAGCACTGGTTGTACATTAGACGACGGTTTGTTTTCTTCCGTGAACACCGCTAATCTAGACTTCTTTGAAAGATGTTGTCATCTGACATAAGTCGATAGAGCGTGTATGTTGAAATAGGGAAGACTAGATTAGAATTTTGTGAAATGTCCCCACAATCAATTAAGGCGTGTTTTGGGAGATGGATGAAGATAGGAGAAAAGTTGCTCTGCGGCTATTCAATCATGTTGTAGCGGTTGGTGTTAGATGATATAGATAATGAACACCCTAGATCGGTTTATCCAACTTACACAATTGCTGTGGACGTCAATGATATTGATGAAGCTAGCAATTTGCCAAACATTGAGCCACTCTTTTCCACCTTAGGCGCTCATTTGCTAGCCAACTGTTCAAAGCAGTGGCGTGCTTTAGTAGTTGTTGATGAGGACAATGCTCTAAAGGAGCACGATAATGTTGAGGTTAATCTGTTTAGAGTGATTCGGGGAAGGACTTTGACAACGGTGGGCAGCACTAGTTGATGTCAATAACACCTTTGAGGAGCTGAAAATTTTGAGGTTAATCTGTTTCAATTGACACAGGACAAGCATTTACACAAAAGCGAGACCACTACTTGACACTAGTGAATTTGGCAATGCGGTTGAACCAAATCAAGATAACACTTGTCAAGAGAATGATGCGACTTGGTATGGTACAAGTAGGTCGGACTCTTGATTGGTGAAGAAGGAACAACATGTTATATAAGTGATGACAGGCGGTTGGTAAATGATTTACTGTGATGGTTGATGAAGTATTTTGCGGTGACCATGTTAGTTTCCAACACGCGCACTTTGCTAATGGCGTTTATACCACTTTTTCTATCTTGGTCGGGGTTTGCTCTGCGAGGGAAGTAAAAAGCTAGTAAGAGCATTCAATAGAAACTAGGAGGAGTTGTTTTTGAAGAATGACAAAACAAGAATAAAGGTCGGTGTAGGGGTTGTGTTCAGTTTGGCCCAAGTGAAGGTCTGGGTGAATATTGGCCCATCAAAGTCCATTAAGCGAGAAGGGGTATAAGAGCATTGCTACGCCAAAAGGACCCTTCGAAATACTACGCCCATGGCTATTGTTTGTCGGCGGGAATGGTGAGACAGTGTCTGGTCGGTCGGAACATATAATGAGCAACACACTTGTTTGCAATCAAGGAAGTCGAGCTTTGACCTTCGCTATATCTCACGAGAAAATTACAAAGAAGTTGAAACAAATCCGAGCTTCTGTCGGTCGGTGCATAATCAACTTACCAACCAATCGACCTTCAAGTGTCCTGCGAGAAGGTATTAAGGGCCAAAAACCTAGCTATAAAAGCCATCGGGGGTCAATTCAAGCTTCAATTTACCATATTGAGAGATTATGTTCAAGAGTTGCGAAAACAAACCCTAATCTGACGGTGGAGATGAATGTAATGACCTCCGGATGAGTCTCTTCAACGGAGAATTCAAGAGAGTGTATGTTTGTTTAGGTGCCTTGAAGCAAGGATTTAAAGATTGTGAGAGATCGTTGTTGAAATTTGGTGCTTTTTCAATTCGTGGTCCTTTCAATGGTCAATGATGGCAATTGTGGGAATTGATAGCAACAATGGTATATACCACTTCGCTTATGCTTTTGTTGATTCGGATAACATAGGATCATGGACTTGGTTTCTTCATTGTTTATCCGATGATTTAGCACTTGGGCCAATTTCAAGCATCACTTTTATTCTTGACATGAATAAGGTACTCTCTTTACTCTGTTCATGAATTTAAGTGTCCTTTGTTTTGAAACAGACGGTAAAGATATTTGATTTTGTGCGAGGATATAAGTAGAGTACAGTGAAGTTTTTGAAAGTGCGAACACAGATTACGTATTAAAAGCATACATGAGAAAATGAAATTGCAATGGAAAGGTAGGGACTATAAAGACCATCTCGTGGAAATGTGCTGTGACCTCAGCTGTTGTGCAGTTTAAAGCTATGGTGATCTCAAGAAACTTAATCAACCAGCCCATGATTGGTTAAGTAAGATACCACCGATCCGTTGGTCAAGGTCACATTTTTCATGTAAGTGATCTATCTGTTTCACTTACTTTGTCATCGTAAATGCGGTATAAGCATTACAATTAATACATGTTTATTACTTGTCATCTTTAGGAGAGCTACTTGATGTGTTACTTAATAACATGTGTCAAGTGTTTCATGAGAAAATTAAAGAGGGTTAAGCAAACCTATTATTACGACCTTAGAATACATCGAGAATATTGTATGAAGAGGATAATGCATGTTCTTATGGTGATTGAGAAGAGTGATGGGCCATTAACACCAAGCTGCACAACACATGCTAGAGGCTATTAAGAAAGAGGCATTAAGTATAATGTGTTATGGAATGGGGATCTAAGTTTGAGTTAGTGGACCATGGGGTGACCAATGTGTAGTTAATGTTGTACACAAGACTTGTACTTGAAGGTGGGAGATAATGAGTTTACCATGTAAACATCTTGTTGCTACCAATTGAATATGGCTTTAAATGGCCAACAAGTCGGGCTGAGAAACATGGGCTCATCCTTGTTACTATCTTCTCACTTGGGAGGCTACCTACAAACACCATGTCCAAACTATAACTAGCGGTGTACATTGGGAAAAATCAACTATGCCAACAACAATTGTTCCACGAAATCGAAACAAACCCTTTGCCGCAAAAGGTAGAAAAGAGTTAGGATAGCACCGGCCAGAAGAGATTGTGAAGGATGGTAAAATTTGTCAAGGGCTTGGAAGAGTGTCGGTGTAGTATTTGTGGCATTGCTAGACACAACGGGTAACATGCCTAGGGTATGGTGGAGCTCAACATAGTGGAGCGCCAATAAGGTAAATGTCAAAAGGTGCCTACTAAAGGCTGCAGGGAAAAGAAGACATCCTAAATGTAAAAGGTAGCGGCAGATAAAGAAGTCGAAGGTGCGGGTGTTGTTCTAGAAAGCCAAGTTAGTGCGGTTCAAAGTGGTGTTCAATCTACAAATCAAGAGCCGAGGCGAAGATCCCATCATACATGATGCATCCTGTCACAATCCCGGCAACTTCAAGTGAAGCATTTGCCGATCCCATCATGCATGAGCAATCCGATCGAGATTCGGTCAGTGATGTTCAAGCCGTTTCGCTTCAACCCACTGCTACGAAGAATGACTAGGAAGCGAGCTACTTTGGAAAGAATGATGGCCTCACCATAGGTCAAATCTGTTATGCTAATTATCTAGACAATGTTTCATCTAGTTTACTATTTATTTTCTATGGACAAGTTTTGTAATCTAAAACATATACGTGTGTGGGTGTGTATAGCATAGCGCTCATGCTTTGAAAAGTATGCAATTTTATGCGGTGGAATTATATCCATTTGCATTAACTATGGAACCATGTCATTATTGTGTATTTTTGAAATTGACTAAGCTTGATGTGTGAATTGTTTGCGTCAAAAGTAACCAAAGCTAAAATAGAACATCATAAGAATGTTGACATTTAAAAGTCAACCCCTAAACACATTGCAAACCATCTGCATAGCCATGAGACATAGAAAATCAGAAACAAACAAAACTGAATACTTCATAACAAGGTTACTACAATTCAAGATACACAACATTAACCAACTAGCCTCATTACATAAAAGGTTAAACGTTATCCCAATGCATAAACAATGAAGAACAACATCCAACTTAGCACCATGTAAATCTTCCACTTCCACATCACCTTGAGCGACTACTAATCTTGCCTCAAGCTCATTTCTCCCCAAAAGTCTGGTATGATCATTCTTGAGCGAGCAGATTTGGGATCATACCATCTTATCCACCGACAAGAAGACCCTATTGTTGGTTATGACAAGTCATTAAACAACCACCATTGTTACAAACTTACACAAGAAATATTAAGACGCACTTACTTGAACAGGACAACCAAAGAATCGACGCGCCTGGTTGGCGAGAGGTCCATGAAATCTGAATAATAGCTTGCTTACCACACCGACAACGTACCATCTTGAAACAATTATCTTTTTGAAGAGGACGGGTTTGAAGGATAGTTTAGGGATGGGTCATAAATGTAGATCAAACCTTGTTACACATATACTAGCTACACTCGGCTGTAGAACGGTTTTATTTAGTACGCCACGGTGAAAGGCGGTTTGCCCTCGACAAAATAACGTTGACAAGCGAGGATTGGTCGAGGACCAATCGGCATTTGTCGATCTTGTTTGGACCCGTGGCGATGATTATGCCCGGTTTCGTCCCATCGCGATCCTCCACTACAAGTTTAGGGACCAACGGTGTATTTTAGTCTAAATCATTATATAAAGAAAAACAAGATTGATATACTTAAATGTTACATTTCACTTGATTACAAGTACAAAGACACATGCAATAATCATATATCTCCAAAAGTCACAAATTATCTTCATGTATAATCGTGTTCATCCACTTCCCGCTCTTAAATGATATCATCATCTTCATCAATCAATCTCAAACAAGAATGTACGAAAACAATTAAACCACAAACAAATAAAAATTGAAAATTAATCACAACAACTAGCATAACGCATATGCACAATCTTGTGTATATTAAACTAATGATGTAAAGTGTAAACATGTTATTTAATCGTAAACGCGAAACATATATGTTTTATAATCCAAAACATAAAACATATATGTTTTATACTAAATAAACATACATGTTCGACGACAAAAAGAGTAATTTGTAGATAATTACGGTATTTCATGAACACAAAACATATATGTTTTATAATCCAAAACACAAAACATATATGCTTTATACTAAAAAATGTTTTTAGTTATAATTAATTTGGTTATTATGATTACAGAAGTAAGAAGGGAAAAACCACTGATTATTTAGTTAACATTAGTTTTGAGCAACAACAAAAGGTTATTTCCTTTTGTACCACTTACTATTTAGTTAACATTAGTTTTGCAAAGGTTGCATACCTGATGAAGGAAGAAAGGGTCACGAGATTCAAAGGCCATGAACTCATTTAGGTAAACCAAAATATTGAATATGCCTTTTCTTGTAAGACCAAGCAGATCTAAAAACAAATATGCCACTTCCTGTAATATTTAGGCCACGAGATTCAAATTAAGGCCATGAACATATTTCATATTACAATTACGGTGATTTTCCGACAAGCATAAGCATATCTAAAAAAGTATTAACAATATTTAAAATCTGAAAAAATTAAATAAACTCGGATCGAAAAAAAATATTGATAAAAAATGAAAACTTGAAAAAATACAAATCTTACAAATACTAACAACTTTATAAATATTTACATGTTTAATTTTATAAAAATTATTAACAACAATAAAAATAAAGAATACATATAAAGTGGCGACATCAGGTTTAAAAAACCGTGCCTCATCCGGTGAGACATCATTATGTGGCAGTTTCAATGACCGTTAGTATTGGAAGAGATCGTGGTTGTTTGATCATGGCTTATAGAGATCCAGAGAAGAGAGGGTCTTCATTATTTTTCAGTTTAGAGAGAAGTGGGAGAAGAAAAATATGGAGAGGCGGTTTGTGAGAGAAAATTGTGAATTAGGTTAAAAATAAAACCTGTAATTACTGATAATTACTTTATCTTAAAAACGTAGGACAATTTGCAATCCCTAAAATGCCCTCCGACTATTTTCAAATGTTAACTTAGTGTTTCACTTTATTACATTTATGGCACAAGTTATTTGAACTATTGATCAATTAATCTAATGGCTAAAAAGTGGTTCTCGCAGTTCTCGCGTTTAAAGTGGGTTCGAAAATAAAGTTTCACTATATATATATATATATATATATATATATATATATATATATATATATATATATATATATATATATATGAAAATATTAATAAAACTATGAAACATAAATAATAAATGGTCTTTATACCAAAACCCTCGATAATAAGACTTGTCTTGTTATTCACTATTTTAAATGGGAATTAACGACTAAAAGCGGAAAGGTTTTCTAATTAATGAGTATTTAATGTTTCGATTGCACGTTTATTGAAATGTGCCATTTATGAGCATTTAATACCATTTTCAAGTATTTAATTATATTTACGTCTTGTGCATGGGTTACGGATGGCCTAACATTAATAGCGTCGATCCACGTGGATAGCGGACTTATTAGGTTGACGAATCGAATAAGAGCCCGCTAGGTACGTAGAATAATGTTAGTAATGGGTGACTTATCCTTATGACTCGTTAGGATGCGACCGGTTTATGGGATAATAAGCGACACTAATAAATGATTGAGTTTATCGAGATGACGAATTCGATAAGGTCTAACTATTTATTCCGAAACTTATTGGACTATGGAGCTTATCGCTTAGACATCTCATTGTGTTGCATTGAGTCGCATTGTGGTTGTTTGAGTGCATTCATGATATCATGTTGAGTTGATACATACACACGACGATACCAAATGCTAGGACTCAGGGGCGGAGGCAATAGGGGGACTAGTGGGTGCTAGGCCTCCCCCAAGTAGCCCAATAAGTCTACTATAATATAGCCCAAAAGCCCAATATTTTAAGATTAGAAACAATCGGCCCCTACCAATATTACTGATTCAATATTGCGTTTCATGGATAAAAAATTGTAACTGCTGAAACTCAAGAGTCAAGAGGAAGAAGAGTGTAACAAGTGTATAAACCGATCAAAAGAATTGTTCTTTTCTGATAAGGTATTGAACGATCTTATTGATTTGT